>JAUPFR010000001.1:123614646-124214646 GCA_036925125.1 Oreortyx pictus | reverse complement strand
AGCTTCCCACTGGAAACAATGATTATTTTTATTAGGGCAATTTTGAACTACAGAGTGGATGTTGTTCTCCAGTGGAGCAGACTGACAACAGTATAACTTCCCTAGCTTCAGTCTTGCTGCTTCATTGCAAGAGATTCAATTTTGCTGTAGATAAGCTACAGTTTTAATATGTTACTTATTTTTTTTCCCAAAAGAAATTTAAATTTAGTTGTTCTTCATTGAAAATACAGATCTGTACCTATAATAGTGGGGATGGGAGGGTGAGGGGGGGGGGAAGTATGTATTGATGCAATTGGAAAAGAGACCAGGCTTAGTTCCACTCCTTGAAACTTGGATAAAGGATGCATTTGCACTGTGTGCTGAATGTGAGTATGCTAAGCATCCTCCAGAATCCAATGGAGATAATATATGCTACTACAAGTCTTCTCCAGGCTCTTTTGGAAAGGTTCTATTTTTCTTCTGGGATGTTGGCAGGAAAGGACAGTGTTTCCTAGGCAGCTGGCTACTGTTGTAATATCTGTAAGCAGTTTCTAGATGATCAGTCTTCCTTTCCATCACAAAAGTTGCACATTCCAAGTCTTTGAACTTGCTTGCTCATTAGTTTAAAATCTCCACGAACATGAATACCAGCCATTACATTTTCGATAATTCCAAGCCTTCCTTTGTTGCCAGTTAGAGAAAGAAATGAGCTTGCTACCGTAAATGTTCTGCCTATATTTCTAGCTGTGTGTGTTAAGCTGGACATGTTTCAGTATGCGTAGCCAGCATCAAATTCCTGAAGTAAAGCACTAAATACTTCTTTTGGCTTGGAGGCTGCTCTATTTCAGAGTGTATTGAGTATATGTTGGGGAAACAATTGCTGTGGGGATTAGTGAGACTGCTCTTCTCAAGAGACAAATTATTAATTCCTAGCTCAGATACATTGAGGATACTGTCTCCATACGCGCATGAAATGCCTTTGTTTTCCCAGAGTAATGGATAAAGTGCACTTCTTAAACTTACTTGAAAAACTTTAGTTAGTTCAACTGATAGTTTTTTGTTATACACACACACACACACACATTTTATTTGTATATAAAAAACGTTTATAAAAGCTATGTTTGCATGAATAATAACTATGACATCTTAATACTGGGAAATGTTATCCCTATGTAAGAAAAAAGTTATGCACAATAAAATCTCCCAATCTTTTTTGCTTCACCTCTTATGACACGGCTAATCTGACAGTTTAATTAATGAACATTGCATGAGAAGTAAGGAAGATGGTAGAAGACACTTTGAATTGCAATGTAGTTTTTCCATCTTTCACTGCCTAGAGGTAAAAAGGACTTCCAAATCCCTGCTGTCCCCACCAATTCAAACTGCATCTTCTGATCTGCCCTTGCTAGCCTACATTTCATGAAGAATCTATTTCCAAAAGAGTACGCTGCAGAAGGCACTGAAGAACAGAGTGAGGGGAAAGCCTTTAATAGGTACATCTATAGTGTTTTCACCAACTGAGGGAATTGTGACCTTGAAATCAAGGGATACTGCAGCAGAAGCAGCATGCTGGTGGCATTAAACAGTGTGATATACCAGAAAAGGATTTCAGAAAGCAAAGTTTCGTCCTCTTTAGTACAAAGTTCCTGGATCCTATTGGCCTATAGAATAAATGCAATCTATATTAATTGGATGAATATGGATTTATTTCAAAGACATACAGGAAGGAGTGTATTATATCTTTCAGATAATAAGCTATTTATAACATGTTTTATTTTTTAGTTTCTAGCCTTTTACACGGTTTCAGCCCAGATCTAAAGAGATCTATGAAGTAATTGCTTTGGAAAACATAGATCCTTGGTATAATGCTACTGCACAACTTCTGCATATTAAACTGCTCCTTCAGAAGGATTTATCTTATTAATAATAGCTTCTTCCATTCTAAAGTGTTTCTGATTGTTTGTCCCCATGGATTTCTATTTCTGTGAACAGCTGGTTTGCTTGCTTATTTCTTGAAAATAATCTACCTATTGGCAACTTTATGATGATGTTCTTGGCTCAATGACACATTATGTAGGTCTCTCCAAAATTAATGCTTTCTATTTATTTCCAGGGAATCTAGAACAGATTCAAAGAGTACAATAACACTGCTTGATAAAGCAATTTGTCAGTTACAAAACACTCTTATACAACGTAGTCACTACCTTTAGTTGTACATTTTTACCAGTGATGAACAAGAGCCTGCATGTTGCACTCATAAACGTCTGCACCAATCAAGGTGACCCACTATTGCCACCACTAAATTGCACCACTCAGTGCCTTGCTGTTTGGTCTCCACAAATGTTCAGTGTGTGTCAGTGCCAATGGATACCATTTTTTCTGCATGAAGGAATTTAATGACAAACCTTCGCTTCATATGTACACTCATGTCAGACGCCATTCTGTCACACCGCCCCTCTGCTTCCATCTGTCACACAGCAACAAAATGTAATGGAACATTGGTGGGAAGTTTAAATCCCCTCCTGCCATACCACCAAAATCTGCCTCTGATGATGTGGGCTAACAAAATAAAATAGGAGGCATTACTTTCAGAGCCGTCCTCACACATTTTATCAAGGTCTTGGTACATTTCCTCAGTTGCTATTTCAGTAGACAGAAAATACATCTCTGGAGTGAGTCAGATTTCTGAAACAATCATAGCTCTGTGCAAGAGTGCAAATGCCAAATTATATTTTTCATATGTACTTTTCTGTATGTGGAGAGGAGGGAAAAAGGACTAACTTTCCTTCTAAGCAAACTATATTATCTAAACTGTCCTTACCTGATCCTTAATCCTAGTTCAGAAGTAGCAATTTCTTTTCTCTCTTTTTTTTTTTCCTTGAGACATATTGTGTTTTTGTTTTATTTTCTGGTGCAATTTTCCTTATTTTTCTTAAGCTTTTTTTGTTTGTTTGTCCATTAGTATTTCCCTTTAGAATAACCTGTCTTAGAAATTTTTCTTTTTAAATAAATAAATAAAAGCTTTTATCACCTTTAGTGATAAAATAATGTTTTCTTTTTTTGTGGGTTTTTTTTTTTTTGGTGGTTTATTACTTGTCTCAAGATTTATAAATGAAACTTAAACACTTGGTAAGGACATCTTTATTAAAATGGTTTAATAACGACATACAGCCAGAGTGTTTGACTGCTGGAAGTGGGGTTGTGGGGTTTATAATGGGTCTCTTCTGGAATGTGAATTTAGTAAAAAAAAATACATTGTACTGAAATTTGCAGATATGTATGTAACAAACTAAACATGCAGTGGAAAATAAGCAAAAGGCTAGTTAACTCTGAGGAGGATATGACAGTTTGTTTAAGGAAATAGCTGCTGCAAAATGGAGAGAGGATTTTCTATACCTTGGGATTTCTATGAGATTGATTTGTTTGCAGCTTCAAGCAGTAAACTAGATTATTTTCTGAAGTCCCTTTGTGACTCTTTGTTTGTTTGTTTGTTTTTGCTTTTATATTCTCTTTTGTATAAGACATAGATTTAAATAGGGGCATAAGAGATTGGAATAGAGCTGGTAATGTTGGGGGAAAAAATCACACATCACCTATGTGGTACAAGGAACTTGTTTTCTCATATGTATTCAGCATTTGACAAGTGGAAGAGTAACTTTAAATACTAACAGGAAACAACATTTATTTTCATGCAGAAGTCTTCCAGAAAAAAATCTTCAGTTTGCATCCACATTCTGTGCACTGGTAACATAAAAAAAGTGGTCTGGTAAGCATTTTTTTCTGACAAATAGCCAGTTAGATAGCTTGAATTTTGGCTGTCAAGTAAATATGATCATCTTCTTGTGAATTTTTTATGATTTAAAAATATTAAAAGAGGTAAGATAATAAGGTCTTTAAAGGATGATATATAAGTTTCATCAGATAAAATGGTTCATTCTGCTATATAGTATCAGTCTAGTATCTAAGAGATATTATTTCTTCTGCGAGTTAATTTCCTCTGTATATTGAGGACCAGCAAAATCTTGGTAACAAATAGGATACTAAGAACAGTGGAAAGAGAAGTAGCAAAGCTGGTAAAAAACACTGATGGAAGAAGGACCACTACAAGTCATCCAAACCTGGAATCTCCTATTTCTTCCTGCAAGGATTCCTGCTGATAGATGAGCAGTGACTATTTGACTAGTAATTAATCTGCAACATCCAGATTTTTCTCCTGTTTTCCATAAGTCTATCCAGTGAGAGACAGATGTGCAGAGCTGGTTACATAAAGATAGCTGATAAAGGCTGAAATTGCTATGTAAACAGCTACTGATTTACAGATGTAAAGTTAGTACTTCATTTACTTGCAAATCTCTGCAATGTGAACTTTTCATGCTTTCTTACAAATAGTTTATGCTGTTGAATATCTTAAACTCCTTTCTGCATAGGCTGTATTGCACATCATGTTGAGTAGTGAGTAGTAAATGGCCGAAGAGTTTTTAATGATTCCAGTGATGTAACTGATTTCTTTATTTCAGGTTATTAGTGCACATTTTTTTTCTTTTACTTTTGAAGATGAGTAGAAAAACTAAATTAGAAAACATTAACTTTCTTTGTGCTGGACATAATAAATCAATATCTGAAGAAGCCAAGTGTTTTGGATCAAGTCCATGCAGTATTTCACAAGAGCAAATTGTGACTAAGGAATATACAAAATTCACCTCTTTGTCAGTGCTCACGTAAGTAGCAGGTTTCTTTCCATTATCCAAGTCTTGTTTAATGTATCAGCACAGTCTGCAATTTTACTTTTGAAAAAATTCTTAATGATGAGATTGCATAAAGCTCCTTTCTCCAGCCAAAGCAGACAGAGCAGCAGCCAAATAGCAGTGCACATTCACTTTATTTATTTATTCTTGTTAAAATGAATTTCAGATACATTGCTAGGGATTAGATGGCTTATGCAAGTGTACAAGGTGCTCAGGTCATCTTCACTTAACTCCTGTTGTGTTGTAGATTTGCATGTCTTCCCAAGAGATGAAAGAGAACAGTATAGTTATTACTTTGCATAGTGTCAAAGTTCCAGTTTAGCTTGGCCCAGTTCTGTGATTTATGGGGCATGGACCCAAGGCCCAGGAAAGGAGGAAGACAGCGAGATGGCCCAGAGCTGGAAAACAGCAGCAATGGGCTAAGGGAGCAAAGTAATTTACTAAATATGATAGTGGAATGCAAGTTCACACAGTAGAATACAACGTAGTTGGAACTGAATCTTATAAATAATAGAGATAAATCAAATAAAAGAGAGTGACCAAAACCAAAAGGTCTTACTCTAAAACTGTAGGTGAGATGAGCAGGAGAGACAGTCCTGTGACTCTCAGACAGTTTTGTCTTTCCTTCTGAGTAGAAGGATAGAATAATGGAAACAAAACGATGAAGACTCTGGGAGCTGTGGTTCATTTTTCTCCTCTGGTAGGGAGGTACCCAGAACTATCAACAATTCATGGAACTGCAGCATTAACTTTTTAAATCCAGGTGTACTATATGATGTTATGATGTGGAATACCAATAACAAAAATCATAAAACCACAACACACAGTCAACGTACCTGCAATGATGGGTCTGGAACCATCTCAAAAAAATGTTGGGAGCTGTTGTCTGTTAGGAGGAACTGGACAGAGTATTATGTACTGGTTCTGAGAATTCTGTCCTTGGCAACAACTTCACAGCTACCATTTGGATATTGCTGCAACTTACATTCATTGCTTTCTTTCAAAGTTGGCACAGCATTACTTTAATGAAATGATGGAAACTCTACTGCTCTAAATCAAACTGAGACATCTGTATTCTGAGGTATTTGCAAAACTTTACTAATTTTGATTTGGATTTGAGAAAATAGTGTTCTCTAAATTAAACTAAATTAAGATACCAGCAGCTGATATCTTCTTTGCTGTTAAATTACACAGTGGTATAAACTCTAAAAGTAAAATTCTAGTTCAGCAACCTCGTGGAGGAGGAGCTTGTGTTGATTTGCTTCTTTATGAGGAAAACAAGTGGTTTTGTCTTAAGTCATTTGATGCAGGAAACTCGATGTAATTCCTGCTGAACTGCAGCTGTTGTCATGATTATTACAGACAGACTATATTAGTGAGACTATATTTGATATAGGTTGCTACCTGTGTTTAGCTTGCATATATTATAATGAGGTACTATACAGTTGGAATCACTATGTAAGGTTACATAGTTTCTTGGGAATACTGAGCATTTTTTGTTGTAAAATCAAAATCTATTACTTTGCCCCCAGCAGATTATGTTCTTTTCTCCCATCACAAATATAGCATTTTTTATTTATTTATTATTTTTTACTAGAATTTGTCCATTGGTGTGGTGGCTTTTACTAATTTGTACTTAAGTTGTACGTTCCTACTCTTCAGACACTCCTTACCTCTGGACGTTTCCAAAGAAGTCTCAGTTGCATGCGCTGCTGGCTGTTCTTAGGATGGCTTCTCTGTAACTTTGTCTTCTCCATATTTCATGGCACCAGAGTGATCAGGCATGCACTTTTGGTATACATTGTAATCTTCCTGTAGCAGAAGCAATAGATTGTAGCTATCTAAACTGAATAAAAAGAGAAAAGGAGTGGAAAGCTTGGTATAGGACAGAAGTAAGAATATAAGGTCGTCATTGCATGAGAAAGCAGCACCATATTTATCTGAGTCTATAGTTCCACGATTGATGTGAAGCAGTAATATATTTTTGCTGCTTTTTAGTATATGTAGACTGTAGCTAGTTAGCTGAAGTCTGCCACCAGCAACCTTACACGACTGTGCTTTGATATCTTTTGAACTTATCTTTGCAATATGTTTGAGACAAGGAAAAGAGCCAGAACATAGGCTATCAGTGTTAGATCTCCATTTTTTTCAGATGTGGAATATGTTTTATAAAATGAAAAGACCTTGAAGAAGTGGCATGCATGTGTCTGGACTACATCAGTCTCTGGAAGTTATCCACCTGTGATACTTTACGGTATAGCACTCCAGTGCTTATAAGGTCTGCGAGACTTGTCTCATGGAGGTCTGTGAAGCTGTTTTTCACTAATTGCATTGGACTTGGTGGTGTTTGTAACATCCTGGACTGCACTGTTCTAGAATAGTGTTTTCTTTGCCTATCTGTGGCTTCAGCATCCTAGCTACTGCATGCAACATTAGAAACTTACCACTAGTTAGAGAACTAGAGAGACCGGATCTGTTAATAATGGATGCATTCTGGGACTCTAGTGCCTGCCTCCTGTATACTTTTCCTGCTCTACAGCCAGATGCACAACTGAGCATCAAGATGGTTAACATATGCCTCAAAACTTGGTTCTTCACTACTGCCTGTTTCCTTTTGTGTTTTCCAGAGACTTTCTGTATCTTTTCTGACACTTGAGTCCTTCTGTTTAGGTTTCTAATTTTAGCAGTTTTGTGATTGTTGCCAATCAATGGTCATGATCAGATCTGATCAAGAAGGTTTGAAAACCTGCCCTCCAGATGCTGCCTGCCTCCTTCCCCTACTTATCTATCCAATGGAAACAAATTACCTAACAATACCTCTAGATAATCTGAATCTTCCTGAACTTCTGGCTTAGAGTGATGTGTCAGAATTCACAAATGAAGTTTCTTATTTCTGAGCTCTCCACTGTTGTGTATTCAGGTAAACAGTACTGCTCCAGCAAGAGAATATTTGCTACCAAGATTGCACTTCACTTGTCCCAAGACTGGCTTCACTGGTACTGTTGAAATTAAAAGTGAGGACACAGTTACCAACATATACATGATTCAGAATCTATATGCCTTTCTCCATTCTTTTCACTTCCTCTCATTTCTCGCCATTTTGTTTATTGAAACTGTTTGAACTCTATTGGAAGTCACTCAGATAAGAAAAATAATAATTAAAAGATTTTTGCTGGCTGTGTCATGAGAAGATTTTTACAGGAAAAAAAATAGCAACACAAACTCTTAAGGTAGAAGGAAAATCAAGAAGGTAGTTGGTTACACTGTCATATGTCTTTCTCTGTTCTGAACAAAAAAATAAGGTCGCTATGCAATTTTTTTTGGATAGTTAGTTTCATGGATTTTCATGCTAAAAAGTATCCATATAAGCAGATGCATAGAACAAGACAATTAAAAATACAGAAGTGAGAAGGGAGAAGGAAAGGAAGAAAATACACAAAAGCCAAGCAAGCTGCCCTGAGTTGTTTTGTGATTTCCTGTGACTGAGTCACATTACTCCTAGGTTATCAGGCATCTGCTGCTGCTGTTGTTGTTGGCTTTTTGACCTATCTATGCATTTCTGACTTCTCATAAAACTGCTCAATTATTCTGTGTGCTGCCAATCTCACTCCTTCAGCTAAAGTAAAGAGGTAACACAAGAAGAACTCCTACATGGTGGATGGTATTGTGGACTTGGTATCTGTAAAGATGCTTGTCTGTTCCAAAGACAACATACTCTCTCCTAGGTAGTAGAAGTAGTTCTTGAAGTTTCTCTGTTTCTCTGCCCTCCATCTGATGTTAGGTAGCACTTGGTATTTTTATAGTTTTTTGATAGCCTGTTGTTATTTTCCAGCAGCCAAGGTACAGCACAGAAGCTTGAGCTCTTCTCTCAAGAAATAGAATGGATAGAAATACTCTGTAGTGGGTAAAGTGATCTAAGAGATTTCTTGGAGTTCTCACACTGCTGGTATCCCCGCCCTACCATGGATAAGTAGGGGCAGAGGCTACTATATTTAATTAAGATTAATCTCATCCAGATATATTTTGATAATACCTACAAAAAGAATTATTCTGTTATGTGACCAGTCAGACCTGCAGTATTTTACTTATTTGTTAACTACGGAACTTACTCTGAGTATGGAAGTGATGAAAATGGACAAGGTATACAAAATAGTAATAAACACATTTCAGTTGCGAACTGTGAGCTTATAGCACAAACGCCCTTTTCAAGTTTTTAATAGCTGTCTTGTGCCAAAATATCAATGTTCTAAAGATAGAAATATGGAAAAGTGGTGATTTGTTTCTGTATTTTCTTGGACTCTCTTAAGGGCCTGTAAAATGTATTTATCTTAAATAATGTACACATTTGTCTTCCCATAGCAAGAAGTTGAGGAAAATTATGAGTTAGCAGTGGTCTTAAGACACAATACTAGTGTCCAGGGAACAATATCTGCTTTTCAATATTTTAAAAGCAAGACAGATATTTTGGCTGAAGAAATATGCAATGTTTACCTTTGTTTCTGTGTAGTCTCTGTAAATGCAGAGTAGTTAGATATAACTGATGGTAGAGTACAGTTATTCTCATGAACTCTGTCTACCTTAAAGTATACAAGAAAATGAAATTCAGGTGCAAGGACAAAATTGCAAACAAGAATGTAATCTCACAGGTTAGACAAGTAGGCTGATTCTGGATAGAATTAACACTAAGAAAGGAGTTTGTGCGTATACATGCAACTCAATTTCAGATGGAGGAATCCTTTCTCTTGGAAATAATAAACATTCTTTCTTCAGTACCAGAGGGTCTAAACATTTTAGTATTAGATGTTCTGGAAAAAATAGACTTTTTAATCCAAGTTCTAGTTACTAGAATGTGTTTTGTTATTGTTATTTGTTTGGTTTTTTTTTATTCATAAACTGCAGAGTTCTTCTAGTTGCCTGTGAGTAATATACATTGAAATGGTTCAATGAATAAACATAGGAATTATGCTGGATGAGAGAGCTCAACAGAATGTAGATGAAAAGATGGTATGAAGAAGCTCATGAAATACATAGATGTTTCCCAAGTCTAGTTGTGCTTCTGATTGGTCAGACTAATAATCCTCCTTACTTTCTCTGTGCACATAAGTATGCTGGGTTAGCCTGTGCCTGCACTGGCTGTTGATTCAGTACCCAGATATTTCTTATTTCTCTTCAGCACCTGTACTTAGAAATAAATTTAGAAGCTGAAGTGAAGCCTTAGGTGTGTTTCAGTTAGCCCAACAAAATAATGCTAATGTTGGAAGAGGATGGTTTGAACTGCAGAGTCCTGAAGTGGCTTCCAACTTTCCAAACATTAAAACTTTACTGCTTGATACTCCAGGACAACTATAAGTAACAGTAATAACAATCATTTTATTTATTGCCCACCCTTCCGTCGTTAATGTCCCGTTAGATGCCTCACAAAAGATATAATCTGCTGTTAATGTCCTACTAGGAGCCTCATAAAAGAAATAAAATATGAAGGCAGTTATATGTTTAATGGTTTATGCTCTTTCTTTCATGTTGATGTAGAAGATTACAGTAAAAGCCCAATTTTGCATCTTCATTGAAATTAATGGAGTTTCAACCGCTTATTCTAAGATCTGAAACAAGTCAAAAATATATTAATGCTTATTCTTTAGGTTTTGTCAGCTGACATGGGAACATTTTTAACTGATTTGCAAGATACTCCAACTAGATTAATTAGAAAAGGAAAATACTATATTCCCCTCTCTAAATTCTGCTTACTGCAAAATCCAGTTGCTATAAAATATCATGTTAAGGAGGCTCCTTTTCCCTATTTTCTGTCTAAATTGCCTTTTCTTGTGCTCATTCTTTTCATCTTTTATGTTGTTCATTAAAAATGTTACGTTTTATGCCCAGTATTGTTCACACTCTACAAGGTTTTTATCACTTAGATAAAAGCAATCTACTTGATGCACAGCTGGTCTCCAGTGTGATCTGATTGCTTTTGTGATAGGCCTTAGACACCTAATGCTGTGCAGCACATTTTTGAGCTTTTTCAGATAACAAAATTAAATTACTAGCTGATGATCTTGTTTTATAACATATTTAAAAAAAAGATTTTCAGATTTATAGCCAGTATCTACAATACTTTTCAACATTTAGTAGCATCATGGTCTTTGAATGATCCCACTGATTTCCTGAGGAATGAGGTGAAACTCAATCTTATCAGTTCCTTGATTTCTTTCTTCTGGTGGAGGGAAGAAAGAAGGAAGGCCTTTCACCTCTGGAGGAAATCACAGCTGTAAATCCTAAGCAGAATTATGCCCCCCTGTTAAATACATAATTTCTTACAAGACCTCAGAGTTGATGTTTGCCATTCTTGTTTGCTGTTGGATAGCCCACTCCAAGTCTTTCTTTGAATCTTGTTCTCAGCTTCCTGATGTACTTCTTGTCTTTCAGAGACTGTCTGCTCCAATCTAGTTAGGATTTTAGTGGATAATGGAACACTTCACCATTAGGTGATGGAGTACCATTTTTCTTCTTTGATTTAGCAAAAAAAAAAAAAAAAAAAAGACTTAGGGTGTAACACTTCTCTCTAGTGTGATTCTAATTTCATTGTACATCATTTGCTTGCTTCCAAAACAAATTCTTAGTGTAAAATATTACTGCTTTTGTCCTATATCCTAAGAAAATTTTATGTAGTCTTAGTTTATAATAAAGCAAACAGGAGGTTTTTAAACCTCTCCTGCTGTTCAGTGCACATACTGAGACCATTTATCAGTGTTTCTTTTTTTTTTTCTTCTTTTTTATTGAGGCTTTGTTTGTCTGTTTTTGAGGCTGCCAACCTGCTTTGAGATGACATCGTGCATTCGTAGTAACAGTCAACTGGTACCAAATATACTTTCTTTTGCACTATCATAGAAATATATTGCATAGTAGGCTCTGGTCCCAAAATGATCAAATAGTTTCAAAGGCTATTAAGAATCATCAAATTATGGTTTAATTTGTCCTTGATTGACCTGTGGCCAAAATAAAATCTTTAGGCTTTTTTGTGGTTGGGTATATAATTCCTATTAAGATTTAGTTACATTTTTTCAAAACTCTTTTAAAACCTATATTCTGAAGTATCATTCTCTATGTGAAACTGTGCATTTAGAAATGTTTTGCAGTCTTTTAGGTTGTTTCTTAAGTACTGTCTGGCTTTGTGTTTCATTGATGACATGTAGTGGCTCAAAAGTGTTAGGATAACTCAAACCCTGTACTTCTACACCCAGTGGAAATTAACCTCTTGAAAAGCAAGCTGTGGAAGTTTTCTTCTTGTTTTATTTCTTAAACTGCCTGTAGCTCTGTCATTACTTTACGGAGTGTTTCAGGACCTCAAGCAAAGCCTGTCTTATTAAAATACTTGATTATGTTTCTCCAGGATACAGACATTATATTAGCCCAATTATTGTATCTCTGGGCTTCCTGAAGCTTTCCTGTAGTAGCAATGTCTATTGCTCTAGATATTGTTACAGCTTTATCAAATCTAAAGATTGTAACATTTTTCATTGCTATGCATGCAGCAGGACAAGCTTCCTTTCCAAGTACTTATATTTGGTCATTTTAAGAACTATTACTTCTGAGTGATGAAGGCTCATCTAGCACCAGACACTGGTGTGGTTTCCTCTTCCTTTATTTTCTCCCTCTCCTTCAGAAATAAATATTTCAAAAATATATGGGTAGTTATTTAATTACATGTGATTCTCAAAGTAGAAATGCTTCACATGCACAATGAATTTTCATGACCTTGTATGGCCTTCTATTTCTTAAAGTGGCCACAGACACAGATTTGAAGAGAAGATAGCGAAGTGTTGTGAACTTAGCAGCAGCCAGTCCTCAAATTTGTGGTTTTCCAATGCAAGGTCTCTGTGTGACTTAGCAGAAGAGTGCTCCTGTCATGTTGAAATGCATGGCCAGTAGTGGTCCTGGTGCCATTATAGTTCTACCTGGAGTGGCCTGTACTCTTTGAGGCAAATGACAGTTGTGCTGAGCAGAAGGAGACAGTGTCGAGAAATGGTAGCTCATCTGTTTTTATGCCCTCTGGAATTCTCCATTTCTAACTTCAAAATAAGATTCTGCACTAGTCAGAAGAAAAAAAACAACAACCAAACACTTGACAGTTCTCTTTGTAATTGTACTCTAAACAACCAAGGTTCTTTCCTTAGTGCAGAAGCCTGAAATAGTCTGTTATTCACCACTATATGAAAAAGTAATCATAATAATTAAAATATATCCTGCTTCTGCAATTTGTCTTGTTTGGAAAACAAATCTATTCTACTCTTCTGTTTGTGCAAACACCTATTCATGCTATTCTTGAGAATCTCCAGAGCTGAAAGTTACCAGTACAGATATGGTGTTGGGATACTAGAGTATTTGGAAACAGGGAGCTTCGTTTTTGATCTTTGTAATACCACCGTTTTACAAGCATATACAAAACAGACAGTAAAACGTTGAGCTTAATAAATATTGAAATTAGACCTGAGACTCTGCTGCAAGATAGTAAGTCTGTGGAAACTTTTCTTGTAAGACCTCATCAGGCAATAAGAACCATCAGATGCGAGTGTGGAAGTGAATATCTGTGAATTATTTTCATGCCAAACAAACCCTTTATGTGGAAGCATATAAGATTATTTTTATCTCCTAGCTGGAAATCATTAGGGTCATTCATTACTCATGAAGTAAGACCTATAGTAAGGTCTGCAGAGTGTTTACTGTTTTGTTTTTCATGTGAGCCCTCTATTTTTTTTTTTTATAAAACTGCTTACACTTGTCAGATTTTATTTATCTTATCATACTTTTGTGGACACATGACCCCTTTTCCTTATAGTAGAGTTGTCCAACACTTTTCAAATGGTTTTATTGTAGCTGAATTCTACACTGCCCCATAGAGCACCATTCAAGAGATGTCATTATTTGTTCAGTCTATTCATAGATTTTATAGATTTTCTTGTGTTTTTTATTTGTTTCCTCATGTGATTATTTTATTTTATTTTATTTTATTTTTTATTTTTGCTTGTTTTTAGTCCACCAAAAGAAGTTTTAGGGCATTTGGTCGGGATGGTTTGCAACACTAATCTGGCCCGTCTCCCCCATTTAGAAAATATGTACTGTTGAAAAATAAAAATGTTTGTAGTCTACAGTATTTTCATTAAGGATTGTTAACAGCCCTATAACTGTTCAGCTGTTGCCAATAGCATTTTCATATTGCACCTTCTGGGGGTTACTATCTTGCTATTTAAAAATAAATAGACTGATAGATAGGCAGACGCACCAAAAAGAGGTACTATTACTGACAAATCCACTATAACTTCCAGCCTGTTAACATAAAACTCCACCACTAAATCTCTCAGGGTAAACTATGCAGAGATAGAAAAGCCCCAAGGTATTAAGAGTGATTTTGATATAAATTCCAATTTTATTTTATGACCATTTTACAGCTGCTTCTAGATATCGTAAACTACAAGGTACAAGGCAAATGTTACCTTTTTTTTTTTTCCTCAGCAGGGTTTCAGGCAGTTGGTTTATTGTGACATGTTAGCAGCATTTTCTCTGCAATTCACGTTCATAAGAATGAATTTTAATGAAACTAAGCTGGCAGAAGACACATAAAGAAGATGCGATTATGTTTTAAGTATTCATAAAAAAGTTATATTAAATTTACACATTTTGATTTTGTCTGTGACAGTCAAAAGAAATAGACTGAGAGCACGTAAGGCTGTGTAAATGCGT
Source organism: Oreortyx pictus (assembly GCA_036925125.1). NCBI lineage: Eukaryota > Metazoa > Chordata > Aves > Galliformes > Odontophoridae > Oreortyx > Oreortyx pictus. The sequence continues at coordinate 124,200,187 of JAUPFR010000001.1, read as the reverse complement.
ACAATTGAAAAGATTTCAACGTATGGGCTACATATCCAGAAAATTCTTCTTGCATTTTGCCCCGAGGGGGCAAGATGGAAAAAAACGCTGGAAGTCAGAGTACTAACTCCTATTATCATAACTACTGAAGGATGTTCATGCATACATCGTCGTAGGGTAAAACTTATTTGGTTACTGAAGAGGGATAACAAGTAGATAAACACTAAGGTGTTTTTTTAAAACCTCACAAGGAAATTTTTATCCTGTAAAAGGGAGACTGCTTCTGCAATGTTTGGAATGCTAGTCTAAAATTTGGGGCAGTTCCCATCACAGCTGGGATATTATCTGAAAGTGAGGTGATGCTTTCATACACCATCAACAAGCTATGAGTTTGAAAATGAGAAATGAAGTTCACAAAAAGGATGAATTATGGTAAAGGAAATGATACATCATATATGAATTAAATAGAATGAATGGTAGTTTCTCTCAATTAAGTTTTAATCTTATAAGCTGCAGTTCTTTAGAATTACCTTCTGCTTTCTTTCTTTTCTATTGGAAATTGCAAATTGATTAAAATTGAAGCATGATGAGATTCTGAGTATTGTGTTGGAACTTAGCTGAACAGTTCAAACTCTTTTAATCTGCATTATTAATTGTGCCATTCTTTGCCTAGGTTTCTTCTCGAACATACTTTTATGGTAAAATTTGATAGCATTATCTGTCAGAGTAGGGAAAAAATTGTTGCATAAAACAAATTGAAATAGATAAAAAAAATATGAGATTATTTCTCTACAAGAAATGCTCTCTTTGAGATGAAGTTGTGAATGATGCAGTATTTTTTTATCACCTTGATGTAGCTCCACTAAGTATCAGTAGATAACTTTTTATCTTCAGATGAAGACATAATTAATTGACCTCTTCAGCACTCTATGGAAACTGGATAGTAAATATTAAAATAAATTACTTGAAGTTGTGTACAAGTCCCATGAAAAAGCAAGCAACATATTCAGTTACTCTCAGATTCCAGGCTTACATCCATGGCCCTTTATGTTCAGAGGGAGTGTAATTATAATTGAACTAATCTAAGTCAATTATGCCTATCTGATAGCTATTCTCTCCTGTTCTATCTGATACCCTTCCCTACTAGGATGTTTAAAGTATCTGTGAGTTGAAATCTTTCCCTCCTCAACAACTCTAAAAATGCTTTCATTTTAATTCAGTTTATTGTGCATTTTTAAATGCTTTTTCATATATTTGTTTGAAAATTTCAAAAAATAAAAACAAAAAAACAAGCACACACAAAAAAAACCCTAAACATTGTATTGTTAGGAATATTAAAATCAAATATTTATTTTGCTAATATTGTTTTTTCAGATGTGCTCATCACAAGTGCAATTTTAATTGAATTTCTGATTAAAGTAGTTACATAAATTTGGGTGAACAAAAATGAATTGTTTGAAGAATTAAGTCTTCATTTGAATGAGCTGCTTACTATTTGGGCATTGGCATTATTTCCTTCCTGTCCTGCTGCAAGTAATTTCTCAGTTATATATTATGACCCTTCTGAAATCTGCTTGGATGAAAGGAGGTCTAGTGGCAGCAAAGCTCTGATTTAATTATCATAGTATTCTATGTCAGTTGGAACATGGATTTGTTTTAATCAGAATTCTTTTTTGATTTCACTTTTATTGAACTACTTAAATCTATCAATCTATGACTGTATAGAAATTCTGCCTAGGTTTTTTTTTTTTTCCATTATATATTTAGACTTAGCAGTAGAATATCATCTGATTTTCTTAAAAACACTTTGTAATTGATTTCTATTCATATCTCTTTTAAGATCAGCTTGTTACAGAAGTTCAGAGCCATATCATGTTGAGAACAACCTTGTTTCTAATGTACATTAAAAGCTCTTGGAAATTTGAGACTGAAACCTAATAGTACAGAGCATTTAACGTGAAAGTACTTCTGTTCACCTAGTTTTGTCTTTCTGGTGACTCAGTCCCTGAGAGCAACCAGTGAATCCCAAGCAGTTGATTTATGACCTTTTGAAGTTCTTTTCTTGTCCCACATAGGAGCCTGTCTATTAGCAGCTCTACACAGTTTCCCAGTCAAACATATACACACTCTCCTCCATATTGGAAGTCTTTAAAATATTCCTAAAAGTTCTTTATTTTTTTTTTCCAGCTAATATGACTTTATTTACAAACTGGATACATAAGGAACAAATAGTTTTGTTTTGTAGTCTATCTTCCACCCTTTGAGCCCCATTAATGATTTTCAGTTTTTAGTATAGGATAAATTTTTCATAAGTAAAGCCTAGCGCTGTATAAATATAATGTTATATTTAAATAAAGTTACAGCTGATTTTATTTCAGTAGAAATGAGAGATCTTAGAATAGAAACTCTCCATATCTGAATGCGTAGTGGTAGTTTGACTTTACCCCAAAACGTAGTTATCTGTTGCCATCTTAGTACCTAGATGCAGAGTTATCTCAAATGTAAGCATCAATTGTAGAAAATTGGATATTGTATTTTGAAAACAGTTTCTGTTTAAATGAAGGGCATTCTTGATGATGCAGACATCCTATGACAGGTAGGAGTTCCACATCAAATAGACTTATTTTTTTTTAATATAGCAATTTACTCTTTTTGACTGAAAATGGCACTCTGAAAACCGGGTTTACAGAGGCAGTGATAGGAACTGTTTTCCACAGCAAGCTGTTGAATTATACTGGTCATATTTCAGATGTCTATTTTGTTTGGAAAAACTACTTTTATAAAGTGTTGCATTCCTTGCTTTCACAGAAAAGTCTATAACGTTACTGACATCACAGTAAACGATTAGTGATGTGTAGATCACTAATTTTTCCAATAAAACAAGAAAAGTAATTGAGCATTATTTGTCATCATCACAGTAAACCAAATTGAACAAGGTGTTTCCTAATGTGCTGAGTAACAAGAGCATATGAAAGGATAAAATGATTCAGTGCAGGAAGGGAATGCTTGGTGCTTTTGCCCTAGGCTTGCACACCACTGATGGTATTTAACTAAATTAATGTTGTTACGCAGAACAGAGTGCTGGGGGGACACTGACTTTGGTTTATAGAGTGATTTATTTTGGTTATAGCTTTTTCTTTCTGTAGTCAACTTAAGAGGAGCTGAAATCCATGATTTGTGAACTGGGAGAATGTTGGCTACGCTAGAAGCTCTTTCCATTTGGTTTCACCAAAGAAGCTTATAATCTCAGCCAAATATTCAGCTGGTGCGCATAGTTGACAAGAGAGACAAATACTCTGTATACGGTACAGATCGATATGGCTGATTTCTATTCTTTCTCATTTATCTTTCTGAGATCCTCAGGATATAAGTAGGTCTTTACTTACTGTGATTTTTTTTTTTAATTATTGTTTCTAGTGCTGTTCTTTGTAGAGGTGATGTAACTTGCAATGGAATATGAGCAAGGATCTCCACTGTGCAGCCAGAAATACCTCCTGGGAAAGAGGCCACACTGGTTTGGTGGTTGTTTTCCTTTTTGTTTGGCTTTTGTTTGTTTGGTTTACTTGTTTTTCTTTTACTTTTAATTTTATTTTTAACAGATAAGAAGGCATTACAAGCATAGAGCTACCTGAGTCTCATCTTCCTTCCATGTGTGTTGTTAGTGCTTACACTCATAGTTCATTCATATGCTTATAATTCCCCATTCATCACTAGGATGCTTTTTAGAAAAGCTTGTTGCCAGGGATTGAACACAGCCCTTTTAATTCAGATTTAGAATCTTTTTTTATATAGATGTCTGAGGCTGGCCTTCCCATGAAAGCTGTTGATATGTCAGTGATTTGCTGTATAGAACGGGGCATGGTTAAGGTTTTTTATTTTGAGTTTTTATTTAAATTGTCTCTTTATAAGGCACTGCTATAATTTGGGCCTACTGAGTGAGACTTGAGTGCTACTTAGTCAACAGGTGGTGTCTTGGGGACATTAAATGTGTTTTTACTCCTTCCCCTCGTATTTGGTATTCTTGCTTAGTAAGTTTAGCTCAGCTGTAGATTAAAAAGAAAAAGAAAAAAGTTTCCATAGATGAATGAAACACCAGACCACCATGAGACATTGGTGTAGCATATTCTATCTTACCTAGTGCATTATGCTGACTTCAGCTCACAGTTGCTGAAGAGGACAAAGCTGCCCTAAGGGAGCAATCTATTTCTCTTGAGTCTTCAGAAAGCAGGACATTGGTGCACACTTCTCAGCTGTGTAGTAACACCAAGTGCCTCCTGTTCTGAGAACCTGCACATCACATGCAGCTGGCTCATTGAACAGCTGCATGAGTCACTTGTAGCCACAGATTCATAGAATGTCCCAAGGGTTACGGAGTCCAGCTCCTGACTCCACAAAGGACCGCACAAAAATCAGACCCTGTGTGCAAGGATGTAGTTCAGATGCAGTCCTGTTCTTCAGAGTCAGGCTATCCTTTTGGAGTGAGTTCTTTCCTCACCTTTGGACAGCATCAGGTACCACCTTCCTGTCACTTCATTACTCTGTGAGAAACCTTGAGTGCAAGCTGAATTTAGCACAATGTACTTGCAAGAGTGCTTTGATGACCTGGATACTCAATCATTATGGTTCCAGAATAACTGTTGCCCCTTCACATGTTAGCTTCATTTTAATCAAGAAAAGCATTTTGTGTTACATTACCTGAACATCTTCCTGTGGGAAGACTGCTATTTATCTTGTTGCAATTGTGTGGTGAATGAATGGGGTTTTGTTCAACTGCAGTAAATTGCACACATACTCAAAGCATTTGTACATATGTATTCTCTGCCTAAATAAAACTTTAAGTATAGAACAGGAGATTTTTACATTAGCAGTTATGAGACTATTTCTTCAGTTTTCTGGCTTTTTTTTCAACTTTCACGAAGAAAATATTTATAGAAAATTAACAAAGCTTTGATATAGATTAGTTTTTGTGCTTTTACATAAGAATTTGGAACTTAAAAAGGATTAAAAAGGATTCTATGGTAAAGTAAGTGCATATAAAGATTATATAATGTCATCAAGAAATAAGTTTGTAAACAAAGTGCTACATTTTTCTTATCACTATTTTCTATGAAAAATGATTATAAGAAATATTTATTTCCTTTTGTTTTTGGTCCAGTGAGGTCTTTTTTATTTAGTCAACCCCACTGCAACCTCAATCAGCTGACTTCTATTTCTGAATAACTGGAAATGCAGATGGTTTGTGTAGTATCTTACTCTAAAAATAGAGCAATACAGTGAAAATTAATTTTTAACTGAGAATTTGGGGAGTGGGGAGGGGGCAGAAAGACTTTTTAGACAGAAACAGAGGGTTTGATAATAACAGTTTATCTAAAATATTCAGAAAAATCTCAAAAAAAATTATGCCATAAAGGCAAAAGTATCAGTGCAAATCTTGTCACTTCAACTAAGTAACCTTAATTTATTTTCTTCAGGCTTCCATGTTAATGCACAGACACAGATACAGATACATCCTAATTATTTAAAGATAAACCTAGATAGTGACTTAAAGTGAATGGGTATGTGTAGGAGTGACATATAAACTTCTCTATCATATTAATGTGTACTGAAGGTGGTGCAGAGATTGTTTTTAATAATGCTCAATCCAAATGTGATATCGATTCTGTGGAGCTCTAACAATGGTGGCTGTTGGAATAGTATTCTGATTTTGATCCTAGATGCAAATTTAGAGTCTGATTCTCTATTTGTGTTTTCAGTAGTTTATCATTTGGTATTCTGTAGAAATGTAATTAAATTTTTTCAGGAAATACTGGAAAAAGCAATATTCAGTAGTCCATAATTTTGTTATGACTGTCTAGTTGATAAGAGGAAATGTTTGTCTTTAATTAATCTTCTGTTTTTAATTTTTTGCATGGCAATCAGTTTTACTTTACAGGAGCACCGCACTTAACAATTATGCAGTTCTTCACTCATATTACAAATAATTTAAACATTATCAATCTTACAGATGAAAACAAGTCCTTCCTTATGGATTTGTAGCGGTGTGCAGGATAAATACTAATTAATGACTGCTTCACGTTGATGAATGATAGTATAAGTAACGTAAAGAAGCATTACTGCTGTTGCCCCTCCACATCTAAAATATAAGTTCAGATGAGGTTTGGGGCTTAATGTCTAAATACATCACAGTGAGACTTCATGGCAAAGGCTAGTAGCTATCATCTGCAAAACTGAAATGCATATATTGTACTTAATTTGACAGCAGAACCATTCCAGATTTCTAGTGTGGGTAATAAATGTTGTACTTTAGATTAGTGAAAAGTTTGAGAAGATGATTTATCTGGTGAAATGAAGATATTCATTGAAGAATGGATGAAGAATCTTTTTCCTAGTTATGCTCACTTTTAACCAAACTGTTTCACATAAAATTGAAACATTGCTTTCAGTATCCTTATACATACCTTTGATTAGTTGATGCTGATTAAATCAAGGAGAGGAAAACTGAAGTCTTAACGTGAATGTTGCAGTACCTGTAGTTAGTGGCTGTACAGTGAAGTGAGATCTGCGAACATAATAGGCTTCTTCCATGGTGACAGTGCAAAACAGCATTTTGGAAAGGTGCTTGTTTCACCATCATTGTCTATTCTGTGCTGTTTACAAAGGTACATATTCCAATAAATTTGTGCATTCTCCAGTTCAGTGCTTAATAAAAACCAAGCAGTTACTCCTCTTCCTTCTTACTTCTTCATGGAAAAACATGGGTATGATAATTCTCTTTTATGGAAGCAAAAAGTACTAAAAATATGAATGAATCACATATTTTCAGGTTTGCCACTGGTATTTGATCTTCCTTCCTGTAGCTAAAATATTTACTTTTATCTTTGAAACTTTTGAGGCCTGAAAGATGGTAGCAAATAATAAAATAAATCAGGGTTTTCTATGCGCTTGGTATTAAGTGTAAGTAGTTTACAAAGCTTCTTTTTTTTTTTCTATTGGGTGGAGAGGGAAAGTACACTAGAGGAACAAGAGAAGTAGAGGGGAAAAAAAAAAAGAGATTATGCTCCATTGGTCTACTATCTCGTTGAGGAAAGATCCTTATGTTTTCACCGATTCAGATTCAAAAATTATGGTCCTTATTTTTAATCCCCAGTTCATGGCAGCAGAGCACCAAGTAGCTATTTCTAGCATCTGTTTGTCATAAAAAGGTACACCCTAAAGAGGCACTTTTCATAAACACTGAGCACCAGAAATACTCTTCATATTAAATTGGACCACATGAATAATACAGAAGTCATGAATTTAAATTATTACTGGCATTTGGAGAAAAAGGCAGTATTTCAGCCATTAAATAACAACTTTGCTTTATTTCTGGAAACAAAGTTATTAAGCTGTAAATCATATTGATGCTATGGCTGTGATAAATTTCTGATTCTGCAGCCATCCAGACGTATCTCAGGAGTAGTGCTACATCACATTTATTTCCTCAAAGGTCTTCAGCCCACTTTTGTGAGCTCCTTGAGGTATAACCATGCTATAATAGCAGTATTTTATATTATTGAGTCTAGGTGCTACAGTTTGTTGAGCTGGAATATTTTTGAGGTGGATCTAATCTGTGCTGTGTTTGATACTTCTGCAGTCCCACAACTAGCATTCATGGAGCTAGCTATTTTAAGGTTAACTAGGACACTAAGTACTATTGTCACAGGAAATTTTTCTCACTGATTTTGGTTTTGGCTGTTGATACCCCAACCAGGTAAGACTGAAGCTTTACCAGATGATGAGCCATCTGCATAAATACCTCTGAATTCTGCAGCGCTCATGATTTCTCCTTGTATCTCTCAGCTTGCTTTCTACTTAGTGGAATTGAGTAGAAGTGAGCAGGAAAAATAAGTACTGAAAGAAATGACTGCATATTATTGGAGTAAATAAGGGGTTTGTGTCAGAATGCAGAGGGGAGAATAGGTTTCATTCAGTAGTTAAGGCACAGGAAACCAAGAGTTTCCCTTTGCTTTAAGAAATATGTCATGAATGACATTGGAGGGGGTGCATTTTCTTTTTCCAAAACCTTCCTTTGTAAAGTGTGGCTACTGTATTTGAACAAGGGACAAGAAGTAAATGCAAATACTAAGAAAATCTGATGAGGAGTCTCTCCAGTTCATAGTTTATTGGAAAATAAATTGGCAATAGCAACGGTTATGTTAGAAGATATCTCTGGACTTTTCATCGGTTCTTTTTCTATTGCTCCATTTCTTCAAAAGGGAAAACTCTGGCAAATGTAAAAAGCTCTGGTTAGTGAGGTCACCAGGAAAAACAGATTTAGTAATACACTTGTTTCACCTTTCTATTCTGTTCTGTTTCAGCAAGGCATTTGACACTGTCTCCCACAACAAAGCTGAGGAAGAGCATAATAGATGAGAGGACGGTGATATGGGTTGAGAACTTGTCATGGTTTTATGATTTTTGGCATTGGTATTCCAGATCATAACATCATGTAGTGCATTAAGAGTTAAAGAGTTAATACTCCAGCTCCATGGATCATTGATAATTCCGGGTATACCAGTCTCAGAAGAGAAGAACTACATTCCCCAGAGGACATTGCGATGCTTTGCCTTTTTACGTGTTTTCCGCTCAGAGGGAAAAGATAAAAACTCCCTGCGGTCACGGGACACTCTCTTTCTTTCCTTCGGGATCGACTCAGCAGTGGGTGCTCGCTGCCGTATCGTCTTCAGCGTTAGCGTAAGGCCTTCCGTTTATCGGACACTCTCTCTTTCTCTTTTTATTTGATTTATTAGCTTCAATTCCAATTATATTGTATTATATTGTGTTATTTTGCTTTCTGATATCTTATTTAGTAAATTAGCTTTCCTCCTCAGATCGCTGCCGCTGTTTTGTTTCTAGGCCCATCTCCCTTTTCCCTTTCCCCCTTCCTCTTTCCTGGGGCGTGGGTCTGTGGTTCCCCCGCACCAATCGTCACGGAACCAGGCCCATCCAGCCCGGTTAACCGTTGACAGAACTGGATGATTGGCAAAGCTCAGAGGTTTATGATCGGCTACACAGAGTCTAGTTGGGGGCCTGTATTTAGTGGTGTTCCTCAGGGATAAGTGCTAGGTCTGGTCCTGTTAAACATCTTCATCAGTGACCTTGATGAGGGGATAGAGTCTTCAATTAGCAAGTTTGCTGATGATATGAAGCTCGGAGGAATGGCTGACATTCTGGAAGGCTGTACCGACATTCAGCAAGACCTGGACAGGCTGGAGAGTTGCAGAGAGGAACCAGAGGAGGTTTAACAAGAGCAACTGTAGAGTCTTGCACCTGGGGAGGAATATTTGCATGCACTGATAGAGGTTAGGGGTCCTTGACCTGCTGGAGAGGAGCTCTGAGAAGAGGAACCTGGGTGTCCTGGCGGATGACAGGTTGGCCATGAGCCAGCAGTGTACCCTGGTTGCCAAGGAGGCCAATGGTATCCTGGGGTGATTTAAAAAAAGCATGTCCAGCATGTTGAGGGAGGTGATCCTTCCTCTGTACTCTGCTCTGGTGAGGCCTCACCTGGAGTACTGTGTCCAGTTCTGGGCTCCCAGGTACAAAAAAGACAGGGATCTCTTTGAAGAAGTCCAATGGAGGGCTACAAAGATGATAAAGGTTGTGGAACACCTCTCTTATGAGGAAAGGCTGTGAGATCTGGGTCTGTTCAGCCTTGAGAAAAGAAGACTCAGAGGGGATCTGATCTTTGTGTATAAATATCTAAGGTGTGGGAGGCAAAGGGGTGAGGCTGGACTCTTCCCAATGGTGTGTGATGATAGGATGAGGGAAAAAGGCCACAAACTGATGCATAGGAAGTTCTGCACAAATATTTGTAAGAGCTTCTTCACAGTGGAGGTGATGGAACACTGGAACAGGCTGCCAAGTGAGGTGGTGAAGTCTCCTTCTCTGGAGATGTTCAAGACCCGCCTGGACACCTACCTTGTCTGGGGAGCTTGTTTTGGCAGGGGTGTTTTACTAGGTGATCTCTAGAGGTCTCTTCCTACCCCTACAATTCTTTGATTCATCAGAGACACAAAAGGCATTGGAATAATAATTGGTGAAAACTGGAATAATAATCAGTGAAAGGCAGTGATATAGAAAGGCTGTAATTTTAGTGTGACAAAAATAAGCAGCAAGAAGAAAACCCTTTTGCAAATTGAAAGAAGCAGTGAGCAGCACAGGAGGCTATGTACTGGAGCTTAGGCTATGTACAGATTAAATGAGACCTGATAAAAGTCAGGCTAACTTAAAAAAAAGAAAAAATAAAAGTGAAAGAAGTGAGAACAGATAGGAAAAGAAGTTTCACCTTTATATGTAGGACACTACAGAAAGAAGAAAAGATTTCTAGGCTGTAGGATGGGATAAAGTAAAGAAAAAAAAATATTGAAAACTGAGCAATGTTCCTTAGCATCTGTAAGGATGATTAGAGTGAGTATGGGCTCAAAGATGAAGAAAAAAGGAATAGAAGGAATGAAAGATGAGATGCAGAGTATTTTACAACATGGGAAATAAACTTTTAAGTAATAAACTGTCAAGTCTTAAAATAAATAAGTCTTTTTTTTTTTTTTTTGAGGGGCCGAAGGTTCGAAAGTGTTTAGTTCTAGAATATTCAGATTTCTCCTGTTGAAGAAAAATGAAAATCTCATGTGGAGTAAGCCATCATAGAACGCTTCTGAGCCACAACTGTGGTGTGTTTGTGAGAGAGGAAAACAGATCCGTTTGAACACAATCATTTCTAGAGTGAGAGCAGTTGTTATTATTACACAAGCTGTGTTGCAGAGAACACTTGTCTAGTACACTGTGTGTGATTCTGGACAACTGTACATGGTACAAAGATGGGAGATTGCTTTGGAGAACCTGCTCCAGAAGGGGAAAAATAGAAGAGCTCTGTCATTTTGGTCTAGGAAATCAAAATTGGAGAGTGATTGTTTTGATAGCAGATTACTGAAATAACTTCTGGGGCAATAATGTTCTTTGTTCTGCAGGATGAAACTATGGTGCTGTTGGAATAATATTTGGTTTAGAGGGGAAAAGAATGTGGAGATGGTAAATCATGAGAAAATAAACTTCCTCGTGTAAAGTCAGAGGATTTTTCCCCATAGAGATATTGACATCCCTAGGACTAGAACTACCAGTGCACCACTGATCAAGCAAGTCTTTTCTGCTGTGAAGTCTGTTTTTATTTAAAAAATACAAGTATTCTTTTGTAAAATAATTTGCCCATTACCCATTTCCTCCATCGCACATACTTGAAATTGTCCTGGCTTTTGAAACATGAAGTATGAAATTAACTACTTTATAACTTTACAACATCAGATTTGATATGTGTCACAGCAAAATGGAAGATAAAAAGGCAGATATTTCTCAGAAAATCGAATTAAAAACAGGGTGAGGCCTCTTTCTGGTATCATATGATAGAAAATATTGCCTTAGTATCTAACAATATCCTGATCTGTCTCCTTAGCTTTCTTGTTCCATTTTCAATGAATTTCCCCCCTGCAGAAATAAGTGTTTTAATAAGCATATACAATAACACCAATCACTGGTGGTAATTACTCTATGAAATGACTATTTTTATTGCAGCAAATATAAAATGTCAATTTTAATTATGTAAAATTGCTAATGCCTAAATGACTTTAGCCCATTTTCTATGTTTGTACATGAATGCTGGCTCCATATTTTTACTGTTACTGAAGTTATAAGGAGATATTGGGATTTAAATGTTTATTGTCATCTTAACAAAGTGGCTTTTATTTTTTGTTTGTTCTAAAAAGCTTGGCAGAATTGTGACAGTCCACACACTAATGGCTAATCTGGGCATGAGCCAAAAGAACAGTAATAGCTACAAGCATAGAACAACCATTTGAAAAGTAAACGCCAAATTAATCCCTCATATAATTATTTTGCCTTAGAAGAGTTACATCAAAGAATAAATTCGTTAGTGTACATCCACATGATGTGAGTGTCTCCCTGTGATTTTTATTGGAGTTCAGGATAGAGATATATGGAGGGTTCAGAGAGATAGGAATTAGATGCCCCTTGTAATTCTGGTTGTTAAAATCTTGCCACAAGAAGTAGAAGATCGCTAAAAGACTTTCATTTTGATCCCTTTCTGTACGTGCTCTGGGGTGGAGTGTGTTTTGAATCTGGTCAATGACAAAGGTTTTAGTTTGTGGTATAGAGATTGGAGAGAAAAAAGAAAGATTCCTCTTGATAGTAAGAGTTGTGAAAGGCCTGCTGAAGGAAATTAAAGTGCACTTAAATTCCTCCTTTGTGAGTACTTTTTCATATGATTCCTTCACCAGGGTAATTGCTTGAAGAGGGTTTTTGTTTATGTTCATCATAGGGGTAAGACTTGCAGAGACAACACTGACTTTCCTTGTGATTCTGATCGCGAAAGGCCTGCCAAAGTAATTTGAATGCCACTTAATGACTTCCATTCTGAGCATTTTTTTCTGTGAAACTTAGGATTGGTGGTTGTTCTTGGTTAGAGTGGAAAGGGCACTTATGCTTATTATGAGCTGTCTTGTAATATAGAGAACATTGTTCTGGCTTCTCCTGTAGGGATTAAAATTCATTGTGCTCCACCATTGGCAAAGGAAGGAGAAAGGGCAAGGGTTCAATCTCAACACAATGACTTTGTATTTTGAAAATTGTTAATAGTTACTGTCTTTTAATGATGATCTATTGAAAAAGAAAGTGGCTAGAAGCAGAGGCACCACCTCAGTCGTCTGTCATCATTAATCTTAATTTTGATTTAACTCAAACAGGGAGGTGCAGTGCCTCACTGATTGAAAGTGTGCAACAGTACAAGGTTCCTTGACTTTTCTCTCATACTCTTTCTGTGTTAAGCAGTGTTATTTCTTAATGACTTCTCTCAACTTACTCAGATGTATTGTCAGAGTATAATACGGGAATCTCTTGGTTCTCCTCTATTCATGTTTTTTTTTTTCCCCCTATAGAAAGCTGTTAATAACAATAACTGTATAGTTATGTCTCATTCTTTTATTACTGGTTGTGGTCATGGTGCTTCCTTGATCATGTGAGAAGTCTGTTAGATTTCTAGCAATCTCTTTTTTCCCCTCTAGTTTCTAGCCTGCTTTTGATATGCTTTATTGGTAGCATGGCCAGTACTAAACAGTGGCACCAGAAGACTGTATTAACTGGCTAAATGTAAGAATATTGACATTCTCCTCTTTTGTTTCCTGTGTGTCTCTGTTACTGATTTTATACAAACATTATCTATCAAAAGTTTTATCCAGGCATATCCTAGTCTTAGTCCATTAAAATCCTGGTGACATTTGTGTCTGGGTTTGCAGTCATGTCAGTTTGATTTAGTTTTATGGGGATATTGCTTCTGTTGCTTAAAGAATTTTTGTGATCTCTCCATCATTCGTTTCCAGATTATATCATGTATGTCTTCAACTATTATATTCTTTCTGGGTTGATGAGGACTTTAGCCGATCAATGCTGTTATTTTCCTTGTGTAAGTAAATGACATTTGTTCTGAATTCAGAACCTTCACAGTGCGTAAGATTTTCCTTGGATATATTTGCCAATACCATTTGGATCAAATGCCATTACAAACTCAGATTACTGCAGTTGCTCTAATAATTAATCACATTTATACTTGTACCTTTTGGGGAATGAGATCACATTTATTTTCTGGAAGTCCATACGTAACCCAGTGACTTTTCTGATTTGGAAGTTGTAATCACAGTTATCTCTGTTGGCTATTTGGCACCATTATTTCTTGTTTGAACTTTTTTTTTTTTTTAGCTTAATTTAACTGTTTCAAAATATCAATTTACTTGCAAGACATCTGCTAAAATATGGTTGAAATGGTAGTTGGATGCAAATCATTTCTCATTTCTATAGTTCCCATGAAAATGTTCTGGATAACTTCCTGTTATATTCTCTAGCTATGTGCTGCTCCCTTGCTAGCAGTGTTTTTGTTTTCTAATTTTTCAAGATTTTTTTTTATGTCCTTTGCTGTTTAATTATGTTTGCATTTTTAAAGGAAGGTGTTTTACAGCTCTACAGCTGTACCTTTGTCACTGGCGATTGTAGTCCACGTAGTCTACTAAACCTGGAGGCTTATTGTGTCCAGTTCCATCTGCCACTTTGATGTTAGCAAGCAGGAAGATGGAGAGAATTTACAGTAACTCTTTGTATACTCTATAGCACATGTGTCTTAATGAGTTGTTACATTTACTCACCTCAGCTGCTTCATCCATAAATCAGTTCAACATTGACCCAGTAAGTGACCGACAGGCCCTGGAACTTTCCAGTACCAAAATGCTTTGTGCTGCTGCATCTGAATGTCTTGATTAAATGTTTACCTTATCTCTCACTTCTCCCTCTGAATGCTCAATGCAGTGTATTCTTTCTGCACTCTTCCTCCATCATCTTCCTCTGTTAACTAATAATCAGTCCATACTCCTTGCTTGTTTCATTCCTCTCTTGGGATTTAAGAAGTCATAAGTGAAAGTTCTTTCTGAACACACTCAATTTATGATTTCTAACTCAATCTTATTGATTTAGAAAGAAATGATTTATTAAAAAAAAAAACAAGCAATCAAACCTTTTTTTATCATCACATTATGTACAGAGAATTAGAAAACAGTCTGAACATAATTGCTATTGGATGGACCAACTGATTTTTAACTGGATTTTCTGTAAAGCCATAAAAATAAAAAACAAAGTCCCTAAGATAGCCTTTCTAAAACCTGAATATGAGAATGACATTCCATTAGAATCCAAATTATATCTAAATGGGAGAATAAATGAGCATACTACAATGGCAGATGAAGTGCAACTGGAAAACCTAACATTGAAAAAACCAGAATGAAATTCAGAATTTTCTTCATGCTTTGAAGAAATTATCCAGGAGAAATTGTCTGGGAGAGGAAATAAGAGCTGGTGCTTAGTGTGATTTGAAAACAAAAGAACTATTTATATATTTGCTTATATATTTATTTATATAGATCTATAATTTGCTTATGTATTTATTTATTTACTTATTTACCTTTCTCTAAATGTAATGCCTCCTGTTTACTTCCATGGAAATTACAACAGATACAAAGAGCATACACAGTTCCATGCCAGTCACCATTTTGTCAGGCTGCCCCTCTGCTGCCATCTGTCACATGGCAAGAAAATGTAAATACCGGCAGGAAGGTTCAGCCTCTACTGTGATACCACCAACACCTGCCTTTGCTGTTCTGGGCCAACGTAACAAAATAGGAGGCATTACTTTTGGTGTAGTCCTCACACCAAGCTGATAAGTGTTGTTTGGTAAATGTACTCTCACTGGACAAAGGACTGTCTGGATGGCTGGACCCAGAGATTAGTGGTGAATGAATTCAGCTGTCTGGCAACCAGTCACAAGTGGTGTTCTCCAGGGGTCGGTACTGGGGCCTATCCTATTCAATGTCTTTACTCTTTACCCGAATGAAGGCATTGAGTGCACCTTCAATGAGTTTGCAGATGACTTCAAGTTGGGAAGAAGCGTCAATCTACCTGGGGGTAGAAAGGCCCTATAGAGCGATTTGGACAGGCTGGATAGCTGGGCTGAGGCCAATGGGATGAAGCTCAACAAGACCAAGTGCTGGGTCCTGCACTTTCGCCACAACAATCCCAAGCAACACTATAGGCTCAGAGCAAAGTGGCTGGAAGACTGTGTAGAAGACACAGACCTGGGGGTGTTGGTTCACGCTTGCTGAACATAAGGCAGCAATGTGCCCAGGTGGCCAAGAAGTCCAATGGCATTCTGGCTTGTATCAGAAATAGCGCTGCCACCAGGAGCAGGGAAGTGATTATCCCTCTGTAGTCAGCCTTGGTGAGGCCACACCTTGAGTATTGTGTTCAGTTCTGGACACCTCATTGCAAGAAAGATATTGAGGCCCTGGAGCATGTTCAGAGAAGGGCAACAAAGTTGGTGAGGGGTCTGGAGCACAAATCTTATGGGGACAGGCTGAGGGAACTGGGATAGTTCAGTCTAGAGAAGTGGAGGCTCAGGGAAGTTTCCAGGAGACCTAATTGCTCTTTACAGATACATGAAAGGAGGTTGTAGCGAGGTGGGGGTCAGCCTCTTCTCCGAGTTAACTACCAGTATGACTACAGGGAATGGACTCAAGTTGTGTCAGGGGAGATTCAGGTTGGATATTAGAAAGAACTTCTTTGAGACAGTGGTTGAATGGGCTGTTCGGGGTGGTAGAGTCACCATTCCTGGAGGTTTTCAAGAAATGTTTAAATGCTATACTGAGCAACATGGTTTAGTGTGAAATATTGGTGATAAGGGGAGTGGACAGTTGGACTGGGTGATCTTAGAGGTCTTTTCCAACCTCCATGATTGTATGATTCTAAGATTTTATGATTCCACTTCAAGTAATTCTATTGCTTCATGATTAACATATAGCTGAACACCAAACCACTAAAATTTTGTTTGTCTCTGATCTGATTTCAAGAAGCTGTGGAGCTGATAGAAGTGTAGGATGCTGCTCCATATTACAACCATATCAAATGAAACCAGGACATGACAGTTGCTCCCTTGTGTGTACAGTGGTGCCACCGTATGTTTACAGGTTTATTAAAACTGTAAGTGTGTGGTGAAACTGGAATAACTCTAGAAAGAGGAAATCATTTTAAGGGTGAAGTTTCTATCATCCCAAATTCTGCATGGATCATATGTTTCTACATCGTCTACGTCAGCTCCATTCCAACTTAGATACCTGTTTAGCATTGTTTGTTTTGTAAGACTTCATAATTCTAAAGTCATAACCTTAGACTTTTTTAGTATGGTTGATCCTTTTATTATCTATTATTATGTACTTATTTGACAAAATTAATTTTGTAGATCACTGTGTATCGTTTTGGTTTGATTCACGACTGGTGATGTGAGGCTCATAAAAGAACTGCTTCTCAGTTACCTCTATCAACTTCTGTCAACTATTGTCAGTTTACTTATTACATATTTCCGAGCAAAAGCAACTGACCATCTTTATTCTGCTGGGCTTCCCATGTTTGTTTTCCCAGTACCGTGATAGTGGATAAATCTGCATAGGTTTATGGATCTTAATATTGCTATGATGAACATGAGAACTAGTCAATAAATAGTTCTCTTTTTTTACTGATTTTTTTTTACTACTGTTGTTATCTGGAAAAATGATTCATCTCTTCAATTGTTATGTAAGTGTTGTCCTTTTCCTTGAACTTTGAAACACCAATTAATGATGGAATTTTGTGCAATATTTTTTTCAATCAGGTCGAAAAAAAGCTAAAACTAAATGTATCTCTGCTCTTTTAAGTTGCTTAAAATGTAAATAAAATGGAAAAAATATTTTATCATTATCTTGGGTCATGGTTGGCATCACAGTCATTTAAAGCTCTGGTATGGTGTTTTAGCTGTATGAACTGGCTGACTTTTCTTACTTAAATCTCATGAGGGTATTCAAAGCTATAATTGTGCTGTTTGCTTCTCACTGTTTATACTTCTAGAACCCTAGGCCTCAGCATTAGGATTTTATTTTTTGCCCCCAGTGTTAAGTGGGAGAATTCTGTTTAGAAAAAGATATAGGAGAATTAAGAATGATTTGCTGCAAAAAGATGGATTTCCACTCAGAATTAAACTGAAGCCACCCAATTCTCCAAACATCGAAATCAATAGGCACTTGGTGTTGCACGAGATCTGGACTGGAAATAGAGCTGTGGAAATGAGCTAAGGTAGTTCAGTGCATGAACTAGTTCTGTACAGTTGGAGGTTTCTCCAAACACTGTTGACAGTCAGATTTCTAATACAACATGTCCTGACCTCTGTTGCCTGACTTTGAAGTCTGTAGGCCTAACTACGAGGAAGACCTGCTACTGATCTGGAAAAATAAACTAGGCTAAGTTTAACAGGTCAGAAAGAAAAATAAGAAATTGAAAATTACATTTTTTTTTCTTTTATCGTTTTAATAAACTTCTCTAGGGGTACACCAGTAATCCACTCCACAACTTCTCATACCCCCTCATTTCTTCAAATTCATGTATTCCACACTGACTGGAATAACATATGAAGAATGATACTACAAAGAGACGTAGAAATGTGTAAAGATCCCTGCTCTTTCCCTGAATATGTTAAAATAGTCAACAAACATGGTAATTTCAACTCTCGTTCATTTGATCTAATATTAAATTAGCTGCTCTTGGGATATCATCTTTTTAATCAATCAGAATGCATTTGTATGATCAGATTTATTTATTTATTATTTTTGTGAGGTTCATTAAGAGTTAAGGGATTCTATTGAAATTCTAGCAGAGATGAGAGATTTCCCCTCCCTTTCTCTCTTAGATCATGTTGATCTTCTGATACTTTGGGCATCGGAAGGATGAAATCTACTTTGCTGTTTAGAACCAGGATCATAATTGAGGTCAGCTCTATAATATGGGGATGAAAACTCCATTATTCCTCAAAAATCCATTAAGGCAGATATATTAGAACTGGAATCAATTAAAGGTTCTAGTTGGTGAAGATGAGATGTCAAACTCTTGGGAAAACACAGAAATAAGATGAACTCTATTCTGAGGACAATTCTATTTGAGAAAAGGGGAACAGTAAGGTGCCGGGAGAGACAAAGCAGCAGTGATGCATATGTAATTGGTAGTGCTTCTGTTGACATAACAATACATTTTATGCCTTTATAAAATATAAAATCTTACCGAACTTTTTGTGAAACCCTGATAGCAGCAAAGAGACTGAAAAAGAACAAAGTTCTGTAGATATAGGTCAACTTGCAAGGTCAGAAGCATTACAGTAGTGCAACTTGTTGGATGTGGTGCTGCAGTTCTGTTATTTTATTTGTTGTGTCTGTAAAATACAAAATATATTGGGGATCTTTTTATTAATAAAAGAATAAAACCACTAGAATTAAAAAAGAAAAAAGAAAAGAAAAAGCCTCTTGAGTCCATTAACTTCATTGCTTGCAAGTCTAAAAGAAATAGTTTTGGATAAGCTAGAAATTGAAAATCCCAGAGGAATGGGTTAGCTCGTGTACATGCTACCCAAGAGAAAACAAAATTGTCACATATTTTGCTTAAGGTGTGGGAGGAAGAATCAAATCAAATAGCATTTTACAAGTGCACGTAATAACTTGAATTTAAAACAAGATATGTATTATTCAAGTAATTCTAAGCATGGTGTAGTAAATTTTTCATGAAGGTTAAGAAAAAAAACTGACAGAAATATCATTTAAACTGAGTGTTTTTGATGCTGAACTTGAAAGTGGGGGATTTAATAGAACTTTTTTTAGTACGACAAGACTGAGATAACATCATATTTGGCAAAGTGCTTTATTGGTTTTTGGATTAGACTTTTTTTCATAAATTTTTCTCTTCAAACTAATAAAATTCATGTAGCTGTCAGTTTGGATTTGATCCCTATTTTGTTTTGCCTCAACAGTGTAATCTCAATCAGTCTAACTTATTTTTATGCTGCATTTACAGGGTAAAGATGACAAATCACTCATGTCTCAATGCTGGTATTTTATCAAAAGTTTGAATGAATATCAAGGCTGAGGATGACAGAGAAGGATGAGGCTCAGAATAACAACAGTTGTTTGACAGCACAGGCTGGATGGATTCTTCTGCCTTTACATCAGTGCTTGTCACTGCATTATGCTAAGTCCAGCACAAATCAGCTTTGCCATCATTGGTTTTGAGCAAAAGCGGCGATGTCCATGAGGAGGGTGGATGATAGAGCATTGTTTATGGGACTGTGATCTCTCTTTTAACCCAAGTTTTCCTACTCCTGATTAGCTGTCATTTCTGATGCGATTTCTGTGCCTTCTTTAATGTTGATTTACTTTTTTGCTTACAGCTACTTGCAAAACAGTTAGAATGGGAAAAAAAGGCTTGACAAGCATTAGAAATGACCTCCACAATATTCACTAAGTTAATAGCAGGAAAGCTCTATATAGCAAATACATTTACTGTGTCTACATTTTATTGTGCAGTTTTATATAGATTTTGAAGATTTAAGGGACTGTTTTTTCACCATGTTTTCATGTGTTGTCCAAATCTCAAATGAGACATCTATGCACCGCTGTAGAATGCTGTAGTAAGAATTAGATCCTGGTAGCTCAAAGCAAGTGAGCTTACTTAGGAATTTTTGGGGTTTCTTTTTTTGTTTCTTAGTTGTTTTGGTGTTCTTGGTTATTTGCTTTTTGTTTTTGTTGTTGTTGTTGTTGTTGTTTTCTTTGTTTTTTTGCTTTTGCTTTTTGTGTTTAAGTAGTCTTTACCTCAGCTTTCTTATTCAGTAGCCCTTTATTTCTGACGTGTAAGATGATACTGAAGAGACAAATCCCCTGAGTAACATTTGTTGGCCAGGAAAAATATTTCAAGGGAAGAAGTTGCAGAGAAGCATTTTTCAATTACAGTTTCTTAGTCCCTAACTTGTGATGACTCACAAGCAGGCAGGAATGTTAGCAGTGAATTTATCCTCTGAGGGTCTATCTCAGATGGCATTTGAGATGATTAGAGAATTAGGAGGAAGGATTAACGTGAAATATCAGGCTCAAGAACATCTTGTGCCAAAGTTGGAGGATCAAATATCAACCTTTGGCAAGGAATTGCAAGCTCAGAATGAGAAATATAATGATCTAAATGAGAGGGCTGGATGGGCTGGACATTTATCTGTAGCTTTGGTAATGAAGACCCTGGGTCTTCACAAGAAAATGGAAGTGACAGAGAATCGAATTAAGATGTGGAACGTGAGGTTGTTTGGCATAAAACTGAAAGGCAGGGTGTAATTGAAACTAGAGGTGTGATGAAAAAGCTGCTTGAACCTTGTGTTTCATCTGCTATTGACATGGAATAAGGTTTTACTGTTTTTCTCAAAATTTCTTCTGCTATTAGAAGGAATATATTAGGCAGTGATTTTGGTGGAGCATTTATTGCAACTCCTATGTTATTTCTTCAAAAGAATTACCAGTATATGTGAAAAGTATAATCTGCATCTCAAGAGGTGAACAATTTTTCATCACTCCACAGTTCTTGGTGTTTGATTGTTTTAGTTGTCAGACTTTCAGCTTCTTGCTAATGTGCATCTTCAGAATTGATTTTTAGATACTCAAATACAATTCTTTCTTTACAGAATTTCATGAGGTAATGTTATTACTCTCCCCAACCAGATTCTTTGTCATTATAGTCTTCTCTATCAGAAGAGATACCAGTGACAGTGTGACTGCGTTGTTATGTTAATTTGTTTTCCCCAAATGTGTTTGTCTAACATTCATTAAAGTATCAGGCTACTGATTTCTTATAAGCACTAGTCACTAAAGGTGCCCTTTACTAAATGGTCTTTTTATTGTTCTGGATACATAGAAGTTTATTGTTACTTTGTTAATTAACACAATATATTTTTCTGTTAACTATACACATGGCTATGCCTGAAACCTAAGCAGAGACAGATAACAATAATTTCTGGATGTGTGTGATTCTGGACTTCCACTAATTCATATTCTATGCAAACATGTTCTAATACATCTTTTTTCATATAGAAATCAGAGTATAGGTGATCATTGATGCTAATGCACTATTTATGCAATGTTTTCTTTAAAATCATGAAGGTTTTAACCAAAACGTTCATCATCACTTGAATTTTTTCTGTTATCACCTAATTCACTTCACTGTACATGCTTATTTGTCCAATAAGTCAGGAAGAGGAAAGGAAAAACCTAAATGCACCACTGTCAAATTTATCTGAAGAAGATGAATGGAACCAAAATAATTGTAAATGATAAATAGCAAAGAACACAAGTGATAGGAATTCTATCTCCAGAACTTCTTCTGGGGTATATCTAATCAAAAAGTGGCAAGTACATCTAAGATAAAGATAACAGTACTAAAATAAGTCCAAACGAAGTGTGCATTTCAGTTCTTAGACAGTATAAAGAAACAGTGATCAGTAATGAACACATGGTCCTGTATTTGGGCTCATCTCTTAAAAATGTTTATTCCTTTCTAGTGAACCATCTTCAGTGTTTCTTTACCAGGAGAGAGTGCTACTGTATCAAAACAGTTTCATTTCTTCTTTGTCAATTACATGCTACTAAGGAGCTTGGCCTGAATATTCTATACCCTAAAGTGTCCCTTCCTCCCTTAGACTTTTCTTCCTTTGCTTTCATCCTCTGCCCTGTATATGTATATTGTTTAAGATTTTTACAATATCAACGGTCACCAGGAATAAACAAATGTATGAATTGAGGCACCAAGACTTGTACTCTCAGGGCATTTTCAGTGGTCAAGCCTCCATCTCATAGGTTTTCACACCTTGACCCTTACATACTGGAATTAGTATAGTACTTCAGTGCCAGGAAGTATTTGGTTTAAGTGCAATGGTTCAGTAGTCTTGGATCTGTACATGTGGCCTGATGACAAAGGGTTTTGAGGATGGTATTTCAAGTAAAGAGATGTCGAAGACTGTAAGGACAGTAAAGACAACTACTGTCTTT
The DNA here is from genome assembly GCA_036925125.1 of Oreortyx pictus. Taxonomy (NCBI): domain Eukaryota; kingdom Metazoa; phylum Chordata; class Aves; order Galliformes; family Odontophoridae; genus Oreortyx; species Oreortyx pictus. Next base: position 124,177,697 of record JAUPFR010000001.1, on the reverse strand, counting down.
CTGAAAAGAGAGTCTCTCCAACACTGGGACAAGTTGTATTGTTAATCCTAATGTTATGTTGATATATATAGTCAGTAGTATGGATATATTGTCTGTACTAAGCCCCTTTAATTGGTAGAAAACACTTCAGCTCTTGTTCTGTCAGCCCAACTTCTTTCTATAAACTTTGAAATTCAGATAAATAAAGGGCATTATGAACAATTTTATATTTTATCGTAGCTCTTCATTATTTAGCATGAAAAAGAATTTATTTCAAATAATCTCTCTTCCTAAAATGTTATCTTTTTTTTCTTCAGGGTGATTTTTTGTTTTGTTTTGTTTTTGTTTTTGAGACCAAGGCCAATTTTTACTTTTGCTAGCTCTGAAAACTCTGAAATCTCTTTTTATCTATATTGAAACAGAAAATATAGTTGATATTTATTAGTTTTTAGTAAGTTGCTTTCTCTGTATAATGAATTAGGCACAACTAATAAGCTAGGCATCATAACTGAGGACATTTCTGTTAACTGAACTTCAAAGTTTTTATTCTGACTATTTGCAGGAGGTTTGTATGCTACAGTCATCACTGCCCTGGTCTATTGATTTTAATAGTGTCAGCAGCAACATGAGATATGTGCTGATCTCCTTAATAGAAACTGGAGGAGTTGATAGTAATGGGTTTTCAATAACAGCCTGAAGCATATACAAAACTTAGCTGGAACACAGGTATGGTCAAATTTGATTAAAAAACAAACAAAGAAACAAAAAATTAACTGGTCATGAAAACGGTACCTAAAGGTGCATTTCAAAGGAGAACCACAGCAAACACTTATTAATTTATCAAGGTAGTTGCCTGCTAATGAGTTATTCTTCACAAAAGATTCAACAAGATGGATTTCTAAGAAGAACCTCTGTGTTTTAGTGTGAAATTAGTTGCCACTTTAATCATCTCTCATACTGTATCTCTCTCGTTAATCTGATTTTCTAGGTTATTCTTGTACGTGCAAAGGACTTTAAATCCCACACCATATGAATAGAAGTCCTTGCATTCATTCATATGGTAGCATCCATTTTCCTAGTGTGCATCCATATGTACGTTTCAGACTAGATTTGTGAGTTAGCTAGTAACAAAAAGGAGGGTTAGAGATTACTAAGTAAATGTCAAAGACCGGCGCTGTCTTACATCCAATCATGACTTCAGTCACATTAGGTGAAGGACTGAGAAGCTCTAACAGCATCCTTTCAGAAGGCCAGTTCATTCTCAGCTTGAAGTAAAAATTGAGGCTGAATTCCTTGCAAATATTTTTTCCCCTGTTAAAGGCATGAATTCATGCTTTTAAATCGAAGATACAGTTTTATTTCCAAGTTGAAAACTTCTCCCATTTGATCAATTTCTTTAGGTTCTTCTGAGTAATGCAAATTTTCCTTGGAGATATTTGTGACGCTTTCCAATGCAGTGTTGGTTGCAAGTTAAATTAATTTGACACTCGCTTTCTTTTCTGCTATCAGATTTGAATTTTAATATATTTAGTATTAATAAGAGTTTCTGCTTTGAGGAGTTTACAATACAACTAGGGATACATGCAATATGTGACTAAGAATATTTTATTTACTTGCCTCTTGGAGTTATTGTGAAAGTACTGCGTTGTTGAACGGGACTTGAGTGGAAGACAGTTGATGGCTTGGCTTTAACAGTTTCCTCTTTATCATGCTAGTCAACACCTTCAGAAAAATATTGTTGACAATGATGACTACTCAAATTTTACAAAAATTGTGAAACAAATCATACTTAAGGAAAGCTTCTTTCACCTTACTTTTTCCACATACCATTTATTTTTCTTCTACTTAAATTGGTTCTCTGATGAATGAATAGATGTACACAGAGCACTGATCCTTATCTTATTAGCCTCCTGGATCTGATTTTATCTCACTTAGAGATAGAATTTGGCTGCAGCTCAACACTTGCTCCTGTCATGCATGTTACTAGGCATACTAAGAGCTATTTTGTCACTGTAATGGATTGCTGGATTGGGGACCAGCTCATCTCTATTCAGCAAAGTGCTGAGAAATGTGCATACTTTTAGAAAAGTGTCCAAACAATTGACCTTAGTATTCATCTCAGGGATGAGTGTGCTCTGATTTGCCTTCTTTAACTTTGTGCCCTGTTTGTTTATTAAATATTGATGAATACTTCCACTTTTGCAAGTCTGTTTCTGGGAATGGTTTCCTTCTACAGCACTGAGCTGTGTCTGCTTCCTCTTACAACTCAGCACAACTGTTTTCCAAGTGCTTAAAATGTTGCTAGTAAGAATCCTCTCTTTCCAAATGTAGTTGTTTATTTTTTTTTTCTTTCACCAGACTGTAAACAATCTATGCTAAATCTAATCTGTATGTGGTTTAAATGCGTAAACACACTTATCACTGTAGATCAGAAAGAATTATGTACAAAACAGAATTGTGCTAACACGTTTGTTTTGTTCTTTCTCTTATGGAACACATCTCGGTGTGCTTATCATGGCTTGCAAAGTGATAATTTTGAAATTACATGTATGCAGATGTATGAAGAGAAAATTCTTAAGACTGAAAGAGAGGAGACTGCTATGACGGGTGTTGATCCACCTAGATGTCATTTGTTTCTGCTGATAATCACAGAAATACATTTTAAATAGGTTACATCTACATAATCTATTCTGTGATGGTACTCCTATTCATTTTATGTGGAAATCAGATGATAGAGACATAGTAGATAAATGCCTACAAACAATCTCATTCACTCGCACTTAAAGTTTTCTAGTCCTGGTGTTTGAGGCCCTTCTCAGCTTAAAGTTAGATCAATCATCTTTTTTTAGCAACGATTGGTTTTCATGCTTGGCAGTTTCTTTTGTCCATTCCTTTGATGCTTCACTGGTATGTGATAAGAAGAAAAACTGTAATATTTTTGAAGCTTACATTTTAAGAAGCATTAGCTCAGAGGCCATGTGTGGGTCAGCTAGACAGGCTCAGCAGCATAAGCAGAAATTGGTATGAGTGGTGCTGCACACCCATTTTCTTTGTGGAAAAAACTGGTCACTGAATCATACTTGTCAGACAATTTGAGCAGCTCTAGTTGTACACTTGGACTCTCTTCTTGGACTTTCAGTTGTGAGACTTACTTTGTGTCCAGCTGCCAGAATGTTTTACGGATCATGCTTGTAATTTTTCACTTGTCTGAGTTTTCTCCTGTTTAACTCTCAGTTCAGCAATAAGGGCTGCAGTCCTTTTCTGGTTGGTAGTGAGCCTGAGCAGAAAATGCTTGCTTCAAGTGAAAATGTTTGAGAGAATTTTAATTAAGTTGTTTGTAGGGGTTTGGTTTTTGTTGCCTTTTTGTTAGTTTGGTTTTTTTCCTTTTTGTGTTGTGTTTCTATTTTGGTTTCTTTTGTTGTTGTTTTTTCATGTTTGCTATCCGAAGTCCCCTAGAATAAAACTACAGTGTTGGTTCCCACTTCTGCTCAGCGATCATCATCTGAGGTTCTTCCTATAGTTTTGATCAGAAAGCCTGCTGTAGAATTTAGAAACTTTCCTGGTGAAAAAGTATTAAAGCAAATTTTACATTCTTACAAAAAGTTTTGATATTGAAAGATTAAGAACTTGAAATAAACAAATAATGATTTAAAAGAACATGATTATCTTCAAACAGGGGCATTCATCATAAGAACTGTGCAAGCTTGCATACATTCAATTCAAAATCTTGAATAGCATCTCTGCACTTCCAGAGCAGGACCTGGTGAGTGATGCAGAATTTATCTTATTTATGAGCTGTTTTCACATTGATTTTATTTGCATGAATGTGTAACAGATGTCACTGAGAGAGGGAGTTTCACTAACATTGTGTGGTGTCCCAGCATGAGCCACCACAATCAGTGTTTTATACAAGGAGGAAAATAAGTCTTAATTAGTTACTCCCCAGCTCTTTACATGTGCCTTATTATGTACTAAATATAATAGATAGCTAAAACTACATTATTACAGAGCACCAATTGGTATAGCACTGCTTACAGTTCAAAGTCTCAAACTGCAAGTGTCACGGTCTTCTTGCTCTTTTCAGTAAGAAGGCTGCTAATCAGGAGATCTAATGAATAACATCTGACAGCATCACATTCACATGCATACCATTAATTCCTGAAGTGTTTCATTAGTGCTCCAAGTCTGGTTTGCTTTCCTCTCTTCACAGCAAAGAATGGAGTGGGAAGGACTCTCTACCAGGCCTCCATTGTAAGAACTTACTGCTGAAATTTTGAAAGAATAAATTGAAGTATTGCAAAAAGCTGCAGTTCAAATTCAATGATGTGTTAGAACAGTAGAATCAAAGCCACTTTCAAAGGCTTTGGTGTTATGGCTGTGAGACTTTTATGTTCCCATCAAGTATTTCGATACTGAAATGGGACTCAGTTTGGCAGAACTGGTGACGAAGAAACATAATTGACCTTTGAGGGGCTAAAGAGTGTATAAGAGCCAGGGCAGCATTACTGAATAATAGTTGTTTAAAAACACGAAAAAACTAAAATCCATCAAAATCAACTTTGGTTGAAGTTACCAGGGCTATTCATTTACACACTTAAATGTGTAAGATTTTTAATTTTATTCCTCTTAGAAATTTGTAGTACTTAACATGTAGATGAAAATATTTACAGTTGCCATTGAAATATCCCTATTTGGCAGTGTGAAAAACAAAATACTGATTTGCACTGCCTTCTTGTTTCTCCTTCCTTACAATTGTTAATCTCCCTTCCTTACAATTGTTCTATGGTTTTTGTGGATACACTTTCTTATGGCTGGAAAGAGCAGTAGCTACAGTTGCCCTTTTATAGCAAGAGGAAAAGCATAAAGGGAGAAAGATACAGGAGGCATCTGGAGAGATAAAATAAGGTTGGCATAAATGTTGAAACAGTCAGACAAGAGAAAAACAGCTAGCCCAGTGAAAGCCTAAGCACACAGAAAGGCAGATTGTAATTGTGTTGCCCAGAACCTGTGGTAGTCTACAGATTTTATTTGTTTTAATTCCCCAGGAATCTGGTTCACTATATGTAGGTCCAAAGCCACCTACTGACTGGAATTGAATATATTCCTAGAGGTGATCTCTTTTCTTATTCTGTTTCTCTGCTTCAACAACTTTGCTTTCCCTTTTCTTCAACTCTTCTGTATCTCATTTCCATAATTTATCAGTCTTCTCTCTACAACTTTGCTTTCTTTCTGTGACATCTCTGCTCTCTTTAGATAATTTCTGCCTCCACTGCACTTCTGATTTAGATTTCACTTCCTTTCTTTGCTTATTTCTTTTTCCACCCTCTACTGCCCTCTCTGATGACTGTCTCTTTTGCTCCCTTCTCTATTTGTTGTTCATTCCTCTGCTCCTGATTTTTTGATCCATTGCCACACTGCTTTGCCTGTCATCTTTTTTGTCATTTTTCTCTCTTAGTTTCCTTTCTTCCTTGCATCTGGTGGTATTAACATGGTCTATATCCTAATGTGTTTTCAGACCACTAAGATCAAGGTAAAATATTCAGACCACTGAAATTATATGCGAGTTGGAATTAAAGGCAGATTTTTTCTTCATTTCTCTTCATTTTACTCTCTGAGGGTAAGACTGAGGATCAAAAACCTCTTTAATATCAAAAGTAGTTTTCTCTCTATCAAAATGAGTTGTAGCAGTTGATAATTCCTTACTAAGTGGCCAAATGTGCTTCCAATAAATTTTTAATTGACCTCTAGCTACATACATTTTAGATACTTTCTTTGCATGTGTTACATTAACTCTCTAAAATCTCCATTGAAGTTTGAGACCACCGATGTATGTGAATTTTGTAAAACAAATCTCTATATGAGAAACAAGAAACTCAGTAAGCAGTATTTCTGAAGACAAGATTTCAGTGATTTTTAGAAACAAATGTGTAGTGAAAATCCTCTCCAAATAAGAGAAAGGGAGACAAGCCAACAAGAAGACAAGATAGATGCGGACTTTATTCCAAATCTCACAGGAGCCCCATCAGTGGAAAAGAAAACAAGCATACCGAGAGCTTTAGTCTCTACTACCAGTGGCTTTTTGTTCATTCGACTGTAGGAGGTCTTAGTGACATGACTTCCCAATTATGTTATGAAACTTTTCCTTCTTCTATGGTGCTATGCCTCTGCTGAGGAAAACAGCATGTTTAGAAAGTAAAAAACAAGCTGTCAGCTTGCACTGCTCGGTTGCCTTCCCCTTTAAAATGAACATAAAAAGTTGTAGTTTATTCAGAAATCTTGTTTTTCCTCTCCATAATAGGTATAAATATGAGAGTTATCATTGTTTTAGAATTAACTCCTTTGAAGTCTTGATATCCTCAGAATAGCAATTTTTTAGGAAGTCTTCATTTCTTTCAATCTAATAGTGGAATATCCCTTATACCACACTCTCATGTAATGCTTTTCTTCCAGACCTTTCAGAGAGTCTTAAAAGCAGAGCCAGTATCATTATTCACATTTTACTGCCAAACTCAGGCTTACATGATAAAGGTTTAAATATTGTATAATGCTTTTCTGCTTTGATCCCTAAAGCAGAGTTGAAATTCTGGCCTACCTGAAGTCAATGGCAAAAAGCCCCATTAACCTGCAGAGGGGCTACAATTCCACCCTCAGTGTCTGTCATCTATTTTACTTTCTCAGTTCTCAATACCTTGGAAAATTGAATTTGCTGAAGCAACATCCACTTCAGGCCAAGCTCCACAGAATTCTAGCTGAAATTCAGTCTTCAGAGATCTGGATGGATCATAAGCTTTTGCCTTCTGGCAAGGGACCCTTAAACCCCATTATTTTTTTTCTGAAAACTTTCTAAAAAAAATCACTGGAAGAAAAAAAAGAAGGGAAAGGAAAAAGGAAAAGGAAAAAGGGAAACAGGAACAGGAAAAAAGGAAAGGAAGGTATAATAAAACCCGCATGATATTTCTGAAAGGATGCTTGCTTTGGATCTTGCAGCTCTTTTAACAAGCTCTATTTATGTGCAATAGGGACTCTTTCACCTTGGCCAAAGATTTTAGCAATGCAACAGCAGTGTTGAACCATGCAGGCCTGAGAAAGACAGTAACTGAAATTTAGCAGTTCACTGTTGACTAATGCCCCCACTTTACTGGCGTTAAACATACAGAACATGAGACTGAGTGGCCAATAAGACCAGTGACATCATGGCTTGTATCAGAAATAGTGTAGTCTACAGGACAAGGGAGGTGATTGTCTCTCTTTACTTGGAACTGGTGAGGCCTCATCTTGAGGACTGTGTTCAATTTTGGGCCCCTCACTACAAGAAATACATTGAGGCACTGAGTAATTTCAGAGAAGGACGGTGAAGCTGGTGAGGAATCTGGAGCACAAGTCTTATGAGGAGTGGTGGAGAAAACTGGAGAAGAGGAGGTCCAGGGGAGACCTTCTTGTTCTCTACAACTCTTTGAAAAGAGGTTATGGCGAGATAAGGGCTGGCCTTTTCTCCCAGGTAACAGTAATAGGACAAGAGGCAATGGCTTTAAGTTGTGCCAGGGGAGGTTTAGGCTAGATATTAGGAAACATGTCTTTTTTGAAACAGTGGTGAGGTATTGGAACAGTTTCCCTGGTGGAGGTGGTGGAGTTACTTTTCTGGGAGGTGTTCAAGAAATGTTTCGATGTGGCACTGAGGGACATGGTTAGTGGACACAGTGGTAATAGACTGATGATTATACTGGATGATCTTAAAGGTCTTTTCCAGCATTAATGATTCTATGATTCTATGACTGGAGTTTATATTTAGGAGTGGGGTAAAGAGTAACAATAATAATAATAAAACCTTAGAGAAAATAAAATGTAATGTAAGTCAGTTTTCTCCAGTGTCTGGTACCTCCATAAACTTATCGACATCAGGGTGGCTTAAGCATCACTCTTGTTAATTAAAACAGGCACCATCTGTGATTACATGTTTCTTCACATGGTATTTATTTTTTAACAATATATATGCAGTGCTTAACTGTAGTCCATTCACAGCCTTCTGGCTGGAAAAGGCAAAGTAGTGTTTAGTGCAACGATAATGCAGGCTTGATGGTTAACCCTGTGCAGTTTAGTATTTTATTTACTTGAACTACTACATATCACTGGGGCTGGAGAAGCCAAACGGTAAAAACATAGAAAGTCTTAACTCTTGTCATAACTTGTTATCATAGCCCTTCCATGATTTTCCCAGCTTAAAACTTCTTGGGATTCAAGAGGAGTGCTGTAATGGCCCTTACAACTAATCAGAACTCAGGAGACGTGGATTTCCTTTACTTTCCCAATTGCTTCCACTGTGTTACTGATCCCCTGCTTATTCTTTGTATATGCAAAAATCTGGGTTGTCAAACATCAGCATGTGGCTCCAGAGTGCACACAGTTTCCTTGTAGCCAACCTAAACCCTTCTAAATGCAATGCTGTTAGTAAATGCTACACTTTTACTGTGTTCTTAGCCTTCTTAATCTGATTTATCTAATCTATCCTAATCAAATCCTCCTAAATAGTTATTTTATGTCTAAGAGCTGCTGAGAAAATGCTTCTGAATGACTTTTTTTCTTAAAAATTACACACTGGATTAAAGTGAAACCCCAGCCTAACCCCAAGAAATCTGATTTGATCTTCGAATTTTGGGAGCACAGAGGTTTGCTGGCTATGTAAAAGTACAGCATAGGCTTCGATTTTCTATCATCTTCACCAATTTCTACAACAGTGAGCTTGAACCAGAGTCACATAGATGTACTCTTCAATTTGGATGGATAACTGTTCCAGCCATCAAACTAATAACAGGCACAGTACGTTTCTCAATTTTAAGGAGTAAAAGAAGTTCAGTCTTTGATTATAGCCTGCAGACTAGTGTTCATCTAGTCTAACCCCTTGACTTTATCAGAATTTGTACATATTGCCTAGTGCCTTGATTTGGACCCACTAGAAAGACACATATAACAATTAAATTTATTGGGCTTCATTGTGAAAGTTCTGCACAATGGCTTCCTATGTTTACCCAATCACAACCAAAGCAGAAATATACGTATTAATTTGAAAAGGGAATCTGGTTAAAATATCATTCCCTCTTAGTACACATGCCTGGGACAGCTTGTCAGAACAGCGAGATTTTCACATACTCAGTGATTAAGCTAGAAAAGTAATGTGGGTTTGTTTGTGAGGGAAAGCACACAAACAGAAGAAACTGCTATGAAAACTGATGAGAGAAGGGGGGTGGGAAGAGAAGCCCTTCTGTGGCTACTGTCTCTCAATTTAAACTTTAAGTATATCACTTCTCATCATAAGGGTTCAAAGGGTTAATCGAAAGAGGGATTTTCATTGCATTGTACACAGTAGTTACAATAGCCCCAGTTTAAACATTAAAGGACAGGTGAAAAGAGAGAGAGAGCTGAATGGCTGCCTTATATATTGGAGAAATTGTTCATTCGTGTGAAATGCTGACCTCTGTCATCCTGCCAAGCTGACTGAGCCCTAGGGTGAGAGGCTGCCTGAGCGCTGGTTGCAAAAGTTAACACTGCCTGGGGAGTATTTTAAAAGGACAATGTCAAGGTTGGTGTACCCAAAATCTGACCTATCTTTTTTTTTCTTCCCTCTTACATCTGTGTGAAAAGTTCATGTCCTTCTTTTTCTGAAACAGAATGTTTCAATTGCTATTGAAAGCCAGTATTTAGGAGAAGCTGTGAAAATATTCAGTGTAGTAATGCAGGAGGAAGGAGAAGTGTTGAAATAAAACACATGTGGGGACTGTCACTGAATTAGGTGATAACAAAGAACAGAAAATTCAGTTTGAAATGTTTAAGAGATCAGTGAAAAAGAGCAAGGATTATTTTTACTAATGAAATTATCAATGCAGATCCAAACATAATTTCATAGGAAATTAAGAGAAAACCTTTATTTATTTTTGTTCCAGTAGATCTTTTACTTTGTACATTTGTGCTAATTCTTAGTTGGTATTATTAATTAAATACTACTCTTGTCATAACTGAAATATACCCTTCCCTCTAATTTATGTATTTCCTTTTATTGATGGCCTAATTAATAACTCCCTATGTCAGTACTGTTTTTTTCCATATAGTATCCCAAGATCCTCACCACTATTATAATTTCGGTGTGCTGCTTGCTCTAAAAACTCTCACCAAAATACTGTACCTATCCAAATATTTTCTAGTTTAACTGGAAAATAAATGGAACAACCAGATTTACAACTGATAAAAGGAAAAGAGAGTAGGAAGTACTAGAATCAAAGTAAAACTTTTACTTCACTTAAGCATGATTTTTCGCAGAGGCAAAAAGCTTAAAATCTGAATTCTGAGCATCGTAGTTCACCACTTTACCTACAAAACTTCAGAGAGCCCTGAAATAAAATGATAATCATGTAGTACATTAAATGATCACAAGAGGGCGACTCTATTAGACATACTCGTTCTCTTTCAACCTAATCTTCCGGAGCTTGTGTGAGTTTTATCAGTTGTTTTTAAAAGTTTTCCAATAAACTTCAAAGTTCATTTCTGAATTTTCTCTCAGTTTTGAAAAACATGCAGCTACTAAGAAGCCCTGCTTACCCATCTTACTATCTCTTTATGTTGGATAGGCTTTTTTGAATCCTGGGAGGTAGATCACTTTGCCCTACAGTGTGGGACAGGGCTGCTTTTAGTGCATTGAGTAGAGAGATCTTGCAGTTGCTGGTCCAGCTTCAGTGTTACAGTAGTGGTCACAGAGGACAGGCAGCCTGAGAGTTATAGGTTCCTTCAACCCTTCCCAACCCCAAAGCCTCACAATTCATCCTTTACCTGGGGAATATCTCTGTTGCAAAGTCTTTGAAGTATATACCAAATACCAGTACTTGATAACAAAGACATTGATTCAGCCACCCCTGCCGCCTCTACTCTGAACTTTTTCCAAGACAAAACCTCTATAATAATTTCTAAACTTTATTTGTCTATGTAGCTAAAATTTCACATATTCTCTAAAGCAAAGTCCCTGGCAGCAGTAAAGAAGCTGTCTCAGTTAAAAGACACTCTACCTCCTGCCAACAGGGCTATTTAGTGTTTATCTCTATTACATCCATCTGTAGCTAATTGTATAGTTATAGTAATAGTGCCCTCCAGAGGAATTTTGAAGGAATTATAATACTCTGAGCTAATACAAAAGACGTTTTAAAATTGAATGCCTCAGGAAAATGGAATAATATTAAAATGATAAAATGCTTGAACCTCGGGGGAAAAAATCTCAATATCAAAGCTCTTTCTATTTTGCATGTGCATTTACATCTAAGAAAACCATATCCTACTTACAATAGGCTTCTTCACAGCCTGATAGCAAACATGAAGTTTGCATAACTCTATTTGAATCAAGGATATAAAAGTAGATCAACCAAGCTAGGAATGAGATAGCTTTTTCTAGTTTGCAGCAGCAGTAAAGGATATGTACAATGTGTTAGGAGTGGGCTCCAGCCCTGGTCTAGGCTGTCTGGATTTTTTTTCTGTACTTGCTGATGTGAAGTAGGCATGGCACAGTTAATTGAAACAGTCAAAAGTGCAGATGTTCAAGGGGTTTTATGGATGAGGTTTATTTTAATACCAAGATTAACTGTGTGTATGTTCTCAAATTCCAGAATTAAGTTATTTTCCTGGAGGTTGATTGTAACACACTGCAATGCTAGGTCTCAAAAGAAGGGCACATTATGTGGTACAAGATAGTACCTTATTTTAGGATGTGCTCTGGAGGCCTGTGGTGCAGCCTTCTGAGATATACCTCAGCACCTGACTATTAGACTTATTCAAATTTTCTTGCTTTTCTTTTTAATCTCCCAGGCCATGGGACTGACTTGCTCTAGTTAACATTCCAATACACTGACTCTCTTCCTCCAAAATGCACCCAGACCTTAATGAAAACCCCAATGACAATGAGTTCTGTAGTCATTTGCTTTTAGGCACACCCCAGACTCACGTTTGGTCTGAACAGTGCAGATTTTCAGACAGCTGTCCCAGCTGAGATCTTTGCATCAGGACAGCTCCCTCTACCACAACTGGAATGAGATGTCTGGTGTTCCCAGAATGGATCAGAATGATCTAGTAAATTCAGTTCCTTCTTGGAAAAATAAGTGAGACTGTTATGCTGATTGTGACACATTGCTTTGGAAGAGGGTTACCACCTTGTAAAGTTTATTCTAAACAGGCATTTACGTGCCTCCTTGATTGCTTTCATGTCATCAGAATATGCTGGGTTTAGCTGTCTTGTGGGCCATGGTGGTGCATAGTACTACGTGTTTTATTTGTAGTAGTTTGTCTTCCATGCCCTCACCATCCAAAAGGACCAGGGAATTACTGAACTCTTTCAATAAGAGATTTTCTTAGGCTGCTGGATAGGTGGGACTAAGGCTATTCCTTTGTTTTTCTCTCTCTTTTCCTTTCCTCATCTAGTACTTGCCAGATGATCTGATCTCAGAAGAGATGGAAACCTGTCCTTGGAAAACATAAGGTAATGCTATGGATGCTAACAACTTTTCTTCCATTTTCAGCTGAGGTATCTCTACCATAATTTTCTTGTTCATGCTCCTCACCTGGGCCTTATATCTCTCCTTTGACTGTATATGTGTAGAAGCTCACCTGTGATGTGAAATACTGTGCTGCTGGCTCCTGACCCTTGTCTTAGCACAGATTAATTCCTATGAGAAATAGAGCAAGAACAATAAAGGTTGACTGAATTGCTCAAAATAGTATCGAGTGGGACACAAATCTAAGCCATGGCTACAGCAGTGGGGTAACTTTGCTGAAATCAAGTAGGGTGCATGTTTATAGCTCCAGATTTGCTGCAGTGTAAATTTAGCACCCAGCCCCAGTAGCTACACCTGACCTGCACAATTACACAGGTCCCTCGCTTCATAAATACAGAAGCATTGTTAGCAAAAGCGTGAACAGGCTAGCACAGGACCTGTCATAGCAGACAGCAGCTGCTTAGTAAAATAATCTGCCCAGGTAACACTGATGGTGAAGGTACTTTGCTGTGATAGATGAATGAAGCTGGATTATCTGCACTGAGAGTATCTCTGTGCCAGCCACTAATTTAAGGGCCTCCCCAGTTGTGGTGAAGGGCTGCTGTGAGCTTAATTTCACATAGCAGTTTGCCAAAATATGTATTATTGCAGGTAAGCAGAACTTTTGCATTATTTATGTACAGACGCAAGTAAATTATTGTTGGTTTCCCTGCTGCAGGTAAAGTTTTAATGAAAACAATAATGAATGGTTTGTTGGCATGCATAGACAACCTGAGTATGCAGCCAAATTAGCTATCTAAGCAGATGCTTCATATCTTGAATTGCATATAAGGAATGCTGTTCAGTTGGATTAAAAACTAAATATATAGCTACTGATATTTTTTTTTTGTGAAAACCATATGTTTGGTTTGTGGTTTTTCTTTTCTTTTTTCAAAGCAAGTGTTTCAGTCATACTGTGAGTAACTATGAAGGTAAAATTAAAGTAGAAAAAAAGATGCAAGAAGCTGCCCCTGTGCAAGAGGTCTAACAAAATTCAGAAATACTTCATTATTTAAGATATATATTGTAGTACTGCCATATGTGCAGTATTGCTAACGGTGAAGATGTGAACCATCTACAGAAGGAAACTGGAGACCTGGTCACAAAGGACACAGAGAAAACAGAGGTACTCAGTGACTTCTTCATTTCAGTCTTCATTGGCAGGAGCTCTAGATGCACCACCTGCACTGCAGGGAACAAAGGTAAGAACTGGGAGAAGGAAGATCTGCCTGCTGTAACTGAAGATCAGGTTCAAGACCACCTAAATAACATGAAGGGGCACAAGTCCATGGGACCTGATGAGATTCACCCACAGGTTCTGAGGGAATTGGCTGTCTAAGTTGCCAAGCCACTATCCATTGTATTTGAAAAGTCATGGCAGTCTGGCGAGGTCCCTCTGATCAGAAAAGGGGAAACATAATACCCATTTTCAAGAAGGGAAAGAAAGAAGATCTAGGGAACTACATGTCAATCAGTCTCACCTCTGTGCCTGGCAAGATCTTGGGGCTGATACTCCAGAAGGCCCTGCTAAGGTACATGGAAAATAAAGATGAGATGATTGATGGTAAGCAACATGGTTTCACTAAGAACAAATTGTGCCTGACAAACTTGGTTGCCTCTTATGGTGGAGTTACAGCATCAGTGGGTAAAGGAAGAGCAACTGATGGCATCTGCCTGGACTTGTGCAAAGTGTTTGATGTGCATGACATCCTGGTCACCAAATAAGAGAAAAATAGATTTGATGAATAGACCACTCATTGGATAAGGAATTGGCTGGATGGTCACATTCAGAGAGTTGTGGTTAATGGCTCAATGTCCAAGTGGAGACCATTGTCGTGTGGCACTCCTCAGGGGTCAATGCTGGGACCTGTGCTATTTAAAATCTTTGTAGATGACATGGACAGTGGAATCGAGTGCACCCTCAGCAAGTTTCCAGATGACATCAACCTGTGTGGTGCAGTTGACATGCTAGAGGAAAGGGATGCCAACCAGAGAGACCTTAACAGGCATGAGAGGTGGGCCCATGCCAACCTCATGAAGTTCAACAGGGCCAAGTGCAAAGTACTGCAGCTGGGTTGGGGCAATTCCAAGTACAGATACAGGCTGGTCACAGTGTAACCAGCAGGTTGAGGGAGGTAATTCTGACCCTCTACTCAGCTCTCATGAGATTCCACCTGGAGTACAGCCTCCAGTTCTGGGACCCCCAACAGGAAGGACATGGAGCTGTTGGAGTAGGTCCAGAGGGGGGCCATGAAGATGGCCAAAGGCTTGGAGCACCTTCCTTATGAGAGCAGGTTGAGACAACAGGGCCTCTTTAGCCTGGAGAAGAGAAGGCTCCAGGGGAACCTTACAGCAGCCTTCCAGTACCTGAAGGGGACCAAAAAGAAAGCTGGAGAGGGACTTTTTCTTAGAGCATGTAGTGACAGGATGAGGGAAATGGTTTTCAACTGGAAGAGGATAGATTTAGACTAGATATTAGGAAGAAATACTGTACTTTGAGTGTGGTGAGACACAGGAAATGGGTTGCCCAGAGAGGTTGTGGATGACCCCTCCTTGGAAGCATTCAAGGCCAGGCTGGATGGGGCTTTGAGCAACCTGGTCTAGAGGGAGGTGTCCCTGCCTATAGCAGGGGGGTTGGAACAAGACAATCTTAACAGTCCCTTCCAACCCAAACCATTCTATGATTCTAAAAGCATCCTCTCAGAAATGCAAATTGAGATAAAGTTAATACTGTGAATGTAGAACATTGTTTTGACCTTGGATATCTGTAGTTTTATGTTCGAACTATTACTTGTTTTCTTTGACTAAGACAATAGAGCATATAACTTTCAGCTGTTAAACTAGGTTTACTGTATATACTAGCTTATAATATACTGGTTTATAGTACTTTGTTTTACAATTTCACTGTTTGACCTGAAGATACTCTTGACATCATGAGTGCAAGGGTTACAAGTGCATCTTTATTAACAGTTTCTTATTTTCATAGAATCACTGGATGGTTTGGGTTGGCAGGGACCTCAAATATCCTAGTTCCAATTCTCCTGCCACAGGTAAGGTTGCCAACCACTAAATCAGGCACTAGATCAGGCTGCCTAGGGCCCCATGCAACCTGACCTTGAACATCTGCAGGGATGGGGCATCTACAACTTCTCTGGGCATCCTATGCCAGCACCATCTTCTCAGTGAAAAACTTCCCCCTGACATCTCATGAACTAAATTTAAAGCCACACTTTATTTATGTTATCTTCAAGGCACTCACAGTACTAACTGTTCCCTGAGGCCATGTGGGGTCATTCTGCCTGTTCACAATAGCAAAGTCACCGTGGCTTTGTCATCCTGGCTCAGATTTACTAGAGTGGCTGAGCTCTGTGCTCTGGGGCTGTTCTCTGCCCTATTCTGCCCCAGAAATCCCCCAGAGGCCCATGCACTGTGAACTGCAGTGAGAAGGAGTCTTAGAAAAGGTGACAAACGAACTTGCTAAATTTTCCACAGTGAAAAGCCTGCTGTAGAGTGCACGGAACTTGATTTAACAGTATGCCAGTATCACAAGGCTCTGTTTTCATATTTGCACAGCATATGATATGAACAATTTCTGGAAGGTCAACAAATTCTGTTGAGTACATTAGAAAGACAAAGCTGAGTTTAACAGAAAGCCATTGAGCTGGCACACTGGACTGGGAAAGCAAAAAGAACAGCAGTGGAAAAATCACAGTAGGTAAGTGAAATTGAAACAAACACCACAAAGCAAAATTTTAAAAGCAGAATGAAAAAGGGCTTTGGCTTTAGACACTAATCTTTGGGAAGTTTGGCTCTCTTACCTGAAACTCATGGCTTTACACTTCTCCTTTGAAACATGTAATCTCCTTCCTTGTTTCTTTTTTTTTTCTTTTTTTTTTTTTTAGTGTTTATTAGACTCTTTCATAGATATGTACATTCATATACAAATGCCTGATATATATCTATATAAGCACATCTATAATATAGATGTATGCTTACACATAGTTTTATATATGCATGCGTACATACATGTGTAGGTGTGTATATATTATGTATATACATACATGTAGGGATATATAAAAATCTGCCTACATGTCTTATTTTAACTATATTCTAAGATAGCGGAGATGAGATTGATCTCCATTTCAGCACTCAATTTTCTCAGCAATTTGATTTTTGAAGCAGGAGACCCTGTTGCTCCCAGATACTACTCTGGTAAAATGTGCTGTTCTTTTTACAGGATCAAAGCACAGAAGATGTTCATATGAAAGGAGAGATTAAAATCCATAGTATACATTTAGTCATGGTTAGCTTTGAATTCCTCGTGTGCAGGCTGGGAAGGTAGATCTTTCGCAACAGGGTATTTGAAATGTTTGCAGGGTGTTGGTAACCTAGTAACTTTGTATATTATGTGTAGGAGTCCACAAAGCTTTTCAAAATGTTTTCTCTATAAAATACAATCTATCTCTTTCTCATGGAAAAGTGAAACTTTGGTTCCTTACCTATCTTACTCTTCCAGTTTCCTTGACTTACTCCTGTGTGAATAAAAAGAGGATGAGAAGTGTTTTCAGAATTGGCAAGTCCTTTTTGCCCTTTGCAACATTAGTCTTCTTAATAGATGAGTCACATCATAATGGTTCAAACGCTGTCATGTTTGTTCAGACATTTATTCTTCTTTCCCAGCAGCATCTACTCTGCTGGGTTTTACCAGACAGGTGAGGTACAGTACATACTGTGCAAACTTTGGAAGGGATTTTTTTTAAAAAAAGGACCAGGTAGTGCTGCAAACCAGACCTTAAACACATCTTTTCGTTACTAGAATTTTTTCTTCTGCTGCTTAAGCAAAATGCAATCTTGACATTGTTCACCTTTTTGTTGTTGTCATCAGCATATGGAAAAACTCTATACAGTTTTGCTGTTCTGTGTTCATCATCTCAATTGCACTAGGACTGATCTAAGAGAAGTAGCATCACAACATCTGCAGGCAGGGTCTCAACAACCATGAATCTTCCTCATAAAGGGCAGCCTTCCAACGGGGGTCATATTTGTCAGCAACAATGATAGACATGATGACATCCCCTGCAGACAGACATAATGTTTAATTGTTGCCGTGCCTGACACGATCATCTGTTCCTTGCTCCACAGTTCTGGGAAAATGACAGTAGGTGGCACTGGAGAATAGCAACACGGGTGGTTGGATCTGTTAGGAACTGGAGCAGTCTTCCCACTGGCTGGGGCTTATGGTCCCACAGACTGCTGAAACACTTTACTGCATTCCCTTTACAAACCTGTTAAATGCAAAGCCTCAAGGTTTCAAATGCAAGGGTGTGGTTTGGGAAAGCTCCGAGCTCTGTGTGAAGCAAGACTTAAAGCAACGTCCTACTGATGATGCTGTACATCTTGGGGTGCACAAGAGCACTTACTTTGCCAGCTCTTCAGATGCAGCTGTTTATCAGACTGAAGATGTACATGTAAGCTCATGCATGGCTACCTAAAACACATGATTTGTCTTTAATTTTAGCGAGGTGTAGGTTTCTGCCAGTTGGTGGAGCAGCAAGAGTGTCTAACAGAACAGAAGGCAGCATCCCAGTGAGTCTCCACTTTTCTTAGTCTATATAGATTTTCCCAGCAAAAGGGGAGGAGATGATTTTCCACAGGAGAAAATTAGAGTAGAAAGTGACTCAGCAGTTTCCCACCAATTATTTTGTTGGGAAACAGAAAGTAAATAATTGAGAAAATGCTCAGGGTTTCCCAAGAAAAATCTTCATAACTTTCTCAGGGAAATCACTGTAGGGAGAGAAGGACATGTCTTGGCTTAGTTCATCTTATGATACAGTTTTCAGTGTTTGCTTGGGAACACAAGCTCTTCCCATTCATATTTCCTTTTGTTTTCTCTATCCTCCTCCTTTTATTGCTTCGCGATGAAGCAATATCATGCAGTCACGCTGCCATATATTACGAAATAGCAGCTTCCAAAATTGGTGTGATTCTCTCTCAGGATCACTTCACAGTAATCATTGGTAATGTCTACAGTGCAGTAGAAATGCCACCAAATAGTCTGTGGACATGTTGGCATTTTTTAAGGACTGGAGAATATACGAGAAGAAAAGCATCACCTTTCACCAACTGAAATAACTTCTGCCCTTAACAAAGTGCTTTTAAATCACATTGACGTCACTGACAGATTTTGCGGTACTTTGAAGTGCAGAGTTTTCCCAGTAATGATTTATCAAAATATTATTCATCCAGTTTATCAGATGTAAGATATCTCTAATTAATTATTAACTTTAAATGCTTTATCCTGTTCTGTTCAGTCTTACTGTACAGCCCTTTATAACTGAAATAGTTTTGTTTATGCTGACTACCTCACCTTCTTTGAGGAAATTTTCCTGCTTTTAATAACCTTGGAGTAGAGTAGGATTGGGATTTTGGGTGAATTCTGAATAGCCACCTCTGCGGAACAGTTTGTAGTTTTTAAAGTAATGGTTATGAAGCCTGGAGGCAGATGGACCCAGAGGGATTTGTCCTCCATGTTGTGTCTGGAGCAGCCTCTGCTGCTCCCTTTTACCTGAACACTTTGAGATCTAGGGATAGGTTTGTGACTGGTGTCGTATTTACTATAATTCTTCAGTCCCTTTTCAAAGGTAGAAAAGCTTCAGCAATCCTTGAAAAGCACCTCAGTGTAAAGAAGGTTCTTCCCCCTTTAGACTGCCCCAACTCTGCAGACTGAGGAGCTAAAGGCAGAGGACCTCTCTACCAAGCAGTATTTCTACCAAAGGCAGAGAGGCTCTCTGCCAAGCAATGTTTCTACCTTCTATTTCTCCCGTTAGCAAGGAGCTCCTTTCAGTTCCCACCACCAGTGGCAGAAAGAAGCTGTATGGAGTTGAGTAAAAGTTCTGAACCGTGGTGTAATTGCAGCCCTTCCCATGGAAAAGCATGTTTGATATATGCTCCGTATGTGTGAGGTCATCTGCCACCATGTTTAAAGAAGAGAGAAAAAAAAAAAAAGTATGGTTCTAAAATAATGAGAGAAACAACTTGTAAGTTATTACCTTTTACTGTTACTGCTGTTCAAAATTTCCCTGAAGGAAGCCATGGGAAAGAATCATTACCTCAGTAAACCGGTTAAACGGGAAGGGATGCATCTGACAAATAAGTTACACCCCCTTGTGCTGAAAGCACATAGGTCATCTGAAAGTGTCTGTGAACAGGAAGGAGTAAGAGGCTGTATGTTCTTCTAACGAACTGTGTGTTTCAGGTAAGAGGTTGCAACATATATTCTTACTGCTTAGCAACTGAACCAGGATTGCACTTCTGGGTTCTGAAAAAAAAAAAAAAAAAAAAGGGAAAATGGAGCCTGCAGTGCACAAAACTTTTCTACTAGAATGCATGTGCATGTGGAAGAAAGGAAAGTATTTTTGTATGGTAGGATGGCAACAACAATGCTGAGAGCACTGTGTCATGCTGTCTGCTCCCTAGGTTTGTAGTGAGTATTTTACAGAATTTGTTGGGATATGCCTTTAAAGACAAGATCTCAGAAGCGTGCAGTTATGTGAAAATATGGATTGTCACTTCAAAGGAAAAGGAAGTCTTCATATTGCACAGAAACATTGTAAAACTCTCCAAAATGTGATTTCAGAAGTCATGGAGCAAAGAAAACAAGCCCTAAAACATAACCTTTAAAAAAAAAATTGCATTGTATATTTTTGTTGTTAGTGATTTCTGACAATTCAGCATTGTTAGTGCACTTCACATAATTCAGGTGCAGTACTAGCGGCTGGCAAAAGCCCTCCCCTGAATGTGGGTGTTGCTTTGAAAGCAATCAGGAATTGGTCGAAGTACAGAGCACAGCCATAATAACTGAGCAGGTGAGACTTAGAAACACTGAGACTCACAGCATGACATGCCAAGTTTCCAGTCTAAATGGTTTACTTTAAACATGCGCCAATGTAAAAGAAATGTGGTGCTACACACAGTGCTGTTTGGTTCTGCTTCTCTTTCAATTATCTGGGTGAAGAGAGGGAGCCAGCTGCATTATGCAGAGTCTTATTTCTTGTACGAACCCCTCAGCCCAGTGAGAGGAACATGGGAGCAGGTAATACAAATCATGCTCCTTCTCGCCTTTGACACTGTATCTAAGTGGCCTGCTTTTAAAGACAGGTAGAGAAGCAATACTTCTCTGCAGAGTGGAGAGTGCAGGAGGCAAGCAGTTGCATACAGATGGGTGGAGGTGATTTGTGTCTTCTTATCTGTCTGAGAAATGTGGGATGCTACACACAAAAGCTATAGTGGTGTAAGAAGCAGGGTTAGCTATTAGCTATTAATGATTCATTGTAAATGGAATTGGTTTGAAAAGTAAAGAAAATATTTCAGAAATTGTTAAAAGGGAGTAAATAGAATTGCATTTTCTGTGCTTCTATTACTGCCTTCCAAGTGGCCAAACTTAATTAAGGAAGGTAGAGCAGAGAGATTCTTCATTCTTTCATTTATCCTGCAACATTCCAATTTTTATAATAATAATATATATATAGAGAGAGAGAGAGAATAAGAGAAGTTATCTCTGATGATTTAATGAATGTATCTTTTTCTTTCTTATCTTTCTTTTGTTCATCTGCAAGTGTACTTCAGGATTTACTATGTGAGAAATGTGCAGGGACTGAATGGGTAATTGAAGTTCATGGTGGTATTCAGAGTGGTGTGCATCAACTTAGTCCCCTGTCATAAATAATTATTTTTCTTTTTTTCTTTCTTTTCTTTTTTTGTCCTTTCTTTTCTTCAACACAGTTAAAGCCTACCAATCTACACACCACATAAAATTACTAAGTTGCATGCTTAAAAGAGTTACTCAGCCTCTAATGTGGAAATGTCATTTCAGCCTATTTAACTTTTCATTTCTCTTTTTATTCCTGACTCTGGGTGATAGAAGTCTATGTCACCTAGAGTTTGACTTCAAATAAAACAAAAATAAATAAAACTGTTATTTATACCTTCTGTTGTAGTATAGTTTTTCATTGCAAGGCAGTATTATCTAAGCTAATGTAGTATATATCTTAGGGACATATTGGAAAAGCAATTTGTGGTCTTAAGCTTTAACAATATTAAGTGTACTTTTCATCTCAGTAGTGTTGTTT
The DNA here is from genome assembly GCA_036925125.1 of Oreortyx pictus. Classification (NCBI taxonomy): domain Eukaryota; kingdom Metazoa; phylum Chordata; class Aves; order Galliformes; family Odontophoridae; genus Oreortyx; species Oreortyx pictus. The sequence continues at coordinate 124,156,030 of JAUPFR010000001.1, read as the reverse complement.
TTTTCTGCTAGGTAATAAATTTTTATTGAATTATTAAATGAGATGTTTCCATTTATTCTGTGCGATAAAGTACCCAGCACAACAATATACTTGGTGGTATTGCTATTTCATGCCTTTTGTGTTTTAGGCTACTTCTATACTAGTAACTGCAACAAATCAAGTCATTAAGGTCAAGTGGAATAGAATAGATTTGAGTTTTAGAATTAAATGCTCTTCCTAAAAAAAAAAAGTATTTTACCTTTTGACACTAGTTGCCAGTATATGTTCCCAACCTGAACCACAGGCACATTCCAAATGTCTTGCCTCATTACAAAACTGGATGACAAACTTTGCTGATAAGTTTGAATGATGGTGAACTACTGCAGAAGCTTATGTTCTGTCCTATTAATTTAATAACAAAGGTATAATCCCAGGCTTTTAAAATGCATTGGTTTTGAAAAACAAACAAATGAAAGGCTGAAAAATATTAATAATAATAATTATTACTTTATTATTTTATTAATTTTTATTTTACATAAAATCTTTTCTGGTGTAGTATTTTTAATAGGAGTTGGAGAGTCTCCTGTATTTTATCCTTGTTATTTCACTTGCTTAACCTCTGTAGGATAAAAAGATGATATAATATCAAGAAATATTAGAGATGCAAAAAAGAGTATATAAACGGAACTGTCATTAATATAAAGCTTTCCTACTCTCTTGTTTTGGATTTCTTCCTTATGAGGGCTATAAAAGCTTAAAATAATGGAAATTATGTGGACATTTTCTTTATTATTTGTCAGAATTAGTATTTGTTGTTCTTGACATCCCTTTGATAATTGTGAATGCAGGAAATAAATAAAAATAATTTTAAGGGCACATGGAAATAAAGTGGGCACCTAGAAATACGGATTAAGCAAAAGGCATTTAAGCTCCAGATGAAGAAAATCTTTACATCTCACGGAGAAAGCTCTAAACCAAGTAGACCAAAATAGAGCTTTCATTATACCAATTTTTGTTTGTTTGTTTAACTCTTTATTTTGTGCTTTCTTGCAGTGGGGTTATGTAGCTCCAGTTCTGAACAATACTCTTTTGATGCTGAAAATATTGTAAGACTTCCTTCAGGATTAACAAGACTGAAGAGAAAAATCAGAAATGGCATACTTTGGAAAGGTGCCTTTCTCAGATGATGAATTTCAAGGACGTGATGGAGATCAAGCATCTTACCCGGCACACCATTCTGGTTCTTATGGAAAGGTCTATCTAGGCTTTGATCAAATTGTTGATGAAGTCAACAATGAATTTTTTTTTTATGGTTCATCACACTCACATTGTCATGAAGAACATTTTTTCACATCAGCTATCTTTAGTCAGAATGTGACAGAACAGCAGCTTTGCAGTCAGCCTTCAGTTATTTGTGGAGAACTCCACACTGAAAATTTTGTACCTCACTGGCCACAAGGCACAATGTCACCAGTGATAGGTTTCAAGTCTTCTTTACTGTCCAGTGATGGAAACTTCTCTCTGGTGGATTCCTACCCATATAATCAAGAGAGGGAAATCTACAGTTGGAATTGTACAGCTCCAGTCACAAATGTGTTTAATTCAAATATGGAGAGAGCCAACACCTATTGGAATTTTCAGATAGGTTTTGATAATGTTGATGCTCAATGTCCTGCTTTTTTGGACAACTATCCATTTGGACAAAAGAGAGATGAAAGTGGAAATGAGGAAGCCTGGTTAACCAACACTTTCAGAAGATTCAGCATAGGACCTACTTGGCCCAGCAGCCCTGGACATGACAGAGAGGTATTCATGTTTTCTGATATTAAACATTTTGTAGAGGAAATGTTACATAATGGCTTGAAACAGGCAAGGTTATCTTACTGGAGTTCCTTGCATACCTAAGGCCTTCTGAGGGTAAGCAGCTTCTCTATTTCTGCACCCACCGTTGCATATGAGCAAACCCTGACTTGCTGCAGTCTAGGACCTTGCTGCTCTGCTGCTGTCATCACTGTGCTTTTCATCACGGTTACATGTTTAAAGTTCTTGATCCTTATTGTCCTTGTGCTTTGTGTATTCAGTTGCAGTGATGCAACATGGATTAGAAGCACTTTATTTTAAGATCTGATGAGAAGGAAAACATTTATGCTTTGGGGGGAAGAAAAAGTTTTTAGTTCTGTAGAGTTTTTGTCAGCTGTCCAAAGGCAAATATGAGATTTCTTATTTACTTCTTATTTGGTCTTTACTACTTCCTAAAACAGAAATGCGGGGAAGCGTCAGGTGTGTTTTACAATAATAGTGTAACTTCTGATTTTTTGGCAGTCAGAATTTCCCACAGTGTTTTTATATGTTTACAGAAGGAATGCCCTCAAACAATCAGTACGTGATTAGTTAAGAGATTTTTATGAAGCATGAAAGCAACTGAGCATCTTCTTCCTTTGATTCTAATATCAGAAGAGTACTCAGCAGACCATAAAAAATAACTTCTGAAGGAAGGGTGCCTACTCTGTCTAGATAATCGGGATTTTATACAGGCATAATGTGTCCTACCTGCTTCATGTTTTACCTGATTTGTAATTAGTGTGAACACATTTCTTCAATCTAATTACTGAATACCTGTAAACATATATATTACATTTTAAAGTAATAAGGCAAGTTTTACACCTACTACAAAATTAATATATTGACTCCATTGTCTCTAATGGAAATTTGCCATTTTACATCAAAAGAAAATCTAGATTATGGTCTAGAGCTCAGCAGCTGTTCAGAATATAATCAGTAATGTGGTTTTGCATCATTATAAGTATTGGCTCATAAAACTACAGTACAGTACAGGAATGTGGAATAAGGTGTTTGAAACAGATAATAAATTTGTTTGATCTGATTTGCAACCTGAGTTTCAAATCAACAATGCATTATGATGAATCTGTTTTTCTGTTGTGCCAGATTGTCTGTGTCTCACTTGACTGACATATCCGTATTCTGAGAGATGAAGTATACCATGTCCTGACTTCACCATGTGCTGCATATGCTTATGTGTGTGTATATAATACTTTTCTAAAAATAGATACATCTACTGTGACTGTGGAAGCTCATCCCTTTGACACTCAGACTTTAGCTGTCTTTCTGAAGCAAGTAACCTTTTTTTCTTCCTTCTATCAGGTGTTCATAACTCTGTTTATGGCTTTGCTGATTTTAATAATGATGTCTTCTAGGATTCCCGTGGCTCTCTCTGATGTTGTATCTCTCTTCATTTTCATTCTTTCTGAATTCTGACATAGAGGTGGAAAAAGAAGATGATAAATCCTCCCTTTCCCCTTGTCCTTGTTAGCATTCTGAATCATTACAGGAAACCTGAAATAGCCTACAGGATACCCCAGCACAAGGAATATTAAAAGACAGTTTAGGTTCACCTTCTGCTTTTAACTCTGAATGATCACAGTACCATAAAGCAAAGGGAGAGGCATTTGATTGACTTGTTTCTCTGTCTGTGAATAGGGAAAACTACAGAAGTAAAAGTATGCAGATCCAGACAGATGGGGAATGTGTTTGGAGGGAAATTAGTCTGAGGACAGGAATTCTTAAGATTAAGGTTAATCCTGGACACCACATTTAGGAAGTTCAGTGGTAAATACAAGAAGAGATTAACAAGTAGAGAGAAAAGATTTTTGTTCATTGTTTCATTTGTTGTTGTTTTTGTTTTGTTTTGTTTTGTTTTGTTTTTTAAATCACAACAGGAAAACTAAAGCCTACTGATATCTTGATGAATAGAACAACATGACTTCTCAGGAGTAAAGTAGAAAACAGTGGGATCCAAACAAGAAGGAGATAAAATTGTGGTTTGGGATGGAGCGATGCTAGAGCAAGCAGGCACATAAGAAAAGGCACAAATGCTTCTGATGGAGGAGGAAAGAATTATAGAGGAGGAAAGAGGAGAAGAGTGAGTCAAGGGCAACTACAACTGAAAGTGTGGGAGGATTTGTTTAAGTCAGGGAAGTGTATGAGCAGGTTAGCTAGAGGAGAAAGAAATGGGAGAAAGGAAAGAATTTATTTGTAGCAAAAAAATCATTGTGTTCAAAGTAATTCCTTCAGGGAGAAGCAGCTGTATCAGGATAGAAAGCAAGACAAGTCAAGGGAATGGCAGCTGAGCCTTGAGATGGTAAGAGAAGGAAAATAAGTGAAAGAAAATATAGAAAGGAGAAACAAACAAACAAACAAAAAACAACTGGGAAGAGGTAAATTATTGCTACTGGTCTGGAATCTTTTGAGTGGATTACAAGGGCAGAAAAATAGCACTGATGTGGAATAAGACTGTCAGAATGGCTGGCAAAGTGAAACACCACAGCAGAAGAAAGAATGAGTACAGTTGGGATTTGTCCAGGACATATGAAGGATGCATTTGAGTAGTAGGAGTTGAGAACTGGGGCTACAGATAGAATGAAATGGGGAAGTATGCTAAAACATGGAGCTTAGCATTGAGACAGGTCATAAGTACTCAAGCTGAAATATTCATATAACTGAAATTATACTGTCATTCCAATCCTTAGTTCTTGGTTGCAATAGTATGGCCCTAGGCTTTGTTTAATGAATGCTATTTGAAATATGTCCTATGTAATAAAACAAACATTAACTTTCTGTGGCCTTGTCACTATCAAGTCAGATATTCAAAAACACTGTAGAAACCATGTTTGTAACGTGTGTGACAAGTGATTTTATTCTATCCATATTAGAAGGAAAGGTACAGCACAATCAATAAAGGATACAGTAGACTTTTCCACTTCATTTAAGATATTTAGGATATAACATTTTCAGAATAAGTAGCAACGCTCATTTCCCACAAGTCCAGTCATTACTTGGTTCATGGACTTCAAAAATGAGAAATATGTAAATATTATTTGTATTTGGAAAGGACATTTCAGGTGAGTCAACCAGCATCATGTGAAAAGTCTGTAGATGGGTGAAAGATTCCTGGGATGCACTCTGTTACTTTATTCATATTATTATCAGTTATTTTCATATCCAGTTCTGTCTATTTCACTGCATACTTGCAGATCTTTGTAATGGGTGGAGATCAGAGACCCATAGAAAAATAATGTGTGATCACGTAATGAATATTTTATCTTTATATGCAATTGGAAAGAAGTTAAAAGTTTCAGGATGCCTAAAAACAGAAAGGGATTGAGAGAAGAACAGGAAATAGGGCACTCATCAGCTATCAATTACCATTATAGGCAAAGCAGATTCCATGTTGACAGTAATGTAATTTACTGCCTACTAGTAACAGACTAAAGCAATGAGAACTAAAAGCAAACTAAAGCACTTCATCCCCCCCAAGCAGCACAGGGGAACAGTGCTACAGTCAGTCCCCAGCACTTTGTCTCTTCCCCTTCTTCATGGCTGCTTTCTGCCCATGCTTCAAGTGGGGTCCCTCCCAGGAGATGCACAGCTGTTCCCTTCCTTAACTCTGCTCTCAGAGCACACCCAGTGTGGTTCATGGCTCAGTTGTGGCAGTGGCAGGTCCCTGTTGGAGCAGCTGGAGCTGGCTGTGGTCTGACATGGGACGGTGCTGGGCACTTCTCAGAGGCCACCCCCACAGCCTCCTGCTACCAAAACCTTGCTTCATAAGCCCAGTACAGAACTATAGGTGTACTGTATAAGATCTGCCTCCAGAACAGGTTTCAGTCAGTTAGTATTGTGATAGTAATTCCCTCTGTGCAGATTACTGCTAGTCTACACAGAATTTCACTCAGAAATGCTGCCAGCAAAAGCTCAAAGATCCTGTTCTCACTTCTGTCTCCTCCAGGAGAGAGTCAAGATCCTTTCTTTGTCAAGCTTTATTTTGCCACCCTTTAGTAGTTAATCACATCCTTCAAGCCATGAACTTGGGGATCAGCACCACTCTCCTTGTGGCCGATCAGGCTTTCCTGGCTATGGTGCTTCCCCTGGTTAAATCCAAGATCATAGAAGATAGAATGATTTGGGTTGGAAGGGACTGTTAAGATCATCTAGCTCCAAGCCCCCTGCTATAGACAGGTACAGCACCCTCTAGACCAGATTGCTCAGTCCCATCTAGCCTGGCCTTGAATGCTTCCAGGGAGGGGACATTCACATCCTCGCTGGGCAACCTGTTCTGAATGTCCCTCCTTTCTCAGATCATGGCTGCTGTTTTGCTTTTTATACTTATAGCCCCATTCAATGTCCTGTCCATATCATCTTTTCTCACCTGTCTCCCAGTTTGCTTAACTTTCCATCTATTAGCTCTCTTCTTTAGCACATTTTTTCCCAGGGCACTATGCCTGCTTTGTAATGGCAGTATTTCAAGAAAAGAAGGAAGTTTTGTGCTTCTGGAAGAAGTCCAGCCTTCTCTCCCATGGGAGCCTCCATTCACTGCTCCTGTCATGGTAATCACAGCTTATCTCTCCTTTTCAACATAAGGCTGAGGTGGTCCTTACCTCTGCAGAGCTCTTGTCCATCTGCTGCTCCTCTTCCTGGTTGCTCTGCAGGCTGCTCACCTACCAGGTTTTGGTTTGGTTGAGTTTTGATAACTGCCTGATGTTTGGAGCCCATGCTGGTTACCAAATCATCTAAATACTGAGCCTCTACCAAGTATTTTTATCAAGGCCCACTGAAGTAGAAAACTGATCAAAAAGGGGAAAAAGTGAAGCAGCAGAGTTGCAGTTTTCAGTGACTTGAAGGAACTTCAGCAGTCATTCAGCACCTTTCTTAATATCAGAGCATAATGACCTACTGATTTGTATTGCTAAATTTAATTTCATTCTGTTATTTCAACCCTCAGGCTTATCCATTGTTTTTTCCAACAGATATTCCATTTTTTCCTGCTATTGATGATGCCCTCTTATTATCTTTAAATTTCATTAACGTTATTCTAATGCTTGTGCTATTCTGATTAATGAAAATATTAGATACAGCGAGTCTTAAGACTGGTAGGATTTATTAAAGGTTTGTAACTTCCAAATAATTGTCATTGTGGTTTCCTCATTGGTCAGCTCCCATCAGATCTCTCATATTTCATTTTATATTAATCCCATCTTTTAAACTACAATTAAAATTTCCCAGCCTACAAGGACAGGCACATTGCACTTCTTTGCCCAGGAGAAAAAAAAATAGGAAAAATATAAATTATGAAAAATTTATGAAAAATTACATAATTTAATATTATTTTATTTCATTTTATATCCTTTACTAATAAGTTATTCTTAAAATGAGAAAATAAATCTTTTAACAAACATTTCCACTTTGGTTGCCTTTGCTTGTGAAGGGATTTAAAATTTGGTGTCTTTGTTGAGTGTTGAGTCCATATGTCTGTAAGTACAGTTGTGAAATGTGCTTGCAGGTGTAGTAGTAATACACTGTTCCTGGAAGTAGCATTCCGAGTGATGGGTGCTAGACTAAACAGAAGAGTGAGTGCTTTGATCCAAAATCGCAGCTCCGACAAACTTCGGAGAAAGAATCTGGGGATTTTTCATGTTCAAACTGGATACACTGGATTCCTGTTATCTTTCTTGGGGAGTTACCTGAAAGGTTTATGGATTTTGAAGGAATCTTTAAAGGGTGGAAAGAAGAGCAAAATAAGAATTAAAATTCAGTTTGCTATAAACTTCATTTTTTCCCTCATTGTAAATCAATTTTTGTTTTGTTTTGTTTTGGCATTTAATCACCTGTTCTCTGACAGCACGTGATTTTTTTTGGAAGATTTTGAAATGGTTATTTTCTGCAAGAAGGAAGACATATCATTAAACCCTGGGCAGCGGGTGACTTGTGACTTCCCATTTTATCTGAGAACATTAAGAGTGCATTCAAAATGGTGTGATTTGCATTTATTTGGAGTCGGGTTAACGTGAGTCAGGTTAGGGATGATAAGATACCAAGCTTCGTTCCCATGGAACCAAATGCAAGTTTAGTCTTACGTTCACTCTGTTTCTGTTGTCTAAATAACTGAGATTTTGTTACATTTGTTTTCATTTCTGTGTTTGTAGGTTGCAGGTTGGTCTATCCAGCTGGTTAAGGCAAATCAAGGGAGTAATGAAAATGCAGTTTCTTTTTGCAATACAGTGGAGAAGTAAGTAATAATATATATATATATTCATCTCACTTATTTACATTAATTGTATGGGTTATCCCCACAGTCCTGAAGAGTGCTATAATTTCAGTATCTGGTTAAATGAAGAAATACTCCTAATTTTGTTTTAAAGATTAAAATCCTCCCCAAAATATGTTAATTCCAAACATATTTTCTTGCTCAACTGTCACCTTTATCACTGATAAGTATATTTAACTCTTCAGTGTCTACTGTGTGTGAAATCTAAGACCTATTTTCTGCCATTTACTTGAACAATATTGATACCTGTGCAGGTCAAAGAGGGAAAAAGTACTGAAGGAAACAACTGACTGAGTACAGAATATCTTGATGAAACATTGGATTTAACAAGCCAGGAAAAAATACTTTTAATTGTTGTTTACAGTTACAAGTTAATAGTGTGGCTTAATAGGATAGATCACTTTTGTTTTTTGTTTTTTTAACTTCCATAATCTTCAATAGAAAAAAATTCTTTAAATCCAACAGCACTAAGAAATGCATGTTTTTAGACCATCTGTGCAGTTTCATTCTCCTTTGTAGATATTCACTGATTATACTGTCAAGTTGTTAGCACAAATGCATGTTTTTTTTCCTCCAGAAAGTTTGCTGGAATATATAATACATTTTTTTTAAATCAGATTTTAATTAATTGATTCTATTTAGGGTGAGCTAAGCCTGTTTCTCTAAGAATAAGGAAAAATAATATCTCATGATGCTCTGAAATAAACAGCAAATGTATTTTATGTTCGTATAATGGATGACTGGCCTAAAAACATGCTCAGTCACATGGAATGGTTTGGGTTGGAAGAGTCCCTTAAGATCATCTAGTTCCAACTCCCCTGCTATAGGACATATATATCAGGTTTGTTTCCTACTTTGCCTCAGACTGAACCCCGTCCCTGACTGATGTCCATCTGACAGCTTTCCTCTCAAGCATTAGATTTTATATCCAAATATTCCACACTTAACTTTGCACTCTGATTTTATAAGAAGCGTTCTTTTTTTTTTTTTTCTCACTAAATGAGTTTATTTCTAGGGTTAAAAGATTAATAGGATTAAACCATTCCTGTTCTGCAGTACCTTATTTAACATGAATCACGAGCAAGTACTCTTTTCATAGCAAAATAGGAATAGTCTTTGCTTTTCCTCTATCACATGAGAAAGCATTCTCAGAAGAAAATGTCACAGCAAAGAAAAGACCAAAAGAAAATTCATCAGTTCACAAATAACTAATATTTTCTGTCTTAGTAAATGAGTATACTTCCAAGCCCTAAAGAATCTCAATAGCTGTCAGTTTTACACATCAGAAGCAAAATATGTAATTCGGACTCCGTCATGCTAACGTTCAGCTCCAGCACGTAGCTCAAATGGAAACCTATCATGTTTTCCTCCAAGTAATATTTGTACAGACAGTAGCCTATAATTGAAACATTTCATTGTACATATATCAACTTTAAAAGTAGTTTATGGGGTTTCTTTTACAATTGTGGACATAGCCGTAGTGAACATTCATCCACAAGTGCCTTGAGAATGCATCTTAAAGCCTATTTGATTCCAGGAGATGGCAGGCTGACAAGCCAAATGTTCAGTGGTTCCAAATGCAGAGTTCCTTGAGCTCCTATTAGCTTCAAAGTTATGCTCTGCACTACAAAGTCATACTCGCATTTTGCAATAGCAAATCCTTATAAATGTTAGTTGTTTCTGCATAGTTTGATTTGCTACAGTACAGAAAGTGGCTTGGGATTTCGCACAATACTTCTGTAGGACTTCATCTATGATTTGGAAGACCAAATATTTCAGAATTCTGGGATGAACATGTTTTGGCCTCTGGCTCAGGCCTAAAGGAAGCTGTTTAATTAATTATACATAGTTCCATAAAGTGATTATGGCTGAATGTATTTTTATCTAAAAGATATAAAATGCAAATTTCTGATCCCATATTATCTTAAAAAATAGACCAAGTACATGTAGGAAACAGATGAGGTTACTTTGTTTTAAAATTCCTGCCAGCAAGTTGAGAGGGTGAGGCACGCCTTGCAGGTCTCCATAACCCATTAGTTTGATACTGGACAATAAGTAACGGAGTTTTTTCTCTTATTCAGTCCATGGCCCTCTTAGAGAAACAGGTTATAAGAGGGAATTTGGTGCTAGGGGAAAGCTTTATGTGTACATTTCTCAGAAAATAAATAGACTGACATCACATACACAGGTCACCAAAGCAGCTTCTGTAGTATAATGACTTTTTACTGTAAGTATAAATCTATCTTACATACTGAAAGTATTGTCAAGCCTCATTTCCTCTTACCCTACTGAAACATCATGACCTCTTGACTTCTCATTATAAGAAATAGGCTGCTACATTGGGTTATTAATTTTGGAAGCCCAGACTTTGTCTTCTTCCTTTATTTTATTTTATTTTTTTTATTTTCCTTGTACTATAGAAATACATAGCATAAAAGAAGAGTTCATACTGTTGAGAATTGCGCGGCAGCTCTAAGGCAGGAGGGTATAATAATGAAGAACTTTCTGTGAGGGAATCATAGCTCAAAATTCTCTGTAATGAAAGAGTGTATGAAGTGCTGCCAGCTCAGGCACTACAAAATGCTGCTTGAGCTAACAAACAAAAAAGAACACAAGATGCTTAGTACAGTATGTTTGAGTTTAGCTACTAAAATATTCAGCCCAATTAGTGAAATGTAAAGCTTCAGCCGGTACAATATGTACCCTTACCTGCAGCTGCTAAGTGTATTTGCTTAAAAAGCAAGTTTAATCTCAACTGACATCCATAATACCTGTGGCCAGTGTTCATTTTGAAGTGGCACCTCTGCAGAAATTAATTTCTGCAAGTCTTTGGTAATTGAAAGGAGGAGGTGCAATTTATTTTATAGGTAATTGTATATACAGACTCAGAGACTCTACCAGTTACTGTGCTTTAAAGACATTTTCATAAATACCCAGGGTTTTAGTAATGAGGATTTCAGACTGGATCCTAGAACAGAGTGAAAATCAGGACTTCTTAAGATTCAGCACAGAAAGCATGTTCCTATATTCATTTTGACCAGCTGTCCTATTCACAGCTGTCTGTGCACGTGCTCTTGGTTAGCATATTTTATGTTAAAACTTTGATATCAAAGCACATATTTGAGCGCCCTCATTTCTACTGTACTAAAAGTCACATCACAGTATACTGAAGACTGAGCTTAAACTCCTTACGGATTTACTGAGGTTAGGCTCAGCACTGATCTTGTGAAGTTCTATGAAGATTTTACAGAAGGTTTTCATACTAAGTGAAATAATATAAAGTTATTTCACTTGTGTATAAAAACATTTTTCTCTCTACATAGAATTTCATTCCTGTCCCTCCTCTAAATGCTGTTCTTGTTGGAATCTTGTAGAATTTTTGTTTGCCTTTCTTTATTTTTCTTATGTATACCTGTTAAAGCATAATTTCATTGTGTTCTTTTCAGAATAAGAAACACCTATCCTGCTTGTGACTTGTCGACAAACACTGGGAAGATCTGGAGTATTGTAACAAAGTTCCCGGACCACATTCTTGGTAAATTAAGATTCAGAATCAGCATTTGGACAGATTCTTCACCATCTCCTCTGCTACTTATACAAGATGGTAAATGATTAAAATGGCCATATGTTTCAGTTCCATTGAGATGTTTACAAAATAAATTTGTCACCTGGAAAGATACTTAGAGTAAGCCTTGTATGAGTATATTCAGTGTATTTGGCGTAAGAGTAAAATCTCTTCATTTGTGAAACTTTATTGGAAGGGACTGTTAAGATCATTTAGTCCCAACCCCCCTGCTATAGGCAGGGACAACTCCCTCTAAAACAGGTTGTGCAAAGCCCCATCCAGCCTGGCCTTGAATGCTTCCAAGGAGGGGTCACCCACAACCTCACTGGGCAACCCATTTCCTGTGTCTCACCACCTTCACAGTACAGAATTTCTTCCTAATATCTAGTCTAAATCTACCCTCTTCCAGTTGAAAACCATTTCCCTCATCCTGTCACTACATGCTCTAAGAAAAAGTCCCTCTCCAGCTTTCTTTTAGGTCCCCTACAGGTACTGGGAGGCCACTGTAAGGTCCCTCCAGAGTCTTCTCTTCTCTAGGCTAAAAAGGCCCAGTTCTCTCAACCTGTCCACAAAGGGGAAATGCTCCAGGCCTATGACCATCTTCAAGGCTCTCCTCTGGACACATTCCAACAGCTCCATGTCCTTCTTGTGCTGGGGGGTTCAGAACTGGATACAGTGTAAATGTGTTGATTGTGTAGAATGTGTGGATTCCTACTTTCTTTAATCATAATCAGGACTGATTCTGGCATGTCAAATGGGGCCAGAACTCAAACTTTGATTCATAAGAAATTTAAGCTTGAAGATGTAAAGGTAGTCCCCATTTAGTCATGGAACTTTTCACATCGTTAACTCTATTGCTAAATTGAAGACTTTAGAGTCTTTGGTTGTTAAGACATCTCTACACCCAAGTACATGTCCATAAAATGACACTGGAGAAATTCCAACTGGCTGTAAGAAAAAGGAGCATAATTGCAAATTGGAAAAGTTTGCCCACAGAGGTCATGGAGTTTGTATCCTTGGAGATTTTTAAGATGTAACAGGAGAAAACAAAGAGCAAGATAGTGTGAATTCAGTATTCACCCTCCTTCAGGCAGCAGAATGGACTAGATGGAATTCCTGAGATTCCTCTCAATCTGATCACTAGTGCTTACAGGTAGCTGCTACAGCTGCAGTGCATCCTGTACCCATGGTGAACAGGAGAAGCTTTGATTCCATCTCAAGTAATTTTTACACCTTAATCCATATATGGAGAAAAGAACAAAATGAAGAATAAATCCTCACCATGCATCTTCACTAAGTGATAATGTTTTGTGAATACAAAAGGTTGTTTAAGTATGAGTCTGAATATTAGTTTAACAGGTTGAAAACTGAAAATCCAAGGCTCTATAGCATGTCAATCAGCATATATTAAAATATATATTTGTTATTTATATATATAATATATACTCTATGTATGTTATTAATACTTCAGCAAAGACTTCCACATTTATTTATACAAGCTTGGTTACTTGTATCTGCAGTATCTCCATAGTTAATGGAAAGCCTGGCAAAGTATTATTTTGAGTTATTATTGGTCAAAATTTTGTGAATACTATGAAATGTAGGGCTAAGTGTCTTAGAGCTCTTAGAACAGAATCCGAAGAGTATGGTGTTTTGCCCCTTCTAACATGAGGAGCAGAAAAAATTGTTCAGTCCTAAAAGAACTGGCAAAGAAAGGTAAGAAAAGTAGACCATGGAGGACAAACAAATGATAGTTGCTAGTTTGAGGGTTTCAAGTTTTTTTCCAAAGTGATTTGAGCAATATGCATCTTATGATCTTCATTCAAGATTCTGTACCCTTCTCTTTTCTCTGGTGTGTATAACTTCAACAAAAAAGCTTTGCAGTTTACATGTCAAAGCACCTACGAGGAATTGATGAAGATAGCAACTTTTGGAAGAATTGGTTACTTAATATCAGTAAATCTGAAAGAAATTGTGTAATCCAAGTGTAATCTAGGCAAAAGAAAACTGGCCCTGTGAATCAAATGAAAACTTTTAAGGAGAACTTTTTAATCTGTGACAGTTTTGTGTAAAAGTCACCTGTGGTAATTAACTCTTCCATTTAATTTTATTTCATTTTATTTTATTTTTTTAAATTTTTGATTACAACTACCTTCCCTAAAAATCTTAGCACTCTGAAGATTTTTCAGTATCACAATCCCCTAAACTTCCCTGCAGAAACAATTTAGCATTTCTTGGTTTGTTTTAAAATAATACTGTAGAAACTCTGAGCCAGGCTTGCCACTGTGACATGGCTGCTTTGGTGATTCAGAAAATCATTAAACTCAGTGAAAAGTGATTGATTAGACAGTTTGCAACTGATGATTGAATCGGGAGCAGTGTAAATTAGTCAGCATGGAAATGTGAATTATACGTTTAATCTCTGTGGAATTTATTTAACTGTGAGTACTTTCCGTTTCTTACATGGAGGAGTTCACTTGAAGCTTATATTAAGAGCCTGGAGCCACTTATTTTGAAGAGATAAGGAAACACCACGAATGAAAAAAGAAAGGGAAGTCTGCTTTGGCTTTTCAAAGTGTCAGTTGCAGACAGTGAGTTGATCTTGGAATTGTGGAAGAAGTTCAGACTTTACCTTTCATTGTGAAACCACCTCGATACAAAAAACTTCTCACTGGAAAGTCAGATGTGGTTTTCTGCTAAGGAGAGATATCTCTGGTTTGAAACATCAGTGCTGATGGAGCATGCAGTGTGTCTCTGAAGGACAAACCTATGAGGCATACTTAAAATTTGACTACTAGATTATTGTTAGCAGTTTTTGATCAGCTCTTCTTGTAGACTTTGCGTTAGTTTACTTCTTGATTATGACTAATAAAATGCAGATACAATGACAATTTTGGAACCTCCTTGTATCTTATGCAACCAAATGTCAACTTTTGCATTAGGCCATGCTCATGCATGGGAAATATACTGAGATATTCATTAGGAAAATGGCTCAGTACTTACAGATTTAAAAGATTAACCATTCACCACTTTGTTTTTTCTTGGGAAAATCACTCAGTTCTTCATTCCAGCTAACTAGAAATCAACCAGTTTCCTATAAATGGACATAGATTCTGTTAGTCGTGGAGTATTTAAAGCTAAATATACAAAATTAGATGTGGCTTGTTCTAATTCCTCTTGATGGAACTAGTCTGCAGCAGTATAAGCAATTAGAAAGAAATTCTCATTTTCTTTGCTTAAGAATGCAGCCTGAAATTCTTTAGCAAGCTACTATAATTTTTTCTTGCTATCTTTATTTACAGCTGGATGTATCACTCATGACTTAATTGTGGAGATCCTTCACTGCACAAATCAATACCCAGTCCATGAAGAATGTCTTCTAAGTGTTTGTGGCTCTGATGAATTCTTACAGAAGTAAGTATCTCATTAAGAGGCTGTATTGATTATGTATTGCATAATATAAGCTATGCATGGAATACACTCTACTTTTGTGCTTATGTAAACAACGGCATAGGGAAAGTGAGAGTATTCTGTTCTGAACACACATGGTTGCTTAAACTCCTGGATCACATTGTACTTGTATTATGTTCTACAGAGATGATTGTGTGGTTCAGTGCAAGGGTTTACATCCTGGCTCCTTTACAGAAGTTTTGTCAAGCCTTCAGTATTTTGTATCACTCTTGTCGTTTTGTTTTTTTCTCATCTGTAAAATAAGGATGCTACTTGCTTCCAGTGCCTCACAGAAACATGAGGAGGCATGCATGTCTTAAAAGGGGAAAATCACCTAAGGGGTAACAAACAGCATTAAGCACAGCTGCTTAGCAGGACAATTCTCTCAATACCCAGTTGGGGTATTAGTGATGCAAATGAAGACAGCACTTCTGCAAATTGAAGTAAAACATTTGTACAAACAGATCTTTCTGTTTGTAGACTAGAAGTTAGGAAGTAAGTGCTTTGATTCAGAATCATTCAAATAAATTCTTGTGGTGGCTGGAAACACTACTGGACTCAGCTAGTTGTTTCTTGCTCTCTGACAGCTTAAATTCAGCTATCACAAAAGTGAGCAGATTTTGTGTTTTAAGTAACTAACATGCAGGCACTTGTTGTCAGCTGCACTACAGGGATAGTGACTTTCAGCAGAAGGGGTGAAGCTGGCATTTCTGTTTGGTAAAATGTTAAGCTGGATAACAAGAGCAAGAATCACAGCTCATCTGCTGGAGACATGAAGAGCTAGGTAAAATAGTATACTTCTGTAATTTAAAGGGAGTATTTTAGAGACAATCTTCTTTTTAGTATAAAGATTACTTGAACTAGTCCAGAGCAAGCCTGTCTCAGTAATGAAAGTAAGGTAGTTGTCAGAGCAATTAAATGTCACACTGTTCAGCATATCCAGTGGTTTCACAATGCAAGTTAAAGTCTGAATGTCTACCACAATTCCAAGGTAAATTCACTGTATGCAACTGCACGTACACAGGTACACAGGTCAAGAATTCAAATGTTTCTTATCAGTTATAGATTCCAACTGAAGATGGAGATCTTAACATTCCAAAACCCACTCTTTACTTGCTCAAATCTCTACAAAGCAGGAACTGATATGGCAGAGCACCTCCTGAAATGCTGCAATGCTAGAACCACTGAGAAGGGAATCAGGCCATATGTAGATCTCCTCATTACACAAGAAGGCCTGGGTTTCTGGGTTTTGGTTGTTGTTGTTTTTTTATTATTGTTACTTTTCTTTTTCCCCAAGTCTCTTCTTATTTCATACTAATTAACAAAGAAAATGGAAATAATGAGCCTTTGTGTTGAGAGTGAGTGCAGTGTGTTTCAGTACAGTGTACAGTATGTTCTAAATAGTTTTATTTTCACTGTTGGGCAGAACTCATCAATAGTGGACAGTTTAAATTCCTGCACTTGAAGATTCTATGCACGTCTCATTAGCAGTGAAACAAGGTCAATAATGTTCTCATCTTTTTTTCCTTTGCTCCTCCACTGTCATGCAGGCAGGTCTGGGATGCGCTTCTGGCCTTGTCAGCTTGTAATTCTACTCTGTGCTATATATTCAGCTTCCTTTCTTCTGCTTCCCCATCAGAGTCCTGAGTCTGAAATTTGAAACCCCAGACCAAAATCATCCCTCGGGTAGCTTAACAGCCTGTGGAGTTGCCTCAGGGTTAATATTTTTCCCATACCTGGGCTACCTATTAAAGCAAATTGCTTTCCTCACTATGCTGCTAACAGAGCAATTTGGTGTACTTGTACAGAGTTCTTCACTAGTAAAGTATATGGAAGTCAGTCAGGAATGAATTCCAATAGAAATTCCCAAAATTATGAGATAGTGTAGGGAATTAACACTTTTTTGCTCCTTCTTTATTGCGATCTAGAAAAAAAATAAAGTGAAGCCAAAATGGTGGCATGATGAATTGTTCTCAGACCAGAGAGATTTAGTGAGCCATCTGTCAAAAGATTTTATTTACTGTTATATTGGCTGTATTAATGAGCACCCCATTGTGCCTCCTGCAGAAGCACCTGAAAGTCTTGATTACTTACAGAATCCATTTAGCTTTCAGCAATGGTATGGGGAGGAAATACTTGTGTGCTGGTGAGAGATACACTTAACATTGCAAAATGTTATAATCCATTATTCCCTCACTATAGAGACAGCCTTGAGTGCACATCCAATCTGACTCACGAGGGATTTCAAGTAGTCAAATTTTTAAAAAGTCAGAAACTTGTGTATAGGTTGCATTTAAGACCGTAACTAATAGAGCAGTGTGTGAAACTCTGATTTAGAATCTCATTGGTCTCTGGTCTTTTTATTTACTGATCAGTAATCATAGCTTTGTTTCAACCTACAGGCTTTCTTACTCTTCCTGCACTTCTTTGTTCCTGTAAGGTTTTCTTGCAAGATCTGTAGAGTACTGTCAGGAGCCGTCGGTGCCTTCTCCCTGCCCCTTTTGTCACTCTAAGGTGAATGTTAATAGCTTCTCCAGATGATTTCCCACATTTATTTTTTTACATGTTCTCCATAAATGCATCTGGAATCAGAACTCTGCCCTTGAAAGAAAAGAGGAGTAAAAATCTTTCACATCAGTTTTTACCACTATTTGCATCCATAGCTTAATTCTGCCTTCTGTATCTGTGTTTCCCTGCTGAGGCTGTGGTCTCCACTCCCTTACTCTTGTCCTGTTCTTCATCATCATTTCTTGGAGGGCCATTTGCTATTTCTGACAACCTTCTCTTTGTTATTCCTTTACCCAAACCTTCTATATCTAGTTATATCTAGTATATCTATATCTTAGTTTTCCATCTCTCTTTAATTTTAGAATGCATGCACCTAGAAATGATTCTGTGATGCCCTTTATGAAAGATGTTAAATAAAAGTAAATTATATTGTGATTAAGCAGCTAGTGTCAAATAATTCAATGCCAGCAGCAAGCCAAAAACAGCCCTCACCATGTAACAGCAATGAATCAACCTTCTATTTAGACTATTTTTGCCTTTAGAGCTACAGACCAGAAGCTCAGGGCATCCTGAGGTGCCTAATAGAACAAAACATATGACTGTATATAAGAATTTTGGACTCTTTTATTGATCTGGCTGTTCCTAGTGAAGAGATAGCTGCAATGCAGACCCAGCAATGGGCTGTCAACTAGGAATGTTTATAAGCTTTATTTCTAAACACAACTCTTTTTAGTCTGTTTTTGAAGGTATCAGATTTTTAAAAATATCTTTATTTTATGTATTTTTAATGCCATCTACACTCTACCATGCTCTAACATTCACAGTTACATTATTGCTTTGCAGTTCAGCCAACACAGTGAGCAGGAGTTTGGAACAGAAAAATCTAATGCTTATCATTTATTCTCACATGCTTGCCTGTGACCTTACTGATGATTTTTTTTTTTTTTTTTGCCTTGCTAATTATATTCTCTGAGAACTGAGACCTAAATAAGAATTGGTTTCCACTCAAAGTGAAGTTTAAGCTATTAATTATAGACCGGCTGTAGTTATATTCAGGCAGATTGGGATCATTACAAGCAAGCACCTTTTGGATGAATATGTTCTTTATAAAAAATAAATATAATTTTCTCTTGTCGCTGTGGATTATGTCTTATTCAGAGAGGGTGCTCAACTGAGTCTTGAAAAAAAGAAAAAAGAAAAGATGTCAGATGCCAGTGGAACTGCATTAGGATTTGAAGCTTGCAACACATCAGAGAACATTGCTAGGGAGAGACAAGATTAACTTGTGAGGAGAGAATTAAAATGATGAGGGATTTTCTCTTTCTCTGCTTTAGATATATCTTGTGACCATCAGCAAGTCACTAAGACCTGTTCATTTCCTTGTTACTTAAAAAGAAAGTCTGTATTTCACTTTGTCTTTTGTCATGGACTTTTCATCAAATCTTTATTCTTCACAAAGTATTTCAGCAAAAATCAGGAAAAAATTGTTATAATATAGCATTGTTTTGTATTTTCTTTACAGAGTTCAGAGTACTGTAAACTAGTTACTTACAATGATGCTATCCTCTGGCTATATTGCTTTTCTTCTTAGTACAGACAAAGTAATAGATCTGCAAGATTCCAGGCCTGGGGTATAGCTAGGAGATACTCTGTCAATCCAAGGCACTTCTGTTTTTGGTGGTAGTTCACTATTTATCTGGGACATGTTTCTACTTCATTTTACAGAGGCAAATTCATTTTTTCAAGTCTGCTGTGTCGTAGTATCTATCAAAAAATTCTGTTTTCAAATAAAATCCAGTCATAAAATCAACTGTACGGGCCAGTACATCTGACTACAGTGTTCTGGGCAGCATCGCTGTGTCAATAAAGAATTTGGTGATGTACAGTATCTGCCTGAGACAGCATAACTAACACAAACTACTAGTGAAAGTGTTGTTATAACTGCAAAATTTAACTTTGGAGTGGTTATTTTCCCTGCAAGCATGAATAAGTGGAATAATAATAATACTGAACAAAGCTTTTGCATGTCTGTGGTGCAAAATTATAACCAAAGAGGAATGTTCTGTTAGTGTAAATTCGTAAAGCTATTCCAGTCTTTAGCATTGGCTTGGTTTAAAGTTGACATTACAAGGGGAATCAACATGCTGGAGAAGTCAGAGAAAAAGTGAGTGAGGACACTTAAGCAGGTTTGTTTGTAACCTTCTTCTTGCTACACCTATCCTGAGACAGAAGGCAGGACAGAATGGAAAGACAAGAAAAAATGCTGGAGTAAAAGGAAGGAATGATTGGGAATGTGAAGACTGAAGGCAGCCTTGAATGCAGTGACCACTGTATAGTAGAGTTCAAGATCATACATGGAAAAAACAAGGTACTAAGTAGAGGATTTCAACCCTGGACTTCAGGAGAGCTAGCTTTGACCTCTTCAAGGACCTACTTGGAGTTATTCCAAGGGTCAGAGCACTGGAAGTTAAGGGTATCCAAAATAACTGGTGATCAGTCAAGCACCACAAGCTCAAGATTGGTGTACCCTGAAGAGTAAGAAATCAGGAAAATAGAATATACCCTCAGTGAGTTTGCTGATTACACAAAGCTGGGAGTCTGCTGATTACACAAAGCTGACACACAAGAAGGCTGTACTACCATTCAGCGAGGCCTGGACAGTCTGGAGAGTTGAGGGTGGAGGAGTCTTATGAGGTTTTACAAGAGCAAGTGTAGATTCTCAGACCTGAGGGGGAATAACTGCATACATCATTACAGGTTAGGGACTCTGCAGAGAAGGACCTGGTTATCCTGGTAGACAACAAGTTGGCCATGAGGCAACAATTACAAGATATGAGAATTCCTTGTAATTGTACAGAGTGGAAATTATGTGCGGCATATTTATTTAAGTTTAACCGTTCATTTGTGCTGGAGACTTTCGCTTCTGTCTCTCGCCTAAGTCATTCTTTCTGTAATCTATTTATAGAGCCAGGGCTATTTTTTCGGAAGTAAATTAAGCTGATTTTATTTAGACATTCCATCAGAAGTGCTTTGTAGACAGAAAGAAACACCTTCTGCATCTGAATTTGGAGTATTCCATGATACTTAAAAAGAATGGAAAACAATCATCTTTCTTTCCTTCATGGCCCAAGGAGTTTTGAAACAACTTGCCATTCTGTAAATCTGTGCAAGCACAGAATATTCCTCTTGAAACTCTTGTGCCTGGAGCCTTAAAAGAAGCAGCATGAAACTAATTGAACACACACTGAAGTTGTATCTGATGATGCATATTATCTTGTTTTGGAGATGAATTCGCCTTTTCAAAACTCAGTGTCACTTTTTCATGCCACTAATCCTCAAGATTTTTTCTTAACGTAAAAATATTGTTCCCTTAACTCTGAAATTAATTTTTGCGTTATTCCACCTGACTAAAACAAGAAAAGAGAGACTCTACAATTATATTTGTTCCAAGTACTTTTGAGAGTGATAAACTAATGCTGTGTTACCGTGGCAATTTCAAAGTCATAAGCGGACTAGAAGCTGTTCTGAAGAGGAAGATAAGAAAAAAGAACTTACCTGACAGTTAAAGTGTGTTTGACCAGCAGTGAGTAGAGTCTGTGTCTGACATTAGCTGGCGTATGATTTGAGGAGATAGAAAATTGACTTGCAGTTTCTGTAAGTGTCTTTATGTGAGTGTCAAAAGGCTAGAACTTTGGCTCTTTGAGAATCAGGGACCACCTATCTTAATGCGTGTGATTTCGAAGCCTATAGTTAATATCTGATTTTCAGCTTGAGTATCAAACGCTGCAAGTCATTCTACAATGGTGCATGCATAATCAAGATACTTTGTACATTTGCACTAATTTGGGATTGAAGAATTCAAGGATAGAGTTAAATTTTGGGAGTACAATGCAGTTTGTTTAGAATATTCTTTCAGTTTCATTGTTGTTTTGTTACAGAAACTAATGGTTGAAGATACAACCAGGCAATTATTCATAAATCGTTTCACCAGAGAATAAGCCAGAACCAAACATCATCAGTCTGCGCAGGCATAGATGCCAGGCACTGATTTCATGTCATTCAACTTGCTTTGCACTGGGAATTTGTTCGATCAGTTCTTTTAGCAGAATGAGGAAGAGGAAAATAATAGAAATGATGAGCAGAGGTAACCATATGTTTTTCTCCCCAAACTGTAGTAATCATAGTTTGGGCAGCCACGAGAGTCTTCGGAAAGCAACCACTGACATTCATCTTCGTCTGCACACCACTACAGATTTAAAGCAAAGTTTGGCTCGAGTGGTAAGTCTACTTTTTTTCATCCTCTTTCTTTCAGAATGCCTAAAGGAATAAAATTCCACCAATCCTTTTATGTAGCAACCTGCAGTAATAATTAAAGAGATTATTTGCTTTCCTGTTTATACATATTTTATTGCTGAACTCTGGTTGAAACATACAGGGAAATCTCTCTACTTTGTTCCTGTGTTTACATCTAATGTGTCACTGTGGAGAACGTACTGCTGAAAAAGATTAAAGGCAGTCTTTTTATAAAAAAAGTCCTTTTTATTAGACTTTAACGATGCTAATGATTTCAGTTTGTCAAGGAATTGTTATTTTGTATTGGTCTTTCTATGTTTTGAAATATAACAAGGGAAAAACTACTCAAAGTATTGTGTAAAATGAATTGGATCTGAATTCTGGTCACTATCACTGAAAACCAAAGTAGGCTGATGAAAGCTGGAATCACAATCTGTGTTTATGCATGTGTGAAGCACCTTAGAGAGTGTGTGTGCTTGTATGCATACATGAACTCTTAGAGAAAACATCATTTTATCAGTTTAAATTCAGAGATTTGTATTTAGGTTATTCAAGATTAAGTAGTCTTTGAAATAGATTACTGAACTTTAAAGACACTGATTTGTGCTAACAAATGTGAGTTTTGTTCCCAGTGGGCCTCCTTGAATTACCTCTAACACAAAGTGTGCAGTACAGCAGAAACTTTGATATTCTGGAAAGTTTTCACTGTCAGCATTGACTCTCTTCACAGATGGTTCTGATTCCCTGCTTTGGATTGATGTGCTATCACCCTGGGTCTGTCAAAATATGAGGTGATACATATGTGACCAATAAATAAATAAATAAATAGATAGATAGATAGATAGATAGATAGATAGATAGATAGATAGATAGATAGATAGATAGATAAATAAATAAATAGAGTTCCTTTTAATTTGGTAAATGTCACCAAGATAAACATCAAGTTCAATATGACATGTTATGTGAAGCATTTAGGAAGGACTATTGTAAGGCCAAATACATTTTTTTTCTTCTTCTACTTAACACTTCGATTCTGTAAATAATTGCAGAATAATCTAGTGCTAATTTGTGAAGTTATGGCTTAAATTATTGGCACTATTCACTTCCAGTATTATTTATTTGTTCATTTTGAAAGAACATTGATTCTTCTTAGTAGAGCATTGTCCAAAAAAAAGTAAGATTAGGAAATATAAGAGTGTTCATCAGCAGTTCACTTCTTCAAAAATAATTCAGATCAGTGTATTACCAACTTCTTGTTCTCAGTCTAGAGTAAGTGAGTTGATGTTTACATAAGCCTTTGTAAGGGAGCGAGGTGGTGTCCACTTTGTGTGTCCATTTTCAGCCTATCCTCATTTTACAGCAGTAAAAATAACACTTCTAGTCACCTTTGGAATGAGTTTTTTTTCTTGGGAAAGTGTCTGTAATACCTTACTGTCATTTAACTGTTGAAATCAAGACAGGAATCACTATTATTTATATTCTCTGCATTAACCAGGCACTGAAGTCGACAGTGGTTATAGTCCTTTTTGGTATTTGATGTTACAGAATCACAGAATTGTAAGGGTTGGAAGGGACCTCTGGAGATCACCTAGTCCAACACCCCTGCCAAAGCAGGCTTTATGACAATACATCCTGTATTTAGAGATGGGAAAAATTATATTTTCCACAACATGCTGCCAAAGGAATGTGGACTTGAGAAGAGTGGAGTGATGGTGATTAAATATAGTTACAGATACACCTAAATGTATATAGTGATATAAAAGTTATTTACCACTTTTAGGTCAGCATCTCTGTGAAATGGAATGAGACATTATGGACCCTTTTGCTTAGTAGCTGCTACTCTCCAATGTTTTCTTTGTGGAAAAAAAGTGACATGAATTAGATGTTTGATATAAAGGCATTTTGCTACTTACATGCATACAGGATGTGCTGGTATTTTTAACATAAATGAACTGAAAAGAGGAGGCTGCAAGTAACTTGCCAGCAAATTCTTCATCAGACTTCCAATTGATTCTCTACAACATGATCTATATTCATATAAAAAGGAAAACAAAAAAGAAAAAAAGACTGCAGAAAACAAATGACTTGTTTGCTACGTATAGATCTGCTGTTAATAGTTTTGTTAACTCAAACTATTTGCTTTGGAACCTGATGATATATATATATATATATATGTATGCATGTATGTACAGAGTTCTCTGAGGATTGAAGTCTCACTTGAGTGCAATAAAGAAGCAGAACTCCGCAGCAACACACCACAAAGCATTCAAGGCATAATTTACATTGTGAAAATCTGGATGCAGAGTTCAAATTCCTATCTGTACATGCAAATAATTTTTTCACTATTATTCTTAAAAAACAATATAAGTGGATGCTTGTAAGTAATGTGCAATTATTATTTACTATTTTATATAGACTGTTTACAATATTTGGTTATTAACTGTTTAAAATTATTTTGTGAATTCAGCTGAAAAAATGTACTTGTTAAGGTGAATATTTGCTTCCTTTCTTTCTGTAGAAAGCTAACCTTCTGTGTTATGATGTATTCATAAACAGGAAATTGTTTTGAACTGAGCAGTTGCGAGCAAGAAATTTGGCCTGGAGCTTTACTTGGAATCAGACTTCTGAGCCAGTGTGTGGCCTTTAATTTGAATTTGTTTGTCTGCTTTTCTGTCATAAGATTTACAGCCTTAGTGGTCTTAAACAAAACTCATTTAAAACACTAAAATGCCAGATTCCTACTCAGTTCCAAACTGAACTTTTACAGAAAGCATAAGGTTATCTTTGTATTACAGAAACATATTGAAGCTCAGTTTTATTCCATGTGGAGAGACAAAGAGCATCTCTTGGCAGGAGTGGGAAATTTTGCACTTTGTAGATCTGTTTCCACGTATATTTTTTAATATATATTTATCAGTGTTACTGTTGTTAATGTTTTAACAAGAGTAATTAGTTGTGTGAGCACTCTGAGGAAAGTGAAGTCAGTGGTCCATCATAAGTTTTTTTTTTCCCCTTTATTTATATGTTTATGTCTTTTTAGAGGGACAGTGTAGTACCTTAATTAGAATAGAATCATTTTCGTGTGTTTAAGTATCCACTGATATTTTGCTACCGCAAAAATGTCCATGTCCTATTAATAAGCTCAAGGCCTCCTTCATCTTGTTGCAGTTTGACAGGTCTAAAAATGAGGTTTAATATATAGCAATGCATTGTAGAAGCCAGGAGCAGAGACAGAGCAGCTCCTGACATTTCATGTTTCACAGACTTACAATTACCGCATGGAATGATTATGAACAAACAAACCGAAATACTCTTTCAAGAATTACTTCAGACAACAAACCTGGAAGACAAATTGGAAATGTTCTGGTCATTAGAAAAAATGTATTGTCAGAAAGGATTTGCGGAACTGTAATTAATAACGTACAATAGGGTTTAACCAGGAAGGGTGACATTTTAAGATATGTTCAAGTGAATTATTGATGACTACTTTATGATATCTGACATGGCTGTGAAAGCTTCAGGCCATGCAGATACTTCATGTTACTAATAATAGCAAAGAGCATGACCAGCTCTTGAGCTGGCATAAGTCATAGACCCAAATTTTTCCTCCGGCTCCTGGGCATGCTTGTGACAGAGCACTTGTAATGGAAAGGAGAGATTCTGCTTGCAGGCAGGGGCACCAGCAGGTCTGTCAGGTCCAGACAAAAGCCTCAGTATTTATTTTTGCTCCGGACCAAGCCTCATAGATATTTTTGGATGTACTGGGACCTGCTCTAACCACAACAAACTCAAGGACCTGAGTCAACACTTAGCTCACAAATTGAATTTTGTTGCTGCTGATCTCTGGAACTTGCATTTTTAATGATTGTAAAATGTATTTGAAAGTCACTGTGTTAGAGGCAGTTTATGAAGGATGTTTTTTTCTTCCTCAGAATTGATAAATTGACAAATATGGGGAAATAATGTGGGCCTTTTTAAAGATGTACCTTTTGAGACTTTTATATGCAATAGAGCTTTCTTGTTCCTACTAAGGTTGTTTTTTGTATGTGCAGCTACTGTTTTAATCTGTGTTTAGTCTTGGAGAGAATTCGACCTGTGATCTGTAGAATCCCTCAGAATTTTTATCTTTAGAATATGTGACTTTACATAAGTCTGCAGTATGCTGTAGTTTAATGTCACAAAAGCATATTCGTATTTTGACTGCACTTCCATATATTAGGTACTTAGGTACTAAATAATTCACATTATTCACCTTTATGGTAGACTATCAGATCCCCTAAAGCTTCTGGGCTCATATCAGTTATATATCTAATTTCTCTCTAAGCTTCAGGGTTCCCTCCTTCAATTTGTGTCATGTTTCTGAGTTCAGCCCTTCCAGTCTTTTACCTTTCCCAGTGTATGAGAGCAAGGGGAAAATTTGTTGTTTCTCATGCTTAATCTATATCTCCAGCCTTGGTACATTTACTCAGCATCTACCTAGCAATCTAAAGCAGAATTAATGTGAGTTAATTCACATTAAGCTCTTTACCACTCGGTGCCTATGGGCTGTGCTACTCCCTGCTTCTGTTTTCTTATTTAAATCTTCTCTCCCTCACCCCTTCCAAATGTTATATCTATTCATAACTATCATTCCCTTTGTAATCTGAGACCAGTGAATCTGGGATCATACTTGTCACAAGCTTCTCAGTAGCTTTCCTTTGTGGGTTGTGCAGATCTGAATTGAGTCACAAGTCAGAAGAAGAGCAGATTTTTCAGGACATGGTGGTGACCTACTAAACTGGTGGTATATGCCTAGCATGGGCTGAGCTGCATCCATAGGCATCAAAGGAAGCAAATATGTGGGGCTGAAGAAGAGACTATATCTGAAGAGAAACAGGTTTGTTGAGCAGAATGCGTTAATGCAAATTCAGAGAATTGTTTAGGCTGATTGATAAGATCCCTTCTGAGCTTTCCTTTCTCAAGACTGAACAGTCCCAGCTCAGCCTCTCTTCTCTTGAGATGCTGTAGTTCTGTAATCATCTCTGTGACCCTTCAGTGAGAGAGGTCTCTTCAGAGAGGTTGCAAAGGATGGAACAGATGTTCTCCATTCTGTTCTCTCAGGAAAATGA
The DNA here is from genome assembly GCA_036925125.1 of Oreortyx pictus. Taxonomy (NCBI): domain Eukaryota; kingdom Metazoa; phylum Chordata; class Aves; order Galliformes; family Odontophoridae; genus Oreortyx; species Oreortyx pictus. The sequence continues at coordinate 124,129,008 of JAUPFR010000001.1, read as the reverse complement.
GCAGCAGAAAGGTATAGATGTAAACTAATTTCTGCTTCATTACCAGTATATACTATGGCTGCAAAAGAATGCCTTCTGCTATCTGTAAGAGGAACACAGAGACAGGGTTTATTGAGGCCTGGCTGCAGCCTTAATTTATATGTAGCTACAAGGAACTAGTGTAACAATATGGCTTGGTCTACTATATATTATTTTACAGTGTAATATGACAGAGCTAACACATTAAATCTTCTGAAAGACCAATATATCTTGAAAGGAAAGAGTTCCTAACAGAGTTTGGAAAATACCAAGAAAATCTGCCCAATGTACATTCATCCTATTTTAATTCTACGTTTTAATATATGCTTCTCTTTCACAGCATGAGGATGACCAAGAACAGTTCAGTGTGAATAAGCTGTTAGAATATACCTGTGCTTGGAGACTGACTCGGTAAGAACACTGGCATTTAATATTGTTTCTGTTTGTAATTATCTGTATTAGCAGTGAACCTTCTGACCCCAGAGAGCAATTCCAAGACCTACTGAGCACGGGAATGATACTAAAGAGAAAGCAAGCTGATTCAGTGTTTTCAGAATTTTTGTTTCAGACATTACTGATTGTTTAGGAAAAGTCAATGATCATATATAGATCTACAACAATTTTTTCCCATTTTCCACCTTTCATATTGTTGAGGGTTTCTGTGGAGTTTTCATGTTTCTCAAATTCTCATGGGATTGAAGGAGCTATAATTTTCAAGTCTGTTTTGCTCTGACAGAGCATTTTAAGAGAAAAACTGTACAAAAAATAACTTTCTTTTCATTATCCTTGTGGTTTCACCATTCAGTGATATTTTATTTATTTTGTTCATGCTAGCTATAACAAATTTTTAACTTTGTACTCAGAGTGCATCTGACTTTAAATTTAACCTGCCATGGATAAGCACTAAGTGAGATAGATTCCTCATTCAGCTTTCATTATGTTCTGCTTCAAACACTTAGAAAGAAGTGCTGTTTAATGCTTTTTGTAATGTTTTTCATCAATATGTCATAAAGTTCTTCACCAAGGAAGGTAGATAACACAACTGTCATTTAGCAGAAGAAGGAGAAACTTAGTTGTAGGTTGTTGAAGGAAAATGTTTGGTACTTATTGAATACCCATCTGATTTCCTAGGAGCATGGCTCAAATTTCCATTCTGGTCCATTGCTACATGGAGATCAAACTAATTATACAGTCTATATGTGCATTGCTTATTCATTGTTTTATTTCTTGTCGTGTAAATTATGTGACCTTTTTCATTGCAAAGAAGGTCTTCAGAGAGCATGTATAATAAAAGATGCTGAGCTAAAAAACAACTGTACTTCACAAGATTTCCTCTGATGCAGTAGGGCCATGAATAACTGATAGCACGGGCAACAAATGCTCTCTTCAACCATAGGATCAGTAAATATTGAAAAAGTAGAAGCATGAGCTGTGTTAGATTTCTTTTCTGCTTGACGAAGGAATTGTTGATGGTTGGGAGAAAATATTTTCCAACAGTGATGATCCAGAAAGATCTGCAGTCAGACACTGTGCTGTTGACTGCATTTCTAATTTACCTGGGAAAAAAAAAAAAAAAAAAAAAGAGGTAATAGCTAAGTTACAAAAGTTTGCTGACAATAATGTGCACAGAAGTTGTGGTGATTTGTAGAAGTATTACAATACTGAGTTGTGCGTGTGATAAAATGGCAGATGAAATTTTGAGATGATAAATATACATCAAAGAAAACACTCTTAAATTCACATAAGAAGTCATAGGCTTTTAGTTGAATTTTACCACCAGGAATGAGTTCTTAGGGTTATAATAAATAGTTCTGAATGCCAGCTTGGTGCTCAGCAGTTTCAAATAAAATTAAAAAAAAAAAAAAAGGAACTAAAAGAAACAAACAAAAAACAACATTATTATGCCACAGTATTGATTTAGCTTGAATACTGTTGGCAGTTCTGATTCTTCTATTACAAAGGTGTTGTAATAGATCTTGAAAAAGTGGAGTGAAGGGCAGCAAGGATGCTCAGAAGTATGAAATTCCTTTCATGTAAAGGAATTTTATTATATTTATCAGGAAGATATAATAAAGAGGAGTATTTTACAGATATAAAGTAAATGAAATTGAGGAGCACAGAGAATCTGCATAGGAAAGAATTATTTATTGTGTCTTCCAATGTAAGAATAATGGAATAGGAAGTTAAAGTACAGGCAAGAGTAGACGCTTCTTTGTACTGATTCTAATTAAGCAATGTGTGAACACAGTCCAGATATATCTTCAAAGATGGAGACCTCACAGCATTGTGAGATAATCTGTGTCAGTGCTCCATCAGTTTCACAATGAAAAAGAGTTTCTTTGTGTTCAGATGGTACATCTTCAGTTCCAGTTTGTGACCCTTGTCTCTTGTCCTCTCACTGGGCACTGCTGAAAAGAGGCTAGCTCCATCTTCTCTGTGCCTTCTCATTGTGTTTCTGTTCATTGATTAAATCTCTCATCCTTCTATGTTCTAGGTTAAACAGTCCCAACTCAGTCGTTCTTCACATGAGAGATGTTCCAGTCTCTTGAACATCTTTATGATCCTTTATCAAACTTTGTCCAGTATGTCCATCTCTTACTGGAGAGTTCAGAAATGGACATGTAACTCACTAATGCTGAGTAGAGGGGATAGATCACCTTCCACAAGATGCTAGCAAAAATTAACCTAATGCAGCTCAAGACACTTTTAACCTCTTTTTGCCACGAGGGTACATTGCTGGCTCATGTTCAGTGTGCTGTCCATGAGGACCCTCTAGGTTTTTTTCTGAAAAGCTGCTTTTTGATCAGTATGCTTCCTGCATATGTTGGTGTGTGGAGCTGTTCCTCCCCAGGTACAGGGCTTGGTGGAGATGTAAAACTGCTTGAACTTGTTTGAGGCAAAGTAAAATAAATGAACTGAAACCTTACTTTTGTAATCACCAGATTTGCTCTCATAGGTAAATGTGAACATATAAAATCAGCAGCCACAACATGAATTTACTCACTGATTTTCATAGCTTGTAAATCAAATGCATTGTAAACTGTGAGTACATCAACCAAGCTGCAGTCCACTGGCACAAAGCTGATTTTGGCCCATAAACACCGACATATAAGTGCCAGTAACTACAACATGATGGTTAGTGTGATGCATGCAGTTAGGCAAAGCTCAGTTAGCCAGAATGGATATAAATTGCCTTTTAGATAGGAAACCCAATGCCATTTCACATTAGGTGCTGCTGCCAAGAAGCTGAAAAATTCTGTAAGTATATACTATGTACAACTGTTTTATGTCTCAGATATAGACCAGTCCGATTCCAAGACTGTCTCTCTGAAGTTAATTTCTTTTTTCCTTTTCTTTTCAAAACTATTGCAGTATATTCAGATCTTGCTAAAAGATCTGAAATTTTCTTAGTGTCAGACAAACACTGAACGTTTGTCTATTGGTTAGTATTGCCACATTAATGCACAGCTATCAAAGATGTTCAACAATGTGGTATGTACTTATAAAAATATGAGTATTATTAGTTATCTAGTAGGATCAGGCTAGTCATTTTTGTCACTGTTGTATGTTGTTGGATTTTTTTTAATTTGTTGTGTAAAATTACAGCTGCTTTATGCAGAAAGTTATCTGGAGTAGAATAGGCTAATGGAGAATATGCTACTTTTTTTTAATTAGTAGGACAAGCATGCTAATAAACATGCTTAAAAGTGTGCATCAAGACTATAATGCTAGCTTATATGTGCAGAACTGCTTCTGAGCTAGATAATGCTATAAAAATGATATTATGCCTGGAGACTTGGTCAAAGCAAAGCAACAGCTTGTATTAGGTATGATTTAACGGGATTACAGGAGGAATTGCCAGTCTGCTTCTCAATGCACAAACTGCTTGGCTAGATAAGACTAGCACAGATTGCAAATAAAAAGCTGAAAAGGGAAAACCATCTGAAAGAAGGAGGTGAACAGTAGGCATCTACAGGGAAATGCACACTTGTATTAGTGCAAAGGAGGCCTACCTGAAATTTCTGTAGTGCGTGTGATGATTTCAGTAGAATTTCCTCATCTTTCCTCCTCTTCTAATGCAGTATGTGATGAAAATCTAATGTCATAACATGCATCCTATGCTTTAGGCCATAGTTGCTGTTCTAATATCTGAAAGCGGTTAGACCAACTTATGTGCATAAGGACATGCACAATTCCTCAAACTGTAATCCATTCACTCTGAAGTAATCAAACTACTTTCATGACTTTCAGTTACCAGTCGGCAAAAGGTAAAAAATTCCCTCTAAGCGTTATGATGGGAAAGAATCCTTATACATAAGAACATTTGGAAATAAAAATGGAGAGAAATCATCAGGGAGAAAGTGGCACCTTAATACAAATAAATAATGGTGAAAGAAAACAGATTGAAGTTTCTACATTTCTGTGAAAGCATGCGTGTACTGTACCTAAAACACATATACCATCAAGTCTACAACGTGTCTATTGGAAGCAATTGGAACCTTTGGTTGTACAATGGCAAGATTTACTGCTAAAGCGTCAGTCCTAAAGTTCAGTGTAGAACGATCTTTACTCTTATTCATAACCCTAAAGATTTTACTGAAGCTTTGCTTGGGGCCCGGCAGTCTGCCCGTACGGACTTGGTAGTAACCTCTGCAGCTTGACAAATGCTTGGGGCTATCATGTGGCAAATGTCTTCCTCCAGAAATGATACAAGTTAAACCAGATTTGAGGACTGGATTGAATGACATTGTAAAATAAATTCACCGCTGCGGTTATAGTATGGAAAAGGCAGCTGGTGAAACAGTTTGAGCATGTAAACTTTAGAACTGTAAGCAAATAAAGTTTAATGAATTCTGTAACTATCAAGCCCTTTTTATAATACACATTTTTATACTTGTTACTTAGTATAGGCTTTTCAAGTGTAGTGCTTTTGCAGGTGTTTTGCAGATGTTTTGCCTGATACTCTGCAGCTTTACAATCTGAAGTGATTGAGAAACAAAGCAGAATAGCATATAATTAAGTTTGTCTTTCAAGGTAACATTTAAGCACGTGCTTAGCCTTGTAGAAATAAATTGGATTTGGAGTTAGTCACTGAAGTAGCAAATCACTCTGAGAGTTCCTTCACAATGAAATATACCCTCTTCATAAAGGAAAACTTTCACATCTTTACCCTGGCAAATGGCCACCGAAGGACCACAGAGAACCAGGCTCAAGACTACTTGACATCTACTTAAACACTTGTCCTTATTTTATATCAGCATAAAATCACCGCCAGTTAAACCATTCTTGATTTATAGAATGTAGAGGGGGGGGATGGAATATCTCTATCCAATTGCTATTAACTTGATGCTACTTCTTTTTTCTGTTTTTCAGACAGAACCTTATTGCAGCTCTTAGGAAATACAGAGATCAAGTGGAGCATCTTTTGCAAAATGAGGTATTTGTTCTCAGTCTGTTACACCAAAAAAGCATTAGCTTTGTGAAAGGTATCTAATTATTAATCTGCCTCAAATGCAATTAAAGAGGACTTTTAATTAAGGCTATTCAACCTGACTTCAGAAGATTAAAATTACCTTGATTTGGGATTAAGATGTAAGTGTTACTAATTTAAAATATCACAGGTGACTGTTTTGAAGGGTCAAGGAATCTGTAAATAAAATGGGCATAATTTGGGTTAGCAGTATAATATTTTAAATTAGCACAGGTGTAATACACTGTGAATATGCAGTATTTGTCCTTGATTTTGCAAACTCCCTTTTGGATCCTTGAGAGATATATATGTATATATTGCTTGAAATTGTTTGCAGAATTAGGTTTAGGCAGAAAAACTTATCAGATCTTTTTTAAAAGTATTGTGGACTGGCAATTGAATATTATATCCTTGAAGAAAATCTTAGCTATAATCTTTTAAGCAAAATTTAAACCTAAAGGACAAATGAATTTTTGAATGGTAACATAGAAGAGACTAAATACTTCCTAGATTTGAGTCTCACATTGTCATGCCAACTGGATTTTGAGGATGTAGGCTGGAAACAAATCAGTTTTAATTCATTGTGTTGAAGTATGGACTTTTTGTAAAAGTATGGAAAAAAGTATTATTTTGTTTCAGAAATATCACCTGTACTCAACCAAAACACCAACCTTATATTTAAAAAAAATTCTAATCACTAAATATTGCAGGATAATTTATGTAATTAATTCATACTTTAGTTCTGCTCAAGGCAGCTAAATATAGAAATAGTAACCTCAATATTTTTTTTTATATTAGAATTGACAGGTGCTAACCTTCTAATTATAGTCTGGATATAGAACTTAAGCTTGAAAACCAAATTTATATTGGTACAGCTTTCCCATTTCAGGCACAAAATGGATGAGTTAGAGAAATGGTTTTATCCCAACAGTGACATGCTGTAGCTAACTGAAAAAAAATGGCCATCAGTAAGGAAACAGGGAGAATATTTCATAGAAGAGCTTCTGCGTGTTCAGAGAATGTATTTCAAAATTTAAGGAAGTCATATAACTATGCAGTAAACGTATTAATTTTTAGTTTGTTTTCATGAACATAGATTTCTTGATACTTATTAAGATGGTACTTTCCTTTTTTTAGGATTGAGATTTTTTTAAAAGTCCCCAATGTACTTCTGATATTATTCTTGTAGTGATTTTGTAATGCGATAATATGTAAATATCTGAATTTATTAATAATAGTTTGATCTATGCATATTTTGAGAAAAGCCAGTTACAGAACTACTCAGTCCAAAGGTGTCAAATTATTCAGCTTCCCACACAGTCATTATTTTTAGAAGGAACATAGATCTCTGTCATCTCTTACGGAGATGGGTAGGAGAGAATAACGGGGATAAATTCAAGCTATCATAAAAACATCAGAAAGTTCATGGATCATTTGGGTTCTGGTTTTCTTAGAAGTTTCTTTAGAATGCTTCTGCACTCATGAAGTCCAGTCAAACCCTCATTTTGCCTCAAGATCAGTCCTAGGCACCAAATTGCTCAGTTTTCAACAATGTATGTTTTGTGGAAGATGATTGCTTGCTGCTTAGGTAACTGTTGATCACTGACAATTTAAACATAGCCAGATTAATGCTGTTTGCCTTTTTGTCTTTTCTTTTCTTTTTCTACTATCAGACTCATAAAGTTGATTATGTGATTGAAGTAGCTAAAGCAATCTGCAGTGTCCTCTGCTCTGTGGAAACCAGAGAAATTACTAATGCAGTCAAGAAACTCCATTCAGTGATGCTGGTGAAAACACAGGTGAAAAAATGTGCTGAAATATTTCTAAGGCTGCCTTGAGAAGCTGATATCCTATTTATTCTATAAAAGTGGAACTTGAATTTGTATCATGAATTTTCTGATTGACCAAGGCTGTTCTACTGTTTTACTTCAATCTGACAAGTATTAGGAAGAGGCACTATAAATAGAGAAGACTCAATTATGTATGATAAAGGAGCAACAAAGGACGTGTCCTATGTTTAACTGAAACTGATATGCTCCTGTGGTTGTTCTTATTCCCAAAAAACATACAAATTCTGCTTCGCTGCATCAACTGTGTACCAAACTATGTCATTTCCAAGAACTCAAGTTTCATCTAATTATCATTCCTTGTGTAAAATATCTTGAAATTATGACTTCTTTAAGTGGAAATATCTCTACTATTTATACAGAGGAAGACCAACATAACCTAGTCCTGATTTTTGCTGTAATCTTCTTTTTTAAAACACTGAAGTTTTGTCTCCAGGGGTTACCGCAGAATTATGGACTGGGGCTTTGGAGAGTAGTATGTGTTCTCAGCTTTGTCATCAGCTTCTTTGGGGTGACTTGGAAAAGTCACTGAGGACCTGATTTACAGAAATTCTGAGCACCCAAAATTCATTTGAAGTCAGCAACTTGGAAATACAATGCTCAGCAAATCTGAAAATCAGGACATTAATCACCTGGATTTAGTCTGCTGTAACCTTAAGTAAGGTTAATTTTTTCCACCCTAATTACATTCTTCTTCAAACATTTTTCTTATGAGTATAATAAGATGTAAAGGTTTTTTTTTCTTTCCCACTCTGGTCTATTTCTTATCATTCTTTCTCACAGCAAATATCATTAAGAAATACATGCTCTGTTGAGCAAGGTGCTTGATTTCTCAGGCCACGGCCTCCATACTGTTGTTCTTTCTCTTTATTGATTTTTTAACATATGACTAAATATGTGTAAGAATACCTGGAAGAGAAAAGTAAATGATGGGCTAACTAGTGTTAGCTGGATTAACTATAGAATGTTAATTAAAGATGCTTAACTGCATAAAACAAATTATTTAATTAGGCTTGATAGGCAGTTTGAGGTCCCAAAACTAAGTCTGGGGAAAGCTAACAGTTATTTTTCTAAGGTTTCTCATGTCATTGGAGTAAACGTATAGCAAATTAATTATATTTTTTGTCATCCATATACACTAACACTTGACATGTTCAAACCCTTAAATGCTCATCATTTTACAGGGTCAAAGCTCTTACTAGGATATAAGACCGCCGTTTTAAGTGACTTGAGTGTTGCTTACAATATCTGTTAAATCTCTGTATTTTTAGCCTAGTTCTTTCCTCTTCTATGTTGGACTGGAGGTAGATGGGGGCAGTAATTCCCTGTTTAGGTCCAAGGAAATAATCTCTCAATTAAGTATTTTATCTTGCTTTTTCTTCTGGGTCATATTTCACTGTAAATCTTGTTCGTATAGCATCCTAAATCTTTTCATGTCTACTTCAGCATCAGTTATTAGAAATCTCCATTCTCAGTAATTGGCAGCATAAACAGATTTATTACAGTGCACATTTTATCTGGTATGGTTTAAATGGAAATTTAAGAAAAATTCTTTTTGTGGTCAAATTAGAAAAATAGATAAAAAGTAACAAGGGCTTTGCATGGTCTACTTTTCAGTTAGACCTCAGGTTGTCCTGGGAAATGTCAGGAAGATCAGCATCTAACCCTCAAGGAAAGCATTTTGTAAACCAGAATCTTTCTTAAAAGATGGATAAAGACCTTGGTTTTGTAAACAGAGTGGAGAGTAACAGAAGATGGTCTCTTTTAGGAAGGAATCAGAGCAGAAGTAAAATACTGAAAGTACTGGGACTAATTTGTTAAAAGACTTGTTTTGGAATGAATGAAAATTGTTTCAGCGTGTTTTCTCTTTGTGTATTTTCTCTTTGTTTATTCAGGTCAGCTCTTTAAACCCAACATGTATACTGCCTGATAAGGGTGGTTTATGTTTACTGAGTATCCTTGAGTCTGTTTTCAATCCCATCCTCTCTGAATACCAAACAATAAATAAATAGAAAAGTAATAATTTAAAAAGCCTGTTTCCCAGCATATATCTAATGCTGGGGAATTTCTCTTCTGTACAGCCTGTACAGCAGTAATCCAGGTTCTTCTGGACCAACTTCCATATACTTCCTCTCACATAGGGAGTAATATTTTTTTTTTTTGGCTCTGCCATATCTACTTAAATTATGAGCTTTTCAGAGCAAGGAATGCTCATCTTTATCTATATGTACAGTCTCCAGCATAGTACAGTGCAAGTCCTGGCTGAAATCTGCAGAGGATAATAATGATAAGAAGTGGTGATGATGATAATGGTTGTGTTTGCTCATCTGTAATGAGACAAATTATACCATTCCTGAATACCGTATTTTGAATGTTAAAAAGATTGTACTGGCTGAATATTTTATAACCAGTCTTAAAATATTTTTCTATTCTAATAGTCCTGTGAGAAGCTGCTTGTCTTCACATTTCAAATGGAGAATACTAACTAGATGATTACTTTTATTATTTCTTTTTTTTTTTTTTTAAGAGAAATATAGTTTTAAGTTGTTGAGTTTTTTGTTCTTTTAACATTTCTTTTCAGGCATGGTTAGTTGAACTTTTTGTCTGTCCCTTGAAACCTTCCTGTAAAGGCTGTCTATGACCTTGACTGACACCCTGTCCCGCTAGTCCCTTACCTGGTGAAGCAGACCTTACTAACAGCTGACTTCAAACAAATTGAAGAGGGGGGAGTTGAACTATTTCTGAACCAGCAAACGCTGCTGCTATATGCTTCTTACTCCTTTGAGAAATAAGTGCTAGGACAGTCTATTAGACTTTGACAACCCATGAAAAATGCCATAAAAAGCAGTAAAATATGTTTCTGCATGTTCCATAGCTCAGACATCACTCCAAGTTATAAAAATTAAGATTACGCTATATATGATTCTACTTTATATATATATATTAAACTACACTACATATAGAGTAATATTTAAACATAACTAATCAGACTTTATTTATGTCTATCAATGCTTATACGAAGACAATAAACCAGATCTCTTTCCTGTATCAACATATGCAGCCAGAATTAGCAGTCAGTGGTTGGATGCTTGGTGGAGTACCAACTGCTCTGGTTGCTCTTTGGCTCAAATTTCAAACTGAAGTGTAGGGACACTTTATGTGAATTCTGAGTACTGATGAAATGATTAAATCCTGCAGTACTAGCCTATCCTGTCAGTCTGCTTTGTGTTTCCATTATACCCATCAGCACAGCATCCCCAAGACTTTTTGTTAGGATAGAAGACTGGAAAGGAATCTAATCATTACAAGGATCTCCCTTTTTTCAAACAAGCAATTAACTTGTATGACAACAAAAGTGAAATTTTTGAGTCTACTTATCACATCTCATCGCTGCATTACTGCACACTGGGTAAGAGTGAAATGCAAGTAACGAAGATCTAATAGCTTTTTCATCATGGTTTCTTGATACTTTAGTGAAATGTATGGTGTAGTTTTGTGTGAAACACCCTGTAAACACTTCCATTGGGCAAGCTCTATGTACACATAATGCCTCAGGGAAGCTACTGCTAACTACTTCCAGTGTAAATTACATAGGACACAATGCACATTTGTGTATACATATCTCTACATGTGGACTTGCTTACTTAAAGAACAAAATGATCCATGGTCCTATTTAATTGCCATTTAATGGAAAAACAGTAACAAAACCACAAAGGAAAAAATAAACTTTCTTCAAATCATCTTCTGTGTTCTGTTAAACTACGTTTTTTGCTTTTTGCTTCCTTACTGTATCCTTCCTACCACTGCTGTGAATTCCTCCAGTGTGGCTAGGAGATTATGAAAGCAACTGGCATCAGTGATAGTCTCTTCTTAACTGATTGAGTCTCTCCATAAATGTGATTCATTCAGTCTATAAACACCCTTACCCTGGGATTTTAGGCCTGCAGTACAATTAATGTTTTTCTTTTTTTTTTTCTTCCTTTCTTACATCAGCTCTCAAAAAGTCCCACGAGATGAAATCCTGCCAGAACCAGCACTAATCCACTATATATTAAATGGGCTACACTGTTTTGAAATTATAAGCACTGTTCCAAAAGGTCATTTACTTTCTAAAATTTGAAAGAATTGAACAAAGGTCTCTATTCCCACTTGTCTTGCTGCATATAAAGATTGTGAAAACGTATTTCTCAACATGGAGGTTGTTTTTTTTTTCCCCCTCAAGTAAGCATTTGTATGCTGCTCATAATTAAAAGACAAATGCTGGCAACATCAAGATGGGTAACCAATGGAGGATGTACATCTAGCGCTGTTTCTTATGTCCTCTGTGTGCACTGTCATTTCTAAGAAGACTCCCTCTGAATGTTTGTGAACTAATGTAGCATTCTCACCCAGTTGCAGAGGGATTAGTAACTATAAAAGTTAACAAACCCTGCAAGGACAGAGTGCATAGTAAAGTAAGGAATTAGCTCTGATTGAGTGTCATACTTCAGTTATGTATTTTTATGTCATCTGGGTAAATGCAAGTCTGATGTAAGCAGTGGACAAAATGGAGCTAGGGGAGATTTCAAGCTGAAGTCAGCTTGGTATCAAGGTCCATGTGGTGATGGCAGATCTTCCTGTGTGAAGTGGAAAGTATATGTACTGTACTGATATGCAATTTTGCTTAGTGTCTGAGAAGTAGATAGCAAAGTCTGACTGATGTCAGTTATTGAGCTTGGGGATTTAGTTGAAAAACTTACAAAAAAAAATCTTTAGCCTTGTCTTTTCAGGTCAAATGACTGGCCTGACCTTTCGGAGGCCATAAGCACTCTGCAGTTCACATCAACAACACTGGGGTGCCTGAAGTGGGAATCCAGATACTGCACAGAATGTTAGGCATAAAAAGTCATGGATAGAAACCAGGAGCCTAAATGTCCCTGGATCACTGTGGCTGATATTTCCTGTTTACTGTCTGGTTAGCTGCCCACTTGAAGGACTTTGTAGGCATGTCTGTTTTTACTGATTTGAAGCAGGAATGCAGGTGACACATGAGCTGCCTGAACAGGTAGTTGGTACTCCTCAGATTAGAGAGGTGGCTGAAGCCTTGGCTGGGTGGTACAAGCGTCATGGTTTGTGTATGAATATACAAGGTCTGAAAAAAATAGAGGTTTTCTTATCGCTGTTATATCAGTGCAAATGTTGAAAATGTTTATGCACCAATCAATCAATCAAACCAATCAATCAACCAAGTTTATCACCCAAATGCAGATTAAGTGCTTTATTGTGTCTTGGCATGTTCAAATACTGTCAGAAATCAGGTTCATATTGAATTTCCTGGACCACTAGAGGAAACAGGTGGAAGACCCAGAAGGTGGGCCCTACATCCTGGTCATGACCACCCTCATCATAGCATCCAGAACAGCTTTATTTTCCATGAGTACTACTCCTAGCACTGTTTAAACTGCTATCTGGTATTTTCTGACATAATTGATTACCTTTTCCCCTTGTTATTTTCTTTTTTTTTTTTTTTTCCTAGGATTCACTTCAACGTGTGGAAACACAAGGTAAAGGTAAATCTTAAAAAAAAAAAAAGGTTAATTCAAGATATATCGTAAGAAAACACATTTTGCTGTTTGTTTGTATTAAAGACCTGTCACAGTTGGCACATTGCAGAGGTTTATGTATTTATTTATAAGGTAATTATGTTAAATAAAAAATACAGTGATATAAAATATAAATAAAACAGCATTTCCCCACACTAATATTGAGATTCAGATGTGAAGAATGATGTGTGATGAAAGAACGTATTGTAGTTATTGGTGATCATAGTAGCAATATTAATGTTAGTTTTAGTAGCTGTCCTTAATCTCAAAATATCCTGTAAAGAGAAGGAAAAATAAGGAACATCCTGAAAGACAGAACATTTATTTTTGTGTAGTTTTTATCCTCAACTCCAATAACTTTCCTTCCTCCCTCCATAAGCTTTAGTTTTTCATTGTCTTTTGTTGTGTAAGCAGCGTGCTATTAGGAATTATATACTGTCATAAGAAGAATAGATTAATTAGCAGTAATGGACAAAATCATACACTCTGCCTTATTTAATCCCTCAGATAAAATCAGCTTAGCAACGCTGTCCTGGTACTGTTAGCATTACTGCAGAGCACTAAGCTGAGGGACAAGCAGGAGTCTGTCCTGTTGTGGGTGTCTGTCAGGTTTCTTGGGCTGACAACCACATGCAGGGGTCAGGTTCTGCCCTACCTCTGTGGCTTGCAGCCTGTGCTCACAGCAGTAGGCTGATGCTCTCAAAGAGGCTGCCATCTGAATTTTGAAGTGAGCCATTGCATGCTGTGGTATGGCAGCCTGTCAATTTTGATTGAGGAAAAAGGTGTCCATTTGAAATCTAAGTCTTGTTCCTCCCTCCCTCTTACAGTTACTCTTGTTGCAGTGTGCTCAGAGAGGCAAACAGATGAACCAACCACAAAGACTGCGGCAGCCTTTCAAACACAGATGTGATTTAAATGCAGGGCTCCAAATGCCAAGCTTGTTGTTTCACCATTATTCAATTTCATGAACAGCAAACAAAGATTATATTTGCAAGCTGCCAGGAAAAGCTAAACAGCTAGGAGACCCAGGTGCAGAAGGGAGGAACTGAATGGAAAGGTGTTTGTAGGATTCTTCTCCCTTGGAGATAGTCGACTATTTATTCAATTTAAACACTATCAATGGCATAAATTTCTTGAATTCAAAGAGTGACTAATAGTTACTAATCATCATCTACCTTGGTAATCACAAAGTATTCAGAAAACCTCTCTGGAAAGGATATAAACATTCCTCTACTTTGAGATATTTTCAAAGTTGAGCTTCACTGAATCAGCAGCTCTCTGTATCTATATACTTGTGCCAGGAAATCCTTAACTGTGAAGACTGATAATTCCATTTATTCTTGGCACATCCAAATTTCATAACAATTTTAGGATCTGTTTGGTAATGTAGTTTTAGAAAATGCAACTTTCTGTTTTCAAGTTAGAATTTTCCAGGCCGTTAGTAATTCTGTGGAGAAGTCCACATTCAAAGTTGTTTGGGGTGACTGAAATTTAATTACATGCACTGATATCAATTTCATGCATACAATAACACAGTATGTGTATTACATTTAGACTTACTAACTAAACTTCTAAAAGCCAGCAAAATATTTAAAGCTAGGCCAAGGCCAAGTTTGAACTTGTAAGTCTACAATAATATATAAGCTTTCATTGATGTTACATGTGATAAAAACAAAGTACAAGAGCAATGGCCAAAAGTGGTCTATTGGAAACTTGTCATCCCCAGGAAGTGAATAAAAGCATTCCACACATCATTTTGGGATCATGAGCTTTCCTCAGTCCTTTACCTTCATGAGAATTCCATGGGATCTCCCAGCCACCAACCTAGGGAAGCTGAGCCAAGAGAAATTCGGAGAGCTTCAGGCTAGAAGTAAAAAACACCTGGAAGGTGAGGGGTGCGCTCCTGCTGAAGCCACCTCTGTGTTTCCTTTTCCACTTCAGTAGCCCTCGTACCTCTTTTTACTTCAGTATGTTTAGATGTCTAGCTTTGCAGACATTAAAAAAATTGTCTGTGATGTAAAATTAAGTAAAATCTTCATAGTAAAAATGTAAAGTAAAATCATTTTTCCAGACCTTGGAGAAATCACACACTTTGCTATCTCTGGCAGCACATTTGAAAATGAAGTCAGCACTGACAGTCGAGGAGAGGACAGACTGCAATTCCCATTTGAGCTGTTCTTTTCTGTCTCTTTTCTGTATTTATGTTTATCTTCAATAAAAAATTATCAAACTCAAACAGTAGAAACAGCAGTAAGTTACTCCAATACTTCTTAATTTTCCTCCTTTCCTCAAGTGTCAGTTAGTATTACCTTGAATATCGTAAAAGACTGCCAAACAGGTTTTCTTTTCAGTTTAATTGTTCTCTACCACAAAAAAAAAAAAAAAAAAAAAAAAGAGAGAGAAAGGATTAACAGAGGTATAATATTAGTCGTTTGCAATGGACTATGCAGGTCAAAGACTATACTCAAAATTTCAATTCAAAATCTTGGTCCTTCGTTTAGTGTTGCAAGAACTGCCTCTATTAACAGTGTTATCTCTATAGACCAAATTATTCCATTGCTGTGAATGGAGCAGTACTCGTCCATGTTACAGCTAAGTCTGGATAATGTTCTGTTCTTTTTGCGTGAAGTCCTTAGAAAATCATATTAAGATGTTAGCAATCAGTGTGTTATTTTTTTTCTTTTATTTAAATATGGGAGAAGATAGGCATTTTTAGAAATTGTCATTTTTCTGCAGCATGAAGTTTTCTCAGAAAATAAATAAATCTATTTGAGTTACTTGAGATTTAGCATTCTGGCTTGCTGCAGTCTGAAGTATGAAAAAAACAGGTTACAAGCTTGTACAAAACTACAGTCAATGTGCCTTTCTGAATAGCTGATGAATGAATGTTTGTATACTGTCTACAGCCTTGTGACTTCAGGCAGGGATTTTTTGAGATCAGACACAATAAGCAGCTTTTGGAACTTGATCCGCAGTTCTCTGGGACCTATCCCAGAAAGTCCGGTATGCACCATGAGCTGATGATGTACCGACAACTTTTCCTGTTTGAACTGATGCAGTTTTAATCCTTCTGAGAGAATGCAGAAAACAGATACCTTGATGTCAATACATCTAATGAAATTAAACTGCCATTAAATTTAAGAGTGTAAAGGTTTACTGATGGTACTTTTGATTTGATAGTTTCTTCTCGACCTAGTCATAGAAGTATTTACCACAGAAAGATTCAAACAAACAAAATAAATAAATAAAAGGAGAAACAGGAAAAGGGGAGCTCTGGGGGGATTTTCCTATTAAAGAAATTAAAAATACTTTCTTTTCCTGAGACAGAGCTATTATGTATTTGTTTTTGTTTGGAAAAAATCACTTTTTGTTTCAGAAAATAGGAAAACATCAAGAGCATATTTCTTCTCTGTAAGTCTCTCCTGCACTGTTTTTTAATTTGAGCACCTCTCTTTACCTCTAAGTTGTTGCTATGTTACATCTTAATATGCTTTTCTGAAAGTCAAGACGTTATTTAACCAATTCTAGAAACGTTTTGATTACTAGGACAGCAGAATTTTTTTTAAATTTATTTCAACAGATAATTCAGAGGATTCTTCAGCTAATGGGAGGAAATAACAACAAATATATTGGTGCTTGGAAACAGCATCTGATTGGTTTTTGCATTACAGCCCTTTCATGTTTTGCTTTTTATGATGATTGTCTAATTAACATTGCTTAGCACCTTATCTAAGTCTTGAAGGTTTGTTGGCTTTTCCCAAAGGAATGCGGTAGGAGGGAGAGAGAGGGAGACCAAAAAAGAATTTATGATCTTAATATTTTTCCTCTCTCTGAAAATAAGTGAGAAAGACTAATAACAAGCTCATGCTTTCCAAAATAGCTTTAAGGTGCCACAGGAATCTTAAGCCTTCAATCCAAATTCTTTTCAACTGTGTTTTACCTAGAGAAAATGTGTATATGGAATCAGAAAGAGCATGTTTGATATGTATTACATTGATGTCATCTGCCAGCAAAGTGCCTACTCTGTTGGAAAATCTGATACTGAAATAATATGTGAATTGTAATATTGGACTGATAAGAAAGAATATGGTAAGGAATAAGCGGGTTTGTGCCTTACTATCTCTAGAATTTACACATAAGCATATTCATTAACACTTTCAGGTATGGTATGGGTTATTCTTTTTTGCAAGGGAGAAATTATTTCCTTCAGACTTCATGTACAAGGAGCATATGTAAACAGCAAATATATCTGGCAGCTATGGTAGACTGTTTAGCTAACACCAATTTTCACATAACTACAACCTCCCAGTCCTCCACAGATACCAGTTAACAATGGTTTATAAAGGATACACTTGTAGAAACATTTTGGATACTAGGACTGCAGTTAAATTTAAATTTCTTGTAAAAGAAACATGTCAGAAATAACCTTATCTGGCAGTTATGGATAAAAGTCATTTCTCATGTTCTTATCTCATTTCCTCAGTGGAGAAGTGAGAACGTGATGCCAAATAATTCTAAACCATAAATATATTGAGTTGTGAGATTATGAATCTCAGTCACAATTCACATTAGGATATATTGCATTCATTATTCTCCTAAATACCATGTGTGGGATACTTTCTAGAAAATGAACCCTTGCATAGCTAAAGCTGTGGATATGCTGTGGGAAGTCCATGGCTTTTGCAGTGTAAATCAGTGAAAAACCATAGACCATTCTCTGAATTTATTAATCATAAAAGAAATAAAGTTCTCTGGCTTCAGTTCCCTGCAGTGAAAAGCTGCTGACCAACTCTTTTGAGAAACCGACACCTACAGACTTGCCAAGATGTTTATCACTAATTTAGTTAATTGCCACCTGGCTTAATGAGTGAAGAGTGAGGAGGGGGGAGGATTGACCGTGGCAAAGAAGCCACAGAAAACACATGTAGGAAAAAATACTGTAGCTGCAGACTAGGTCATACTTGATCAATTTCTTATGCTTGAGGAACTTTTATTTGTGAGAAGAATCATGCTGGATCTCCTATGAATTAGATAAATAATGCTGAAATTTCATGAATTGAGAAAGAGAGAGAGAGTGGAGAAAAAAGGAGAAAGAAAATAAGATTCCTATTTTTTTCATAGGGAGTCTCATAAACAGAGCCTCTAGCTGAGTGAAGGCTTCCTGTCTCACCTATCCATATAAATATCATGGGGTGGGCGGGCCTGTGATACTCAGGAAACCTTTTTCACCTTACCACTGACAGAATAAATAATGTTACAAATAATTAAGGTATATATGTATTGTTTTTTTCTTCCAGTTTTGAGACAGTTTGCTGACATTCTTTTCTGGACCTCTTAAGAAGTTTTTATATGTGTGACTATCAATAATTCATTGGAATGTAAAAGAACTCAGTGCAAGTTAAACATATAGTTTGGTAATTGCTCAGTCATTGAACTTCCAAGAAAGCTGGGTATAAGAATAGAATGTTATACAAGGGAAAAATGCATTAGAGCTAAAGATTTATTCATAGTACCTATGGAAAAGGATGGTAAATGGAAAAAATAGTAAAGAGAGGAAAAAAAAACACAAGATGTACCAGCCAAAGATGTACATGTGAAGTTAAAGGACTGAGTTTTCTTAATTGATCATAATTGATTAGTCTCTAAAATTATTCTGTTCACGTGTGTGGAAAATGATGGCAACAGACAAAATGTAGTATTCTACCTAGTTCTTCATTAGTACAATAATTTGTTATCAGTATTTTAAATAGGAAACTCCTTTGCATGTCAGTCTATTTCAGTGTTACATATATCTGTGCTGTTACGTGATATAAACTTCTTCATTTAAGAATGAAGACTGAAATCACAGAATCGTTGAGGTTGGAAAACTTCTAAGATCATCTAGTCCAAACACCAATACATCCCCACCATGACCACTAACCCATGTGCCTCAGTGGCATATTTACATGTTTCCTGAAGTCCTCCAGGGACTTCCTTTGCACAGTTTTCCATGTATTTTGTGACTCAGTAATTCAGAGTATTTGCTAGTTTAAAGGTGGTAGGAATGAAAAAAAAATAATAGATATTATTACATGTCTAATAAAAGGCTACTGAATGCAGTAGCCAAACATATGTTGGGAAGTGAGGCAGAAGGTGGTGAGAGTATGTTCTTGATCACTTAGAAACTTAGAAGATATACGGAAGGGGAAAGGAGAATTTGGGGCATTCCTCTTGGAAGACATCGAAAACCTGGAATGATACGAAGTTCTCTGTCTCTTTCTTCTTCAAACTGTCCCTTGACTGAGAAATAAGAATGTTTGTACCAGCTCTCTTCATTTGATGGAGGCTGCCTGGGCTGGCTATTTTTATTTAAAATGGCAATCAGATAGTCCCTAGCTGCTAAAAAATGCAGAGAGGAAAGATGGATAAAAGCCAATAACTGCAAAAAAAAAGAGCACTGTAGAACTCATGCCAAAGGAAACAACATAAATGAAAGTGCAGCGTAATTTTGGGTACAGCCTGTGTTTGATGTATCTGTGTAGATACATCTTTCAGTGACTATCACTGTGGAATGTTTTGACCAATACATGACCATTCGAATGCTGTATGTGATTGTAACTATTATAATTTTTTGTGGGTTGTTTACCTGTATTTGCAATAGCTTTATAGTGTTAAAAATTAACCAGTGCCTTTTCTCCATTCTGCTGCAACATTGCTGTTTCCCTTGAACTAAGTAGCTATGTAGCTGCAGAAATTACAAAATGCTTACATAGTATAAATCTTTCCAGCACAAAAATTAACGGACTAAAATGATGTATGTGAAGCACACACTAACTTGCTGTAGTTTAAAAGGCTTACTCTGAAAATGCCTTAATTCAAAGGCACTGTAATGAAAGGCTGTTAATGATACACCAGAAATGAGCTAAAGCTGGTTTCAGAAGCACAGATGGCTAATTGGCTTCAGTTGGTAGGTTATGTCATTTAAATTAAATTTTATTAGGAAGCATTTCAAAGCCATAACTGATGGTTTAAGATAAACATGCTTTATCACAAGTGACCTATTTCTAACCTTTCTTTCTTTCTCTCCTTTTAGCGTTAATGGAAGCTGCTGTGACAGAGCTCTCCATGGCCATTTCTCATCTCATCCACGTGTACAGCAGCAGCTTTGATACAGATTTCCAGGTTGCCAGCATATATAGAAGCCCTTCACATGCAGACATCAGCCTTGATTCCCAGCTCAGCTTCACTGTTTATGCTGCTCATAACATTCCTGAAGCCTGGGTGAACAGGTGGGAGAAGATCCAGCAACTGCTCACAAAAAGGGGTAGTGCCTCATCCTTCATGATCATATATTTTTCACAGGTGCTAACTAACTTCATTGTGATAAAAATCAGCGCAGTTTATTGGTCAATACCCTGTCTAGCAGAGGAAAGTAAAAAGGGAGACAACTTCAATAAAAAGCTAATTGAAATATTCTCCTCTCTTTTTTTTTATTTTTTATTTTTTTGTTGTTCAAGTTAGTTGTCTCTTCAAAAAGATGGTTCTCCTACTTATAAACTGATGTTCTCCTTTTACCACTCCAGTGAAATCAGACATGACTGCAGTTTGGTAGCTTTCTTTTATGAGTGAAAATGCTATTCTTCAAGTGTTTTTTTTGTTTGTTTGTTTGTTTGTTTTATACTTTCCCTTTGCTCCACCTCTACCTTGGATTCTAAATGACTGATTAAAAAGCAGAGGGATCATTAGAATTAGACTGTGAACAAAAAAAAGTACTATACAGCATTAACTGTAATTAGCAATTTAATAAAATTCTGAGAGATTTCCATTAGTTGAGGTAATAAATGGAAAATTATAATCACTATCCTGATAGTTCAGATGGTTTACCATTCCCACTGCATTTTGTTTTACAAGTGAAATGTGAAATTACATATGGCCTAAAATGCTACTGATGACTAGAACAGTATGTTCAAACATGTGAAAATGAGGATCTCTCTTCCTCCTTAACCTCCTTTTCCAATCTTTCTAATACTTGTAACTAACATGAATTTCTTAACATAGACTGCAGTCCATTTTGCTTACTTTCCCCAGATAATTTTACTAACTTCTTTCATATCCATATTCATTTTCTTTAATTCTACATTGCACGAATGTGTGCTGGCTTTGTCCCAGGACTTCATTTTCCATTTTCAAGAGGTCAAATTTTATGATCTTGTCACTGTTTATAGCACATATTTAAGTATGTAAACTATATACATATGGTATGAATTTAACTGCTCCAAAAACAATGCTTCCTATTTTATTATGTTAGCTCACAACTTCAGAGGTGGATTTTGGTGGTATGGCAGTAGAGGCTGAACCTTCTCACCATTATTCTGTTACATTTTGTTGCTGTGTGATGGCAGCAGAGGGGCAGTCTGACATGGAAGTGTGTATGAAGCAAAGGTGTGTCACTGAATTCCTCCATATGCAAAAAATAACACCCACTGACATTCATTGACACTTGCTGAATGTTTGTGGAGACCAAATAGTGGATATGAGCACAGTGAGGTGATGGGTGGTATGTCTTGTTCATCACTGTCAAAAATGTGTAGCTTATGGTGGGGAGTATGTTGAAAAATTGTTTTTTGTAACTGAAAAAGTGCTCTATCAAGTAGCATTAGTGTGCTCTTTGTACCTGTTGTTTCCATGTAAATAAATAGGAGGCATTGGAGCAAGTTACATATATTAGAATTCTGACATCTCTTAAAACCTGTTTCATTGTTTTTCCATACATACAAGTTTGTGATAAATGATTTTTTTCCTAATCATTTGGGATAAAAGCTAGGGCGTTGTGTTTTACATAATCATCATAGTGTCTCACCAAATCCCTCTGAAGCTCATTTTTGTAGATGGCAATTTATCTATTTTCATATTCATGCTTACAGTTTCTCATTTCAGTGTTACTGTCTTCGTTAAAAAGGTAGTTGGAAACCTGATAAACTGTAAAACTGATTACCTTTCTTTACTGTATTTTCACGCCTAGTTTCCTCTATTAGTTTGTTGTTTTGGCTCATGTAGGTCCCAAGCAGATATTCCCTTTTTGATGCCAGTGACATAATGTTGCTAGCACTGTTTTTCTGCATTTGTTTCTAGAGCCCTCAAATTCATATTGCTATCTGTATCAGGATGATCTAAAGTTATATCTGGGACAAGACTAGATTTCCCCGCATTGGAATTCATAGGGAGGGAGGACACCTAGGCAAAATATTCTATGAAGGAAAATAATGAGTTGGAATGTGAGTAGTCTGAATTTAATGTTGTACAAGCATTAATCTTTTTAGGATTAGTGTTTATGGCATATAAATCAGGGATATACCAGGGATTAAGCAATGCTTAATCACTTTATTATATTAAAATCTATTATTTCCTTCGCTATACTCCAACTGCTTGTAATGTTTGGACTCCAGAGGAAAGATGCCTTATATAAGAGCTGAAGCATTTCCTACACTTGTAATTTTTTTCTTTCTTTGCATAGATACCTCAAAGGAACTACAGATTTATAAAGAAAAAGACGAAAGAGAAAAGGCACATCTGCTACAATAATTATAACAATTACTACAGTGTTCTGGAAAAGATCAGCAATGATGCTTTCAAATAAGGCTGAGCCAGGCACTGTTAGTCTGCAACTGCTTTGAACTTGCTTTCACCATTCCTGTACAGAACATGGCCTACAGCTGACCATGGCATTTTCCATACGAAGATCTGGAAGTTTTAAGATGAATTAAGAACTTAAAATTAACAAATAGTTGGAGATGTGAATTACAATAGTCAGACAAATATGTGACAAATGCCAACGCAGATGTCTTTTAAACATCTTCTGTAATGAATGTATAGATTCCCTGAAGTATTATCCTGTGGTGTTTTCTCCGTTTGTTTTGTTGGTTCGTTTTTTACAGTTTGGGAAAAGTAAGAGGGAAGTTTCTCTGACTGAAGTATGATGAGAAAGTTGCAATACCTCACACCTTATGCCAAAACTTCAATTGACTGCCATAGTGATAAATAAACATGGGTTATATGTCCTAAGCACTTTCTTGAACTCTCTTTTTTAAATTTAAACATTAATATATGATTCATTATTTTAATTGTATTTGCATGTAAGAATGGATCTTTAAAATGTTCTGAATGGTTAACCATAAGTTTACTGTGCTGGAAATTAAATTGTAATTAATTTTTTTCCCCCTTTTCTCTTTATAGGTATAAACTTTTTTCTTTTTCCTGTTTACTAACATATGCTGGGAAGACAATATGTCAAGTGAAGATTTGCAGAAATATACCTGTTAAAAAATCCTTCTTTTTCCTGGCAGACTGGAATGAGAAGTAAGTTTTCATCTATACTTTCATTAAGATTTTACAAACTCAATATTAATTTGAAAAAAACCAAGAAAACAAGCGAAGACATATCTCTATTATTTATCTTCTGTGCAAATTAAATCCCATAGAATTCAGAGAAATTTGGAGAGGTGGAAGCAGGAAAGGAATGTGATAACCAGAGGGAGGAAAAATGTTAAACTAAGTTTAGTCTAAGAATAAACTAAACTAAGCTGGCCTGAGAACAGCTTTTGTTTGGCACTGCTGGCACTGTGAAAATGCCGAAGCTGAGAGAAGATACAAAAGGCCTTATTTCATTTCTCTTGTGTAGACTTTGCTCTATGGATTCACTTCCAATTACATACATAATCCAGCTTGAGAACCTGTTGTAACCTTTTTTTAATTATTATTATTCCTTATTTAGAAGGAACTTGATTATGTTGATTTTTATATAAAAAGGATCTGCAGCCTTGATTTTAAATTGAAGATCTTTGCTTTGAGTCTAGAATTTTAAAATAAAGGCTGCCAACTGGCTGTCTTGTGCCTGTCTGCTTTGAGGAAATTAATTCCATTTAAAAGCAGGGCACACACTTAAATAACATTCACTTAAGGCAATGAAATGACAAAAGGCATACTTTCAGTAAAAGGAAGAAAAGTAGTAGACAGGTTTTTTTTTTATATTTTGTTGTAATATAGTTCTCCAGATTCCTGAGCACGACATTTTGAATTTTTGATATTTTACATTATGATTTACTTTGTTCTAAATCTCAAAGAAGCTTGATTACATTGTAATTGGATAAAGACTAAGATTCACCTGAAAGGGGTTTTGTTACCTTATAATTGAATACAAAGTGTGCAATTCATAAATCTTGATTGCCTTGCTTTAAGACACATAACAGCTTGAAGCTGGCCAAATGAAACAAGTTTTATCTCAAACTCATTGCACTTCTATCTTAATGGAGTTTGTGCAGCCTTCTTATTCAACACTTCTGAACAGATGTGGGATTCTTAATATGTGTGCTCTATAGTTAAGAAACAAAATGGGTGCTTCTGCTAAGAATACAAATTAGTTCTTTTAGGACCTAACATCTTCGATGATAACTCACTTGAGTCCAGAGACTTTGTGCTGAGCCATCAATCATTTGAAGGAATGGTTATCTTTGTGTTGAAAATATTTTTCATTTGCGCTGTAGGAATGATATGTATGGACAGATACAACTAAAGTGTAGGGGAATGACTACAATGTTTAGGAGTACTTTGGGATTCCAAAAGGTGGCTGACTTGTTTCTGGAATGCGTCTTATACAACTTCTCTATAAATGCCAGCATAGAAATAAGTTCTTCAGCCACGACTGAAACTTCAGCTTTCTTACATTTCTATGAAAACAAAGAAATTGTATGGAAACTTCAGCATTTCTGTTTAAATCTCCCTTACATTCAAAGTCTGTATGAAATGTTCGCAATTCTATCAAAAAGCTTATTGGAAAAGCAGTTAAGTACACGTACCAACCTTTCATAGGTTGTTGTGAGAGGCAATTAACACTGTGTTTCAGTAATGGTGACAGGAATGTGGAAGACAAGCCATGTTCTGGATGGCCATGCATAGCATCTCAATCTGCACAAATTGGTGGATTATGGCCAGGAAACTGTGTATGGAGCTAAATATTGATTTCAGTATGTTGGAAATGATTCTGGCAACATTTAAATATTGCAAAGTTTGTGCCAGGTGAGTCCCATGAATGCTCACACAGGAACAGAGAGAACATCGTAGGCAACTGTGTGTCATGGTCATAAAAACGTGACAGCATGTCAGAACCTGTTGAACCAATATGAGGTGGAAGGTGACAACTTCTTGAGTTGCAGAATTACTGGTGATGAGATGTGGTATTGCCACTATGAGCTGCATTCAAATTCACAGTCTGTGGGATAGGAAAGGGACGATCCTTCTGATTTCTTGCAACCTGGACAAACCATTCACTCTGACCATAATATTGTAATACTGTCTAAGCTGAAGGCTCAACAGTCCATCAAGCAAAGATCACCTTTCCATCAGAATGTATTAACACCAGGTTCCATACCAGTTTGATGACTGTGGAGCATGTTGCCAACCTTGGCTGGACTGTCCTAAAACACTCATTTCATACTCCAGATTTGGTGTGTTTTGACTTCGATCTGCTTAGGCTGATGAGAAGTTGACCATGTAAGCAACATTTTCCTAGCAACAATGCTGTCATTGCAGCTGTTAAACTGTGGGTCACCTCCACTGGTACTGACTTTCATGAGCACAGTATGCAGGCTCTTGTTCATTGCTAGTGAAATCTATGGACATCTATCTCTTTTTTCGTAGTTACTTGAATTTCAAAAATCTTCTTCAAAATTTGAATCAATTCAATCAATCAAATCAAATTAATTACAAATTTCAAAATCAAATACATCTTGCAGGCTTTTCTGTGTTTCCTTCAGTCATGGACATGTATACCACCTGTTTGGCCTGTATTTGTGTAAGCCTTAAATCATGAAGGCAGTGTTCTTGGATCTAATGAGATCCAGAAGCA
The DNA here is from genome assembly GCA_036925125.1 of Oreortyx pictus. Taxonomy (NCBI): domain Eukaryota; kingdom Metazoa; phylum Chordata; class Aves; order Galliformes; family Odontophoridae; genus Oreortyx; species Oreortyx pictus. The sequence goes on along the minus strand of JAUPFR010000001.1, from coordinate 124,103,211 downwards.
GAGGCTGTGAATCTAGGCAGACAGAAATGACATTATTTTTGTATGTATTCTTTTGTAGCTGGAACTGTTTTTTGCAAACAGCTGCTAATTTTTAAGTCAGAGTGCAAAGGTCAGATGGGATATTTTAAACCGGCTAATGGTCTTCCAGCTAGATTTTTCGTCCTGTCTTTAAGTCACTAGTATATTCTTTGCTTGGCTGGGTAGATTTTATTCAGAAACAGGTGCTTATAAAGCACAAATTCTTACTCTGAATCTAACACAGTACTTTACAGGAAAATCAAATGTTTTCACATAAAGACAGGAGCTGACTGCTTTAGCGAGTTCTACTTACAGTATGATTTTGGTATTGCTTCCAATTATTAATCAGGATATTGATGCCAGAGGGTCTTTTCTATGTGTCAGTATGTATAAGGAAGGAATTCTTTCTTATTTTTGTTTGTTTATTTGTTTGTTTTTGTTATTTAAATACTAAATACATGTCAAAGTATACAAAGAATCGGAAAATCTAGTATTTTTTTAATTTCTTTTTTGTTATTGGTGCTGATAATCCTCTAATAAAGAAGGAACAAACAACATCAAACTTGGCAAAACAATCATTATGCTCAGTTTTCTGAAACATACAGAGAGAAGGAACAGTAGATGTGGTATTGTGTTGTTACTGAAGGTGCTGTATGCCTAACTAGCATAAGTTTAAAACACACTTAAGAATGGTCTGGTTTATCTTTTGTACAAATGCAACACTCATTAGCAGTTTTTGTAAGATACAGGCTGGAATGAATTAAAAATAGTATATCTTAACAAAGTAAGAATTCTTACAGTTGTTCTTATATGTCATGAGGTTGCCCCAGTTTATTATTTTAGGAAGTCTGTATCACTAAAAACTGTCACCCATCTGTGTTTATTCTTGGTTATATTATAGCTGTAAAGTCACTTTCTGAAAAAGAAGGGAATGTATTCATATAGAAAATTAAGAGAAGGTGAGATTTCTTTTTTGCAAGATGTTTTTGTCCTGAGTTGTAAAGTGCTACCTTCATTGAAACCCACAAGCTATTTCCAACTGATCACAGTCATTGAAAATGCAGATGGTAGAAGGTCATCAGGAAGAGCTTCCATGACATTAAGAAATCAACCCTTCACTGTATAGTTAGAGATCAATCAAGACAAAAAATAAATCTACATAATTCAAAATGAATTTTAGTCTGAACAAGGCAATTAAAAAAAAAGAAGAAAAAAAAAAGGAGAAAGGAGATGGTGTTTTGATGATTAGGAGCCTAGGAAGATTGTTTTAACAAAATGCAAGATTTGTTTTATTTGCTTATCTTCGTGTATTTAGATTGTGTTTTACACTGCTTTGTCTCATTGCTGTTTGAACTTCATATGTTTTTGTGTTTAAATATGATCTTCCACTGGAGTCTTTTATCATCTCCAGTCCTTCATAGAATGTCCTCAGATGGGAACTGTTTGATTGCTAAGAAAGTTGCCTCACATAGCATTTTTGTTGTTTCTGCTGTTTGTTGCTTTTTAGGATCCTATTCTTTGTTTTGTAATTTGTGTGTTTGAAAAATGGGTACCACCTTGGTGCAGAATTTGAACAGTCTGATACTGTCTAGGGCATTATATGCAAAGTCCAAAACTTCCCCTCTTATTTTCTTATCAGCTTCATTTTTAAATGCATGAAGCCTCTCCAGAATTTCCTTCCTTTTTTTTCTTAGTTGGCTGCTCTTCACATCTTCATTCCACCACCTCTTCTCTTTTTCCATCCTCCATAATTTATGTTAAACCTACAGATATAAAATATGGAATTAGCATTAAGCCTACCATTCATCACCTCAGATACTTTCTTGGCTTTGGGTTTCTTTTTCCCTATATTGTGTTTGGCTTGTATGTTTAGTTTATACTCTCCCTGGGCAAAGCCCTGGTTGCCTCAGAGCTTTTCAGTGTTGTGTGCATTTACATTAGGGCCTCAGCCTTTGAAACCAGCTGTATAACATTATCTAACATCTGTAAACAGCACTTTCTCAGTTAGTAACTTTTTTGTTCTTCTCAACTACTGTTGAAATTGATCACCCACAAGGTGTCTTGTTTCTGGCCACCTTTCCATTTCCTCTTTCCTCCTAGTAATCTCTTTGTCTCAGCCTCATGCAGTCAGAAATTGTAATACCAACTGGGTAAGCTTAGACATGCATTAAAACCAGTATAAATTTTCCCTTTCTCTGTATATCATATATCACTGAAGGAAAATTTTTGGCCTATGGTTTAAGCCTTGGGATGCCTAACTCTTACTTAAATCTCCAGGTTATTTTTTTCTTCTATGTACCTCTGATAGTGCTATATTTTGTGTCCTAGGGAATCTCTGACAAGTGTTTGCTTTCTGCAAGGAAGATGATACTGTGAGCTTTTTTCATTTTTCCACGTGCACAAACATTGCTAACAAATTTCTGTATTAGAAAATGCGTGGCTTTTTTTTTCTGCCCACAGAAAACATTAATGGTGCTTTGAAGCTAAGTGTAACTCTTTGTTGAATGATTTTATGAAACATGAGCAGAGTTGTCCTGTACATGAAAACGCAGAATCAGCTGTCCATGAAATGTAAAACACTTCAGTTTTCCAGTAGTGAATAAGAAGTTATAAAATGGGAAACAGAGATGAAAGTTATAAATAGTGGAAAATGCGGGAAAACTGCTTCTCAAACCTGTTTGTGTTAATTACAAAGAATGGGAAATTGCTCTCGTTTTTTTACTCAGACAGACATTTGCAAATTAGGATAACTTCCAAAATGTTTTGGATTCATCTGAAATCTTGACACTAATGCAAATTTAGAGTACTTGAGAGTTTTAACAGAAACATCATCTTTATTACAGTAACTCCTCAGCGCATTCAAGCTAACTTTTCTGGAATCGATAGAATTCTGACAGATTTGCAGTGACAAGAGTGACAAGGAGCAAAATATTTTTTAAATTGCACATTATACTCTTATCCTCTCACTTCTACTAATAATAATCATTATTTTTTTCAGGCTACTATAATTTTTAATACTAATTTCTGCATTTATTTATTCACTGTCTGTGTCATTTTTTTTAAGAAAAATGCTGGAAGTAAATGGAAGTTGTTCCCTTTTAGATTGAATATGTGAAAATTAAATGAATTGTATATTATTTAAATTTTTATTTTCTTTTGTTTTAAATTAGGTTTACGTGTATCTTTTGTTTTCTTGACTCTTTTGCTGACAATGCAAAAATAATTCTTTCATCCCTTAGCTCCTTGTATTGATTTTGTTTATATGATTAAAAAAAAAAAAGTAACATCTCATTTTCTCTTTGAGAAATTTATTTATTTAACTGACTAACCGTCTACGACAGATATTATCTTCAGGAAAAAGGAAATAAAATTTTGCACATCTGGTCCATATCCTATGTGACTTCACCATATAGCATGAAAGTATCTCATTCATTAGTATTGCTCTAAATTATGTTTGTAAATTGGTCATATAATCTACATACACAAATTGAATGACCAATCAAGTTTGTTAATGATCAATACAAATACTCACATACTAGAACTTTCTCACAAAAAACATGAATTGCTCTTCTTTTTTTTACAACAAAATCTGCTTTTAAATCTTTCCTGAGAAATACCACGCCACAGAAGTACGTGTTAACAAGAGAATGATTATCAAACTCTACTCACAAAATAACGTATAGCTTCTAAGTAGTGGTGTTTTCTTGTGAAGTCACAAGCCAGCAAATTAATTATTTACTTACAATTCACCCTTAGAGAGTGCTAGTGCTGAAATTGCCCTCCATTCAGAAAATAATACTAAAGCTTGATTTTAACTACGTATCTATGCTTCTTCTCAAGTACTATCATGTAAGTTAGCGGCTGGCAATACTTATGTGTGGCGGGTGCGCTGAAGAGAAGTTGCATTTTCCTTCAGAGTTTCACTCCTGTAATATGTAGTTTGATATCTGGAAAAAAGTGAAAAGGTGTTATTTGTTGTAACAATACTACTTTTCTTTTTCTTTTTTTAAATTTTCTTTCAGAATCAACTTCCCTCTACGAATAAAGGCTCTTCCAAGGGAAACAATGCTGACAATAAAACTACTCGGGCTAAATAGTGCTTCTAAAACTACAGAGGTGCTTGCTTGGACATGTTGCCCATTGTATCAAAAAGAGTAAGTTTGCTTTCATATGATAGCTTGCGAAAAGACCATTCCTGAATAGCCTTACACTCAACTAGAGAAGAATACGAAAAAGAAAGAAACACTAACTTCAGAACCTTGCTGTCACTTACAGTAAACTGCTCTGTAAGAGCTCCACCCATAAACTTTTATTTCTTTTCAATACATAGTTTTTGAACTCAACTTGTGTAACTGTTTAATACAGTAGAATTCCTTTGGCCTGTAGAAAAGCCTTATTGAAATCTATTTGGTAATTTTTCAAAATCTTTCCCAGCCTAACTTCCTGTTCAAAATTGTGCTTTTTTTTTTTATTATTTTTTATTTTTTTTCCAGTTAGCTTTCCTTTCTTACTCCCATTCATTCTACTCAGACAGGTAGAAATGACTACAATTATACCTTTTTTATCTACAGACAATTTAAGAAGCTTTCTCTTCTTCCCTCCCCTCCCCTCCCTTCTCCTCATTCTACAGATAACACACTGTGAATTCAAGATGTTTGTAGGCTTGAGCGTCTCTGCAGTAATGCATAAACAGCTATGATATATTTTCTACCTTACCATAAATATCTTTTAGTAGCTCAGAGAAACTTTAGAACTTTAGATCAGTCCATTATGATTATATTTAATTTTTATTTAGATTTCTTGAGATATCTGAGTTTAGATCTATCACAGTGATAAGTGATTTTAATTTGGACCCCTTAGCCTTGCATGCTGTAAGGTAAGACTTACAACAGCAGACTAACTAAATGCATAGCTACCTAAGTTGAGCAATAGATGGATATTTTCAAGCCCTACAAGCTTCTACATAAGCATCTGTGTATAAGCTATAGCTCTTTCCTCATATTGAGATATATTTATCTTCTTCTGCATATTATGGCAGTTGCCATTAAAAACAAAAACAAACAAAAAACTGCAATTGATTGCATTTAGGCTTGCATAAGAATGACCTTGGGTTCTACTGAATTTCTAGGTCACGTGGCTTAAAACTCCAGATGGTAAGTTGGACTTGGCTAGAGGCTTCCTCCGTATTTTCCAGAGAAAAATTCAAGATTGCTGTATTAAAGGAAAGAGATCATTATTCTATGACTGAATGATTAGAGCTCTTAGCTTGAAGGAATATGAATAAAATCTCTTCTCCAAGGATTGTTTAGGCATTTTATTCTTTCTCTTTCATTAGGCTATTTGGAAGAAAAGCACATCACTCAGTCCACCATTGTGTGTGCCTCTTTAAAAATATATTCACTGTACTTATTTTGCATATTTCTACAATTCTGATGCTTAGGGTGAAAAAGTTGGAGGGAAATATCTTAGTTGAAAAACTAACTGAAGATAAAATGCTAACATGCCCTCAGCCCCAGCAAGCTAATATGTGCTTAGGGCACATAGAAACAGAACAGTAAGCATGGTAACTTAACTGGGCACTTTTTTTAAGCTCTTTTCAGCATTTAAGTTCCAAATTAATTATATTTGAAAGCCCCCATCTCCGTCTATTATATAATTTGTAATGCATACCTTCAGAGCAAGCATATTGATTTTGTTTAGATAGATCTTCAAGTCACCCAGGCAATTTCAGATCTCACTGGAAAATGTCTCCATTGTTTCAAACTACACACCATCAGAGCAGATTTAATCTGCTGTATAATTGTACAGATCATTGCTGAAATGACCCTTCAAAGCAGAAATAAAAGTTGAGTTGTTAGGTTGGAATAATTTAGGAATAGCATGTTCAATCAGTTAGCTGTGTCACTTATAATTATAGCAATTATTAACATAAAGAAGCCTAAGTAATTTTTCCTCTTTTAGGCAACCACAACTGCATTCACCATGATTCGAACTGATAGACTGATTTAAAAATAAAGATAGCACTTCTGAAACTCCTTCTGAAATGTGAAACTTGAAACTTGACTTGCTTTTACTTTTGCTTGAAAGATCATTAATTTTTTTTTTTTGTAAGGTTAATGACTTGCAGAAAGAGAGAGCAGAAAGATTAAAATTATCAGGTGATTCTAATACTTAATGCTATTAATGAACAATGAACTAGACTTTGTTCCCCTCATGCTTGAAATGCATGTAGACTTCATTTCAGCAAAACACTTATGAGCATGAAAGTACGTTCCAAGAAAATATTTACACCTGTAATACCATGGTAATATGTCAAGAGTATCTTGTATTATTGCAAAGATTATAGTATTAGGATCTCTAAATGAACAAATTCTGAAAATGTATATGTAAAAAAAGATTAATCTAACAAGGAAATCTCTAACAAAACAATTCTGACTTGGAAAATACCAATAAATAAATAATTTTTAGAGATAAATTTAAGTTTTTGAAAATGTCTTAACAGATACTCAAGTCTAGGATTTAGAGGGGAAAGGACAGAAATAAGCTCTTTGAAGAAACTGGTAGCTGAGGTATTTGTCTGGGTCATCAAACATCCTTGTTCAAATCCTTGTCCCAGTTGGTCACAGAGACATTCTTCTCAGGACCAGGAAAGAGAAAAAGAAAGTGTGGTCTTTTCTGTTCAAGTGCTTTTAAAATGTTTGTTTGGTTTTTACAAACACTGGGAAAGGAAAACAAATTTCAGTTATTTATTGTACAATTCCTGATTTTTGTCCTATTATAATTTATTCTGTTAAAAACAAAGGAATTCTGCTCCAGTTGTCTATAGATTATGTTAAAAAGAGAAGGAAAAAAGAATTATGATCACTTTGAGCTAATTCCCCAACATTTAATCTAAAAAGCACCTTTCATCTTTTTCTAGAATCTTGAAAGCTTCTCACGCTTTTGGGCAGGACTGTGTCAAAGTATCTTTACAGATCAGGGAGCTATAGCTGTTCTCTGGGATTTTAGCACTTCAGTTATTTAAAGAAAACACTAAGTAGAAAGTATGAGAAAAATGTTTTTAAAAATACAAACATAAAATTGGGGATAATTAAATTGTTTTTACACTATATTTGGTCTTCTTCTTGATATATCCTGTCTAAGCACTAACTCCATTCTAATACTACAGTTATTTGAGAATGAGCTCAGTAATAATGATCATGGCTGCAAACTTGTTCAGCTAGGTGAACTTCTGCATCCATATTTCTTATTTTTAGCAGGTAGTTGGCTTTAGTGTCTGTAAGTCACTGTCAGTAAGGCCCTTGATGATGTATCTTTATCAAGAAATCTCAGACTAAATAGGACATTGAGAAAGTGTTTCCAAACCAGAGTGCTAGTTTTCCATTTCTTCATGTCAGAAAAATGTGTTTCTCTCTTATGCTGAATAATTTAGTGATCCAGAGCTAATTAAAAAATCAGGAATCCATTATGTGGAGAAATTAGAGATTTTAGCATCTCCCATGCTAAAATTACTAAAACTATTGCCCTGAGTTCACTGATTCTAACAACAGTATTTATTTAGAAGTGATATTTCCAAATCAGATAGAACAAGCAAAAAAATTTTCCTACTACTGCGTGTGGTGAATGAGGTCTCCTACCCATGTGAGTTCAGGACACCAGGTTGAATTTGTAAGGTAGAGTAACATGTGCTGACATCTACTGAGATGCTACTACTCTTCTTCTGTAATAAGATTGGAAGTTTATTTTAGTTCCCATCATAAACAAAAACTGTGAACTTGTATAATTCCAAGGCGTTTCATCTGCCTAAACAGCAGTATACACAGAGAAGCTTTTGTTTATTGACCTTCTGATGTACTTTATGCTGAAGAGAACTTTTCCACTTGTATACTTTGTACACAAGATATAAATACCTATCTGTTCCTAAACTAGTTCATTTTTCCTTAGAAGATACTAAGCTATATAGTATGAAGGTGAGGTTGTTGGTTTTTACTCATAGTCCTCTTATCTGCTTTATTGTATAAACAGTCATAGACCAGCAAAGATACAGTGGCTTCTCTGGTGCTTCTTCAGTTGAAGAGACCAGCAGATTCTTCTTTACTTTCCAGGACAACCTTTAGTCACATATACACTGGGTGGAAATGAGCTGAAAAGATGAGCTCAGGAAATGTCTCAGTTAAGCACACAGAGATTGTCTTTGATTTTATTTACCTACACAGATTTCAAAGTTTCCCAGGAAAATAATACACTGCATGGATTCTTCTTCAAAATCTTTCATTGTTTCAGAGCACAATATAAAAGTGATTAGCAGAAAAGAGAACTTAAAAGGATAATTTAGTCTTCATGTTCATTCACTTCTCATCTACTCTCTCTAACTAGTGTCAATTAGTTCAAATTATGTAGTAAACACCTGTCCACAAGGGAATGGGCAAAGGGTTATTCATTTAGAAGTCATAAAAGCCTCCTTTCCTCCGCACGTTTGTCCTACAGCTGCAAAAAAAAAAAAAAAAAAAAAACCAGAAACAAAAAAAAAACAACATTTTTTTTAGAAAATGGTTTTGTCTTTAATCCTCCTGAGTGGTGTTCTCACAATAAATCAAAATGTTTACAATTACAGCATCAGTAGCTTTAGAAGTAAAAAACAAAAATTAGTCCTAAATTAAGTTTGCACCAGGTGTTGTCTTAAATAAATGACTTTGCAGGAGTTTTCTGTTTCTTCTTCAGGTGTCTTTGCAAACACTTCATAAAAGTACTTTTTTTCCAGCAATGCTGCAAATTCATTCTGGGACTAGTCCATCTGGGCTCTTGTATGGCTCTAATACTCTCATATCTGTTAAAAGCTTCTTACTCAAAACTCATCTACCTGGCTGGGTGTTTCTGTTAGAGTTGGAAGAAGAGAATCTAGAATATTCTCTTAGGATTTTATTGACCAGTCAGTCTGTGGAATAAGAAAAAATTATCAGTAAAAGCATTACATTTATACATTATCATATTTCTGAATATATCCTAACTGTTACTATGCAAACCAAGGGTATGTCCAGTGTACTACCTCTTTATTCAGGTATGCATTCTTAATTTGAGTGGATTAGTTATAATTAGAATTTACACCTGAACTTTCTCATTTTATTCAAGTTTTCTAGAATGAAAGTCATCCTGGTTTTCTTATCTACAGACAACATGTATGCCTATTTCTGGTAAGAATTTATTGTGCATGTAGGACTCAAGTACTTCAGACCATATTTTTTTATCTGTTCAAAAACAAATCTAGTAGATGATCTGACTCAAATCTTTCCAGCTTTTGGGAGACTGACATCATATCGCCTTTTCTCTGCCATCTATGCATCAGCAGGATTGGTACTAGTTGCAGTAGGTTGCCACATGTTTCTTCTTTCTGTAGAGTAAATGTAAATTTCCCTCCACTCCTTCCACCTCATTTGGGGCATAATCCCTCCAACTAAACAGATACTATGATGTCAATGAGACCATCCATGTACAACCACTACCTTGGCTATCTCTGAACTAGTTGCATAGTGATGAAAGGTTTGTTCTCCTTTCATCTGTCCTTTAAGCTATCTGGTTCCGTGTTTTTTGATGCAATTTCAGTAAAACCAGTTCACTTTGTATCCAGTAATGAGGCAGTATTTCTGTTTGTGTCTGTTGCAGGCAGCTCATACATGGAACAGTGCTGCTTAGCATGAAGCTGTACAACATGCTTTCAACAGCAATGATTACCCCAGGCATCTGTAGTACTGATACATCGACATCAGTAACGTTGCAGGTAAGAAAATGAAAAAGCCAGGGAAGAGGATTTTGTTGTTTTTTTTTTTTTTTGTTTTGTTTTGTTTTGTTTTCCAACAATGTGCAAGAAATTGAATTTTTAACACCGCTCACCAAGACCTCGAAAATTGAAAACCTACTTCCATTATAGCTTCTCAGAGAGAGCATATTAATCTTTTTGGATGGAAAAGCACAATGCTGCGTGTTGTATGATAATTTTTATATCACAGAACACTTCTGAGGACTACAGAAGGGTTTCATAGGGTAATTTTTATTCAACAAAATTTTGGTTCCAAAAATACTTTGACAAAATTTGCTGACGTTTACTGACTTGCAGCTGCCTTTTCAAGTCTGAGTTTTGTTTCGTGTACTATTGAACTGTGTGCTATTATAAGTGTAACATACAACTTGCAATTAGCATGAAGGACTTATACAAGGAAGTTGTCAATAAGCATCAGTAAAGCTCTACTTCCATGACTACATGCTGGGAATCCACCAAGTCCAAGCAGAATAGTGCTCCCAATACTGAAAATGCATTAAGTGTGCCTGGCTGTTTTGTCATCTTTCCAAGTTGAATAAGCATTTGGATATTTAAAAAGCAAAGCAAATTGTTTTCTGTATTGAAAAGCTGAAACGACTGTTAGCAAATGACTTATAAAAGTAGATAATGCTGACAAATGAGGCTAGCCTAAAAATTTCCTATTTTTAATAGACAGGCATATTAGGATTTTCTTGTCTGAAGAGTTCAGAGCATGAAAATGTCTTAGAATAGCTCTCTCTATTAATAATAAAGGAAGTCAAGATAGTAAATGACCGCTCATTTGTAATTTGTTTCTGATGAAAGAAGCAAGACAGGAGGGTCTCCCATTTCACTTCTTTCATTATCAGTTATTCTCATGTAAGTGACAGTAACATGATTTGTGAACATATCATAAATAGTGCCATAATGATTGCTTTTCTAGTATGAAATTTACATTTTCTAGGGCATAACTTCACTACCCTTTTACAAATGATGCACATCAAATACATAAATATATATAAAATAGCTAAAAGATTATGATGTGAGTTAGGAAGCCAAAATGTGATGTGCAAATTGAACTGAATTTTAAGGAACTACCTGAATTTTCAGCTGACTTTATTCAGATCACTGAGTACCACAAGCTTCTTAATTTTGGTGGAATGTTATCTTTCTCTGCATCTTAAAAACATTATCCTAAATTTCTGATGCCTCTCTGGAAGTGCAAACTATGAAAAAAATAGTAGATGCTGTACAGCGTATAAAAAACTGACCACCAGGAACTGATACAAGGAATCTGATTCTTGTATCTAACACTGGCAAAGGGCATGTCAGAATTATCCCTAAATTTTTGGAAAAATAGATCTACGGTAATGGAAGCTTTTCATTTAAGACCCATCTAATCAAAAAAACAAGAGGAGGAAAAAATAACTTCAGCCTTCAGGACTTAGTGAAATACAGTGGATGAAATTTTCCCAGGAAAGTCAGGACAGAGATGCCACTGATTTCTGTGGGCTGGTTTTATCACCAATATATTTAGGTAATATGTTGCTTGCAGCAAGCATCCTCTTTTCTCTCTTATATTTTGTGTGATTTCTATACAAATTTAGGATGACATTTATTGACATTTATTAACTGCTGTAGCAGAATATGTATTGCTAACAAGAGTTCAGATTTTTTTCCTCCTTTTATTTTTTTTTAAATAAAGATTGAATTTCCTGAAACTGATGTGGAGTTCATTAAGCCTGAACCTGAAGAGAGAAGAGATGATCTTGAAGAGCCAACTGAAGAGTGCCTGAAGCATATTGCAAGACTTTCACAGTCACATTCCCTCTTGCTGTAAGTTGTACCTAACTAGTTCTGCTGACTCTTACCTTAGAAGTACTTTTCCTATCGATCATAGTTAAATGTTTCTAAATACTCTAGAAACGAAATTTTTCACTGAAGGAGCTTGATTGATTTTAAAAACAGCACCCCTAAATGTGAGAGTAGATCACAGCAAAGCCTAAATAAACCCCTGGAGATGGCAGCGTATTTTACTAGTTTAGAAAAGTGTTGTTTTTACTTTTTTCTTATTAAATCTTTTCAATTCATTGAGGCAAGAAATTAATTTTTAATTCAAAAGATAAGATCTTCAGGTGATGCAATATGTCTACGTCCGTATTATTAAGAAAACCATTAGATTCAATGAAAATCACTAACCTTTATTAACACTACACTATAGAAGTTAAATAGAATGTAACCATTAAAATGAGTACAAAGTTCTTTCTAAACAAAAAAGGAAGTAAGCAAAGTTTAGCATTAAAAAGAAGGCATGTAAAGACAAACAAATTACAATGTGTATAGTGAGGAAGATAACTAGTCTAGATACATGTAGGTTACATAATGAATTAGGATTATGTACTAGATCATTTTATATATATAATCCCGGTGTATAAATGCTTATAGAAAGTCATTATGACAGTCACAGTTACTTATGTGAATTAAATGTCAGAATATGCATTAGTTTTGCAGTAACTAAATAACTTCCCTCCCAGTCTGACACATCTGTTTTAAGAAAGTAATAATAATTTTACTATTCTGATTTCTTTTTTCTTTCTTCCTTTTATTTTAATCAAGCATTATATTTAATGAACCATAAAACCACAGAATATTCAAACTAGTGACAGAAGGGGATCAACTTTCAACAAATGGAAGAAAGTACTTCTTTAAGTAGTCAGTGGTGAACCTCTGCTACTGTGGAGCTGTGGAGGCAGAAAATCCCATTAGACCCATAAAGACTATCCACAGATTAATGGCTAATATGTTCAAAAATGGCTATTATGCAAGACCAAGCAGCCATAGAGCCTATTATAACCTTAATGCAATGATTTTGCATTCTGTGGGTGCATGACGGGAGGAAACCACTGCAAATGGCCAGGCTGGCATCTTCTGCCTAAATTGTATTTCTAGCTGCCACTGCTGGGGGCAAAAACTAGCTGAGAAATAGACCAATGACCTGATCTGAGATGACATTTCTTAATTTTAAATGAAGCAAATGAGATTATGGTCATTTATGTTGATTCACAGAATTAATAGTGTCATTCTGAAATGGCTTTTTTTTCTGGCTTTATTGTATTTATATTACTCTCTATGGCTTTCTTCACTCACATCCCTTTCCAGGAGTTGCTCTTACAGAATAGTTGTGCTATAATATACAGTATACTTTACTATGCATTGAATTATTAAAGAAGATTATGAGAGGTGGAATTACTTGCATGAGGCATGAATACTTCTTCCATCCTCAGAGTTTGCAAATCAGTGGAACAAATGGCTGCTGCTAAGGCTTCAATAAATTCAGTAACATTACTGGAGGAAGAGGAATAGTAGTCCTTGCTTTTTTTCACAGCTTGTTTTCATTTATCCCATATCATGGACAAACTGGTCTACCAAATAAATTATCAAGGTGAAGACTGCATATTTGGGGGTTTTAATGAAGGAAGTCCATCTTTATTAAGCAGCTTCTGATCAAGAAGAATGTGAGAACCATCATTTTTTTCTATCAATATTAGAGTCATTTGTTTTACCTTTCTTAGTAAAGATGGAGTTCGATTAAAATGTGTAAAACTATATTTGCATCCAAACACATTATTATCATGAACTATCAAGTTATCTTTCTTCCTCGTTTTCATAGTTCAAGGGAAGTTGGTAAATCTAGGTAACCTTTCAGGGACAAAACATCTGTATGATGATGTCTCTGATATGATTTTGAAAGAAAAGGTTATCTGTAGGTGGAACACACAAGAAACCATCCTCAGGATGTCAGGATCCCCTTAGTGACTATTCTGAAAGCAGATAAGTGAATGGAAATGTTCTAAACCCTATGGCAGAAAAAGGAGAAACAATGGCTAAAACCAGACAGCCACATGACTGTCATCAGTACAGACTGTAAATTCAGTACCATTGTGGATGCAGCCTAGTTGTGGTTCTCTCTTCATGTTTAGCCATTAGAGAGTTGTAGCACATATTCCTGCTTGGCACACATACTACAGAAGGATGTCCAGACATGCAAATCAACACAGACACAAAGCAGAGCCTTGCTAGCATGTGTATGAACATATAGAATGCCCACAAGAGCAGGTAGTCCATTCCTCCACTGCCTGATAAGGATCAAATTCTGCCAGAGGAAGATACATGTATCCATATCTCTATATATTTAAATCTATAGCATTGTAAGGTCTGTTACTCCAGTAGTTGTGCTGTCTACTAGCTGGCTCCAGATCTTCTTCCTTTCCCCAGCTGTTGACAACCAAAATACAAACTCCCAAGTTCACAACCATACTATGGTTGCCGGTATTTGGATCTATTCACATTATGCAGGCATGGTTCTCCCTGGTCTAGTCACGGTCTTCCCAGCAGCTGACTCTCAGACTCTGGAAGCTGTCTGAGATCACTGGTTCCTGTTGCCAGTATCTCATAGATGTCAATTAGTGATGGGTCACTGGAGGAGATCAGTGGGGCTGAAGGAAGTGAACTTCAGCATATGTCTCTTGTGCTTCTCACAGCCCTGCATAGTGTGCCACTTTGTGACCTTTGGTGTCATCGTGAAACTGTGTTCATTAGGGGAGGGGAAAGTTCATTAGTCAGTGCCAGATGCTTTGACTGACTTCTGAAAACAGTTGCGAGCCTTTGATACCTTATGGCATTACTGTGCTTGAAATACAAACCCCAGTAGCCATTGGAGATAATGGCTGCATTTTGAACATGGTTTGCTGTGAACTGTGATTAGGAAGATTTCTTAGAGCCTGATAGATAGCAGAACATGTCTGAAAAAGGGCATTCATCTTCATATTTCATGAAATCGTGTAATCACAGAATTTTAGGGGCTGGAAGAGACCTTTAGAGATCATTAAGTCCAACCCTGTGCTAAAACAGGTTCCTTACAGGTTGCACTGCTATGTGTTCAGGTGGGTCTCGAATATCTCCAGAGAAGTAGATTCCACAACCTCTATGGGCTAATCCATTCACAGGAGAGAAAGCTGCAAGTGAGAATCAGAGCCAGAGGGGCAAAGATTTGCAGTCTCTAGCTCTGCTTTGCTTTCTTGACTCTCTTCTTATTTGTTTGTTTTGCTATTTTGTCTTGTTCTATCCTAGAGCTGAACATTAACAAGAAAAAGAACAAAAACAATCAGAAGTGTTTAAACTCGTATTTACCATTCTCCCCCCCACACACACAAATATAACTAAGACCAGTTTCCATTGAAACAATTTCCTTCATTTAGTGAAAGATATTGGGGGAAATTATCAGAAGTAAAACTAATGAACTATTTTGGTTTTAAGTAAGATTTAATTTTTAAGTAAGATTTTCTTTTTTTCTGTATTTTCCTTTGTGTTGAGAGGAAGGCTAGAAGGATATATATTTTGATATAGGAAGGGAAACTTAGACATAACAAGGAAGTGCATTTTTTCAATACATATAGTTTATTAGCATCTTGCCAATTCTTAGTCAAATAAATAGCTTTATTAGCATAATAATCTTCAGATGCTAAGCTTATGCAAAACACTTTTACTACATATCTTATATGTTACTGTACATGTATGTAGACTTTTATTACAACTAAGGAATACAAGTAATACCCTTGCACCCAAAAATATCAAAGTACTATCAAATCAAAGTCCAACCTGACCTTTAATTTCATTTTGAATCTTTAAAAAATGTTGATCTAGTTAATCTTGCAGAAACATGGAAAGAGAAAACGTCATTGCCTCAAAAGCAAAATGTGAAATCTGTTATTTAGAAAACCTGATACAAGGATTCTTACTAAGTAGATGGGTCACCAATCTGGCCAACTCCTATGACCAAGATAACCGATGTTCATCTTGGCCTCAGAAATGAAATGTGTCAACTGGAGATCGCTTTGCTCTCTCAAAGCTCTGATATCAAATGGAGGAGTCTGAGCTTGTCTCTCACAGGTCATTTCTTCTGTTTTCTAATGATACCAAACCCTAGGATTTTAATAGTGATGAGGAAAGCTTCTGAATTGCTAATAAATTGAAGATATAGGTAAAAAATATATATTTTGAGGCACTTATGGTGGTGAAATGTGGTGTGATGTCTTACCATTTTATCAATATGTTATTCAGCCATCTATTCATAGAATCACAGAAAGGCCTGGGTTGAAAAGTACCTCAAAGATCATCCAGTTCCAACACTCCTGGCGTGGGTAGGGTCGCCAACCACTAGACCAGGTTGCCCAGAGACACATCCAGCCTTGCCTTGAATGTCTCCTGGGATGGTACATCCACAGTCTCTCTGGGCAACCTGTTCCAGTGTATCACCACCCTGTGAATGAAGAACTTCCTCCTAATATCTAACCTAAATCTCCCGTCTTAGTTTAAAACCATTTTCCCTTGTCCTGTCACTATCAACCTGCATAAACAGTCATTCACCATCCTGTTTATATGTTCCCTTCAAGTACTGGAAGGGAATAATATCAAGTAATGTCTCTATGATAAATTTGGTATTGCATTCTTTTTTTTTTTTTTTTTTTTTTTTTTTTTCGCAGCACGCTAGGCCATGCAAACAGAAGTTGATGGGAGCTTTCCTTTCCATTTGTAAACTTACACAAATGCAAAGTGTAGTGACACTATATGGGCACATATGCTAATGTTCTTGAGCATGGATTTATCTAAACCCCAATTTTAATGCAAACGTGCAGGAAATAAACACACTTGTATTAGTCAAAGCAAGGACATTCATGGAAATGGTGGTTAGTAGTGTTGTATGCCTGATTGTTACGGAGCTTAGATGATCTGTAGCAGATGGAAGTAACGATAAATTACCCAGTGAGAACTGAACCTTCTTTGTCTCTGTCAGAAAATCTTGGTGAAAACAAACAAATAAACACCAACAACAGTGGAGAAGAAAAATGAGACTGCTTGGGAAGTGAAATAACCGTATATGTGTGTCTTTTGACACTTCATTCTTATATGACCCAAGGCTGACAGATCTGGAGTATAAGTATCACTCCGCTTATGAAAGCTAGTCTGCAGAAAATGATATCCTACCCCAAGGAAAACACGTACATAGCCAAAAAGGAGTGTACTGTATGACTTGGCCACTCAGTACAATAAAGTTTGTTGCTACACAAAGCTCCAGGTGGTTTTAATTTCAAACTGAATTTCTAATCTTCTTTTCCAGACTCTCAGAGCAACAGAAAAGAATCATATGGTTTTATCGTTACTACTGCAATAATCAAAATTGCTCCCTTCCTCTGGTATTGGGCAGTGCACCCAGTTGGGATCGAACAACTGTGTCAGAAATGTATTCTGTCATGAGGAAATGGAAATTTTCTAACCCTCTGGAGGCGCTTGGACTTCTGACTTTCAGGTAAGGGAAAATTTGTTAAGTAGGAAATTAACAAGAAGCAGAATGATTATATGCTGCTAATTAATTCAGTGTTTCACTTGTGCTTAACAAAGGATGATACTTTGTTTAACTGGTTGTTTTTGATTCTGTCCCTGTGTCACAGTAGAGGTGTACTGCAACTCCTGTGATGCCTTTAAGTTGAATACACCAGCCCTACCTTCTTGGCTAACATTTCCTATTTTTCAGAATAATTAGAAGAGTATTTCACTCATAGCAGATACAGTCAGTTTCTGGTAGCACGTGATCAGTCAGATACTTAGCACTTGAATAGCATTCTGTATCATCAAACTACTGTGTAAACATGAACTGAGTAACGGAAGATAAAGAATACTGAACTATGCTTCCAGATCATGATAGTGTGTGATAGGCTCACCTGTAGCCCATCTTTCTGAAGTAGAATTTTGAAGACAGCTCCCCACAAATTTAACAACTCTGGATGATTCCTTATGTTCCACCCCCAATTCTTACATGGGGATCTGATTTTCAGGAACATTTGAGATAGTCTAACATATGATGGAATCTCAGGTGTCAGGGGCAAAATCTGTCTCAACAGTTATGTTTCTGCTAAAACTTTAATAGGTGTTTTCTGCTAAACATTCTACCTGTGAAAATATTAAACCTAAGGATGAATTGACTGAACAAATTTGGTCTATCAGGTATTTGTCTGGATAAGCACAAACTGCATCTGGTTTGCAATATCAGTTCCATATTTTACACAGGGAGTTTAGAAACAAAATACATAGAACTTTACTTGAGGAGAAAGAACTGCATTTACTTGGCTCCACATTATTCAACAACAGTTGTTGTACTATATAAAGCAATTTCCAAAGAATACCTGTGCCTCAGGTTTATATCTGAAGTATTAGGAGTTTTACATGTTTACGTATGTCTTTTTTTTTTTTTTTGTTTAGTAGAAGTGATGGAAACAAATACTCTGAAAGATGGAGCATATTATTGGCATTTTATTTACCATTATGAAATGATTGGAATTTATGAAAGACTCGTGTAGAAAGGAGTATACAGGCAGCATCTTGTCTTCCACATTCCAGAGTAACAAGAGAGTTTGAGCCGCTTTGTCAGAACAATTTCAAATCAGACATTTTATCACATTTTGATTCTGTGTATTGGTGATATTTCTGCAAACAAAGAGCTTGATTGTTCGTTGAATATGCAGCTCTGCATCGGGGTATGGTGAAGAATATTAGCCCTTGTCAGGTGTTTTACAGGATATTTAATATGTGTTAGTCTATCACAAAGCTTCTCAGTGTGTAGTGAAGCAGTGTACATGCTGTTCATTCTGGAAAACATTGCTGGGATGGAAAGACAAGATGATGTCATCACTTTGTCTCTCCCAGTGCCACTGTTGAATGTGACTAGCACCTGCAGTGATGCCAAAGATCAAGAGCATTTTATTAAGACCTTAGTTGATTTGTCTCTTCAGTTTCTTTCTCAACAAAGACAACATCAATCTGCTTTTGCTTCACTGTGAAAAGGAGTTCTGAATCACAGTATAAATCTTGTAAAAAAATGCCATCCTCCACATATTTTGGTACTTTACATGTACATGAACAAGTGGGAAGCTAAAATTCCAAAACAGAGGGATTACATTTCATTTAAGATTTCTTATTTCAAAGATGTCTCAGTCTCGTGATTTGACTGCTGAGAGACATGTAAATGCAGATTGAGAGAGTGGGTTGAAGGAGAGAAGTACTTTCTGTATAAAAAAATTTCTGAAGTTTCTTCTCTTTGTTATCTTTTCCTCAGATTTCAGTCATATTGAAAAGTAAAATAGCACTGGATATAATCCAACTTCCCTTCAGTATTACCTTCACTGACTTTGGATTGTAGGCTTCATAACTGAGCTGTTTTTGAAAGTTCATTCATCTCTATCCTGTATTATGCTTGGCTCTGACAATTCATCAACTCAGTGCCTGACTTCTATCATCAACAAAACAGCTCTCTGATTTCTTGTGATTACTGAGACACAGCTGAAAGGTCCATGTTTGTATAAAACATGAACAGAATATAAAAGAAATACTCTTTATAGATTTGTGTCTATTTTAAGGACTTGGGTTACCATCCCTATCTTATCCTAGGTAAGTTAAATAAATTGGGCATATGTTTTGTTAACATAATGCAAGACTGCAGAAGAAGCTGCACCAAATCAGAGCTAATGTCAGTCTAGTTCATCCTGTCCAACAACAGATGACTAGGGAAGAAAAATAAGCCATTCATAATGATGTTGCATTACTCTCCCGACTTCCAGTAACCTACAGCTCAGAGGGGTTTTTGGATTTAATAACTCTCTTTCGTTTTTCTTCTATTTTTTATCTCAATAAAAATGAATTCAATGTTTACAATTGAACTTAAATACATCCCGTAGCATGGAGATCCACAGTTGAGCTCTATATTTTAAACTATGACACATACAAATGATATCATGTCATATGGAGCACCATAAAAGATAAAGACTTTCCAATCATTCAGAATGTTGCCTCATTTTCAGGAATTTCACTTTGCAGTATCTAACAGAAAAGCTGAATTCCTGTAAGAGTATGCTACCTCCTTATATGGTTTAGTGAAGGTACTCAAAATCATGAATCACTTTTTCAAGTCTTAGGCTGGGGACCCTAAATTACTATTTTTCTCACAGCAAAGAAGAAGCATCTGTCCCAATGATTCAGCTCAAGGTCACATTTGCAAAGATAAAAAAATCAAATCATTGGAGTAGCTATCTCACTGTTACGAGTTACAAGGCAGCATTGGAGTGCTTAGGGGAAGCTATCATGATCCATAAAATTAAACCCTGTTATCCTGCATCCGAGTTAGAACTCTCTTTGCCACTTTCTGAAACTTCAAAATTGTTCACTATATAATGTTCAGTTAAATGTACAGTTTAATAGATGTCTCTTGGTCTTTGGATGTGTCTCTCCTTCTGCCTTTGC
The DNA here is from genome assembly GCA_036925125.1 of Oreortyx pictus. Lineage (NCBI taxonomy): Eukaryota > Metazoa > Chordata > Aves > Galliformes > Odontophoridae > Oreortyx > Oreortyx pictus. The sequence continues at coordinate 124,083,050 of JAUPFR010000001.1, read as the reverse complement.
TCTTCAGCTTTTCAGGCACATACGAAGGCAGACAAATGATACCATAGTCATTTATTCTGTGGAAAGGAAGAGCATTCATAAATTGGAAACACAATCATGGTACATTTCACAGATATATTCAGAAGCAATCTTGCATCCAGTACATGGAACAAGTGCATTGATTTTTAAAGCCCCAGAAGCTTAAAAAAAAAAAAAAAGAAACAATTAAAAAAAAAAAAGATTGCTTCTTTAATCAATAAATATGGGATGAGAAAGCTGTCAAGGCAAAGTGAAAAACAGTGTGTTATACTTCTAGTTTCACTTCTAATTTCAGGGAAGGGTGAATGAAGGGATTACCTGAAAAAAATATAATTTTTTTTTCCTAAGGCAGAGGTTATAAGGATGGTCCCTCCTGGCACTGCTTCTTGGTGCCCTATGAATTTTATTATTGACTTCACCTAGGCTTGCCAAAAAAGCCAAATTTTAGTGAAATTAGAGCTTTCTCTGACCTTATCTACTTTGCATGACTGACTAGCCAGGGAAATGACACCAGAATGCTTGTTTTGTCAAAGAATTTTTTTCATGTCTGAGAGACACCGAAAACAGTGTTAGAAATGCTACTTCATATGGTATATTGCTAGCCTGCCAATGTTCTGTGTATGTTTAGAGCAATCATACTTGCAAATTTTTGTCAGGTTGTTTTGATATCCAAATTATATAAAATGAAAGCCAAAATGAATTAATTAACCCAAATAGCAGAAATCGGTCTCTTTCCTACTCCTCCCTGGACAGAGATAATAAACTTATGGTTATAGTATCCCTCAACCTTCGACTCTCAAAGCATTACTGTTGATTTTCACATTATTTACAATACTATCTGTGGAGCTACAGAGGTTAGGATATGTACCAATGTATGTGAAACTCACTTACTAAACAATAATTATAATAAAATGAGATAGCTTGAAATCAGACTTTGTTTATAAACCTTTGAAAGCCAAATTGATTTTAGAAGTGTTGATTCGGATTGCCATTGTTTTAATAAAAGTAAAATTAAAACCTTGAAAGTCTTTAAATGCCTAAGACAATTCCTTTTCACCCAGTGTGGCCCAGGCAAGACAAATGATTGGACACTCATGTTCTAGAGTTACAGAATTTTGTGGCATATTATAAACTTCTAACTTAAGAGATGTATCATGAAAGGCTATTTTATTCTTTACAGAAGTCCTCAAATGCTAGAAAATGTAGTGAAATACACAGTTCAGTTTATCTGACAAATATCTTCTAGCATAAGGTTGTTTGAGACATTGCAATAAAAAAAATGAAGTGCACATTTATTTCTCATTTACAATCAAGTCACCACAGGCAGATGTCAAAATCTCAAGAGAATATCACAAATCCACAGGATACCTCAGTAGCACTTAGTTTTCTGCTTGAGTCTGATTTACCTGAAAAGTACAGCCAGACAAGATGCTCCCTACTGGCTATCTATATGAAAATAATCAAAGACTGGATGTTGCTCTTATTTCTAAAGCAAATTGTAGTTTGCTCATCCAGCTCAATATTCAGCTTTTTCAGAAACCATTGTAAAATCTCAAGGTAGACAACAATTTTAAACTACTCAGACAGAAGTTACAAAATGGATGGCTGTCAATCACTGACATCATGCAGGGATAAAAGAACAAAATAGCAAAAGGTGAGTTGAGGTTAAATATCAAAGGAGATCAGTTTAATAACTTAAGGAGTGTCCAGGTTGCAAGACAAGCAGTAAAGGGGAAATTTGAAATCCCCATAATGTGAACTGTTGAGGACTAGACATGACAACCATTGTTTATATACTGTACTTTTCTTCAGTAGTATCCTTGAGAATATAAACATGGGACAAGCCTACAAGCTACAGTCCCAGTAGTGGAATACCCATTACCTGGCTGGATGGGAAACATAATTATTTGAGAGAAGAAAGGTACAATGTGTTGCAATTCAGGCAAATGAATGAGGATCACTGTTATATCCACTTAATGATTTATTGACCAGTAGCTTGTTTGTCAAGGGGGAAAAAAATTGAAGGGAACGGAAAGCAAGGGGAAGGGGAAGGGAAAAGACCACAGCTAAAAGTAATTAGAAACCTGAATGAAAATGTCCAATTTCAATCACATTTAAAATCTGTGGAATGAAATATTCAAACAAACATTTTGAAGCGTTTTAATTGTTTTATTATTGTTGCTAAATTCTTGGAGGCAATCTTAAAACAGACAGGGAGAAGGGTGCCCAACTCTCTGTCCTCACATACAATTGTCAAAGGTCACACATCAAGAACCTGATAGTCATGGTTCAAATTCTTTCCAAAACTGATCAGACACACACATTTGAGATCAGCTCTCGCTCTTTAGGAGCCCTAAAGTTTGTAATATTGGGTCTGCTGTGATATGGTCATCTCATCTCATTCTTGCGTTCCCAGCAAGTACACAAAAAATACATATTCATTATAAGAAGCCTTGGAAATCACCTATCCCCCAGTATGTGAACAATGACCGTGTTTTCTCAGACCTAAAGTGATTTTCTCACAGTGAGTTACAAAGCCATCAGTTGAACAAACCCAAGCATCAGGTCCTGCACTATGGCCACAAGAATGTCAGGCAATGCTCCAGGCTTGGGTGGCTGGAAGATTGTAGAAGAAATGGACCTAGGGGTGTTGATAGATTGTCAGCTAAATATAAACCAGTAGCATAGCCAAGAAGGCCAATGGTATCCTGGCTTGTATCAGAAATAGTATAGTCAGCAGGAGCAGGGAAGTGATTGTTTCCTTGTACTCAGCTCTGGTGGGGCCACACCATGGGTCAGATGCTGTACTAAAGGACATGGTTAGTGGGAAAGTGTTGGTGGTAAAAGACAGTAGGATAATCTTAGAAGTGTTTTCCAACATTGGTGGAAAATTCTATGTCTGTATGGAACATGTATGTCACTGTTCAGGAACCTGCTGAATTAGGGGAGAAGGGAAAGAAAATGACTAAGTTCCATGTTATCTGCACATGCTTGTCCCACAGACCTTTGGAGAAACTGCAAAATTAGATGATAGGATGACATGAAAGGGATTATTATTTTTAGATGTACGATCCTCTTTGAAGTCTGTTTTGTTCTAAATAGCCACATGAATATTAAAGTAGCAACTTAATGTTCCTAATAGGTTGCCTGTAAAAAATAAGTAAAATAAATAAATAACTAGTAGCTGCAAAATAGGCTAATTTGGAACAAACATGATAATTTATTTATAAAGTATTTTGTCTGTCCCCATCAAGGCCCTGCCCGCATCATGCAAGTATTTATTAACTGTATTATAAACATCAAATTTGTATCATAACAGAAAAATCTGATATTAAAACCTGAATGAGACTACTTGTTAATAGGGGCTTGAAAATATTCCAGGTGGTAGCAGCAAAAAAGCCAGGCGTCTTGAGTAGGTCTTTTTCTTGGCCATTTGTTCTCTAAATGTCTTCTTTTCTTGGATGAAATGTTGTTAATTTGATAATTAAAGCATACATCGGTCTGTTATTTTATTTCAGTTTGTTTTATTAAATTTAAAAGCTCACCTTTTGAGCTGCAAGGGCCATTATACATGAGAGCACTTACCTTTACAATTTCTTTTCTTGTGATAGCCATCAGCAAGATAGTGCTGCAAATCTGGCACAGCATCTTTTGTTTTAATTCTGATTTATTTTTCTAGTTGATATAGAGTTTATAAAAGGTGCTGGATAAAAAGCTGGGAGAAGACGAGTCTGTTTCTTTGCTGAGCATACAAATCAGCAATATTGATGGCCTCCTTATGCCTTCTGCCATAAGTGACAATTCAGATTTCAAAAGAATAGCTCCAGGGCAAATTGACAGCATAATCTGTGGTCTTTATTCATCATTTTTATGTATGGCATGGGCTGCCAAATCAGTGAGACACTGGACTGCAGTGTACTAAATAGTCTAATGGCTTTATTTGCTCAGAAATAGGGGGGTACACTGCTTCTTGTGGGGTAGATACTTACCCTTAGAAAACTGAACTGAAGCCCAGCAGCTCTTTTAAACAATATCTAATTGACTGTGGTGCATCTGAAGATATTTCTGCCCCTTCGGCAGAGATGATCACACTTACAGTTCTGATGAGAGGAGGGTTTGTATGAACATTCCCAGTGTGCTTCAGAAGACAGAAGAGACTCTTGGGATGGTAATGGAAAGTACTGATAAATAGTTAAGGATGATGCCACGTAACAGATATGCAGAAGAACACATCTGTTCTTTTCCTCGTAAATGCAGGACAGTGGCAGAATGCCTAAGTGTGAAGCAACATAGGCAACTTTTTGTTCATGAAATTGTCTCTTAGCTTCAAAAGGGTTGCATATTAAAATGCAGATTTATTTATTTATTTATTTTTCAAAATAAGAGCTTTCAAATAACGAAAGAAACACTGCGGTGTTTGTTTGTCTGTTTGTTTCGCTTTTTCTGTTATATAAGAAAAACTTCTAAAAGGCAGTCTTGGTCAGTCAAGATTGCATCAAAAATTGATTGTTTTTATTTAAAAAATTGAGCAGCTGTATTACCTGTTTTCTTTTCTCTGTTTTTATCATTGCTGCCACAGCATCTTTTCTTCATTTATCAGTTACAGTTAAGCGTCATCACAAAATCTATATTAGGCCATAGCCACACTGATTTCAACCAGGTCATTTTTGAGAATACAGCTTATTTTAAGTACTCATTGAACATTTTCTATCAGGATTTGTTGAGGGTATAACTTATGATTAGCACTCACTGAGCATTTTCTCATTAGAGAAGCATTTCTGATGAACTTGGAGACCTTCTGAGGGACTGTTTTGAACTTTTACTAAATTTTCTTTCTGGAAAACTAAAATGAAAATCTGCTTTTCATTTCAAAATTACTTCTGTTCAAAAAATATTTAAAATTTCATTATGTCATGAACCTGGAATCTCGATACTGGAACAATTTATCTAGAATGAATCTTCATTGTATGGAAGATTTCTACTTTTCTTTCTGTTACTCGAAACAAATGTTTTCAAGCGACTGTTGTTTCCATTGCACAGAAATTTCTTATTGCAGCCAAGTAAGAACAGCAATGGAAGATCCACAATTCCCTTCATGTTTAAATAAATATAAAAGAAATTATAACACTTGATAATTCAAATTTAAAAAAAGCATTTGAAGGACAGTGTTCTAGGTTGCTGGGTGTATGATTTTCTTGTATGGAACTATAAACAGTCAATCCAATTAAGCTATATGCTATATTTCTTGACTCTTGAATTGATTTTTCCAATTCCATTTGAAGAAAAAAACAGTTTTTCAAGCATTTTCATCAGTGAGAGCTCAAGAGAGTTAAAGTACATAAACAGTGTCTTGGTACCTCTTAGTAATATCTATTTGTTTTGCTTTAGCTTTCCAGATAAAGATATTCGCAGAATAGCAGTCCAGCAAATAGAAAATCTGTCAAATGATGAATTGTTAGAATACCTCCCACAGTTGGTTCAGGTAAGAAAGAAAATTTTAGCCAAGGAATTCTTCTGTCCAGATCAATAAGTTTATTAAACAATTTCTTTTTTCATTTTGATACAATATAATAGCAATAAGTAAGAAAGTCTGATTAGCTGATGAAATGATTGAATTAACAGGACAGAGATATAGACTTTCCCACTTGAGAGGATGTAATTGTTTTGGTAATGTCATTGATCTTTTCCATTTGCTACAAAATCACCTTTCTATCAGAAGGAAAAAAAAAAAGAAAAAAAAAAAAAAGAAAAAAATATCATCTGCAGAAGAGAAATGCTTCTATGACTGCCATGAGGGCCCAGGCTATGTTGTAGTCAAAAAGAGGTTTCTTTGCAATAAATCACATCTTTTTAATGTCACATATACATGGAAAGTCATTGTCAGCACAGTGTAACTATGGCTAGTTGGTTATAGAATGGTTCCTTCAGAGACATACATTACATTTCACTGGAAATTAATGTTTTACGTCTTACAGGCCCACTGCTTCCAAAATAATAACTTGGTGGCTGAATCAGTCCTGTTGTGCAATTAAGGAGGAGCTAGCCAATTTGAAAGCCTTATCAACTTTGTAACTCCAAATGCATGGATGTCAACGGTTTACCGGGCTGGATCAGCCCGGTTTCGTGACGATTGGTGTGGGGGACCCGCAGACCCACGCGCCAGGAAAGGGGAAGGGGGAAAGGGAAAAGGGAAAAGGGAGATGGGCCTAGAAACAAAACAGCGGCAACGATCTGAGGAGGAAAGCTAATTTACTAAATAAGATATCAGAAAGCAAAATAACACAATATAATACAATATAATTGGAATTGAAGCTAATAAATCAAATAAAATGAGCAAGAGAGAGAGTGTCCGATAAACCGAAGGCCTTACGCTAACGCTGAAGGCGATACGGCAGCGAGCACCCACTGCTGAGTCGATCCCGAAGGAAAGAGAGTGTCCCGTGACCGCAGAGGGTTTTTATCTTTTCCCTCTGAGTGGAAAATACGTAAAAATGTAAAGCATCGCAAAGTCCTCTGGGGAATGTAGTTCTCCTCTTCTGAGACAGGTATACCCGGAAATATCAATGATCTATGGAGTTGGAGTATTAACTCTTTAACTCTTAATGCACTACATGTTGTTATGATGTGGAATACCAATACCAAAAAATCATAAAACCATGACAATGGATTTTTAACAGTTCTTCATTTCAGAGTTCCCGGGGGTTTTATTTATTTTTTAATAAGTATAAATTCATATTTCTGTGCACCAATATCCCAATATCCATGTACATACACATATATCTATATAGATACATAAGTACACATGAATGCACATATCTACATAGTCCTTTACTGTGAAGAAATGGAACCATCACACCTTTACAACATTCAGCACAGTTGAACGCTTATGGGAGATTTCACCTTTTGCAGCTGCCATTTCACAAATAAATTTCTAGACAGAATTTATTTTCCAAACTAGAATGGTAAAAATTTAAATATAGCAAATCCATATGGTATCCACTGGTCTTTCAGGGGATTGTATATACTTGTGTCGTGAAGTTTCTTTGCTCATCTCATTTCTGGGGCATTCTCCACAAGTTGGATTGTTTCACACAGATTAACCAGTGGAGACAATGGCCTTTCCAATTAGTTTTATTTTATGAAAATATAAGATAACAAAATCAACATACCTGTGATTGTTCTTACTATCTGCTAAGGTGCTCAAGTTTGAGTGGAGTCTGGAAGGACCTCTGGTGAAACTCCTGCTGAGTCGCTCTCTTCAGAGCATCCAAGTAGCCCATCAGCTTTACTGGTAAGACTATTTTTAATTATTAATACGGCTATTTTCCATTACAGTGAAAGTTACCCATAACTTCATCAGTGACAAACTCTGTTTTTGTTTAAAAAAAAAAACAGAAATATTTTTCTCTCTCTCATTATTATCCTTTCAGTAGTGTGTATGGGTAAATTGTATAAAAGTCCTGCTTATCTCTGCCTTCATTATGTCCCTAGGGAAAAAATAAAAGGGATGCTCTCTTAGTTAAGGTACCATATATATATATAGATATATATATTTTTTTTTTTTTGCCTTATTTGGTTTAAACCAAAAGTAGTCTTCCTTGAAACTTGCAAGATATCCAAGCAGGACTGAGTTACTGATAAAAGGTCCTGCTTTTGAAATCTCTCTGACCTCTTATGAGGATTTTGGAATTCTCATGTCTATCCAAGTCAGTCTCTTGTTCATCTACATATCAATCTAACTTGTGAGATCAGTTTTTCCATCCCTTCTAGTGGCCATGAGGATGTGACAGTTTTGATAGTAACTGCCATTCACTGTATCTGTACAATGTAAGGACATCTGTAATCGTATTATTTGCATTCAGTGATTACTCTGTTTGTTCTGCCATCACCTAAAGGCTCTCTGAAAAGGAATGTGGTCTTCTGTCATCTGTACTACTCTGTGATCTGAAAATCTAGCTGCTTTTCTTTGCATGTTTAATAATGATGGATGAAATGAACTTTCATTTAGAGTTCAACCGGTTCAGATCTCTCTGAAAGCTAAAGCTTTCCCCCTGCAAAACAAAGCTTGAAATGTAATCATTTTGTTGATGAAGGGTGAGGTCAGAAAGAGCATAGATCATATTTTTATACCTGCATGATCTCTGGAAGTGTTAGTGAGGACAAAACAGAATTTTTACTGTGCTTATTTCACTGAAATGAATAGGATAATAATAATATGCCTAATCAGTGTATCTGTCAAATAAAGAGGAGCCACATTTACTGGGCCATCTTTTCTGACAGCGTCTGAAATATGACTAAAACGTCTGTTTTATGTTCAACTTAGTCATGCCAACTATAAAATGTCCTGTCTTAGAGTCCTTAAGTTTGCCAAGAGAGATGGTAATTTTTCTGTTTTCCTAGAGCTGAATGGACATTGGGATCATCATCAATTTACCTGTATTTTCTTTAGCTCCGTTGATGTCAGAGACAAAATTCAGCATGTGTGAACTTCTTCTACATTACTTTGCAGTTGAGACTTGTGTAGATCATCCCTTTCTCTCTCTTTTTTTTTTTCCTAATTTTGTTTACTATCTGATGTTATAGCCGTGGGAAATACATAGCAGAAATTATATCTTGAGTAATAGGTATTCTGACTGGGCACCATATAATTTAATGTGATGAAAGACTTATATTTTATATATATCTTAATATATAACATTACTGAACATACCTATATCCAGTTGAATATTTCTGAATGTTCACTGTATTCTTTGCCTTTCACCTGGTAGAACATGTGTTGATGTAATCCAACCTTGGGTTATTTTACAAGCGGACTTTCTCACTGTGTGCATTAGGAAGTAGAGATATCATCAGCTACTGTGTGTCTATTAAATATTTTGATTATCCTCTTATGCCTTGTTTGCAGATGGAAGCTACTAATTTACTAAATGTCTTTCTAAAGTGTCCTGTGGACACTTCCCTTAATAATATTTCCAAATTGCATAAATAGTAATTCACTATTTATCCTCAAATAAACAAGCATAGAGAAAGTATATCTTACCTGAAATGTGAACAGTAGTTTCATAGAGTGGCAGCTTTTGATTAAATCTTAAAAGTAGTATATGTTCCTTTGCACATATATGTAAGTTTAGATATAAAGACATATTTATACATATAAAATATGCATGTATGAATATAATGCATACATAAAATGTAAATATTTGTAAATATATATTTATATTTTCAGGATTTTCAGTATCTTATCTGGCAGACAATCCTAGCAGAAATTTGATGGATACCTTCATTCATTCCTTTAAAATGGGGACAGAGTTTTTCGTTAATGAGTATCTACCTAGTGCCTGGACAGGAATCTCCAGGACCACTGTCAAGTGTTGGGTTTTCCCATTTAGTATCTGTGTTTCTGGAACAAGAATAGACAATGTGTTTTTGAGGACAAATTCTCTTAATGCCCTTTTCTTAGCATATGGGAAAGCCTGGGCGAGTGGAGCAACATTAAAAAATATAATACAGAAATAGCAGCAGCCACTTCAAAAGTAGCCATTTTTAAAAGTATAGTGGTATAACTGTATTCACACAAAATACAGCAGTCATTAGTTTTAGGAATAGGGACTGCTTCACAAGACATGTCTGCTTGGTCAGCTACTCTCAAAAATTGATAATTTTTAAAAAGTCTGACTGAACTTGTATATATATATATATGTGTGTGTGTGTTTAGCTGCACAGAGTGAGAATATCTATTAGCCCCATTCAGTTTAGTGGGAAAAGCTGTTGTACCTATTTTATTTAGGCTTTTTTTAAAGCTTTGCAATATGAATTGAAGAGCTTAAATATAGCACACACCTATAAAATTTTGCCTCTAGTGTTCATCATACTCTACACTTTTCTTCTTTATCCTCTCTGTTCCACCATGTTCTCCACTAGTAAGCTGTTTTCCACCTAGCATTTATGTGATCATTAATATTTCTGTTCCAGAACTTTTAAATCCAGTTTCCCAAGTAATAAATTGTATTTAGAAAATTTAGCAGTAATTTCATAGTTTATACTAATAAGGGCTTTCATTTACTCTGCAAACTGGATTTGTTTTTGTAAAAACAATGGAAAACAGATTTTTGTCCAGTTATCTCTAAAGAGGTTTCTAAAAGCTCAGTGATTTAATACTATGGGCAGCACAAGTGTGCATGCATACTCCCCAAACTTCTTTTAAGAAATGCAGTTAGATAGCATTTTATTCTCTGGAGCATTTTGTTCTGTTTCATAACCAATCTGGCAACAAAATCCCATCTTAGAAACAAAAATCTGTAATAACAAACATTAGAAAAGATATTATTTCTATTTTTAATTGTAATAAATGATATTAACATTCCTCTATTTTAAAGTTCAAGATATGCACCATGTATCTACCCAAAATAGAACTGGGAACAGAAGACTCTAATGTAATTCAGTAAACTAGTGATGCATTTTCATAATGACAAGGGAAACATCAGCTGAGTTAAACTTCCATGTTTTGCAACAGTATTGTAAACCTAGACATAAGTTAATAGAACTGGTGGTGACAGGGAATGCTAACTCATTTGAATGACAAATGTTATTTTAATAGTAGCTCAGATATTTAAAATTGACACAATTTCCCTGCACACCAGAAATAAGCTGTTGCCCATAATGCACCATCTTATCACCTATCACCTTTTAAATATTGATGCTGGACAGTAAATTGTCAAAGCCCTTGCCGTCCAGCAGAGATAAGCTTCTCTGAAGATTTTATTTAAAAAATAAAACAAAAAAAGGACAGTAATTGGCAAAGGTGATCCAAATATTCATTTTAAGATTATTGGGACATATCTTCATCTGCTAGAATTTGGGAAAGCTTTGAAGAAATAAAGTCTTATTTTGTACCCACTGTGCATTTTGATGCATTTTCATTAATGCAAATTCATTAATTTTGATATTTAGAGCAAGTAGGTAATTATATCTTTCACCCTTCTTTTTTTTCTTATTGTGTGCGACTTTTCTACTCTCTAAATTTAATGAAACTTAGGCTATCTGTATCTCAGTAGTCCTTTTGAATGCACTTCTCTTCAACAAGAGACTAAAAATTATCCATGGATACAGTGCTAGTACAGAATTGTACTAGGTAAATTCTGTTTTAGTTTTATTGCAAGATAAGTTTCTCATGTATACGAGACATGGGGAACATTTACCCTTCTCATCTACCTTCTAGAAATTTATTCTGATCCTAGCTCAATTTGTGGGATAGGAAAAAGCTGGAGTGAGTTTTACCACTCCCTGTAGCTAAGTTGAATAGGAGAGCTTTCTTTAAGCTTCCTTCTAGCAAAGCAGAAGAGTCGCTTGAGGGGAAAGAAACCTGCTGAGACCCTTAAGGCCATTTTGTCTGCTGTAAGTCTCCATTTATCTTCTTGGTACCACATTTCACAGACAGTTTTTGTCGGCTTTTGTCCTCGAGTTTTAATTGACCCCTCTGTCTCCAGCAACCTGCCGATCCATTTCCCATTTGCTTGGGGCATTTTTTGCTTCCAGCTACTTCCATAGGTAGCAGCTGCAATGTGCAATTGAAACAGCTGGCTGGAGCAGCAGGTGGTTAGGAAGATGTCTCACAGATGGTTGCCTTTCACGGGAGTATTGAATAATGGGGAGAAGGGTAGTGTCCTCTAAGACTGGTGGCAGCTGCTTGAAGGTGGTGCTACAAACAGGTGTCACTGTTGGTAAAGAGTATGAGTGTGTGCAAATTTCGGAAGATCATGAACATTTTATATGCTTAGCTAAAGAAACCAAAATGGTAAATGAAACCTTTGTTGAAGGAAAAATGTTCTTTTGTAACAACAGAGTTCTCTTTAAGTTGCAAAAAACCTTATAGATTTTTTTTATTTTATAACATTGTTCAACTTTGCTCTGTCTGACAAACAAAAGGAAGGGAGTTGTCTTTTATCTTTACAACTATGTGTCTCATAAATATTGTGAGTTAACTGTTGATGAAATCCAGCACACTGAAAACAACATGAATTAGACTATTGATTTCAAGAATAGAGCATCATATTTTATTTGTATCTCATTTTATATATAAAAAGAGCTGTAGGAAGCAAAAACAACATAAGAAATGTATAAAAGTTTAAACAGGCATCATTAAATTCTCTACCACTGGGAGGTTTGTTTCTTAATACTACATTTTCCAAAATTGATTCTACTTAGATTAATTCAGCACTCCATGCTTTGAATTTCAGGATTATTGCTTCATATTTTCTGAAATTGAATGTCTTTTTTGGCTATTAAAACTTGTCTACTCTAACTGTAGTTTACTTGAAAACTTCAAACGAAGGAATATACCAAACAGATGCTCACTTGTCCAACACCCTCAATTATCTGAATGCTAAACAGGCACCCATGCTCCAGCTTTTCCTGCAATATGGTGTCTCTCTATAACAGTCAGAGACTATCAAATCTGTTGATTGTTAATGAACTTCCTAAATAACTGTGTAGAGAAAGCTGAAAAGCCCAACCCAATAAAATGACATTAACTTACATCTATAATCATCAATTTTGTTTAGTGTTAATTTCATTTTCCTTACTGATCTGAATCAAAGAATGCTTAATCACATATGTAACTTTTAACCTGTGAGTAGCCAGTCCTAGCATATGTTTGATGGGTTGTTTTGCTACTCTGCATTGAAATTTGAGTTCAGTTCTGGAGTTGCTTAGTCCCGCAATTACAAGGTTAACCTGAATCAGGAGTAATTGATATGTACGAATACTTGATATGATGACTGTAAAGAACCTAAAATGTAGAGTGGATTATCTGGGGATTTTCATTCTGAACTTGTAATACCTACTTCTGAAATGCCAATAATTTACAGTTTTTTACTGTATCTATGTGTCTGTAGTAGTTGCTACATTTGGACCATTATTTTTCCCTGATAAGAATTCAACTGCCTACTGTGCTGAGTGTTTCATTGTTAGCCTTAGTGGGATTTGGATTATTGCCATAGAAAACAAAAGTATAGTTATTTTCTTTCCTAATTCACAGAATTTTTATTGTCTTAGTTTTAGATAATAATGGTGTCAAAAGAAACAGGAGCATTTTGTTGTGAAGAAGCAAAAAGGTGTAACATAATTGTTTCGCTCATGGCTTTGACCTTCAGTACTTGCAGACTGAATAAGCAAATGGTACATTTAAAGAAACAAAATCATATCTTGCATTTAATTCAACACATTTTGGATATTATGAGAAAAACCTGCTATTTCAGATTCATGTCTTTTCAGCTTTAGAGGAAGAGAAGTTTGAATTGGCTGTACCATAGCTGAAACTGATAAAAGGATGTAGTATATTGTAACTATTGAGCAATACTGCTCAATAACAGAGGACTAAGGGGCAAGAACAATTCAACAGTGGTTAGCTATACCTCATAACTGCTGCCTTTCACTTTGTCTCTATTTTGGACTGATTTTTCCAACAGTAGTGGAGCCATGTTGGAAATAGTTCATAATAAGAGCCACCCACAAAAGACAGGGTGAAGAAACTTTCCCACTGTGTGCACTGTTCAAACACTGCTCTGCCCAAACTTGCATGCACATGTGAACCATCTGAGGCAAATATCACTGACCTTCAGCTAGTAGTAGTAGAACAGATGTGCTGAATGTTTAGAAACTGAGGAGTATTATGTGTTCTTCCAAACTGAAAAATAGTGCGAAAAAAGAACATGTGAGGCATCTTTTTGATCATATAGCAAGGTGAGAATTGAGTAATGGAATGAAGAGTACTCATTCCTGTCATTGATAACTTTTGTACAGGCAAATGTTTGGCTGCAGCTGAAGTAGTAATTGAACATAGAAATTATTATTCCCACTTTCAGAGCTAAGGAAATTCTAAATGCCAAAAATCTTATTTGAGGAGGATTAACATGGCCAAGTTTAATATAAAAGAGCCTGCAAGGGCCGAAGTTATCAGTGTGTGTTACTGTAATGATAAAATACACTACTAAATTCACGTGCAAGTAAACAGAGTTGGAGTTAAAAAGATGAACTGAAAAATGTGCGAGCACTCTGAAGAAAAAAATATTGAACAATTGGCCTTAACACTATTAGCTGTTTCATGATTTATAAGGTATCACTAAGGAAAATATTTTTCAGTACATTGTTTTTCAAAACGCTACTAGTCTGATTTATTTCATTTTCCCTCTTTTTACACTTAAAAATATTGATGCTAGCAAAAGTTTTTTCAGTTAAATTGATAAACTCCCTCTTGAAATAAAGTCTTATCTATCATAACCACTCCTCCAAGAGAGTAACTGAGCATGAAATGTGTTGACTATTGGATATTTTCTGTGGAATGAATAAAATGTGTCATTCTGGTGGTCTGCTCCTATGTCTCTGATGCATGGATGTGATGGTCTAAATAACCAGCTTGTAGAGTGGAACAGAGCTAAAAGCTCCAATCCTCCAGCTGTTCTGGCATAGGAAAAACATGTACTCTGTGTAGGCTATAAGGCTGCATGTGACTGAGGAAGTGGATCTGGTGTTGCTGCAATGGAGGCTCAGAGCAGGGCTCTGTGCAGCTGTCACACTAGGATTTAATCTGCTCCTCTCATCTTTCTTCCATAAAATTTGTTTTATTTTTGCTTCCTTCAAAAACAAAACAGCCAAAATCTTTCCTGATGGATACCTCATATCTCTCTGCTTGTCCCAGGGGAACATTTGGGAAGTAAATCAAAGTAGTAATAAATCAGGAAAGCTTTTGACAAAACATTCATTTAGTCCTGTCACTTCAAATGGATAATTTGCAGCCATGAATTTGATTGATGTGGATGATTAGTTTTGTGTTTTTATACTGTGAAAGACTGCTGGAAGGAGATGACTGAACATATTTTATGCAGCTTTGTCTTTCCATTGAAATATTCTGTGTGTATTCATTGATCAAGGCCAATATATGAAGAGCAACTAACTTAATAATCTGACATAAAAATAATAACAGTAGCTGCAATGTAAACATGATTCAGAATTCCCAGATTAGACCACAGTGATTGTGGAGAGTTAAATCCTCTGTTGGAAAGTAAACAGCATGGCAAATGTCCTGCAGGTCTCAGCTGAGCAGCAGCATTTGTGTTTGATCATAGTGAAGTGTTGCACTCAGCAGTTGAGGGCAGCCCTGCAGTTGAGAGTGGTCCTCCAGCAGGCTGCTGTGGTGTTGTGGAGATACCAAACAAGTTCTGATTGATGGAAACTATTTCATTATGTTCCCCTGTGTTTAAAAGTTTCTTTCTATAAAGGGTGATTATTGCAAAGTTAATCTGCTGATGTTTCGGAGTTCCATCATATGATGCAAAAAAACTTTGCTGTTATAGGTCTTTTACTCAGTCCAGCTCAGTAAGCTATTGTGTTTTAATTACAGCTGTTTGAATCAGTTCTTGGGAAAATTTGCCTTGAACTACTGCAGAGAGTTCTTTTCAGCCAATTTTTCTGTGAATGAGTTTTGCAAAATTTTTACTGCATGAGTTGTATAAACACAGTCAAGACTTCAAGTTTCTTCGATAGATATGTTGGGAGTACACATTTATAGCTATCATGTAACTGATCAAAATGTTATTCTGGCAGGTCTGAGTTTAGTGAATCATTCCTATTTCTGAACATTTCCAGTAACATCATTCAGCAGAAGTATAAGTAAACAGAGAAAGGCTCAAAGTGGATACAGGACATTCAGTGTAATGAATGATTTGTTGATTTTGACATCACAGTCAGCTGTATGCTTCTATGGTTAATATTTCTAAGTGAAATTAATCTTCTTCAGAGTGAAACCTGGGTCTTGGTCCTTTGTCTAAATGATTTCTGGGTGCCTCACCCATGCTAAAAATAATGCTACTCTATAATCATAAAGCTGTGATTTGGTAAGGGACCAAATGAGAAATATGCTTTTAGAAATAAAAAACAATGGTCTTATCAGTTGGAGTTGAATTATCTTTTTTGTTTGTTTGTTTGTTTTCTCAACTACTATGAACAGGCTGTCATAACCTTTTAAGCAAGAGAGTTTTACCACAGAACATGTCCTTCATCTTCTCATTTGGTGTTTTCTTGACAAGGAGACCACTTGGTTAAAACTGATATTCATTTCAGAGTCAAAAGTGATTGGTGGCCTCCAAAGGAATTCAGTTGAATTAAGATTCTTTCCAAATCTATATCCTGTAAAACACTAACCAATGTTTCAAAGAACTAGCAGAAATCTCAGTCGAAAGACAACTGGATTGTTCTTTAGCTAAGTCTACCAAATACACAGAACACTGTTCAGGAAATTCATGGCATTTTGTTGATTTAGAAAGAAAATCAGACTACAAGAATTGCCTTTCATCTTTTATAGGCCATTATTCTTGTATAAATATATTTTGAGATAATGTATCTTAATATCATATAAACAGTGGTACTTTCACTAAATAGTTCTTACGTGACTTGTGGCTGAAGGATTAACGTAGAATTAATAAGGAATTTTACACTGATATGTTTTTAAGGTAAAATGTTCACAAAAATCAAGATTTTTTTTCACAGAAATATTCGACTGAAATACAAACATGCATACAGCATCAGAATTGCAGAATTCCTCAGAAGCTGAGGAAAATGTCTGAATACTTATGCTAGTCACTGGAGATGTGAAATTAGAGACTTAAGGCTGAAGTAATCTAGTGAGTGTCACATTGAGCTGCTTTTACTAGTTTATTTTTTATTTTTTGCTCATATATACTTTTGAAAAATCCCATCCTAAAGCCACCAGAATTTTTTCAATTTAACCTCTGCAGAGTGCAAGTCATATTTTAAGACAGTCTCTAGTATAAAGGCTTTTATAAAAGGTAATCACCTTTTGATGGTTGTCTGAATTGCTGATTACTAAATCATTGAGACTATTGCACTTTGCTTCAAAACAGACTTTCTTTCAAACTACATTATCTATGAAATGTTATTTTTATCTCAATTGTGCAGTATGTGAGTGCTGTTCCCTGATGGCAATTTCTTGAGTGAAAATCCAATGGCATTTGCTGAGAAAAAAAAACAAAAAACAACAGTGACAAAGAAACAACCACTGTTATGTGGAGGGTGCCATTTATGGTAGGCTATGGTATAAATTCCTGGCAGTATGCATATGTGAAATTATTTAATTGGAAATTTAATCAAAGCTTCAGTGCTGGTATAGGTATTGCTTTTTATTTGTCTTTCTTTCAAAGAGCTAATACAAATCATCTGCACTTGAAATTTTCAAAGGTGAATGCGAACTTGTTCCTAGTTGCACTGAATTTCTATTCAGTTCAGAATTTTAGCAAACAGTGACAAAATGGCATTGTGGGTGTTGGTTTCATCAGGAAAAAAAAAAAGGACTGAATTTCTGAGGTGTATCTGATCCATGCAAGCAGAGCGTAGTGAAATGTTTGTAGGTCTCAAGTGATGGAGATTCTGCTGTGTCAAAAAACAGACATGGAAGCCAATACTTTTTGTTAGCATTATTAATAATGTGAAGAACTGCAGCAGTGATAAATTTAATATGTTTTAGAAGATGGCTTTAGAGATTTTTCTAGCCCAAACTAGGAAAAAAGATTTCTACTGAATGTTTTGCTTCCCTTTTAAGGACCTAGGTATACTGTAGTGAATAAGCAAGCAAAAAAAACCAACATCTTGTTAGTAAAACTATGAATAATAAAGTCCTTATCATTAAAAAGACAGAGAGGGGGAATATAGTAATATAACATAGTAGTAGAAACTTTCTAGTCAGTTGAATAAAGAAGCAGTACCACAGACTCAAGTGGACAATCATTTCAAATCAGCACCATCCCTCACACACTAATATATTTCCTTTCTTAACTCATTTAATAAATGTCCTGTGGAGTCAAATACCTAGAGATAAAGGGTGATTCTAAGTATTTTTGGTGCAAACAAGAAAGGAGCCTTCAACATCTCTCTCAATAAAATCTTGTTTTATGCTTCTTATCCTTCAATTTTCTAGCTTGTGTGGCAGGGCCTATATCCAAGCAGATTTAAAAACAAACAAACAAAACCAACTGTTTTTTCTTACATAAACGTTTGGATTTTTCATGTTCAGCTTCCTCCAGCAATTGTTCACAGTCTGTCATCTAGTGAAATTAAAATAACAGCTCCCCAAGGCTACCTCCTGTTCCAGTGCTTTCTCAAATGTATGCATTGCTGTTTCTTTATTTACAGATATACATACACTGATCTACATACTCTCATGCAAGCAATCTTTATCACCTAAACTGTGGTGTTTTATATTTAGAAACCAAATGCTTTCTTTCTTCAAGATTCATTTGGAAGTAACTAAAGGATGTGCTGTGAAAAGTAGCATGCTTCTGACAGTTTTAAAGGTTCTAACTGGGAATTACCTCCAACCTGATTTATACACATCCCTGTCTCTCTTACCTCAATCCCAGTTCTTCTCTGAGACTCACACGTTGGAGAATTCCTCATTATCTTGAGATTCGAGGGAGTTGCTGCAATGTTCCTGATGGAACTAGATTTGAAATGAAGAAAAAGACATTTCGGGCAGGAAAATAAAGAGAATTTTCGTAGTTATTGAGGGAGCCAAGAAGGAGAGCGAAGCAAAATATCTGTCTAGGTGGTAAGATGCAGGAAAGTAATAAAAAAGAGAGCAGAGATAAAGTAGCGCATTAAGTAATACAGTTCTACTGTGTTCTCTAAGAAAATAATTTCTCACAGCTCTGAAGTTTAGATTCAGATGAAGACTTCAGAAAACTGGTAGACCAAGAACCATTTCCATGCAAGGAGAAAATAATTATCATTCCCAAGTATAACCTGTGGTGCTACTGTCCCCTTCCTGCGTAGTGTAATTTTGATTTGATTACCTATATTGCTGCATGCTCCTCTGGAGACCCTACACATGTAACCAGTCTTCTATCTCAGTCCATGTTATTGATTAGAAAACAAGCAGACACCAGTTTCCTTTCAAAGAGGCCACTGGAGAGTATTATTTAATCATTTAACAGTAATCCTGACCCTTATACATTTGTTCTTCTATGCCTTTTGTAAGTATCATGCAGACTGTAGGCCAAATGGTGTCGAGGATATATGCAAGTAGAGGTGTGTTGGTTTGGTTTTTATTTTTTTTTTAATTTACACTGTAACCATGCAAGAGAATGTTGTCTAAGTGGTGTCATAGGCAAAATCCAAGTCTTTTCTATTCTGTGCCCAAGGGTAGTTCTGGCTAATGTGATTTAGACCATGTAAAGAATAATATGGTGTCTTTGTCCATTTGCTAAAAGTCACCTGTATCACATAAATCTGAAAATATTTGCTGTTCCTATGACACTTGTCCTAGCTAGGAAAGGTTGTAAGAAATTACTATTCAGTTGAAATATGGGAGAGCTGCTCCAAAAGCAGTGTCTCCTATTTTTCTATGTTGGCTCATTGAGCAAGAGGCAGATGTTGGTGGTACAACAGTAGAGACTGAACCTTCCCACCAGTATTTTCCATTGCATTTTATTGCTGATAGCAGATGATAGCAGAGGTGCAGTCAGATAGAATGGGCATCTGACATGGAAGTGCATATGAAGTAAAGGTGTGTCACTGAATTCCTCCATGGGGAAGAAATGGGACCCCACTGACATTCATTGACATTTGCTGAGCACTTATGGGGGCCAAACAGTGGATGTGAGCACAGTGAGGTGGTAGGTGGTACATTTCAGCAGTGGCAGCATTGATAAGAAAGACCAGCCATGTTCTGTGTGGCCATTCACAGCCACTGCACCACAAAATGAAGAGCGTCTCAATCAGCTCATCTGCACAAAGCAGCTAATGGTAGTGACTGTGCTGGAAAATAGTGTTTTGTAGCTGCGAATTTGCTCTATCAGCTAGAGTTATTGTGCTCTTTGTATCTGTTGTTTTTTCCATGGAAATAAATGGGCGGCATTACTTTCAGAGCAACCTATGAAATTTATAGGACTTGAGGCAGAGCAGATCAGAGTGACATTTGTACATTAGAAATGCAGAACTTTACCTGCTTATGCATGCTCCTGTTTAAAAAAAAACTTCTATAATGGTCACCAAGGATATAACAGTCTTCCTAGGACTGACAAATGAATCCCTGAAGTCCCATCTATCATTTGGTCATATCTTTTGAAACCACCCCAGTGTTCTGAGGACTCAGAGTTGTATGGTTCAAATGCAGCTCAGTTCACTCCTCTGTCTCAGAAATTCTCAGCCTGCTTCTGAGATCAAGCCCTTTGAACTACTTGACCCCATATCAGAGCTTTCTCTGCTTTGAACATAGTGTCTGCTTTGAACAAATGTCCTCCTGAGGTTCCTGTTGATGTCAGTTTTTACATGATTCTGTATGTTGCAAATGAATCCCATAACCACATTTGCTTATGTTCTGATTCAATTTCCACCTTCCTTTAATTCTTAATCCATTAGGGTAGTCATTAGCACCCTTTCCTTGGGACTTCATCTTCTATTTTAAGGACTGTTATGTGGAGCCTTTGCTGTAAATAAAGACTGTGTCAAGCCCCCGTAAAACACTCCAACAACCAAATATTAATAATCTTCCACTCAGAAGTGTAATTAATTATGCTTTTACCCCTTCTTGATTCCTTAATATATAAACAACATTCATGTGTAGTTTTTGAATGATTTTATCCTTTATATTAGAATAAAAGCAAATGGCATCACAGCGGAGGAGTGCACTGCTTTTTGCAACATCTGAGGAAAAGGAATCTGAAAACAAGCTGAACAAACCCAAAATTATTTAGTTGAAAAACAAACAAACAAACAAACAAACAAACAAACAAACAAATAGAGGGACTGTGTTCAACACTGTTTGAATGAGAAATTTTGCAAATATGTAATGGAAAATGCAAGAAAAATAGAAGGAGGAAACCTTTAAGATAAATTCCCTAACTGTTCCATTTTGCTAACATTGCATACTTGTATTTAAAGTTCTTCAAGTAGAAGAAAATATACAATTTGAAGATTATGCGGTACCAAAATCTATAAGTGACAGCAAATAGTCTTTGGAATAAGAAACCAGTAGTTTTAAATTAGTGTTAAATGAGAAAATTTCATGTCAGTTGATGTAAATTGATATAAATGCCTGAATTAGTAAAAAATTTGAATTTACTCAACTGTTATTAATCAGGTTATTAGCTTCACTGTGGCAGCTGCCATTTTGGCTAATGCAGAAGGGACTGAAGAAGAAATTTCAGAGCCATGTAAATCCATGGACATGAAACAACTTAAAGAAGAGTGTCTCACTGTAAAGACTGTAACACATTGTAGTTTTGTACTTATAGAAGGTCTTGTTTTCACATCACCAAGGGAAATAGGATTCTGTCCAGCAAATAAGATATTGCTGTCTGTAATAATTATCCTGTGGGCTCTGAGCAAAAAGGAAATCAGACAGCAATCAAGATTTCAGTACTGCTTAGAGCTTGACTTGGCAGTAGCTGATAAAACTCTGCTTACATTATTTGGCTAATTTCTGCCTTGACCTGCAGCATTTTCTTTGTTGAGTCTGAGCTCTCTTTGTAATTGGTGTTAGAATTTGGTGTGTATTCTTCTACTTAACCTTTCTAAAAATACTGTTCTGTAATGTGCGATAATTTCTGTCTGGTGAAGTATTTTTATTAATTAAACTTTTCTTTTTAACCTAGACACCACTTAGCCAGCTTTTAGATGACTTGAATGACCCGCAGAAATCATGCATGTGTTTCTGTCAATAGCACAGTTTGTTGAATTGAATTTAAGTATCCATCATCACAAATATTCTTGCAGTTGTCAGTGCTTTGTGCTGCGCATCTCTCAGAAGTACATCTCTTGGTCATGATATGAAAATGGAAATCCAGTTGAATAACAGCCCATTTTAATATCAATTCTAGCATTAATTTAAAGCTGACACAAGCAAAGTGTTCAGTTGTTGCTCTGCTTTGTTGTCAGGCAGTTTTGTGAACAGAAATTTGCGGGAGGTTTAAACCATAATTTGCCCAGCCTTGGTTGACTTGCCCAAGAGTACTAACACTGCTTTGCTAGTAGAGATAATATGACACTTATTCGTATCAGTTTTTGTCACAGACTTTTCTCACTTAGCAGAAAATGATTGTAAGGAGAAATGTGGGTGATATGGGGGTAATTGCCTGTAAATAAAGGGAGTGAGCATGAATCTTGTGAGGGAGAAGAGGAAAGTTGTGATTTCTGCCACCGTCCAGCTGTACCTTTAAATGGACTGAGTGCAAGGGGAGCAGTTTGGTGCAGCAAAGATACTGGTAACAGCTGCAATGAGTTTCAGAGTCCCAGTAGCATTTTGTGTTGGATGGCTGATCCATATTTATTCTGCCAGTGCAAAGGCTGCCCCTGGAGAGCACGATCCAACCTTTACCTGGCTCAGGACATATGGAAATATGACACCTGCTTACTGCAGCAGTACTTCCAGAAATGGATTTGTGACTCTTGGAACTAGAGCTCAACTTTTCATCACAACAACTAATCTGTGTTCTACTTTTCTCATGAGTGAAATAATGCCCAAGGCTGCTATTTTCTCCTAGATGGTTGGAAAATGCTGGTTATATGAATACCACAGAGGGAGGAAGCGGCAATGTTATTAATCAGACCTATTTGCCACAGAATTTACCTCTATGACATAAAAGTAGCTTGCAGAGAAAGACTGCATTCTCCAGAGGAGGTAGATAATCATTCGAAAAGGAAAACAAAAGCATAAAAAATAGAAAATAATTTTGCCACAGTCACACAGCAAGTAAAAACAGGAACTCAAAACAGATTTTTGTTCTTTTATCTGTCTTAAATTTTAACCTTAAGTCTATAGAATGTGCTCTCAAGAGAGTCATGTAATATTTCCTTGATAAAAGCTCAAGAAGTAACGTCTTCTAGGCTGGGATTCATTAAAAGGGAATTCAGATGATTCAAAGGTTTATTTAAGTCTTGTCCCTTAGCTGAAGATGTTTCAGTAGAGCTGAGATGGGCTTGTAAGCCCAGATGAAACTCAACAGTCCAGCAGTGAAAGGGCAACAGGCTTTCTGAAATGTGAGAGAAATTTCAGCAAGCCTCCAACTAAGCCAACCTAATTTCACATAGGTCTATGCCTCCCTTTCCTACTGTGCTTGCCCTCTAGCTCTTCTGTTTTCCTTGGTAACTAGGCCAGCTGTTGACTAGGAATATACCCTTGGGCCAATTAGAGAAAGGTTTTCTCTTGCTAATATTTTACAGCAAGTTCTCCCTGAAATATTAGCTTAATTCAAATTCCCACTTCTAGTTTTACAAAGGCAATATTTGGTGGAAATTAAGTGGTGAAATAGAAGATGAGAACTAGTCCACTATTTAAAAAAGAAACAAAAAATATTTGTCTAGCCTGCTCTTTCCTACTCTTGCAAAAGAAGATTGCTATAAAGAGAAGGAAGGAAAAATACGTAGAGAGCAAGGAAAGAGGAAGAAAAAGAAAAGCAGAGAGGAACAAACTGACCAGGAGGAAAGGGGCATGAAGAACAGAAACACTGTTTTTACAATGCAAATGCTTGTTCTTTTGTTCTGCCACTGACAGAAATGAGCTGATGAGCTGGCTTTAATTAAACGGAAACATGGTATATCATCTTGTTTGAGGAAGACTACAGAGTAGCTTTATGCATCAGGAGAACTGCAGTCTGAAGAGATTTCTCCCTTAGAAGATACATAATCATTAAAAGATTAACAAGTGCTATTGGGACTCTAGAGACTTGCCTACTGAAAAGTCTGATTTTCTGTCTTCTGTTCCCTGCAAACAAATGAGTTTTCCATGTTATTTTTGAAGTATTAACGACCATATGTCTTTGTGATACCATTTAATTTGAGGTATGGAGGTTCTCTGAGTTATTCTTTTTGACAAAGTAATGCACACACATGCACAGAGGTAGCAAGTTGCTGTGATCTGATGATCCAACCCATGTATCCTTTGTTGTCATGCAGCATCAGTCCAACTGCTGTAGCAAAAATACAATTCTTTGGCAGGTTTCTTTAATGAGATATCTCAAGGCAAATTGCCAGAAACAGAAGAGTTGACATCTTACAGAAAGCACACTACATATGATATGAGAGAAATGCTTAAAACAAATTTCTGTAATCCCATAATTGTATTAAGATGCCATAATTGCTAAAATACATACAGTGACATCTGCTGAAGGCTCATTATACCTTCTTATTGCTGTGTAAGTAGTGAACTGAAAAAAAATACCCTTTATTGGGTACTAGCAAAAGAGTAAGTAGGACACCAGCTATAGTGCAGATGTCCATATGACAGCAAAGATCCAAGAGAGACTGACAAATCAGGCAATAATGTGGGATCATGTGCGAGTTCTTGCACCCACATTAACTGCATTAGAACACAATGGATCTATACAGCTTCTTCAAGAGAGATGATGCTGCCTTATGTTAACTCCTCACGTACTTGTATTGTATCAAACCTTATCCATTTTTCCTTTACTACTGACATTTCAGTTTCATGTCTGTAAAAAATCTGAGAGACTCTACTTAAAAGTTAACAACTTAGACATTGTTAAACAAAGAAAATTCTTATGTATGCAGAGCACATAGGAAAATTAACAGCCTATCTCAAGACTGACTGCTCTTCAGAATAAATTCTTTTGAATGATGTAAATTTTGTAAAATAATGTCACTCTTTTCCTATCCACCTCTGTTTTCCCCTTTCTCCACCTACCAAAAATACTTGGTCCTCCATGCACAGGGTGAGTCATAAGAACAATAATTTGTAAACTGAAAGATTATAAACTACAGATTTATCCTACAATGTGTGTATAAAACCTGTTACTGTTCCTTACAAGAGAAGCTGAAGGCCCTAATGACCTTGTAGAAAGACAATTTTATTTTTCTCCCCAAAGCAACATCTGTATTTGTATGTAAAAAGGAGAATGGGGGAAAATGTGCATGAAACACTTTAAAGAGAAGTTAACCAAAATGCTTCACTGTAACTCAGGTTTAATTCTGCACTTCGCTGTATATTTAATTTGCTCAGTACATGTAGAGAGCCACGTAGAATTAGTTCTGCGTCATACATTTTGTTTCATAGTGTCACAAGGTTTTTTTCGCTCCTTCTGTGATGCTAATAGGAAGCTACAGTAGCTATCCAAAGCCATTTTGGAAGACATAAACTACCCAAACAATAGGAAGAAGAAGAAAAACATTTGTCATGTTCTCCTCAGTATATTGTTGTAATAACTGTGGCCTAAATTCAGATATAGTACAAAGCTTTGAAACTACATCTGTGACTCGATTGGCTCTACTGATCCTCCTTGAACATGGATTAATTCAGCATTTTATTTATACAATTTGAAAGCAGAGTAGCCTACTCACTTCCTGTATGCAATTCATTGCTGGCATATTTGGATATCATCCCATTAAAGCCATTGGGCCTGCTTATTTTAATGGCAATTATCCCATATAATCCCACTCATTGAAAGCTTCCAGTGCGGTTACCCACTGGGAAGAATACTGTTTCTTTTATGTCTGGAATGAAAGGCTTTTTTCAGTTTCTCTACTGCAAATTTACTCTAAGCTATTACAGAGATACATGATTTATAGCTCTTAAGCTTGCTGATTCTGGTGTAAGTAAGATACTTCATGACATGCTGACTATAATGTGACATTCGTTCGTAGGAGAAAATCTGCAGTGTTGAAATGTGCACATGCAGGAATACATAAACACACGCAGAAAGTACTGTTAAAGATGTGTCAACGGTTTACCGGGCTGGATCGGCCCGGTTCCGTGATGATTGGTGTGGGGGACCCGCAGACCCACGCCCCAGGAAAGGGGAAGGGGGAAAGGGAAAAGGAAAAAAGGGAGATGGGCCTAGAATCAAAGCAGCGGCAACGATCTGAGGAGGAAAGCTAATTTACTAAATAAGATATCAGAAAGCAAAATAACACAATATAATACAATATAATTGGAATTGAAGCTAATGAATCAAATAAAATGAGCAAGAGAGAGTGTCCGATAAACCGAAGGCCTTACGCTAACGCTGAAGGCGATACGGCAGCGAGCACCCACTGCTGAGTCGATCCTGAAGGAAAGAGAGTGTCCCGTGACCGCAGAGGGTTTTTATCTTTTCCCTCTGAGCGGAAAATACGTAAAAATGCAAAGCATCGCAAAGTCTTCTGGGGAATATAGTTCTTCTCTTCTGAGACAGGTATACCCGGAAAATATCAATGATCTGTGGAGTTGGAGTATTAACTCTTTAACTCTTAATGCCCTACATGTTGTTATGATGTGGAATACCAATACCAAAAATCATAAAACCATGACATTATGGAACTATACTTTGCCAATGTGGTGCCAGACTTGAAAGCTGTGTTTCTTACTACATGCACAGTATTATTGGCCCAATGCAAACCTTCATGTAGGTATTAAATGTAATTTTTATTTTTATTCTGGACACAGTTTACAGAAGAAGAGTTTAATCATTGTTTCTACTCACTGTTAGTAGAACTTCTGTTGAGAGCAGTTATACATGTAGTTGCAATTCTGAGCTTAAGTATGTCCCTCTTGGAGGTGACACTTCAGTGTTAAGGAGTTCTCATTTCCGGTGCTTCTTCAGATTGACACTGTATATACAGACGGTATTGGAAACAGCCACTTTTTCTGTTGTGGTATTCTTCTGAAGGTATTTTTTATGTTCATGCAAATGAGATGCTAAAAGATGGTCTGCTTCTTGCAGATCCCAATCAAAACAGAAGAGAATGCTAGAAAGAAAGTGACTTTAGTAAAACTTCTTTTTTAAAAACAAAACATCAACAACAAAAAAACAACATGGAACAGAAAGATGCAAACTGCTGACACTTCATTTTATTAGGTGATTCTTGCATCACTTATATTGGTATTAATATGTCCATTCAATCAATTGCAGAAGACATCTTTTACATATGATTATTTCTTGTAGTAGCATCTACAATGTGACAGCGATAAGTGGTGCCTGTGCACCATTATATTCTTTCATTAATTCTTTATAGAGTTCATTTTCAAGGTAAATGTATTTTCTACTTCAAACACAACCAATTTTATCTTGAGTTTATTTTCCCAGTGCAACTTACTACATTATGTATCAGCTAAAGCATTGCTCTGCTAGGCAACCTTGGCAGGTTTTGGCAACCTACTCACAGGGCATAGCATAGCCTTTGTTTTCTGATAAGTTTTGGTGAGTCAGCATGACATGCATTCCACAGTGAAAGCATTCAGGGGGCGTAGGGGGAATGTGGTCAACTGAATTTACTGGATCAAGTGATTTGTCTGAATGCAAACTCTGTTGCTTAGTTCATAAGTTCTTCAAGAGATTAGCAAAGAAAGGCAGCTAGTCCCTTGGCTCCCATAGAAATGCTGTTCCTCAAGCCTAAGTAGTTTATATTATAATGCCTGGCACATTTTTTGTTGTCTAAGGGAGACTGTCATGTTAGACATATGTTCTAAGTTACAATTTAAAAAGTGAATGAGAAAAACAAATCCAAATGTATCTTATGACATTTTAAAATAAAATTTTACTTTAAACAGAGGTACTTTCCATTCAAGGGTAATGTTTTGAAAAGTGAGTCCATAAGAGTAGTTCTGTTATATGAGAAGTGACAGGTGAGAGTGACTTGCAGGATACATGTGTGAGAGCTGTGAATAACTAAAAGTGAACTGGTTCTGCAAGATTCCAAACAGATGATGCTCCACCATTCTGGAGAATTACTTGTTTGGAAATATTCAGATAAAATAATGCTTCATTGAATCTTCTGAAGAAATGCAAACATTTTCTTCTTTTTCTAGAATAAAAGCAAATGAGAGAAAAAAGATCAGCAGAGGAACTAGTAGTCTGCCAGCTCTCCTGTGATTCTCCCTTTTTCTTGGCTTTGTACTTATCTGAAGAACAGGAGAGTGAATGGGAGTTCAGTCTTAGTTCTTCCAGTTGACTGAATGACCTTTCACGGTCTTTCTGTAATGCCATGGAAAATGCCTAGTTCTACAATCATTTGACCCTTCCATCATGGTTGTATGTTAACTCTTCGGCCCACCTAACTTTTCGCCCTAGCCTCCCTTGAAGAAACAGTGTTCACAGTGTATTAGGCTTTCTTTTTTTTTTTTTTTTTTTTTGGTGGCTTCTCTGTTGTTCATTTGCTTTAACATCTGCTGAGTTGCTGATTTCCATGCCACAATAGGTGTAATCAAGCCTTCTTCAAATCTGGGGTTAGATTGTAAAGGCAATTATTATTACCTGACTATTTTCTAGAGTACATTGCCCGTGAGAGCAGAGCCACCTTAAAGCCTTTCAGCAAGTTAAATGAAATTAAATTTTGGTGTCTAATGAAGAAGTATTCACCTCAGAGATTCTGTGAAGGAGACTGGGAACAGAGATTACACTGCAATAAGTGCAAGTGTTCTTTTCTCTTCTCTGAAGCGAAAGCTGACATCCTACAGACGGACTCTTGGACACATCAGCAAGTTCAGTCATCTGTCCTAGGCACTGGCAAAGCCATCAGGAAAGCCACAGTCATATTTGCCAGCTTGGCACCCTGCTGCCTTAAGGTTTGGCTGTTTCTAAACAGGCTGTGCCTGAGAAAACGAGGTTGTAAATGAAAAAGATGAATTGTGTAGACTTAGGTGTACCTTGCACAGGAGCAGGGCAGTTGTGGGAGTAGGAGATGGAGAACAGTTCTTGGAATTCTTTGGAGTGATTGTGCAGTATTTGTTATGTTGGTATCTCTATCAAAGGAATTATTAGTGTAATCACTAGTAAGGAATTAAAAAGTTGCACAATGTAACCTTGGGGAGATAAAAGAGAAAACTAAGAAAGATCATACTCGCAACAAAGTATTTAATAGGAGCCATTGCCTACTCATCCTTACGACCCTTCACAGGCTAGACGGAAGTACTAGTTTTCAACTGCACGTTTTTGTCTCCTCTCTTATACTTGTTTCTGTAATTTGCAGTGGGATTTAAGAATCTGCAAAGCCCAAGCTCAACCCCTCTGCCAAATTACCTGTTATTTACCCTCTTGTTTAAGTGCAAATAATAAGATGTTTTCTTCAAGGATATGAAAATTAAATTCCTCATATGCTCCAAGTGTGTTCCATTGCTCCATGGCAATATAAACCAGTAATGACACCTTAAGAATGCTGCAGGGTTTCTAATGAAAATGAAGGGGGTGGCAACCTTAGACAATGAAATTGTTCAGCTGTAAGGAACTGCACTTTGTGTGCTTATCTTTGATGTGAAGAGCTGCAGAGAAACATTTTAAATCAACTGTTGCTATAATGATCAGTTGCCCTATACTGATGCTCTTTCCTGTGAGTAGTCCTTCCTTCAGCCAAGAGAAACAGAAAACAAGCTATATTGCATACCTCTACGATGAAGTGCATCAACTTCCATGCTCAGCTCACATTCTGCCAGAAGCTGACCATGACAGTAAGGACCTCAGCACTATGCTGAAACCCGGAGGAACTTCATTTTCATGGTGTGTCTCTGAATTTGAAACATCTTGAGTAGTCTACACAGTGTGAGTGCTAGGGGGTGCAGCACTTGTGTAAGAAATACCAGACATAACTTGTAAACAGTGAATTAACTAGGGTCCGTGCTCTGACTTTGCCACCACGTCTTGGGTGTCTTTAGCTACAGCATAGTCAAAATGGGCTGTCTGCAAGGCAATCTGTCCTATTGTACATTACTGTCTGATTTACAATGTTCCAGTTTCTAAAGGAGATGAGGAGCAGATGTTCAAGCAGGAAAATTGCCAAAGCAGCCTACCTCTTCCACATGCCTGCCAGCTCCCAACCCAGAGAGAGAACAGTGTGTGCTCCATAGGGCACCGGCTTTCTCCTCTCCCCACGCTATAGCAGGAGTTACAGCTCACCTGTTTTGATACCAAGATGCATCTCTTCTCATTTCTTTATTTCATAGTACTATTTTATTTTTCATTCCCCTTTTCTCCAGAGCTGCAGGTTTATCATTGCCTTTCCTTCTCTGACACAGGAGACAACTCAGCTGGATTCAGTCTCACCTTCCCTTCTGCCCTGTGGCCAAAACCTCTCCAACCCTCTTGATTTTCTCTCCCTTGAAAACACAAATACACACTTCAATTGGTGTGAGAGCCAGAAAAAAAGAGGCTTGAGCCACCCTGCAGGTGTGGAGTAGGTGAATACGAAAAGGAAGAGAAACAGGTGTTTACAGAAGGATGTTAGGAGCATCTCTCAGCATATGTCTGACTGCTGCTGAGCAGAGGCAGTCTAGTTGGCTTCACTGCTAACTCTCAGATCAGCACCCTTCTGTTTCCAGCTCCATTATGCTGTGTTATAGAAAGTGACCTCTGGACAGTGCACTAGAATTCCCCTGGCCTTGCTGAGGGTAAGGGCGTTTCTCCCAAGTCCAAATCTTGAAGAGGGAGGAAATCTCTCTTGTTACTAGGAGAAAGATCTTCTAGCTAGGCCTGGCATTGAGCAAGCTTTTATGTTGAGTTCTATCTTGCAGAATGCTGTGAAAATTGTCAGGAAAAAAAAAAAAAAAAGAAAAAAAAAAAAAGAAAAAAAGAAAAAGCTTCACATATTTCTTTACTGTCAGCCCTGAGTTCTAAATCACTCCAATGTAGTCTTCCACTGTCACAGCTAGGTGCCCAGCCCTAACTTGAAAATTTAATCAGTATCTTGATTATTTCTCCATCCTATGACCTCAGAAATTGTAAATTTTCCTATCTCTGCCAAGCTCTTTCAATGGCAGAGTGAAGATGTGTGGGCCAGCAAACTGGAAAGACAGAATTACAACTGTGTATTTGTTCAGTCATTGAGTAAACATTTTAGCAGAGCCTACAATGAGTCATCACATTAAAAGCTGGCCTTTGTATCCTCCTTGGGACTTGCTTTTATGAAATGAACATAGAAGTCAGACCGAGTTAATCCAAATCGTTTTGAAAATTGAGGTCTACAGGCTTTTAAAAGCATGCCTACCCCAGTTGGCAGGCAGAAGGGAGTTGCGCTGCCTCTGCTGCTTTTGCTGGGTATATTCTGAGAGCAGAGCATTGAGGTGAACACCCTCCAGGGGTTGCGGAGGAGCACATGGACTGTCAAAAGCTGCTGTGTGGATTCAGACTGTGGAGCATGTGCTGGGCTGCAGCTGGCAGGAAATGGATTTTAACAGTGAGATCGTGATGACTGCTTCAACTTCCTAATGGCTGGACTGCAGATGCATATCTGAGAGGATTCAGGCTCCATCCATCCTCTGTCCTTATGTACACCTTATGCACAAACTATCTCAATCTGATCCATAATCTTTTCATGGGTTGAAATGAAATACTTATTAAGCATGTGTTTGCATTAAGATTTATCTATGCTTATTCTATGTGAAGAATTAGCCATAAAAATAATCAAAACATTGGTCTGCTAGGCTGGTGCACCTTCTCTAGGGAGGAAGTCTGTTTAAAATGGGAAGACATTTTTCATGTGCTATTTTGCTTCATGGTGTGAAATCCTAATCCTTCCATTTTAGGAAAATTGAAGTTGTTTCAATATTCTGTATCTGGGAGAAAAAGAGGGACGTCTCAAAATGGAAAAAGTAATGTTTCTGGTTTCTATTTATATTTGTTATGAAAAAATAGACTAGGTGAATGAGTATTCACTTGGTGCACAAACCTTTTGAGGAGCGGCTGAGGGAACTGGGATTATTTAATATGAAGAAGAGGAGTCTCAGGGGTGATCTTATAGCTCTCTACAACTACCTGAAGGCAGGTTGTGTTGAGGTGCAGGTCAGCCTCTTCTCCCATATAATAGCAATAGGATTAAAGGGAATGGCCTCAAGTTGCACCAGTGGAAATTCAGGTTGTATGATAGGAAGAACTTCTCCAAAACTGTGGTCACATGCTTGAACAGGCTGCCCAGGGAGGTGGTGGAGTCACCAACCCTGAAGGTTTTCAAGAAATGTTTAAATGTTGTACTGAAGGACTCAGTTTAGTGGGAAATATTGGTGATAGGAGTACAGTTGGACTGGATGATCTTAGAGGTCTTTTCCAACCTTGGTAATTCTATGATTCTGTGATCATATGAATGTGATTTAAACATCTGGGAGTTGATTTCAATGCAAGTGTAAGAGTGTGGTGGCTGGAAATGAGGGCAGCATGTCCTTCTCCTAGGTTTGTTCTTGTGTGTGGAAGTCGAGGAGGGGACATAGCAACCTATGTGCAAACTCTTTGGTTCTTAAAGAAGGGAGACAATTATTGTTTTTCTTTTAAGAAAGCAAATATCTTTGTTTTGCAGTTTTGAATCTTTTGTTATTTTGTATTGTTGTTTTAAACCGTTGATTGTCCAATCTTGAAAGAAAAGTCTAAACAAAGCATCTGGACTGGACCTTCCTGCTGAAGTTCAGCACTTCTTTCCATCTGAACTAACGTCTGGCTCTCCACAGCAGTAGCTGCCTCTGTCTCTTCCTTGACTTTCCCTTGAGGCAGCTGTTTTGAGGGAGGTGATGATCTTGGGGGTGCAACCTCTTCCTAATTGGCCTGAGGGCAACACTGTGATGTTCACTCTGCCCTGATGGAGGTGAATCCACTTCCATGGGCTCAATGTCACCAATATTTCCAGCAGCTGTGTCCTAGCAGGTGGCTGCTACATCCCATCTTCAGAAATAATGAGTATCTCTTTCCAAGACTCAGAGTCCAGCTGACTCTGGGTTGGCTCAGGGACTGCTATTGGGGGTAACTCAGTGGCCATGGTGGCAGGATTCTGAGTACCATGTGCTGGCCCAAATATGACAGCTGGCAGTTGGGGCCTGCTGCCAAGTGGGTTGGGGAAGGGGGTCCTCATGCACCCTGTAGCTGCCTGTGGTGGAACCATCCTGTGCTGAGAGCAGCAAAGGAGGAGCAAAGCATACTGACGCCCCATGGGCAGCCAAGGGAGATGTAGTCATTTAAAATGGTTCAGTTTCAAGGGGTTGCATTGGCTGTCCTTCCTCCCCCCTCATTGCTGCCCCTAGTGCACAAGGAGGTGGGATCTCTTCTGTCCTGGTGCCAAAGGAGATGAGTGAAGAGGAGAGGGAGTCTGGGTGGCCACAATGGGTCTGCAGGGGGGTGTGTTAAGGGCCTGTGAGGTCTTTAGGGGCTGGTGCTGGGGTTTTCCAAATGGTGGATGGGAAGGCCAGTTAGGGATTGCTGTCCTCAGCCAGTTCTCTCCTTGGCCGCAAAACAGGTGGTTGAAGGTGAAGCAACCTTCATATGTAATAGAATTAATGCATCTAAGCAGCAAAACTGAGTATTATTTTTTAATGAAAACATAAAAAAGAGCAACCAAAATATAGAACTAGTGGGATATGTGACCTTGTTTTTATGACACTAATGCATCAGTCTGGTTCAATGGCAGTGGCTGCAATTCTCATTAAGCTCCTAGAGATTTCTTATACATTTTTATTCTTTCTGTGCTTCGTGCTTGGAAACAGTTGTTCACAAATATACATACAGACAAAAAGCGATGACACAAATAAGACACAATTGGGAATTGAGAGGTATTTCTTTCTGGTCAGTGTGGTACAAGTTCATTCTACCTGTGTTCCTAGGGAAATGCAAGCTGTTTATCTGCACTGAGGTTATGCTGGGCTCTGAGTCAGTAAACTAAAATTCTTGCCTGTGTGATAGTTCAGACAGAACCAGTAATGTTTGTCTTTAAAAAAGCATCACCAAGTATGTTCCCGACTTGCTCCTGAAACTAATTTTATTTTAAAACATCTTGTCTGTCTATAGCTGAGCTAGGATAGTCACTACAGAGTGGCATTCAGTAGCCTAAACTTAGGCCATTTTACACAGCACAGGGTGTCTTAAGACACTTGCTTGAGTTTGGCACATATGAGATGTTGCCTCTGGTAAGACCACATCCTTCCATGGCACCAGCTGGAGGCCAGATGGAAATTTCTAGGACATCTAAAATGACACAGGGTATTGACATTCAAGCAAAATAATTATATCCCAAGGACATTGGAGTTAACAGGTGTGAAATCTGGAA
This sequence comes from Oreortyx pictus, assembly GCA_036925125.1. NCBI lineage: Eukaryota > Metazoa > Chordata > Aves > Galliformes > Odontophoridae > Oreortyx > Oreortyx pictus. Next base: position 124,049,021 of record JAUPFR010000001.1, on the reverse strand, counting down.
GAATTGGTTTATCAAGCACCAAATATGCTCATACTCACAGCCATCTTCAGTCTTTGGTGCAGGGTTCAGGATGGGAACATAAATGTCTATGTGCTGGGGTTTGCCTTCCACCAGACACTGCAAAAACTACTTGTATTTCTTTCCAATCCAAAAAGTAATTATTTATTTTTACCAAACTACAGAAAGAAATGGTATTTCAGTCTCCTACAGAGGTTTCAATAAACTTCTCATGTACCTTCCCTTTCATGTCTAGATATTTCAGATTGAAACACTGCACATTTTTTAAGGACTTTCAGTACTTATAAACCTTTAGATGTTCAGAGTTTTTATGTAATCAGAAGGGCTTTTCAGAAGCTGGTAGGTGATCTTATTCTGCATTGAACTTCATATTTCTTATTTTATTTCTTATAGGAAAAAAGATATAAAAAGTGATTGCTTTTTGAATGGTGAAGGAATACCTCATTGCCAAAAAAATTTGTGAACCGTCATAGCAATGTTAAACTATTTTGTGATTTGAAGGAGTCAGAGTCTATTGGCATTACAGTTTTTTACCTGTAAATATAAGTGCTTGATAAATCTTGTGCTTGCTTTTTGTTACGGGACATATTCAGGTGTTCTGTGTTTACATAATCAACCTCTCCAATTTCTGTCCTGTGAAAACTAGCATTGTCTGTTAGGTTTGAGTAACCTCATGAAATAAGATAAACTGTATTAAGGTCCAGGCATTTATGAGGAATCTGTGGTTTGGGATGTTCTTAGTGAAATTTTAGAGACAATTGTTCAAGGCAAAAGAGCAAAAGGGCAGTCTATCAGTCTCTCAGTATAAGGAAAATCCCAGGTGATGGGTGGGATGTTTGTGGCAGTAGAAATCAGCTCATGATTCTGTCTGAACTTAAAAAAATAAGTCAAAGTTGTACAAAAACTCTGGCTCTAATCAAGCAAAAAATCTGCAGTGATCCATTAAATTAACTACAAAAACTTAAAACTCACACAGCTTTACTAACACAAATGAATTTGTAATTAGAGAAAACTGCATTATATACCTGTGAAAAATGTGTGAATTTCATTTTTCAGCTGACATTTGTGTAGAGAATAACTCCACTTCCAAAGCTTTTACAAACTTCAGTAGAACTGAAAGCTGAATTTTGCTTAAGGCCAACACCAACATAAAGTGAGCTCATTTTTTCTTAGTAATAGTGCCAATTTCATTAATCTCCTTGACTTTGATTAGTAAAGGTTTCTGGAACTAAAATGGTCTTTTAAATGCACCTCCTAGCTGATATATGTGTTTGACTGTGTAAGAATTAAAAAATAGATTTGAGATATACGCTTAAAGCTGGACTTAAAAAAATAAATAAATACAACTTATTTTCACTTTGTAAACTTTCCTTACAGAAAAAGAAAAAAAAAAAAGTAGTATAGGCATGGCACCATGAATGATAATAAGAAACTGAAGATTCCTATTGATTCAACACATTTGGAATCTCCTTAGTTATAAATGGGACTTGAATACTACCAAAAAATTAACATATTTTTTTCATTCTATGTGGCTGAGATACCTAAAGTCACCAAATACAGATTAGTCTGGAGTACATTTATTGCTTCTTCTGGAAGTGTTATAAAATAAAAATCAGTTTTAAATACACTGATTTTTTCCCCTCCTCTGCTCAGGCTGTTGAAGAATGCACAGAATGAAGTTCATTTCAATATCTGGTATCAGAAACTACTGGCTGCTCTCCAATTCTCTGCTGGAAAAACCTTGAACAATGAATTTTCTAAGGAGGAAAAACTTATCAGAATTCTGGAAGACATTGCTGAAAAAGTAAAAGCTGCCAGTGACACAAAAAGAAAGGTTTGTTAAAAAATATTTCCCCTTCCATCTAAGATTCTCCAGGTAATTTTATTTATTCCAAAGTGCCTTTTCTTACCTGTAGTGCCCTTTATGTAAATAAAACTAAGATTTGGCTGAAATTTTTAATACATATATTTTACTGGGCCATTATTGGCCCATTATTATCTTACCATTATTGCTCTTGAGGTTAGCAGAACTTTTACCTCACTTAAATACCTCAATCCATGGTTTCTTAAGTTTGATAGTGGTCAGAAACAGTGAGGTGAGTACTGAAGGGAATATATTCAACATTTCTTTCCAAATTACATCACCTGTAGAGGTGCCGTGTTTCTTGAAAATTTTGCTGAGAGTTGTCGTTAAGATGCTGAACATTCTCATTTCTTAAGAAAGTGAACCAAAATGGTCAGTAGATCATATGACGTATATAGTTGTCAGTAATTAATACTGCAGGTGTAACTGCAGAGGTGCGTTCTTGACAGTAGAAGGCTTATAGTTATCTCCAGCAGGTGCAGCTTTTCTGTTGCATAGGTATGTTTCCAATTCAGATGTTAATTTTCCAAGACACATTACTTACCTGAAGTGTAAAACCCTTTCTTGCTGAGATCTCAGTGAAGCAAGCCAAAATGACAGATAAAAATATACCTGCCACTACTAGTTATCATGAAAGTTACCATGAATTTGTTTTGCCTTATTAAGGATACAAAGACGTTCATAGTATTTTTCAGAATACTCTGTGTTGCCCCTGAAAACAGCAAAGCAAATGTGCAAGTAAAAATAGAAAAACAAAAATAAAAATAAAAATAAAAAATTGCAAAGAGAAAAATCCATGTAAAGAAAAAGGAATAGTAGTGAAGCATTATAAATAACTGATGCATATTTCATCTCTTAGAGATTAATCTCCAGGCTGTAGTATCTGTGGTACTGAGGAATTTCCAAACCTTGCAGTTAACACACCAACTGTTAGGTGAGGGAGACCACAGTGTTGAGGCAACAAATTGTAAAGTTATCCAGAAAGGAAAAAAAAACACCATGGGATGCAGCAGAGGAGGTGAAAAGCTAATCAGCCACTAATTAGGGATGTCAAAAATGAATGTACGTGACAGCATGAACTATACATTAAAAGCATCAATATATAGTAAAATCACAGTTTTTATTTTTAATAACTGTACCTCATTAACTGTTAAATGTTTACATGGATGCTATTAGTTCCAGAAGTTAGACTGCTTGATTCAAATATAGCAAGACAGTCAATGGCTTAAGAACTGCTACTATATTCTGTTCTGTTGCCATGTGCTCGTTGTAGGAGGTGTTAAAGATGGAACTCAACAGACTTCAGCGATTCTTCCAGGAGGTAAAAGTTTGCCGACTTCCTCTGAACCCTGCACTTGTTGTCCAAGGCATAGAGCCAGATGTAAGTATAGCTATGTATTGAATTACACTTTTCTGTTGTTTTTGGTTTTGCTTTTGTTTTTTAATATGAAGAGGAGGAGTGAGTGAATGACTGCATTGGCTGGGAAATAATCCTGCTGGTGTTAAGCATAAGTCTGGCAAACTGACTTCCAGCCTAATCTCCTTGAAACTGGAGGCCTTTGTTGAAGGCAAAGCTAAAGGGGACTGCTGGGCTAGCTATTGCCTATATGTCTTACCTCGTGCAACAGCAGCACATATTTCAAACTCTCAGCAGTTTTCTCCCAGTTCAACTGCCCTGCTGTGGTGTTGAGCTTGGCAAAGGTACTTGGCTCTCCTAAAAATGAGTCTTGTTTTCCATTCTATCTGTGGAGCACTTGATGGCAGTTTTTTTTTTCCCATCCGGAACTTTCCTCTGTCATGGACGGCAGCAGCTAAAGAACTAGACCTACTCTCTTCTTGTTTAGATGAGACTAGGCACAGACTAAGAATTAAATATTAAAATTAAATTTTCACAGTAAGTCACCTGTGTCTACAACTCCTATTAAAAGTGATTTGCAGATAAAGGAAGGAGTTAATGCTGTTTAGCATTGCTTAGCTTGACTTTGACCACAGTACTAAGACTCAGTTATTCGTTGTTCACAATGTTTTCATAATCAATATTATGCCAGAAATAAGCTGTTCCAACTCTACAAAAGAAAAAGGTATCCAGCAGCAAGGAAAAACAAATCTGAGGACCTGTATATATTATTTGTTATAGCTGTCTAATTACAGCAATTTGTGCTCTATTTTTGTTCTTTGGCTCATCATACACATTGGACCTGATTCTGAGAGGTGCTGATCCCTTCAATTGTCTTTGACCTGTGATTCTCCAAGTAATTGCTATTCAGCCTTGATCTCTTGGAGAACAGAGGTCTTCCAGCACCCCGCAGGTTTGGGCCAATTGTGGATGATACAAGTTGGAAGAATTTGAAGCCTGCTGCTTCTCACTACTTTCAGGCTTTTTGGAAATAATGACTAATAGGGAAGTATTTCACCATACAATCATGCTATTTATACTGCACCAGCGCTGCTGGAGAGATATAAAATGTTTAAATGTAAGTATCAGAAAAGATTTTTTTTCACTTTTCTTATATCATTATGGGCTCTTATGATACTATAAATATTTGCAGCTTTTTTTTACTTAGCTGTATATTAATATGGTCACAAAAACTAGCATTCTTAAATGCTCATAATACCCTCAAATTTAATTAATTTTGCTATCATCCATCAATTTTACTAGTAGCAAGCACTGCTTACAGTTCTATCACTAATGCATTGTATGACGTTAACCTTTCAAGTACTTATTCAGACATTTCAATTGTCAAAATTCCATAGGGGTCCTTGATTTCTTCTTCACTAATAACTATTGAATGTTGCAGAGAAATTGTGTGGCTGAGACAATATTTGAATTTGTACTTGGAGATTTTTAGATGAAAAGTATGAGACAGCTGTGACTAGTAGTGGTTTTGTTCAAATTAGCTTCCATTACACTCCACCAAGTAAGCACAGCAGTAGCTGCTGTGAGGTGCTCATTATTTCTAGAAACCAAGCCATTAATTTTTCATTGTATTTGGTTGTGTCGTTGGGCTTTTCCCCCCTTTTATAATGATGATAATAATACCAATCTAAACCACACAGAATTTGACATGCTTGGCTCATTAATGCTTTTTGAAGCCTGTTGAGAACTTCAGGTGGAAGGAGCTACAGAGCACGAGAGGTCATTAAACAAAAACTGTCATGTTTAATTAAGACACATTCCACATAAAATCAATTGTGGTTTTCAGAATTTTCTCTATCCTTAGTCAGCATGAAGTGACCAATTAGATTAATAGGTTCTTTGCTTCCATAAAGACTATATGATCTGGCTTTTTTTTTTTTTTTTTTTTTTTTTGCAGGAAAAAAAAGGGGGACTGAAAACATTTCATTGTCTTACAGATTCTCATTAGATCAATCTTATGTATTTTTGTCTACTCAATCCCAGACAAAGCTTAGCGTTAGCAGGTGGGGTGAAAATGAAAAAGAATTAGTATGTAAGATAGTATCTTTTCATATAATCTGATTACTGAATGGAACAATTGTCAGTGGAAAAAAAGTTTCTCATTTTCCTGATCCAATTAAACAGCCAGTAATATCAATATTTGTTTTCATTATCTGAGATGTTGAGCAGTATGTAAAGATGGTACATTTTTTTTTGTGTTATTGTACTAACCTGTTGTTTTGTGTATGTGTCACTGCTGTCATCTTGTTTTCTTTTTTCCCAAAGTCATGTTCGTATTTTACATCCAATGCTTTTCCATTAAAAATCTCCTTCATCAATGCAAATGCTCCAAGTAGAAATATCAATATTATTTTTAAGGTAAGTTACTCCTCTAACTCTCACTTCCTTTTGTATGCAAAAGGCTGATTTTAACTTCACCTGATTTATGTTTTAAATGTAGAGCCGGCGAATGTTTGATTTGGCTCTGTTCTTCACTTTTTGCAGTTATTTTTGATATTAGGACTTTCATTGGAATATGCAGAGAAAATACACTGAGGTACCCAAAATTTTGATTGAGAATCAAATTACTTCTTGCATCTCTTTCACCTTAGTGGAGAATGCCAGGCTAAAATATAAAGTTTTAGAAAATAAACTGGTTTGTTAAGTACACAAAGTCAGAGAGCACGTTCTAGGAAGAGATTGTTCAGTATGACTGAATCCTGTAACCATATCTATATGTCTCACAATTAAAAATGCTACAGTGTTAACGACTATTTGCTGGAGAGAGTTTAGTTCTAATACTGCCAGACAGTGTGAGGGAATGGGCTGAGAAAGGAGAGGCAGAGGGGACTGCAGAGGAGCTCTGTCTCAGTAGAGCTGGTTGGAAGAACTGACTAGTACTCCATTTTTCAGCTGTCAGCTTCAGAGCTTCATAGTTGGGACAGTGCTATGGCCGCCAGCAAAAGACAACACTTGAAATCTAGATCTGTTTCTCTTTCAGAAGTGTATGCCTTCCATAATAGTGGGTGCTAGTTTTAGACAAACACTGAAGTTCATAGAATGGCTAATGCATATAAAGCAGTTGATGTTGCCAAGAAAAGATATTATTCTTTGATTTCTGGCAATTTCGTGTTCAAAACCCAAAGCATAAGAATTGATATAAATAGATAAATACAAAATACAGACTGTGATTCTCAGTTATAGAAATATGCTCTCCAGGCATTTTAGGAGAGGCTAGCAATGTTTTTTTTCAGTATATTTAGAAAGCTTCTTCTTAGGATATTCCACCTGAGAATCTATGTGAAATGCAAAGCTTCCTAATTACTTGAGCAAATGCTAGCCCATGAGGCATTTAAAGATTTGAGCTAGTTCCATCTACACAGAATTTCCCCTGCCTGGTAATGTTCAAGAGCCATCAATTTTTGAGCTGCTGTGTGAGTATTATAATAGACATAACTTTTTCCTGTCAGCAACCCCTTGGAAAAATGTATTTTTTAGTTTTACTGTTATTCAAGTGTTCATTCATTATGTACAGTACATACATACATGAAATAATAAGCACTGCTATTGTACTTAATTTTCTAATAACTGAATTTGTGAGGGTAAGAGAGCAAGTAAGTGGAGAGAATATGTTTCTCAGACCTAGGTACTGTGAAGAATTAATTGGAGTCAAGATTACCTTCAAGTGAAAGAAAGGTAGATTTGATTATTTATTTTTAAAAATAAATTTGTCTCTTCAAGCACTCATTTAGTGACTGTAAATGTCTGTAGTTTGGAATGCTTTTGTAAAAAGAACAAAACAAGAGAGCAAAAAGTACCAGTCATGTATTTTAGATAGGTTTTGGGGTAGGGAGTCAATACAAATAAAAGCAGACCTTTTGTTTTCACAGGCTATTTATCCAGCTATCCAGCCATGGTTAAAGATAATCTCTTCATTACCTCTTGTGGCTACAATTACAGCCCCATTTCACTAAGATTATTGTTTAACAAACTCCATGGGGAGAGCAGGCACCACTGTTTGAAACCGAATATGAATTATGTCACCAATAAAATGCAAATTGATTATAAATTTCCCCTCAGCCTGCTGCAGAATCCAAGTTGTGAAGCTTAACATTAGGTCAAATGCTATCATTTTTTGAAAAGGGATCTAGCATTAGGTAGACTTTAAAATATAGCTAAATTACGATCCTACCTCCGGATTAAATTTTCAAACTTTAGTAATTGCACAGGAATAATGAGTAGAAAGGCTATTAATCAGAGAGCATTTTCTACCATTCCTATGGCTGCCTGCTTGTGCCTTCTATTCTATTCTCTTTCTGATGCAGAAAGATAACTAGCAAATTTGAAGAAAAACAAGAGGGGGTTACTGTAAAATAAATTTAGCTATTTTTTGCATAGGAAATTTCCAAATTATTTATAAAGCTGTGTGGTATTGAAGGAGAAACTTGGATCTCTTATGCTATTTTAACAGATAGGCGATGATCTACGTCAAGATATGCTGGTTCTGCAAATTATTCGAGTGATGGACAATATATGGCTGCAGGAAGGTCTGGATATGCAAATGATCATTTATAGATGTTTATCTACAGGAAAAGACCAAGGTCAGTTTCAGTTTACAAAGATTATTCCAATCACATTATTCACATCTCTTGTAAATAACGGTACAGAAATAGCCTCCACTCAACTTTTTTTTTTTTTTTCCCAAAAGTGTCCTGCTTATCTTTTCTTTATAAAAAAAGTATATAGAAAAAAATACATGATACATTACTGAATGCTTATCACTTTCCAGAAGTAAAGCAAAACTCATTGAATTTTGCAGCAACCTAGGCTAGAATTTTGTAAAAGTTTCAACATCAGCTTTCACCATATTCTTAAATGTAACTTCACATATCAAAAAAAGGTTTTTGGAGAAAATTGGCTATAGCCACTGAAGTGTTAATCCATTGTGATCCCACAAAAATGCTTAAATGAACCTAGAAGTTTGTGGCTACAGAAAGCACCTGTAGAGAAGTGATGACATCTTTGCAGTGTTGAATTTGAAATATTACTCTAGCAATTTATGCTGCTTAGGGTGAGCCTGACTTATCTGAAAGCTTTACTTCTCTCTTTTATGGTTGTTGTAGTAGAGCTGTAGCAGGGATGCCAATTGCCTGCTAAAAAAAAAAAAATTACTGACAGCAAAAAGCTTACTATTTTTCACTGACTCTCTAAATGTTTTACTGAAAATATTCCTTTCACCACGGAAGACTGATGTATTCAGACTATCTTCTGTAGAAAATGTACCAAAAAAAAACAATAATAAAAAAATTATACTCATTTTTTTCTGCGAGCCACAAAGAGAAAACGAGAGAGGATGAATGATCTGAAGGGACTATGAGGAGGTACAGATAACTTCACACACATGGCAGGTGGCTAAGGTGAACATAAAAAGACTACTGCCTCCTTTACAGAGGTTGGATTCAAAGCCTGAAGACTTCTGCTTCAAAGGCAAATAACACAATGAACATTACCTCTGAATACAGTTCTAGTCTCTCTGATAATACTAACACTTAATTTGATTTTTGCCAAGAAAGGTATAGATAACATCTGCAAATAGTATCCTGCCTGATGTTTTCTTCATTTCAATACCATTTTGGCAGAACACCTTTCAGCTTTTCAGATTTTCCACACACTGTCTTTCCTTAAGAATAATAGGAGTGTTAATATAACTGATTTACAGTTAATAATCAAGAATAAAAGGACCAATTGACATGTCTATGGTCACATAGAACATGTGCAAAAATACACTTGTTTACTCAGATCCTCCAAGTCCTGGGCTAACATCTTGCTTTGTGGACCAGCTTTTCCACTCAAGGAGGATGGGGGATGATCATTGTATAGTCATGGGAACACGGGAATTACTTAAATCTCAAGCAAGCACAGATAAGTTTAAAGCAGATAAAGCACTCTGAGAATACTGCTTTCCAGGTATGGCATTGTAAATAGGGCTGTTGCCAAATGAATTCACTAGTAGTCCTTCCTGTAATGCAGAGTTGCAGAGTGAAGTGCCAGGGGACCACATACAGGAACAGCAACAGAAGTCTGGCAAGCCATCTCTCAGTTCCAAAGAAGGAATTAAGTACATGCACTAGGGACAAAAGATTTGAGTGAAGTGTTGCAAAATGTTTGGCTTCTTCTGCATTTTGCATACCCAGTATATGTCACCTTGGATCAGACTAATCTCTGCACTGTCTAGGAGCACAGTCTCTAGCTGTGATCAGTGTAATGCACTGCAGAAAAAAAAATGGCTGTAGTAGTCTTGACAATTAATGCATATGAAATAACTTTATATTCCATAGTAAATATCTGATCCACATTTTTTTAACACACATATTATACCTACTTTGAGTCTTGTTAAATTGTTGGTCTTTTGTATGTATGCAATATTGTTACTGGTGATTTTATTTCTTCATGGAACTGCCATTTTTCACTACATGTCCTTTGTTTTATAGTCTCTTAAGACAAAGAAAAAATTAAATCTTGGTCCATCTTCTTGATTGAATTCGTTATTTTAGAAGCTACTGATTCTGTATTTTTTGAGCATGGAATGATCAAAAAATATGCAAATGTGTTGTCTGTCTTCATGTTGTTTTTTTTTTTTTAAGTTGTAGGCTTCTCTCTCATGTGACCTCTATTGTATCTGATTAGGGTTGTTACAGATGGTGCCAGATGCTACCACACTAGCCAAGATCCACAGGGAGTCCGGACTGATAGGACCATTGAAAGAAAACACAATTAAAAAATGGTTCAATCATCACCATCGTCTGGAATCCAGTTACCAAGAGGTAACATCATAATGAACTTTATTATACATTTCGTCCTATGTCATGCAAAACACAAAATCATAATGGCAGTATGCAGCAAAAACAGATGACTCACACTCAAGGCAAACAAGTAACAGGCATAGAAGCCAGGGAATTGATTTAAATTGCTGTTCTCTTATTAAAGAGATATTGCTCTGAATCAGCTGCTTTGTAATGCTTTTCCTATAAAAACAAATCATAGAGATGTTTAGAAATAGAAACAGGAAAGTGGAGAGAATCTACAGTATTAATTTTTGAGCCCCAAAATATTGAAAATATTGAAATACTTGATTTTATATAAACAGTGCAAATTCTTAGTGAGATTCCTGTATTTGTAACTAGCTATGGTAATACTGAGTTTTGTAAAGCTCTGTTATAGAAACTGCCCAATCATGTGATGAACAATATCAAGCTTTTCACATCAGACTGTGGGATCCCATGTAATGCATCTGTTTACATGAAACCAAGAAACCAGAAGTTTTATTTATAGAAGCAGAGATTTCCTCTTGAAAAGAACTTCTATTAATTCCTCATTTGTTGAGCATATTCTATGGCCCATTTAAAAGTTTTTAGTATTTGTGTTGCTGGGAGAATTTCTGATTCCTTCCCCATTAGCAGCCAACATTTTAAATTAATTTTGAAGGGAAGATTTGGGTGTTATCTTTTTGTAAATGATGTGCTTTTCAAAAAGTTAATTAGTAGACAGATATACAACTTAAATGCGTTTGATAATTTTTAATGTTCTATAGTTACTTCCATAGGTTCACCCATATTTTCCATGAGAACATTGAAATTCCTAGTATATCACGTAGATTCAATTAAGCAGGAATTATCTATACAGAAAGAAAAACAAAGTTAATATGTTTACAGTATGGTAGATCCACAGCCAACATTTTTATTGAAAAGTAAGCTATTAGTTATTGACTGAAAACCTGTTTTCTTACTGCTGCTACTCTTTGTAAAAAATTATCATGTTAAATTTTATAAAACCAATTTCAACCCATTTTCTTATGATTTTTTTAAACATATAAAATGCAGTCCACTCTGATTGTATAGGGCATGCACAAAATTGCTGCTTTATATTCACCTTGCTCTTGCTCGTGAATTAACCTTTCATTTTTACTTAGTAATTTTTTACTTATACAGTGCTGTATTTAGAATACTCAAAATGCTTATGCAGAATAAGCTTTAATATCCTCATTTTATGGTTGAGTGAGCAGAATCGCAGAAAGCTTAGGTGTTTTATCCAAGGTCATCTATGTGAGTAAGTAGTACAGTTCGTCTTAAAATTCAACAGAGTCTTGTGTTGAGGCCTAAGTCTTACAAAGTGCTGTCATCCACCATATCATCCATTACAGATGTCAGCCTCAGTCTACATGGAAATCCTGAATGCCTGAATAATGATTTACCTTCCTAATGTAGGTTTTATCCAAAAATGTAATGATTACAAGGAAGGACTTTTTGGGTTTCTATGTAAATGAATCACATTGTGGTTGATACTCATGAGAGATTAAGATTTTTGAATAAGAATTGCATTTACAGTTCTTAAACTGTAATTGATAAAATTTAATAAAAAATAAAAAAAAAAGTGAGAACTATTCCTTTGGCCTTGGGGTAGAAGACTGATCATGATTTTAATCAGAAATAACTCTCCCCACAGAGAAGATGCTGAATGCATAGGTTATGAAAGTGACTGGGTAGATTCTTCTAATAGGAGAAGTCTGCAGTCACAGAACTTAGTAGAAAACAGAACCTACCTAAAGGTGTCTTGTAAGCAGATCACCAGCTTGCACATTTTCCTATATCAGTTGTAGATGCATTTTTTTTGCAAAAAGCAATGCCACAATGTAGTACTGTAAAGATTGATAAGATAGATCTGAATAAGTAGAATAACTGGGAAAAATACGCATCTTTGCTTTGTAAAAGTGCTCATCAGTGGAGTAGGTTATATCAAACAGGAAAGCCAGACTGGTTTGGAGTTTAATCATTCTTTTGGTTTTCTCTGCATGACACTTAGTTTGATCTCAGTCCATTTGGATTTGAAGATGCTATGTGCAGAAAATGATTTAGCCTTTGTTATTTCAGTTCATTTCTATAAAATTGAGTTGAATGATTTGGGCTGGGATAGTGTGAGACTTGATTCATTGTAATTTAGTGCTGTTGAAATGTGGAGAGAAAAGACCCATGTAGGTACAGAACAATTGTGCAAAATAACCCACTTTTTTACAATGCAATTTGTAAAATTAATAGATTTCCATCTTACTTCTAAACAATTTCTTTCACAATAGAGATGCAAACTACTGCACAGAAAATCTAAGCTTCCTTACAACAATCTTGCTTTTCTTAGGTACCCTTCACCTTATAAGTTTGCCACAGAATTCCAAGAATCTATAAACCAGAAGTTGAAGACTTTGTGCATGAAATTGTTGTTGCACTGTAAACTTGAAATTTCAGTACTACTTCTTCTTTAACTATCCTAAGAATATTCATGTTAAAATTTTAGCTACATTTGTAGAACCACATTTATTTGTTTTATTGTTAGCGTTGCAAAATAAATAAATAAATAAAGTAAAAAAGTATCTCTATATTTCTAATAAGTGCTTTTATTTAATTAACTAGGCAATAAGGAATTTCTTTCATTCCTGTGCTGGCTGGTGTGTTGTCACCTTCATTCTAGGAGTTTGTGATCGACACAATGACAACATAATGTTGACAAATGCTGGACACATGTTTCACATTGATTTTGGAAGATTTTTAGGTCATGCACAGACATTTGGAAGTATAAGAAGGTCAGTATATATAGTAAGACATATAATAAATAGACTAAAAAATATGTTCTGAATACCCATTTAAAGGAGTTCAAATAGGATCAAGCTTTTTTTTTTCTTTCAATTTTTCACAAAACATCTAAAAAGATTGGAATGACTGGAAAGGGAATTGAGATGCTGGAGATTCCCTTTCAGTCTTGTAAACAATCAAATTAGCAAAAAACTTTAAATCCTTGTCTGGTCAAAAATTTGAATCAGATTAACTTGAGTAGTGAACAGAACAGTAGACTGGCCTATGCCAAAAGGATTCTGCTTTCCATTTTTTCCAAGTGTTTCTGTAATTAATCCCAAACCATAGGTGTGTGTAACTGACAACTCCTTTGCCATACTGAGAGAATAAATCAAATTTTCTAATTAGAGGTGAAAAACGATTGAACCATGCTTCATAATGAAACACTGAAATTGAGTGAAACTGCAGTCTTTTTATAATCTTCCAAAGATAATGAAGGTCAGGTTCTATTTTGCAAATATCTTGATTTACTTAGACAAGGCTGTGATTTTTCTGTTTCTATCTATCTCTGATGCCTACCTGATGATAAGTGTGATCATGTATGCTAATTTCTACTGTGAACATGCCGTAGGGGAATTAATTGGGAAGTAATAAAAATAGATAATTCTAGTGTGTACAGTACATGAAGAAACTGTTACATAGCGAATGGATCCTTAACAATGACAAAATGAATGTGTAGAATGACTTTTCACCACGTTTTCTAATAGTTTCCCGAACCAGTGCTAGAATTAATGGCTTGAGTTAATCACTCCTTTCTTTTGTTTTCTTTCTTTTTTTTTAAGCTTGCCTTTAACTATTTTACACTATCTCTGTGTGTGAGACAGAAATAACTGTGGGAATATTGATATGAGGGATGCTGATGAGGCTAATAAGTACTCCCTAAGCTAGACAGTCAAAAGATTTAGCTGCAGTGCTCAGAATTACCATCATTCAAGATATGTTATTTTAATCCTACTTACTTGCTAGGGAAATAATAAAGCAGAACAGAGCCATAAAAAGATACTCAGGCACACTCAGTTAAATGTTGCATCCCTCACTCCAGCAAACCTTATTTCAGAGCCCATCAGAAATTTTCTTAAGTAGTATTTTCCCATGAGCAAAGAATTATTTAGTGTGAGTGAAAGGTGAAACCAACAAAATATAAGGAGACACACAGCAATAAAACTTAAGCAGAAATTATTTAATAGTAGTAATAAAAGTAGATTTTAATTCTATTGTTTGAGAATTCAGACTTACTACACTGTGTAAATAAGAATACAAAAACAACTAACATTGTAGTAAGCTCCATAAATAGTAGCCATTTTTTCCATTTCCTTCATGCCGTATATTGCTTTTAAGCCATAAAATAAAATGAGAATTGACATTTTAGGACCACTACTTAATTCCTTCATGGTTCCTCAGCAAAACAGTCTCATACTTTCTGTAGGTTGTGAACATCATGGGTCTTCCCTGAACCTGTGTGCAGCTGAGCAGATACGAGATCAATGACTATAGTTCTCGCCAGCTGAATGCACCGTCAAGAAATGTAACATATTATTTGTAACACAGGAACACAAGCATACGACATTTCTACTTCCCATGAATTTCAGGCTCATTCTGAATTTAAAACCCTCAGTGTTATTAGTATCCATCCATTCCCACCAGGGATATCCTGAGGTAGTTTTAGTCCCTACTTTTAACACTTGTTTATATTAGATTTTTATTTGAGTACTTATTGGACTTTTATTTGAGTTCTTTGCACTATCAAATGATTTAATGATCCTAAAATAATATTGATAAAACAGCAAACAAATAATTTCAGATCTTCAGAATTATTTGTACTGATCCTTGGGTTTTTTGTTTCTTTTTTGTGCAGTAGATGCTATATGCATACTTGTGAAGTTCTGTAGGTAGCTTTAAAGAATGTAAAGTGCCTAATGCAAATCCCTAAACAAATCAAATAACAAAAACAAAAAAGCTATGCAAATGAATAAATTCTTGTAGCTCACTGTCTGAAATGATAAAAATGGACAGTCCTTTCAAAATTTGGGAAGATATCTTTCATGCAACAGCTGCACAATCCATTTTCAGTGAGTTTTTGACAGTAACAAAATCTTACTCCTCATAAACCTCCCTGAGAATAGGTCCTCTCTACCATTCTGACTACGGAGCATCTCCTCTGATGTAAGTAAAGATATACACAGCAGCTTTGAGAATCCTATGCTGTCATGCATGGGCAGTGGTTCTTTCTATGAAATCCGATGTGAGTCTTCAGAGTATCCTTTGAAGATTATATGATTCATGCAGTCATGCTCATTTTTGCATTCTGAATTGCATAACACCCTCTCAAGAGCTTAGTTAATTTTTCCATTTCCTGCCCTCATTATTAAAAGGTGTCCAATAAACCTGCCCATATTTGAGTTCAAGACAGAAGACAGTGGTTCAGCACATAGTGTTCTCAGAGGGAAGATTAATTAGGAACATTCTGTTTTTTCTAGTTCCCTATACCTTCACAGAGGCAAATATCTTAAATAGTACAAATAATCTATCTTTATATGGGTCTAGGAACTAATGTTTGCAGGGCATCATATCTAACCAAAAACATTATGAGAGCTTGGCAGCAGGATTGTTGCCAAATTCCCACAGGAAACTTTCTTTTTGAAAATCAGACTTCATTTACTTTTTTTTTTTTTTTTTAATCATAGTAAACAACACATTTTGTTTATGCCAATAAAATTCCACTTCTTTCATTTTCTAATCCAGCCACCGCATTTGACCCTGCATTACCCTAAAGTACGAAATTGTTCAGATACACTTCAAACTGCATGAAGAAATTTCTATAAATTCATTCCATTTAACTGTCCTTTCACTATTGACTATTCCATGCCAATCACCTTCTTAATCCCACTCTGAGTGAAACAGGTATACTATTATCCAGGTAAGCAGGAATAAGGCAGTCATCATCAAATGGCATGGAAAAGGTGTCAGGCTCGTGGCTGTACTTGCTACAATTTGTTTATTTTTCTTCTTTTCAATGCCAATCTTTTAAGCTTTTCTTAATTGGTGAACTAATCAGTAAGATTTTTATTTAAATCCTGTACTAACTTAACTAGTCCAATCTTTACCAGTCTCATCCTTTCCCCTGCAAGTCACTTCCAGAACTACTGTATTTATTTATTCAGTGATATGTAGTCTGAAAGCTGATGGCAAGATATGGAGTAGTAGTACAGCTCATGGCATACTATACATTCACATTGTGATAATATGTGTCAATTAATATTATTTCTTTTAATAACTGATCACAGATCTTTTATTTATTTTTCTTTTCTGATCTGAATTACAGAGACTCTCATCTTTTTGCCAAACTAATCCTGCACGCTGGCAGGGTTTTCCCAGAAGTTACATCTGCTAAGTTGGTTTTCTTCTGCAAAGTTAATTACTGGAGGCAGTATAACTATTCCACTGGGTTTTTTGAAGGAAGTTTCAAAATTATGGGAAAATGATGTTTCCCACACTTTCTTCTTACGTCAGTAAATTTCCTACCCTGAAAAGCACTTAAGAAATTGTGAGCATGTAGAAAATTATCTCTTCTTATTTAATAAGTAACACATTTCACTTTTTAGTGTTAATAAAATTGTTTTTAGTCTTCCTGTAAAAGTTTATTTGAATAAATGCATTCTTTTTAGGCATTTATTTCTTACATGTCCAAATCAATTCAGAAAAAAAAATAAAGTTCCATCTACATTATTACTTTTCCTACTTTTAGGAAAAGAATGGAAGAAGAAAGGTAAGAATTTGAGACATTCTTTTTTTTTTTTTTCTTTTTTAAGGAGTACTTCTTAAAGGAAAAGTCTAGAATGTGAATGTTTAAAAATAAATTGATATAAAATCAAAATGTTTATTTGGGCTGACCTGTTTTACTTGCTAAAAAAAAAAAATCATTAGAAATGTTTCAGTGTGCCTGTTTAATAGTTTATTTTCTGCAGGTTAAATTTATTCTTCCAGTATGATCATTCTGGAGTTAGTAGTTTATGTGAAGTATAAAAGCCAGTATCCACTTTCAGCACTTCCTCTATGGTAACCTTCAAAAACCTCAGACTGAAATCCTGGAAAGATTTAATTTCATAACTTGAAGCATTACTATCCCCAGTGGTCTTAATAAGATTATACAGGTGTTTAAAGTTAGTCATACACATAAGCCTTTGCATAAAGACCAAAAGGTGAAATATGCGTAAAAGGAATAAATGTGAAACAGTATCACCTGAAAGTTGAAAAGGCCTAAAGAGTCTTGAATTTGTGAGGCAAGAAGTCCATCACTTCTGAAGTTAGGCACCTCTAATTGCCATAAGTTAAAACACCAAAAGCACAAATTAAGACTGGGCAGCACAATTTGCAGTGCTGAGTTTCAGACACTTTTCTGTTCTATCTGTCTACTTTGAACAGTGGTGTTTATTGTTGCTGTTTTGATGCTTTCTCTAATTATCAGTCCTGAATAGTAGTTTGTGCTTTTCTAGTTGGTACTTATTTTCAGTAATAGCCTCTTGTGGAGAGCATTCAGTTAAGGCTTTATGAGTAAATTATATTCGTTGTACACTTGGTATTCTTGATTTAGTTTGTTATCTTTTTCAAAGTACTCAGACTTTGAAAGGACTTTTAGAAGGGTGTGTTTGTTGTTTTTTTCCAGTACAATCTCTGTACTGATTTGACCCTGTCCAGTTCATCCAACTGCATTGTTCTTCTGCTCTATTGAGTTCCCTGGAACCCAGTTCCCATCTGTCGTATCTCCCAGTACCCGCCCCAGATTTTCATTTTGCTGATTCATGGCATTGGCTACTTTCAGTTTTTAGGAGTAGCTGCTTTCCTGAAGAAGCTATCATGTATTCTTTGCAACAGTTATTTGGGCTAGATAAACTATTTGATGCCCTCAGAGCCACCAATGAAATTCCTTACACTTTTCAAGATTTATTCACACAAGTTATTTCAGTGAGTCCCTATCAACCTCCTATATCAGAGATTTCATTCTCCCCTCTCTCCTTCTCTTTTTTTCTCATCTACTCCATGAATTTCTGTAAATCATGGCTACAAACAGAAAGTTTAACAATAAAACAGAAATAAAAGAGAAAATGACATGATGTTCACTTTGATTATATGCTTTTGTTATTCTTTTCAAAGTATAATTTTTTACAGAGGCATTTCCTCTTTTCCCCTCCCTCAGAAACATTTTACTGCAGCATCTGTTTCTCCAAAAGCATTCTACATACCTATTTATATTCAGGGAAAGCTGCTCTCACACAGTCTGTGTATATCAAGCACTTTTAAATTAATCTCTGTTGCTTAGTCTTGGTATCTATTTCTGCTTGTTCTGCATATTACCTCTTTGTCCTTCATCCTTAAGTGGAAAGCATACTGACATATTTAATTCATGTAGGATTTCATCCCCTGCTGTAAGAAATTTCAGCTTCTTCATCGTTGATTTATTCTCCTGTTTTTGGAATACAAAACTCCATCAGACATCTCCCACTATCTTTTCCAAAGAGTCATCTCATACAGAAAAGACCTGTTAGCTGATTAGAAGTGTGAGATATAAACCCAGCTGTTTTAAGGCATCTTTCATGTCTTGAGATTTAAAATCCACTCCCCCCAACAATTCCCCCCCCCCCCCCCTTTTTCTTTCTGCTTAGAGGCAGCCAGAACACAAAAAGTTGAGCAGCAGACTCTATTAATGAAAGGAATTGCTACAATCTCCTTGTGAATTAACTCCCAACTATTCTATCCATATGGTTAGTAATAAATTCCTAACAAACCTGGAAAATGTGATAGTCATAGAAAATGATATAAGGCATCAGAAAAGCTGTACTAAACACTTTCAAATGCTGGCACTGAATGTAAAGTATATAAAGGACTAAAATGCACCTTAAAATTGTTATGCAGTCTGATTGCTAGTGACTCAGAGGACAAGCTGCTTTGTATGTGTCTCTCAAGATAAGGACCCTAACTTGAAGCCCCGGAATGTGCCTGGACACAGTAGTTCTGGACACAGCAGTGCTTTTAAATTAGTGTATATGAAATGCAGGGTTGCAGCCAGAACGCATATGAACTTTGAGTACATCTTGTAGGGAGAATCTATTTTGAGATTCTTCCAAAGTATCTGACTGTACAAAGTGGCTGAAATTCTTATTTATATGAATAAATTCTGTGTTCAAATCTCAGAATAACTAGTTATCACAGTGGAGACTTGAAAAATGCTGCCAGTGTGAAAAACAGCAACAGATGACTTAAACTAGTTTCTGCTTTCCCATCATGAGTCTATTGCCAGTTTTCTTGTTACAATGTAAGGTTCTAAATGAGTCCCTGGTGGCAGTACACACTGCAGATGTTAGGTCTACACTGAGAACTCTGACCATGTCTAACCTTAGCTGTCCACATTTGCCCTACCTATACTGTCACTTTGTATAGTAATCCTAAAGGAACAGATGTACACAAATTTCCATATCAGTAACTTCATTCACCCCACCATGAAAGACCTTTTAGTTAAGTGACATTCTTGGCTCTTCAAGCAGGCAAAGGGGCACAGATAGTTACCATATCTCAGTTTAAATGGGGAAACTAGATGTTAACAGAATGATAAATCAGAACCCTTAGCTTAAGCATGGATTACAGCTTGTTTTCCACCATATCAGTTAAGCATGATTAAATCTCCTTGTAACCAATTCAATTACTGACAGACACAGATAAATCTTCTAGAATAGGCCAGTTCAATGTGTGAAATCTTACATTTACTACTCATCAAAATAGTAGTTGTGTCTAATACAGTTATTTTACTGGGAAGCTCACATCTAGATTCTAATGATCAAAGATAAAAATAAAAGAAATGTAATGAATAAATAAGATCAGCAGTTTAAGAACTGTCCTCAATTCCCTAATAATTCTTGGAGATCCATACTAAACTGGTGTTTCTGCCTGTAAAAATAGTTATTTGTATAAAAATGAGATGAGTGAAATTATACTCAGAAGAGAGGTTTCAAATTTACAGGTAGAATTTTTTATCCAATAGGTATCTTGAACAGTAGTAGAAATAGCAGAGAAAAAGAGTTAAAACTCTGTTGTCAGTTATAGATTTCTAGTCGTCTGATTGAAGAATGTAGGTCAAAAATATTATGTACGTGTAGTTTACCTGAGCTAAGAATGCTCAAACACTGATTTCATTCCTTTTTTTCTTATGATCTTGTCCAGCTGAATCCTGAAAACCTCTCAGGAACCTCTCTGCACAACCTGTTTCAATATTTAATTATCCTCATAGTGAGGAGTTCTTTTTTTCCATTACGGTCAGGCAAAACCTCAGCTGTTTCAATTTCAGATCTTTGTCCTTTATTCTTGCCTGGCTCCGTTCTTTTCATAGACTCCTATAGATATTAAAATATTGCTATTTGGCTTTCTGAAAGCCTTCTCTTTCCCTAGGTAAACAAGCTTACTTCTCTCAGCCTGTTCATTATTTTGCTACTGACATGTCAGCTGTTCTTTCCCTTCATGTTCTCTGCCAGTTTTAATTCTAGTTGAGCTTTGTTTTTTCTAACACCATTTCTGCATGCCAAGGTAGAGTTTCTGCATTTCTGTCCTTGCTTCCATCTCCTATGTAAGTTTTTTTTTTCCCTTGAAGCTTAGTCATAAGTTCCCTGTTAAGCCAAGTGAGTCTCCATCTGTGTGTTACTGGAAATAAAAGTTATCACAAACAAAATTCAGGGTATATCTCCCAGGAAAAATGCTTTATGTTTTATTGATTTATGGTGAGTTTTGTTGTTGTTTTTCTTGTGGGTTTTTCTTTTCTTTTCTTTTCTTCTTTTTTTTTTTTTTTTTTTTGTGGGGGTGATGTGTTGGTGGTTTCTTTTTAATTTTTTTTGGGAGGGGGGGCGGAACTGTTAAGAACTTGCAAATTCGTGTATCTCTTCTGTTCCATTCTAAAGCAGTGTAATTACTTTGACAATTGAAATTTAGACTGTCATTTTGATTAGACATGGATGTTATGCCAGTTTTTGATGGTTTGAGAAATAATGTCTCAGCAAGATCTTTTAATTTACTCTTTTCA
The DNA here is from genome assembly GCA_036925125.1 of Oreortyx pictus. Taxonomy (NCBI): domain Eukaryota; kingdom Metazoa; phylum Chordata; class Aves; order Galliformes; family Odontophoridae; genus Oreortyx; species Oreortyx pictus. Next base: position 124,028,001 of record JAUPFR010000001.1, on the reverse strand, counting down.
GGAGCAGACCACTATCTCTGGAACAGTTTACAATATTCCTTCAGTAAAATAAACAGAAAGTAGAAAAGTTTTCTAAACAAATCTGAACATAGATTTACAATAAAAGCCTGTGATACTGTAAGTGGTAGCAACCATAACTGAAGTCAATGGGGAAGCTGCTGTCATGCCCAGCAACTGAAGTATTTGTTTTGTTAGAAGTGCAGAACTGCTTTAACAACCATTCATGGAAACTATCTGCCTGTGTTTCATTGTCAAGATGGAAGGATACACCAAGTAACATACCATAAAATTTGTGAGGTGATTGACATTTTGCAGTATTTTCTTTAGTAACTAGTATGCTGGGATAGAGAATAAGGTTGTTGACTGTTTAGGAGATACCTATGTAAGATCTTTTGTCCGTGTTGAAAGTTGCAGTTAGCAGTGATGTATAGTTCAGAAATGTATCTGAGAGTTATACAAAGTTAAATAAGAGTTGATATAAAATTGAATTGTAAAGTATGAGATGTGATTTAATCATATTGCTTCATGTGACACTGGTAAAACTGGAATATTTTCAGCATTTGAATTTTAAAAAGATGTGGTCCAATTACAAGAAGTCCATATAAATGTAATTAAAATTATCAGACAACTTGAAAACAATACATATGAGAAAAGGTTGAAACAATTCTCTACAGAAGACTGAAGACAGATGCAATCAAAATCTGTGAATACATTAGAGGATGCTGTTCAGAAGACAAGAACTTCATGTTCCCATAGGAAAGAGCAAGAATTAATGGGATTGAAGTGCAGTAAGGTTAGACTAGGCATTAAGAAAAAAAAAATTATGTGAGGGAGATACTGGAACAGAAATATAACAGGGAGATTGTAGAACTCCGTCTTTGAGAATAAGATAAACAGTCATATCAGAAGCATGTTTATGGTTGATATTGTCCTGGTAATCAGGAAGATCAAGTATCTCTTATGGTCACCCTTCTTACTGAAGATAAATTGTGCTGTACAATTGTTTACTTATTCATTCTGTAGTATATACAAGGGAGAATTTTGCTCCTGTTTTTTTCCATGTTTACATATATACATATGTATGTATGTATGTATGTATGTATACAACTGCTGTGATTAGGTATCTATTTAGCTTAGAGAAATAAGCAGTCCTACTCACTGTGTGTATGTCTTCCATGCACTTTCAGCTTTTGCTGCAAAGCAAAAGTTTCCAGCATTCAAACATTCTTTAAAAACTCCTATTTTAATAGATACATCAAAATTCCACATACTTGTGCTGAATACTATCAGTCACTCTTGACTCAGCCTATGAAGTTGTAAAGTAGTCAGGGAATATATGTAGTATGTGCTACTAAGCAGCTGATCTTTAAACTGCAAACAGTTCTGTATGGTTTCTCACACTGTCTCCTTAGTCCATATGATGATAACGTGAATTACATCTGAAAAAATCTTCTGTATTGATCTCATTTAATTACTGTGTTTTAAACAACAATTACAACACTACTAGGAAGTTTGGGTTGGATTGGAGCACAGGTCATTTGTTGGTGATTATCTCATATGTTTTTGCTGCTTAATATTAAAGGAAGACAATGCATCTTTCCTAAATGTCATATGCCATGAGATTCGTAACAGGGAAGACTGAAGCCATTGTTTGCCTTATGCACTTTGTTAATCAGGTTACATCTACTGTTTCATAACAAATCTTGATGATCTTGCCGATCTTCTAAGAATACAACATATTTCCAGCCTATAGTGAAGTTACAAGAAGTTTTCCCATCACCCCAAACTAAGTTTGTTTTTTCATGGTGATCTCTTCTGTTACTTGAGGTTTCCTTTCTTTCCTCTCTCTCATGACATGTTATCCAAACATTCTTCATCTCCAGAGGAAACATAAAGCACATTCCCATGAAAATCTCAGATCTCTGAAAGCAGTACACAAGGAAAAAAGAACAGTCAACCTAAACATAAAACTAACCTTATTTTTCTCTGAACGTCTTGAGTAAACTCTTTAGTCATAGCAGTAGAAAATAACTCTTTAATCTCTAGACCTGCAATCTGGCACTGCTATAAATTGAGATGTTGCCTCTTTTGACTGATTAATCATGTAAAACCAAAGGGTTCATTAATCTTGTCTAGGTCTTTAGTGGAGGGAGGGGGAGAAAAGAGAGAAAGCTGTGATTGATTTAATAGTTTTGGAGATATTTTGCACAGTACATCTGTAGTATACCTCAAGTCATACTAATTCTCTCAGTAAGGCCTTTTTTTTGTTGTTAAACTTAAGCCAACCATCTCATTAATTTCACGGAAATACCAAATTGTAAATAATACAGATTATAGGCCAAAGGGTTATTGTTCCACTGGCTGTAGTACTGAGTCATTTGCCTGAGGTAATGTAAGGTATTACAGGACTTAGCTGGATCTTGAGTATGTTTTGGGGTATAAAGTATTTCCTGTTTAGATTTTTTAAATAATTTCATATGAACAAATTATGTAGTAGATATATGTCCAAATGAGTGATGACTTTCATTGTTATTACTACTGAACTTTTGGTTGCTTTGCAAATCTTCTCAGTAAATGTGCCCTGTAATACTACCTAAGTAGTAAACCATAAAGAAGGATGTTGGTTAGAGATGGGTTAAATATAGAATCACAGACTGTACACCTGGATGAGGTTAATCTGTGCACGTATCTGTGATAAATTAGAATGTTCATGCAAAACCAGGGCAGCCATTGCTTCTTTGTTATGGAAGGTAAAGCAGGCTCTATTGTTTGCTGATGTAAATTTTCTTATGCAAAATGGATAGTGACTTGGACTTGACTCTTTGCAATTTTTCTGGAGTATTTTTAGACTACTCCCTTTCATTATTTTATATTCCAGAGAAGTCTGTAAAAACAGCAAAGAATATTTTGCCTCTTTACACAGACATTCAGCCCTGTTTGTATTTTCATAACCTTAATGTTCAGTGAGTAAGCACCTTTTCCCACTGCAACTTTTCCTTTAAATAATATCATGAGAAATGACTCTTTTGTTCCTTTTAGTGGATCTTGTCTCCAATACTAAATTGTTTTTATGGTTTTTATTTCAGTTGCAATGTGCTGCCTATCTGAGCAGACAGCTTACTTTGAGACATGCATGCATGGAGCTTCAGTGTATGACTTATTGCAGTTGTTACTTTATGGGAGAGGCTCTTATCTCACAAGGCCTTGACTAAAATCAGGCTTAAGTGCTCTGATATGGGAAGCAGATTTCAGATTTCATATTTTAGAGGTTAATATGGGAGGACAGGCCTATCACCTTAGGAACAAATGTCTTAATACTAAAGAAATTAAGAATGTTGTAAAACTGTTTAAAACAATCTCACAAGTAAAATTAATCTGTAAAAAATATAAATGCTAACATATCAGTTATGTGTTCAAATAGATCCTTGAGCAATAATGCTAAGGAAATTGACTAATGTTGCAATCATTGCATTATTGCGGAGTTGGCCCTCAGCCCAACCCAACAATGTTAAAGACCATATTTCTTCCAGTAAAGTAATTTCTGATTGCACTGCCTGTTTTCAGCTTGAGTAGATTAATGCAGGATACTTGGACTAACTCGGAAAGGGCTATGACTTCATAGCGTAATTGTGTCTCTTGATGCAGTTGGACAGCTAAAAATCAAATACAAATTTTGAACGCAATTATTGAACATTTAGAGCAGTAGTTTTGGTTTGGGGTATTTTACCCTGAAGGCCCTAAATAAGAAACTGAGATTTGTTTTCAAAACATTTCCCAGACCCCCAGATTTTCCCAAGATCATGCTCTCTGAACGCAGTAATAGAAACCGTTTTGTAATTCTCTGAGCTAAAGTATAAAACTACATAATAACTGTAATAGTCTTACTGAGTATAACTGTCAAACTCTGAACTCATATCTTGCAATATACAAGAAATATGTACAAATAAGAATGAAAATAGTGGATCTTCGTGATTCTTAATACTACTGAACTGAAATGGAGTAATATCTCAAATGATGAGGTAGACCGTTTTGCAATGAAAAACGCTTTTAGGAGATCTGTTTTCAAAGTTGGTTTATATGTAAACAATAACAAAAAAAACATTCAGAAATAAGAAAGGGAAGATCACCTGAACATTTCTTCTGACAGATGCTTCCAGCTGCAGCCTGGAATCTTGTGGCACCTGAGCTTTCTACAGTAATACAAAGCGAACATTTTTGTAGGAAAATCAGATCTCCTAGGAAAGATTCTTTGTCTTCTTTATGAATGAATCAGTAAGCATCAGAGCAGGCTCACCTCACATTTTAGCAAATAACAAACATTTTGAACTCTGTTTCTATGTACAAATTCCTAATATTTGGTTAACTCAAGTTTATTTTTATTTACAGGCTAACTCACTGCACATATCTCCTTGGGATATAGCCATCTGTTTTCATGCAACTATATGTACAATTGTGGTGAGCAAATCACTGCAGTAGTTTTATCTGTGCAGGGATGCAGTATATCAGTCTTTTCTGAAACTATAAAATGATAGGATTGTTAGCAGAAGCCTGGCTAATAGGCTTTTTTCTTCAGTAGCATGCTGTAGTCACAAACATTGCTAATGATAAGAAAAAAGGCAGGACATAGCCTCAGATTCTGCACCTCATTTTCTCTAGGATGAATATAGAGTTAGTGTACAGAAAACGAGAATTTGAGTTTGTTCTGCTGTGACTTATGTCAGAAATATCCTTTCAGAATGGTGTACATTTAAAGACAGCATTATATTTTGTATATTTTTGTGGTTTTGGATTGTGGAGTTGTATCTTTTTTTTTTTAAACACACTTCTTGACAAATAGGGAGTTGATATTTATATCCCATCTTGTTTGAGAACAACCTTTAATAATTTCAACACTTGGAGATAACATATTTTCAGATCCACTTTCAGGCAAGAGTCAAGAAATTGAAGCAGTGAGACTTAAAAATATATAAATCAATCAATGAATAAATTAAAAGAAAAAAAAGAAAAAAAAAAGCCAAAGGAAAATAAATATGCCCTTTTAAGTTGTTGTCTTTCTTACTAGGAAGATCTTGCTATGTGACCTGTCTCTGTCCTAATTAGTCAGGGATACCAGACAGAGCAATAGACCAGCCTACACTTGAAGAAAGGAGAGGTGAAGTAATGAGGGAATAATACAAGAAAAACAGATGTGAATAAAGAGTTACAAGTATTAACTGCCTTGCATCATTTGCTGTTTTAAGTGAAATTGCTTATTTAATTGTTCTTTTTTTCAAGGGATCGAGCTCCTTTCATCTTCACATCAGAGATGGAGTATTTCATCACAGAAGGTGGAAAAACTCCACAGCGTTTTCAAGAGTTTGTGGAGCTTTGTTGTCGAGCTTATAATATAGTCAGGAAACACAGCCAGTTACTCTTGAACCTGCTGGAGATGGTAAGAAGTTAGAGGATGAAACCAAAAATCGATTTCCTCTGGTGTATTCTTCCCTTTTAGTACTTCTCTGCTGCCTCCTGTAGCACTGTGAGCTAAGGCGGTATCAGCTGTTCTCAGAAAATGTCAGTGCCAGCATTTCCTAAGCAAAGAAACTATGCAATTTCATGTACTAATTTCTGAGAAAAGAAAAGCTAAGCTGCCTGGCTCCCCCTTCTCCCCCTCTTTTCCTTCTTTTAATGCATTCGTTTTTACAAAAAAGCAGACAACTGTGAAAGAATCTGAGTAAAGGTTTTAGATTCAGAAAAATCACTGTTCTTTTTTTTATTTTGTTTTTATTAATTACTTATTTTTTAGATTTTCAAGCAGTTATTTACTCACCTTGATCACAATTACAGTGAGACAAAGTACAGTAAATATTTTACTAACTGGCTGATGTAAGAATATATAGCAGCATTGAAGCTAACAATGATGCCACTTGAATTGTTTTTTGTGCAGTTCCATACTCCCTTCTTAGAATGGCAAATACAGGGAAGAAAAAGAAGGACCCATAGTAAAAGAGTTATTAATATCTTTTTGTACAGATATTTAAGATCCCTAGGTGTCTTTATGCCTTAAGCGTTCCTACTGATTCATGTGCTGTATCAAATTCTGTAACTTCTGTATGATGAAATTTACTTCTGTATGAAAAGTTAATCATTTTCCTCTCTCACAGGAAGAATTAGAATATTAAATTGAGTAGTATTTGTTTAGACGCTTACTAACGATATTAATCCAAAACTTACGACTAGGAACCTAGGTAACTGGTTTGTGTATGAAAACTTCTATACAAAGTTATAAATGGAATCCCTAATGAGGCTGCAGTATAGCCAAGATTTTGCTCTGTAAACACAGCTCTGTCATCTCCAACTTCTGCAGTAGAGAGGGGAGAAACAGCAAGAATTTCATCATGGCTCTGCTTGTTCATGGACTCTCATGCATTGGTACATTGAGTGATTACAGGGTAAGAGAGACTGTCCCAAAACACTTAACCCTTCTTCCGAAATATCTAGCAACCATATTAGCTGAAAGCAGATCTGGGAAATACTGCCTAAGATGGAGTGAAAGAGTCTCAGGAAAACTAAGGAGCACCCATTCACTCTCATCCACATCAGTTATTCTGCATTTCTGGACAGATTGCCTAAAACTGCAGTCTGCAAATATACCTACGTGATCTGCCCACCTCCTGGTCCTCAATGCAGTCAGTCCCTTCTGCAATCTGCAGAGATGTTGCTGTTAGACTGCTCTGGAATAATAGAAAGAAAATGTTCTCAGCAGGAGCTCTGAAATAACTAGCTAACTTTCCCTGAAGAAAACTTGGGTTTCTCTGTATTCAGGGCATGTTGCATCTTTTTTAGTTTCTCCTGATTTTTGAGGAGAATAGTCATAGAATCAGATTCATATAATCATGGAGTTGTTTGAGTTGGAAGGGACCTTAAAAAGTCATCAATCCAACCCACCTGCAGTGCACAGGGAATCCCATAGCTAGATCAAGTTGCTTAGAGCTCCATCCAGTCTGACCTTGAACGCCTCCAAGGACAGGTTATTGACATTTCTGGGCAACCTGTTCCAGTGCCTTACCACCCTTATCAGAAAAAACTTTTTTTTATATGTGATCAAAATCTCCCCTATTTTAGTTTGAAATCTTTTCCCCTTGTCCTCTCACAACAGACCCTGATAAAGAGTCTGTCCCCTTCTTTTTTAAAGCCCCAATTTAGATACTGAAAGGCCTCTGTTGTCTCCCCAGAGCCTTCTCTTCTCCAGGCTGAACAGCCCCAGCTTTCTCAGTCTGTCCTCACAGGGAATGTGTTCCATCCTTTGGGTCATTTTTTGTGGCCCTCCTCTGGATGCAACAGGTACATGGCTCTTTTGTACTGAGGACTCAACATCTGGATGCAGTAGCCTGGGTGAGGTCTCACCAGTGCAGAGCAGAGTGGCAGAATCACCTCCCTTGCACTGCTGGTCAAGCTTCTTTTGATGCAGCCCAAGATATGGTTGTCTTTCTGGGCTGCGAGAGCACATTGCTGGCTCATATCCAGCTTGCCCTAGTCCCCCAGTCCCTCTTAGCAGGTCTGTGCTCCTCCCTTACACCTTTGCTTGAGCCTGTCTAGGTCTCCCTGGATAACATCTCATCTCTTGTGCATGTTGACTGCACCACACAGTTTGGTGTCATCCATAAACTTGCTGAGGTTGCACATGATCCCACTGTCAATTTAACTGATGAAGATATTAAACAGCACCTGTTCCAAGATGAATACCATTCACCATTGATCTCCATCCTGTTACAGTTACAGGCATTGCAGGCAATACAGAATTAAAGGCATGTGCATGTCTACAGGGTTATGGTGTCACTGACATCACTGAGACATAGTGAGATGACTCTTACAACTGGAATGTAAGAAGACAGGCAAGAGAGAAGGCAAGAAGGTGTTGCCCTTTACATCAACTACCAGCCAGAATCCATGGAACTCCACCTGGGTTGGATGAGGAGCTGACAGAGAGCTTATGGGTTAAACAGAAGTCAGAGGAAGGACACATTGTAGTGGGGGATCTGCTACAGGCCACTTGATCAGGAAGACCCAGTGGATGCAGACCCTCTGTAAACAGATAGGAGCAGCTTTGTGTTTAAAAAACTTAGTCTTCATCGGACAGCAACTACCTAGTATCTGTTGGAAGAACAACACAGCAGGGCACCAGCAATCAAAGAGGTTCTTGGAATGCGTTGATGATAATTTCGTCTTCCAAGCAGTACCCATGAGAAAAGCCTGAGTGGAGAATGGCCTGAGGGCAGCCCTGAGAAGAAAGACTTGGGAGTGTCAGTTGATGAAATACTCAACATGAGCTGATAGAGTGCACTTGCAGCCCAGAAGGCCAACAACATCCTGAGTTGCATCAAGTGTTTCCAGGGAGGTCAAGAGAGGCTCCTCTACTCTGCTCTCAGGAAATCCCATCTTGAGTACTGCGTCCAGTTCTGGGGCCCTCAACACAAGAAAGACATCAAGCTGTTGGAGCAGGTCCAGAGGATGGTCACGAAGATGACTAGGGGGCTGGAGCACCTTCCTTTATGAGAGCAGGCTGAGAGAGCTGGGATTTTGCAGCCTGGAGAAGAAAAGGCAAGGAAACCTTACAAGCAGCCTACCAGTACCTGAAGGGGGCTAGGAAAGCTAGGAGTGGAATTTTTGCAAGGGCATGTAGCAACAGGATGGAAGGAAATGGCTTTAAACTGGAAGATGGTAGATTTAGACTAGATATTAGGAAGAAAGTCTTTACTGTGAGGATGGTGAGACACAGGAGCAGGTTGTCCAGAAAGGTTGTGGATTACCCTTTCCCTGGAGATGTCCATGGCCAGACTGGATGGGGCTTTGAGCAGCTTGGCCTAGTAGAAGATGTCCATGCCTTTAGCAGGGGGTTGGAAATAGATGATCTTAAAGGTCCCTTCGAACCCAAACCATGCAATGTTGAGTCTGGTTATGCACTTGAAATGCAGTCTTGGTCAGAAACTGTATCAAAATCTTTAGTTACATGGATAATTTCTGGAAAACTAAATAAACTGTGAAAAAGTTCCAATTTGAATTCATTTCCATGTAAGATAGTATGTTATCAAGAAACAAGATAAACTAACCACTGCCTATTCATACTGATAACAGTCTAAGATATCTTCAGTATCTGGAAATCTGCATCACTGCCTTTCCTTCCCCTGCCACATTGTTTTATGAGATGCTATTTATAAAGCACGATTAAAAAATCCAAACAGTAAGGCCATTTCCAAAAAAGTACAGCTTGGTGGGAGTTGTAAACTGTGCTCTCGATGATCAGTAACTGTCATCATTTTCTAGCGAAGTATGTTTATAAACCATAACTTATTTTTGCCCAGTGAAGGACTTAATGCTTTTTCTTAGTGATGAGCAGCACATTTCTAGAACTGTTACAACATTTTCTTCTGGGATTAAGAAATTATCCATGAAGTTTCCATCACTTTCAAAAGCAGAAACATCTGTAGGTGACCAAAAAGTTTGCCTGCAGATTTAGCCGTATAAATGGTTGTAGTTCATCAGCTTTGCTCTCATTGAAAAACTGATGTGAAATATTAAGCAGAAATTGATAGGAGGACACAAACACCTTCTGAGTCATTTAAAAAAGTGCACAATCCATTAGTGTTATAAAGATTTTTCAAGTAGAATATTATTAAAAGTGGCTTGGAGGTGACAGTAGACATCAAGTAGTTGATCCACTTGCTGGATCAAGAAATAGATAGAGGTAATACTATAATACAGGAGACAGTGCCTAGACAGAGATGAACTAGATCTTGAGACTACTGTCTCCAAAGAAGACACTACAGCTTCTTACAATTCAGTAATAACATCTGAGAAGATCAAGAAACATCATTGTTTTGGAGATCTGCTTATGGGAACTGCATACCAAGACTGTTCATTTTTCCTGGGATGGTGAGCTAAGATTCACACACCAGCTCTGAATCCAGGACCAAACAAAGCATAGGCAACTTCAGTCAGTGAGTTCAAAGGCACAAAAATATCAAGCAGGGTAGGTAAAGACATATATGCCACCAAGTGAGGGGGTAATTGCAGACTCTTTGGCATCTGATGACATTTGAGTTTTCCTAGGCAACATATAGTTGTTTTCTCAACAGTTATTCCATGTTTTCTCAAATTAGCGTCTAGTATCACCAGCCACAATTTTCAGAAATCTCATCCACCAAGGGACTGGAAACAAATTGTGCCATGTGGAGCAAGGAGGACAAGGTGCCAGTAAAACTGTCCAGATGAAGACATTTCTTACTTTAGCATATAGCTAAAGATCATTCAGGTTATATTCAGATCTGAAAATATTCCCTTTTCTAATGCAGCCAAAGAATCTTAATTTATCTATGCAACAACTCTTTTAATTTTAAAAGGGGACAGAAGTTATCTCTTATAAATGACTTGGAGGCGTAAATAGTCATATGTGTCCTTAAGTGCTGAATGTTGTTATTGTCCCCGTTCTCAATTCACTTACCAAGTTTTACCTAGTCAATAAAATAAGCTGCTTATGTTCACCTCATTGAGCACTCTGCTCCTTGCTGATCAGTGAGACAGTAATCTAACTGTCCAGTGATGTTATTGACTGGGCCTGACATGAAGCCAAAAAATAATATATACAGAATATTGAAAATTTACTTTAAAATTTTGGGAAGATAAGAAGGAATAAGGAAAAGGACCACCCAAGAATCCTTTTTCCCTTTCTTCTATTTCTCTCTCAACCAAACCTTAAAATAAAAGCAGTGTTTCCTTCTACAAAACTCAGTGGGACTTTCTACCTGCGTCAAATATCAATGAAGAATGCACAGCATTGAGTTCAAATTCACATACGTTTCCTTCTGAGCTATGTGAAGAAGTGAATTTTTTTCTCTATTACACAAGAAAAACATAATTCTCCACTTATTGCAGTCATTGAGAAAAATAAGTTGGTTTTGAATCGAGTCGAAATGATTCTAGTTGTTGACATTTTACAATGCATGGAGAGAGATGTATAGGCAATTGCATACACTCAGTTGTCAGCACTACCAACTGTGTTGTAACTTTGCGAGGGAAATATTTGGATTATTTGTCTTCTGAAACTGAGCCGACCAACTAACTAGAAAAACTTCATCCATCATGCATAGGGAATGTTGGACTTCTTCAGAGAGCAGTTCTGAGTACCAAGGTCAAGGTTCCTGTTATGAATCAGCATGTAAGGGAACCTTTCTCCTCCATTGACTTGAAAGGTCACATACGGAATATACAATCATTTTACAGGTGGAGTCTAGATTGGTGATAATGGAATCAGTAAATATAGATGAGAAGGTGATGTTGCACTAAATTGTGTTAGGATTTGGATAATATTGCGAACATAAAGAAATGTGGCTTCTATTCAGGTGGCTTGTCTTGTTCAGCATTTTGTTGCCTTCCCTTTAACCTTATTAAAAGGTGATGAAGGAAGATTAGCAATGCACGTATTAAGATTATCCTGTCTGAAGGGAAAACAAATTACTAAAATAGACTGGTGATTTTGATCAGTTACTCCTTCTGGTATCTCAGTGTGAAGATTTAAAATGCAATTTTTTCACTTTAGTGTTCCAAGCATTGGCATAGCTTCAAAACCACTTTAAAGATCAGCAAAACTTTGTGTTTTAGGAATTGTTCCTGTATAAATCCTTCTTTTTCTTAGTCAGACTTGTTTAATATATTTTATATAGTACAACAGATTAATAGTATTTCTTTATTTGTAAAGATGCTGCATGCAGGATTGCCTGAGCTGAACAGCATTCAGGATCTGAAATACGTGTATGATAACCTCCGTCCTCAGGACTCGGACCTCCAGGCTACAAGCTACTTTACAAGGTAAGGACTGCATATAACACTGCAAATTCATTTCCTTCAGGCATGAAGCAAAGCTGTTATTTTAAGAGGTTGTAGTCAGTGAAATTACACAAAAGGACACTTGGTCTTTGCAAGATTACTTTTAATTTAAAAGTCTACTCTTTATTCATTTTAAAACCAACCTCCTCAAGTTTCTCTCACAGTTGTGCATTTGTGATACGTATATAGGAAGTCGCTTATTCAGTGCCTACAGTTTTTATTCATCTGGCATGATTAAACCACCCTGACTTATTTGCAGACAACTTTCCTCTCTGCTTTTAGGTGTACTTGCTCCATACAACACTATTTGGACTGCAGACACTTTGAATGAATGAATGTTTGACTGAGCTTACGTAAATAATAATAGTAATAATAATAATAAAAATCTACATAATGTTTGCAAAATGTTTGGTAAAATTTCCCCATAAAAACATTTAACTTGCGTGAAGATTCAGAATTCCTATATTGCATTTCCTTTTCTGATCTTCTGACAGTTTTTGTTGCTTCAGGCAAGTTACTTTCCCTGTTTGCTAGTTTCTCCATCGGTAATAATGTAATGATTCTTCCTTCTAAGCACTTAACAGATCTATAATAGAAAAGCATTGTGTGTGAGTATAGGTACATTTAATGCTTCATTTGTATTAGGATAATGAAACCTTTTACTTGTTTGTGTTAATAGCAGGGGATTATTGATGAGGAGCTGCAGATGACCTAGATAATATCAGTTTGAAGCCTGCAGTTGTGATTTTCTGAAACAGTTCTGTGCATTTCATATAGTTCTAACTGCTTATGTGATGATACTCTAGATAAAGCCAACAGAGACTGAATGTATTTGGAAACTCACTTTTCCATGCTAGGCACAGTATGAGAAAGTCTCTCCCTGTCAGAGCCTGTCCTGTGCAGCACTATAGTTTCCAAAAGACAGTATGAATTCGCAGCATCCTGGATACCACATACACATGCACAGCAAGTCCTACTCCTCTGACCTCTTCCTGCACAAGTGCAGGGCATGTCAAGTTCACAGCAATGGACTCTGAGTCCTTTCAAATTCAGAGCACTAAAGGACACTCATAAAGCAGCCCAGTTCTCTGCACTGCACAAACCGCCTGGAGGCAAGAACAATCACTGTACCCTTCAGTACAGCCACAGAGCACACTGCAATGAATAAATGGGATGAAAGCTTCAGCTGGAGCAGCTGAGCCACTCTCATTATTCTTACATATGCCCATATGAAGATTCTGGACAATCCAAATTGCATTGTTTACATTGTGTGCTTTACATCTATTGGAATCCAAATCTGTGACTGCAGGTTTGGAGAAAGCTGAAGCAGAGACCTCATGAGTTTAGAGAAGACCCTTTGAATAGAAGGAAGGGTGCTTCTCATAACTGCCATTCCATTGATTTACACACAGCAGAACACTGAGAATTTTCTCCTTTACATATATATTTATTTTTCAGAGGCTTTCTCTCTTGCACCTTAACAAGATTGTTTTATTTTAAAATTTAGTTACAGCTTCACATTTACTGGCAACTCCTACCTTATCTTTTTTCACTTTTTCCAAGTTACAGACTTACATTTCTACTTCAAATAGGAAACATGCAGCTTCTAGTTAAAAGAAATCTTGATTCTCACATAGTCTGGGTAACTGTTTTTGTCTCTCATGGCTAGAAAAACCTTCTTTTTACTTAGAGGAAAAGCAGTAGGTTTTACTTAACCAAATGTGACTCTTCAGAGTGAAAATTTCATTAGTATCTCTCAGAGCCAGTGCCCAGAACTCTTTTGGAAGTAGAAAGCATCAGCATAGTTTCCAGTCAAGTAAGGATAGGGTTATGGCTACAGTTAAAGTCACTGCAGTCTTGCTTAGCCGTAATATAAAGGATGAGGGCTGGATTCAGGACAAGGCTGCATCTCCATACACCCTCTTGGAAGTGGATGAGGTAGTGGTTGTGTTTTGAGTCTGGAAAAAGTGAAGGACTTCAGAGTTGTACCTGACACTGAAGATCTCTTCTCTCAATAAAACTAACTTCATGCTGTAGATCTGCACAGTGCTGATGATTCAAATCTTATTTGAAAACTTATTTTCTGCTAAAATGCTTTTAGTGAACACTCTAAGGCTGTTGTTCTCATTTCTTTCAATTTGTTACTGGTCATAATGAACACTCTAGGGCTATTGTTCCAACTTCTTTCAGTTTGTTACTGGCCAAAACACTACATCATGTAAAAAAGTCAGATATTGCTATGGTTCATATTTTCTTCTGTAATACTCCTAGTGTATGTTTGTATTATATATGCTCATTTGCACGTACAAGGTCTCTTCATCAGCTCATGAATTTTTATGGATCTCCTTCTACTTCATGCTTTTTCATGATTTATTCTAATTTCTATTCGTTTTTGAACATTATGTTAATTCAAAACATGCATAAAGTAACATTTGTACATGTTTAAACACGGGTAGAACACCAGGTTTCACGTTGAGTTGTATTTTAATTTCTGAAAACTGTTTCCAGGCAGTTTTTGGGATGGCTTAATACCCAGATCCATTCAAGACTTACCCTCTGTATAAGCATTTTCTGACCTACCTCCAGGAATATTACTATTACTTATGTTGACTTTATGCTGTACTTCAGAAAAAATTCTTCCCTACTTTCTTTCTGTACAGAGATCCAGGTGAGAAAAAAATCAATATCGTACTTCTCAAGGTCTCTCTGTACTTTATTCCTGAATCTATTTTTCAAGTTGTTTTTAGAAAGCAAAATGAAATTGGAAACTCTGTTTATTAACATAATTTCCAGTATCCCTCAAATCCTTTCTAAGTCATAGCTCCTTTTTCTCAATAGTTTCCTTCAGAAAATTTTATTGCTTTGAAAAAGTTCCTTTATAGATAAGGAGTGTGGTCATTGGAATGTTAAAAACTGTCAACAGAGAGTTACTGTCTGTTCTAAGTACTTGGTATTTATTGTATTATTTCAGATTCTATCATATATCATATCTATTAAAAAACACAAACTTTTGCAGTGGAAATATGAGAAGAATATTTCTCTCTTAATGTTGTTTTTACCAATTGCCTGTTTGATTTGAGCAATAGTACTGACATTACCTCCATTGCTTCTTATAAACAGCATGATATGATGGCTAATGTCACAAATTTTCCTTGCAAAACAACGTCAATCTGTTCTGTGTCCTTCACCTTTTTAGCCAACAAAATTATAATACCAGAGTTTGAAATTCAGTGTCCAAATCCTTTCAGAATTGTAAAATACTTTGTGTTTTACCAAACTCTTTTGTTCTAGTTCTTGACTAAAGACATGTTCAGTAATCTGTGGTCTCATTTCTGTGTACTGTTCTCTTCTCACATCGAATCAGTTCACTATTGTAAGTTGATGAGCAGCAGCATTAAACCTCACAGACTGCAGCCTTCTGGAAGGTCGCACTGTTGAATCATGAATAAACAGTGCACTGATTGAGAATTAAACAAGAGTTTCTGTGTTTGCTTGTCATTTCTTTGCACCTAGTGCCAAATGAAACATTGTTGTCTCTCCAGCATCTGCCCTGAACTCAGTTTGATCCTTGAAACTCAATTTGATCCTTTCCCCTCTCTCCTCCTCTTTCCCTGGAACTCATTTTTACCAAGGAAAGAAGAAAGCCATTTCACTTCTGGATATAGATTTCATGTTTGGTTTTCTGCAGATGTCTTAAAATGTCAGCATGGTGTCATCTGCTGCCTGACATTTTTTATGTGCCTGTAAAGCAATATGTATAATATGTATCTAGAATTATTTTTAAGGGATTAAAGTTAGCCTAATGCAATAAATGGAGCTGATTTCAACTGACTGCAGTATGCAATCTAACTCACTCTAGAAACCAATGAATAAGAGAGGCACTGTAAATCTGACAATTACCATCAAAACACCACTGCACATCTTCAGCCACCTGACTGGAGGATTCTGCTTGGGTCAGCTGCTATCTTTACTTATTTATTTATCATTTATTCAATACCAAACATACCCACTCCAAGTTGCAAATG
Source organism: Oreortyx pictus (assembly GCA_036925125.1). Lineage (NCBI taxonomy): Eukaryota > Metazoa > Chordata > Aves > Galliformes > Odontophoridae > Oreortyx > Oreortyx pictus. Next base: position 124,012,114 of record JAUPFR010000001.1, on the reverse strand, counting down.
CTGTCAGTTGCAAAGCCAAACAATTCAAATTAACTCCTTTCAAAATATGACATTAATCTCAAACTGATCAGACAATCCCTGTTTCTGAGGTGGCTGCAGATATTCCAGCAAGAAATATTCCAAGTAGCTGAAACACCAGTGACAGCTGGTGACTTCTCCAATAGGACAGAGATGAAACTACCATACTAAAGTTTCTCTCAGCTGCGCTCAATCAGTTTGTAATGAGAATTTAATTATTGCCTCTGTACTATCACAGTGGGAAATAAGATTTTAAACTGAAGAGTTATCACAAAACACAAAACCTGCACAGAAAGATTATCAATTGTCCATGAACATGTTGGTAAAAACCAGAAAATGTCTATACCTGAAAGCAGTAAGGTTCTGAAAGTCTCTATAGAGCTTCTGAGAGCAGACTTTCTAATTTGTTTTAAAATTGAGCCTGTTAAGTTCATGGATGAAAAATTTGGACAGAAATGAAATGCCATGTTCATTAACACCTAGGAATCCCACAAAGATAAATTTTACTCATTGTACTCCAAGCCATATTCAGGTCTAGATGGAAAAGAGAAAGATGCCATGGTAAGTGATTAAAAAAAAAAAGATTATGAAGATCAGTGAAAGTATTTATTACTGTACAAACAAAAACTGAGATCTGGATTAATAATCAGGAATGCATGTGGTGTTTAAAGGACGTGAAGGAAGGCTGGTCTGTCCAGAAAGCTCTGGGCATCATATCCCAGAACACCTCTCTCATAAGAAATGTCTACTACCTCGAATCAGTGTACCAGCTATTACTAAGCACTCTTGGAAAAATAAACCAAAGTCTATTTCTGTTTTCACAAGCCACTGAGCTGTCCCTGCATGTTTCACCTGATTGTAACTTGATAGTTCTGTAGAAAGAATGTGATCCAAATCTGAAAGCCAAAGTCCATTCAGCAGGTGAAAAAAGTAGAAAGCATTGCTTTTGAATAATCCCGGATATTTAACTCATTTTTCTGAGAAATGGGTCAGACACCTATCTGTATCATAAAAGAATATATAGTCATACAGGAAAAAAGAAAATATGTTGCTGCCTAAGGTTTGTGTGTTAGGAATATTATGATCCACAATTAGTCTTACTCTATTTAATGGCAGTTTCCTATTTTGTTTCTTTGTTTTTTCTGATGGATCTGTGAATTCAGTACTTTTTGTATAGGTAACTTCAGTTTTACTATCTAAATACTTTTAGGCACTAATTCTTGCTTTGGCTACCAGAGTTCTCAAACAACTTAGAAACATATTTTTTACATCATTGTGAAGGCAAATCTCACTTTTGCCGCAGGAAAGATGGTAATGACCTATGGAGCAAGAGGATGCTCAAGACTTCACCAAATTGTTGATCTGTGTCAAACTTAATGTGGCTGAAGAAAAGGGAATGGATCTCAGATAGTTCAAGGAACAAGTTGTACCACAGATTCCTAGCATGAACTTAAAAAATCCTGTCAGAAGGGGAAACCAGATTGCTACAATGCAGTACCCTGGGTCAGTGATCTAATCCACACCAAAAGAAGAGCTGCAAAATTTAAAAAGATCGCATAAGTATTTGATGTCTACCACTGTTTCATAAATAAAAATCAGCTTTTGAAGGCTATGGGGTAATGAGTCTCCTTAGGCCGGTTCACCCTTGAAAGAAGATGCAGACAACTGTAACTGGAGTTCTACTGTGCTGTTAAGACATTGAAATGTCATCAAAACTGCAAAAGGGCTTTGTTGTTCATAACAGGACATATGGCTTGATTCATACTTTCTTTTATAAGATTGAAGACTGCATACAGAGAAAGAAGAATATATAAGGGAAAAAACTGCATATATTTTATTTTATTTTAAATATAAGCATTTAGCTCACTGAGTAAAGCTGCAGGAATAGCAACAAAAGCTTCTGTTTAGGTTTAGATAAGGTATGTTATTAACAATCTTGGCTTAAAAAGCATTTTGGAGGCTTAGTGTACTCATGGAAAGAACAACAAACCACTAAAATACTGAACTGTTTAAACAGTGGTATTCTGATATTAGTGATAGAAATCAGGTAGTAATTAATACTAATTTATAAGCATAGGCCTCTTTTTGTGTGAATTGAAGTGAACTGTTTTTATTTGGAAAGTAAACTTGACTCTTAATAACATTGCAGATTCCCTAGCTGCATTGTTACAATACGGCCAAGTTACAAATTCTATACTTAAATCATGTCAGAGTGATTTATCAAGTGTTTAAACTCTGGATTAAATTAAATGCATAAAAGTTTTTAGGAAAATAAATGTTCATCTCAGGTGCAGCTTAACTAATCAGAACTGAAACGATTTTATACTGTATTTTGAAATGAGATTTATTTTCTTGTTTTCCATTTGAGTGTTAATTTGTGTCATTTATTGAATAGTCTTTATGTATCTGTTTCTTGAGAATGTAGTTAATAAGGTTATTAACTAAATCAATTCAAAGATACTTTTCAGTTTATTACATTAAGAAAAACATAAACATCTCATTTCCTGGGTTTAGTAACCCTAATCAGTATATGGTAAATTCACAGTATTTTGAATGGCATCTCAGGTGAGATGGAACAAGGTGGGGAACTATCTACAGATAGGATATTCTTTTAGGTATGATGGCCTCTGTGAAGCCACAGTCTTTAACCAAAACCTCTGAGATCATGAAAATCAAGCTAATGCAATTAGTGGAGTTGATTTCAATTGGTTGCAGTATGCAACCCCTGCCATACAGAAGCCCATGAATAAGAATTTAATTTTAAATGACAGGTGAAGCTGCTCAGCTTTAAAGAGGAGATGGTGAAGGTGGTTAAGGGTAATGTCAACTCTTGAAAGCTAGTTAGTGATAGTTCAAAGTAGGGGAAAAAAAAGAGAACAATTCAATTTCATAGTGGTTTGTTGCTATGTGGCCTGAAACTAATGGTTTGTTGTTCTATTACATCAGAACTTAGAATATCTTCAGAGATCCATGGAACTAAACAGTAAAACAGAAAAAAAAATATCATATTTTCAGTAGATTTTAACTAGCAGTGTAATTCAGAAGGTCAAGTGTTTCTAATGAGCGCTGCATATTATTCTTCAAAGAGCAGTGATTTTCTCACAACATTATTTTCAAGTTGAGTTCACTTTGATGTCAAAACAAGTTTGCACAACATATCTACATGTATATTTGTGTCTTTTCTGACAGAAGATCTCAAAACTTTAGGATATTAGAAGTATGTTCTGGTTCCCCTTGCACAGGAAAACGTTGGGGGGGGGGATGAGAGGACAAAATTTCTTTTTTTAATATCTTTAGTAGCTCCACAAGTACTGATCTTTTAAAAACTGGTTAAGGGATTTAGCAAGACATCTTGCACAGCTAGATTACAAATTGGACATGAGAGATGCTTAGCCTTGTGCAAACACATTTAAGTCCATGTGAGATTAGTGCAGTGAAGAAGTAAATGCTAAGAGCAGATGTTGTTCTACCCTGGAGTCCCTCAAAACACACATGGAAATGTTCTGACTGTTACATGGTGGTATCCTCGTTATGAAAAGTAACTTCCTCAAAGCAAATAATGAGTAAGGCTACAGCAAAAATGGTCTTCTAGGTAGTTAGGCTCCGTGGCTGCAAATGTGATGTTCCAAATAGTGGTGAGTTGGTATGTATATGGGTACATCTTCTTCTTGAAGCATCTTTTAGGTATTGGGATTTTTGGTACTTGTATCCATGAAACTACAAATCAATAGGAGCCAAACGTATATAAATACAGTCTCTTCTGTTTGTTCTTCAGGAAAATAAAGGAGAGTTTGGAGTGCTTTCCTGTCAAGCTCAATAATTTGATCCACACACTTGCACACATGTCACTGATGGGCTCTGCAAAGCTTCCATCTCAAGAGACTGTCCCTCAAGAATGGATGATGCTGAATGCAGAAAAGTCAATTGCAAGGGCCACCATTTTGGGGTTCAACAAAAAGTCTGACTACGTATGTGTCACGTTCTTTATTTATTCTTCATGATTACTCTGTGAGTTCATACACTTTCCCCCCTCTTTTATAGAAGACGTGCCCGTGCCATATTGAAAAGATCACGGGAGTGCCATAAGCAATGAGGTAGCTGAGAGAAAGAACACCAGGCAGACAGCTATTAGCAGGGAGCCATTAAGGAGAAAGGTTCCTGCCCTGTAGTGAAAAATAAATCAAGAGCTAATTAAAGTATCCAGAAGGAAAGCATGGCACGAAATTAGGAAGCTTAATAGAAATCGCAGACTGTTATATGATGCTTTAATGGTGCATTATTAGTTTTCATGCACTGCAGTGATCTTTCAGTGTTTGAGTTGTATGATATCCAGGCAAGTTTGTCCTTCTACGCGGCAAAAACTATAAATTACAAACTGAATTCTCTGGCTCCTGGCACTACATTAAAGAATTTTTTTTCTTTGTGAAAATTGCCCTCTATTTTGTCTTGTACAATACTTTTTAGTGTGCCTCTCTGATCATTTGTCTTTTCTGCGTCTTCTCTTTCCCCAATACAGCTATATCTAGTCCAGGTGGTGCAAACCTGCAATGTGGTCACTTTTGTGGAGAAATCATTTGGCCAGTTCTCAGAACTTCACAGCCATCTCCAGAAGCAGTTTCCATCACATGCACTCCCAGAGTAAGTCAGCATATTAGTGAATGTTATTCTGCTGTTAAATGGTTGTCTCTGTGCACAGATAAAAATGTAAGAAAATGTATGGAAGATGTACTTTTAGAATCACAAAGGCAATGAGACATTTAATGTCAAGTCCTCTATTCAGCCTAGGAGAGACTGAATCAGAGTGCTGTGACAGTCTCCCACAGTATTCTCCTGGGGAAACTGGCAACCCGTGGTGTGGACAGGTTCACTCTTCTCTGGGTTGAGAATTGGTTAGAGGGCTGTGCCCAGTGGGTAGTGGTTAATGGAGTTAAGTCCAGCTGGCGTCCCATTACAAGTGGTGTCCCTCAAGGATCGGTATTGGGGCCCATTTTGTTTAATATCTTCATTGATGACCTGGATGAGGGGATTGAGTGTACCCTCAGTAAGTTTGCAGATGACACCAATTTGGGAGGATGTGTCGATCTGCCTGAGGGTAGGGAGGCCCTTCAGCAGGATCTGGATAGGCTGAACAGCTGGGCTGAGGTCAACGGGATGAGGTTCAGTAAGGCCAAGTGCCGGGTCCTGCACTTTGGCCACAATAACCCCATGCAATGCTATAGGCCTGGGGCAGAATGGCTTGAGGAGTGTATAGAGGAAAAGGACCTGGGGGTGTTGGTTGATGCTCTGCTCAACATGAGCCGGCAGTGTGCCCAGGTGGCCAAGAAGGCCAATGGCATCCTGGCCTGTATTGGGAATAGTGTGGCCAGCAGGAGCAGGGAGGTGATCATCCCCCTGGACTCAGCTCTGGTGCGGCCACACCTCGAGTACTGTGTTCAGTTTTGGGCCCCTCACTACAAGAGAGACATCGAGGCCCTGGAGCGTGTTCAGAGAAGGGCAACAAAACTGGTGAGGATTCTGGAGCACAAGTCTTACGAGGAGCAGCTAAGGGAGCTGGGATTGTTTAGTCTGGAGAAAAGGAGGCTCAGAGGAGACCTCATTGCACTCTACCACTTCCTGAAGGGGGGCTGTGGTGAGGAGGGGGTCAGCCTCTTCTCCCAGATAACTAATGACAGGACAAGAGGGAATGGCCACAAGTTGCGCCGGGGAAGATTTAGATTAGATTTGAGGAAAAATTTTTTCTCTGAAAGAGTGGTCAGGCACTGGAATGGCCTGCCTAGGGAGGTGGTTGAGGCACCGTCCCTAGTGCTGTTCAAGAAGCGTTTAGATGAGGTGCTAAGGGATTTGATTTAGTAGCTTGGTGGGTAGGGATGGTGGTGGGAGGATGGTTGGACTAGATGATCTTGTAGGTCCTTTCCAGCCTAATGAATCTATGAATCTATGACAGCCCAATTTTATATATCTTATTCTTTTTTTTTTTTTTTTAATGGGCAGAGAAGAGGGGAACAGTTTGCTCCTTACACAAGTATTTCTAAAATAAAGGGTAAATTATATATACTAAATTAAAGATGTGAAAAGGCATTTAATAACTTTTATTTTCTTCATAATGCTGGCCAAAATTCCTAGAAAAATTATTATACTAAACCAGTGTAGAAATGTCCACACAGGCACAGAAAAGAAACAAGCTGATTTCTGATACTGACAGGAATTATTAACTTTTACACAAAAAGATGTGCATGCTCCCCAGCTGAGAAATATGCAATAACCTTATTTGCACTCTCAGATCCTCAAAAAAATATGTCATGCTTTGCATCACTCAATAATAATGACAGTTTAATATCTCTTGAAAAACAAGCTATCATTAATTTCAGTGATTATGAGTATTCCTTTTTAGCGGTATATATGTTCATTCTCAATTTGAATATTCGGAAGTGTATGTCTTCACAGCTTCTAATTTCTATCTTACATAAAACATCTTTTCCTTCTAAAACAATTTTCTGTAACTTTAGTAAAATAAGAAGTGTATCTATAAATATTATACGTAGTATTTTACTGTATACATCATAGACAACAACGTAGTCTCCTAGACAGTCATGCTGCCTCAACTAATATGAGACCTGCTTCAAGCTCAATCTAAGATAAAACAAAAAAATGACTAAAAAGATGCATAGTTTACCTGTGCCAGGGTGAGATTCCGATGATATACCTGAAAAAATTAAGTCTTTGATGCTTGACTTGAAGTAAATATCCACAATCAAAATGATTTTGACTTTAAAAATAAATTCAATGAATTTTAGATCCAAATTTGGTGTTCCCCTGAGTTTGTGAGAGTCCTTCAGTTAAATGGCTTTAGATTGGTTAATTCTGTAGCACCTTTTCCCTATCTGGGGGAATTTTCCTTTTTTCCAGTTTGACTCGTTATGACTGCCCACGTAAACTGGCTGCAGCAGTTGATGGAAATTGGAATATCACTGCACCCCAAAAGTGCTTGATTCACAGTCTTGATTTGGAGCCATCTGCATGCTAATAATTAGGTTGCAAGATAAAATATTTAACAAGTAGCAATTTGTGGTTTGGCTTCATTTTTTCTTTTTTATAAACAGCGAGAATATCTCTTTGAAGGAAAATGTATTTCTCTTTAGAAATGCATAGATTTAAGAAACCCTGTAGTGAGTTTCAAAAACAGTACTAGCTATTTTTCACATACATCTATTTTTATTAAAATTGTTTATATTTTCATTATACATGTGAGTTCCAGAGCCCAGAGAAGGTTAATCTACATATGCCAAGGCTGTGTCTAAGACCTGAAGAACTTTATTGCCAAAATTCAGTCTCAGCAGTAAACTGTCACTGTGACTTTTCCCCAAGACTGTGTTAAAGTGCTACATTTTATGATGTTTCTTTGTATGAATGATCTTTAATGTTAATGCTTTGATTTGCTTTTTAATGTATCTCTGTTGGTTGGAGACTTCTAATGTACTCCAGATTTTATTGTTACAATAAAACCTAAACTACTTATTTATAGGAAGTTATCACTGGAACTGACATACCGTACGAGACCATTAATTTGTGTGATGCAAGCTTCCAGCACTGGCCAATGCCAAAGGCCTCAACAGAAGGCAAAAGCCTTCTTTCATAATGTAACCACAAAGGCAATTTGAAAATGTATGACTGAAAAATAAAATGTCTGATATTACCAAATAATTGGAACTGCTAACAGGAAGGATTTGGTTACTGCTTTATATTGATTCATGAAATTGTATATGTTTATGTCTCATTAAGAAGAAATATCACAGTACGAATCTGCCTCATAAAGGTTCTAAATACTGGCTTCGTCTCAATAAACTAATGGCAAAAGCTCAGAGTTCTCAGCATCTGAAATTGTGCTATTGTATATAAACATTCATCCTATATTTATAATCGAGAGCACAGCTTCCCCAAACAAATGCATGTACTCTGGCACCATCTCTTATTTGGTTTTAGACAGAAAATTAATAGTGTTGTTATGTGTTGTTTTTTTTTGGTTTTTTTTTGTTTGTTTGTTTGTTTTTTTAAGGCCAAAACTCTTTTCATTCAGGAAAGCATTTGAGTGGAATAATTTATACACAGAAATGCTCTTTATGCTTCCTTCTTTCACGGGAAATGAGATCTGCCTTTCAAGATGTCTCAAAATGGCAGAAGTTTACATTTTTCTGATCTCCTTAAAGTAGATGCAAAGCTCAAATCAACTTGGAACGTACTTTTCAAATACAAATACGTGCACAAGTACAAGGTTGGTTTCAGACACAGGCACTATTCAGCAAAAGCATGAAGGAGCTTAAAATAAGTGTTCAGTTCTACTACAAGGTTCATATTGTCCTTCACTGCAGCAGAGAGTTATGGGTGCCATCAATCAGCAGTGTCTCTAAAGTTATAGATAATGCATGTATCTGTCCTCAGTTTGGCCACTGTGCTTAGGCTGCATCTTCTGAGGGCCAGCATTTTACAGCCAGAGATCTCTTTGTGTTATGCAGCCTAATTTATTTTATGTTGCTTCCTAGCAGATCTTCACTACCAACTTTTGAAAGAAATCCTTTCTGTGCCACAGAGCCCAGAACAGTCACAGGCTTGCTATGTGTGTCAGATGACCTGTGTTCTATTTTTATCTGTACAGTTCACATACATGAGGATCCCGGGTCATGGCATATCACCTGCCCCGTTGTATCCTATCATTGTAATTTCTTGAGACAAGATTTGACCCTCATTATTCATTTGTACAGTGCCTAACTAAGCCCTGAACTTTCCATGCTGTAAGCAAAAATAATGAAAAGACTGTACATAAAATATAGTGCTATCATCCTTTCCCTTTGCCATTTTAATTACAGACTAAATTATGGCAACTCTGAGTTCTTCCTCAGAAGTATTGCACAAGATATGTGAAGTCTTGTCCTCTCCTAAAAGAGTTACAAAATCTCGTTAATCGGTGTTCTTTTCAGAAAAGACCTTCTGTTACAAAACAAGCTAAAAACCCCAACTCAATAGGTCTAATTACAATTTATGAAAACTAATTACCTTGAATCTCTTGGTAAGAAAAGTGTGTAGGTTAATCATCTTTGGTCACTTTATCTTCAGTAGGTGAGGCTGCTGTGCCATTTTTACAGCTGGGTGGTTTTCAATGCTGGCCAGTGTTCCTCTCTAGGGGTGGGAATCCACTGCTCCATGTGTTGCTATTTGGCTGGCTTTTGAAAATCTGATGACATCTTATCACTGAGCTGTGGAATTGTGTAAAACCCATTCAAAGTAGGAGCTGACCAGCTGTCTTTCAAAAGGCTGGCCAAGTGTCTCTTTGCAGTGCATTTTGCTGCTAGCTGCCTCTTTAGTCATTTGTCTGAAGCCTTCAAATATCTCTTGAGATCTGCTGGATAAATCATGTTGTACCAGGAAAAAATATGATTGTAAGCAATACACTGTTAAGCATTTACAGTGGCAATCTAACATGAAATATGACCGAGATCAAAGCTTCTACTATTCTGTATCACACTGATTAGTAGGCATGAAGCAGAATATTAGTTTAACAATTCTAATATCAGTAATCTATGTCATAAAACCTATTTAAAAAAACATGCAATTTAGCACAGATTTATAATGCCCCTTCAACTTGAGAATAACAGTTCTTGTCAGAGCAATGCTAATGTAAATTGGTAAGCGTAATGTTGCCCAGAGAAGTTGTGGGTGCCCCATCCCTGGAGGTACTCAAGGCCAGACTGAATGAGGCACTGGGCAACCTGAGCTGCTGGATGGCAGCCCTGCTCATGGCAGGGGATTGGAACTGGATGGGCTTTAAGGTCCCTTCCAACTCAAGCCATTCTGTGATTCTATGGCTGCGAAAAATCTAACCTTCTGACTGATCTCACATGCATTTTTCCTAAAACAGAAAGATGATTCAAGTGAAAAAATTGTTGGATTTTGACATTTTCACTCATAACATTTGAAAGTTGACCTAAGACCACTCTGTGCCTACATAGTTCATTTAGAAAATCGAAATGAAATTAATCTTCATAAAAATTCTATGAAACATTGCTAGTATTACTGTTTTTGCTTTTGTTGGGATTTATTTTGTTATTGTAATGCTAGTTTGTTTTCATATATTACTTTTATTGTAGCTGTGCCTCAAATTGCATATGGGATCAGGTACCTTTTCTGAAAAACTTATCTTCACTCTAAGTACAAATGTAAAAAAAAGGAAGTAATATAAAATGTCACATTGTTTCTGTGAGGATAAGGCATTCAGTATTGTAATTCAAGGCTTTGAATAGCATGAGCCTTTGTCTGAGACCAGAGATCTGTTCTGCTATGCACTATGCAAGAAATGCTTTCCTAGTATCATAAAGGACAAACTTATAGAAGTATTTAGATACAATACAACACGAGTAATTGCCTGATAGGGTTCTTTAGCATACATATTTAGAATAAACTTATTTAGACAGAAAAAGATAACAGTATGAAACAGAACATCATCAAACTATCAGCAGAAAAGAATGAGAATTAGAAGGTAAACAATCCTGTGGTAATTGTACTCATCCCTTCAACTACCTGCCGAATATCTTGGAAAGATTTAATGTTTTTCTGTCAAATAGAGTGGGAAATATTTTAAGCAAATAAAGTACAAGAGTAATAATTACAAATATTCTTCTCTTGCAGGTTTCCTCACTCATGGCATATACCTTTTATGGATCTCGAACATAAAAGAGTGAGGGATTTGAATCTCTACCTGAAGCAACTATTAAGTGGATCCAGAAAACTGGCAAATGTGAGCACTTACAATATTTGTTTTATTTGCGTGTGACTGTCAGTAGTGTTGTACAATTGCTTCATTTGAAAAAATAAATGCCAAAAATGACACTTCTAATGCAGTCATTTTGAAATGAAGCCATTGTAAGATTCATCAGAACTTAAGACAAAACAAGAGTGACTGAAAAATAGTTCTATTTTTCAAGCAGGATATTTTTCAAAATAACTTCTCTTCCTTTAACTGCCATCCAAAAGTTATGATTCACTGTATTTTTGACAGTAAGGAGTATGTTCTGAGGAATATAACGTCTAAAAGAGGAGTACATCTTGAAATATTGAAAAAGTCCAATTCTGACAGTTTAAAAGGAGAAGTTTCTTTCTTTCATACTATAAACACTCTTCATTTTCAATTTTAAGAAACATATCAAAGAAATGACTTTACAAACAAATGGAAATCAAGTTATTTCATTATTATCAAAATGATACATTATGTCCATTGAAATGTCGGGTTTTTATTCTTTTTTTTTTTTTTGAGATTTCATATTTTTCTCCTGTTTCAAAATGGAAAATTGCAATAGTTACAAAAAGTGACTCTTCATTTTATCATTTATGCACCTCAACATTGTGGGAGCCAGGACCAAGAGCATCTCAGAGGTCTCTTGTACCCCAGCCCTGTGTTCAGTTACATCACTTCAGAAATTGTATTTTCAGCAACACCATAGTCTGAGTGAAGAGTGTGTCTCTTTTGACCAGCAATTCTCAGGAAAACTGTCAGGTGGAGAGGAAAAAGCAATGAATTATGTTAGACTATAGGGTTACATAGAGGCTAGCACACTAATGGAGCCAGGGCATGATCTCCCTGCTATTTCACTGGTAACATTCTCTGGTAGAGCTTGGGTCTCTGCCAGATGGCCTTTGTCAATGTCCCATGGCTTCAGGGCTACAGCACAAACTCAGTCTGATTTGGTTTAATAGCATCAACAGTCTAGAGTGCCAAAAGGGGTGTATGGTGGAATATTTTTTCTTCAAATATTCAAGCGTCTTGCAGGAGGGAAAAAATGTTTACTGTCTACCTACGTAACTTTCCCAGATGTGTTTGTGCAGTGGGGATTAAAGAGGAAATTGTTCATATGTAAAGCAAACATGAATTTTATTAGTATTAATAAAAATTCTGTGCAGAGTTGAAATTGAGAAGATTTTCCAATGGTATGTCTTACGTGTTTCACAAAGTTGCACCTAATTTAACACAGACAGCTGACTTGGGTGTTTGACTCCCAGAACTGACTTCACTAAATAAACTGCACAGATTGAATTTAATTGTTGCATATATTCTGTCACTCAAGGTAGACTCGTGGGTTTGTTTTATATTAACACCTTTTGGTTGCAGCTGAGGAAAAACAAATAAAAGCCAGTGACCTAGAAATGGAGAGCCCTCTATCTTCTGCTGTGCTCTGGGCTTCTGTAAGGTACATGAATTTTCAATGTGGACATTGCTGCATTGAAGCCTGATCTGTGGTTAAAAATTAAACTGTTTAAAGCCATGGGATAGTAATAAAACATTTCTCAGTCACACCCAGATGCTCTCCCCTCCCTCCTGCTCCATGGTCTGTGAAGTCTAATAATCAGTCAGAGCATGCTGCCTTGCAATGGGCTTCCTAATTCCTTATCTCCCTCCTGTCATGATTGTGGAGCTGGGTGAATTTTTCCTGTGTTGCTGCTGAAACAGGACACGACCATGAAAATGGTATTTGTAGGGAACTGTGAGCAGATCTGTTTGAGAACAAATGCTGGTGTGGCTCTAAACTGGTCCAGTGGAGCTATACAGACATGCCAGACTGTTCAGCTGCTGAAAGACTGGTACAGCCTGTAAACCATGAGGAGAATAAAACAATTACGTGCCTAAGAGGACTGCACAGCTGCTGGTATGCAGGACTTGGAGGGGGCATGATAAAAAATGGAGTAATGAGCAGATTGTTTCCATCTATGAAGTGCTGTTGCATGCTGAAAATCAGCTTGCTAACCACATATATCTACCCTGCAATTCTAGGTGATAACTGTTAGAGTTATTGATACTCTATAAACATTGAATCATTATTTTTGTTTCAGTATGCTTCTCCTGCTGGGAGATGTGTGAAGTTTTTAGAAAAGACTGATGTATCCTGACCCACATAGAAAAAGGAGACTAGACAGTTGGTAATTTCCTTTGTACTCCCTCCTGAAGGCTTCTTTCTCAGTTTTCCCTTTGGTGTGACTTTTTTTTTTTTTTTTTTTAAGTGTCACTGTGTCTTCTTCGTTTTACTCTGAGCAGAAAGCCAGGCTAGGAGGCTTTCTTGATAAAAATAAGCACAATTATTTTGTCTCTCCTCTTGCCTAGGATCACTTTAAAGTCAAATTTGTCCTTTTTCTAAAATTACTAGAGAGCCTGACCAAAACCTTTTAGGGAGATGTCTGTTCTCAAGCACTACCAAACTGTCATTCCTACTAAACAGTAAAACTATGTAGGAATTAATAATTAATTCAGAATTTGTAGAAGAAATCTTTTAAGATTAGATGCCTGTAGAACAGAGTTCCATATACTTTCTCAAAACAGTCATTTCTTTCTCCAAATTACCCTTTAGCTCTATGGTATCCTGAAGCATTGTCTGGGATGGTTCTAAGCCAAAAAGGGAAATTGTCATTTCATTATTAAATAGCCTTCCTATCACTGTATCACTGTAAACACGTTAGTCTGATTGAGTGGACACCAGCAACCATCTTTTTTCAGCACCAAAGGGTTTAGTTAAGTCTATGCAGGACCAACTGCACACTTGGTTCTCCCAGTTAAGTAATTAACAATCCTAGAAATATAAAAGAATTGGATTATGTCCAAATTCATTCCTCAGCCATGCCTTAAGTGCATGCTTTTCAGTCCAGTCTCAGTTTTGATTATGAAAACTGTGTTATGATTAAGAGTAGATCAGAATGTCACCAACCTTTTCTGCTAAATGGATTGAACAAAGGAGGATATGTAGGAAACAGCTGCCTTCTCATTTGTACTGTAGCTCAAATGGAATTAAAAATTTCTTCACACTCTTATTTGAAGAAATAAAATGCCAAGTCATAGTTCTATGTCACTGAATCTTAGTGTTAGATCCAACAAGTGCAGAAGCATCAGCTGGTGAAGATATTTGCTGGTAAGCCAGTTTAAATGTGCAAATGTGTGCTTACGTCCATTTCTATCTGAAGAGTTTTATCAAGTTAGTGGTTTACTTTGATTATAAACCTCATTGATTGATTTCTTCTTAGACATTTGTTGAAGAATTTCCTAGAATAGGAGAGCTTTTAAAAATATATCTATTCAGGCTAATACAGTTATAAATCACTGCGCTGCCAGACTTTGTACATAAGCAACAAGCTATATTCATAACATCAACCACTAAAACACAGAAGTCAATTTTCGTATTGAGTCATTTGGGGCAGGATCAAAAACGTGTTTCAGCATCTTTTTAAGTTTCATTCAGCTCCCCTCAAATCAATAGCAATATATGTGGTCACATCATAAGAAAATTTAGTTTTGTACTAGCTGCACTGTTGCTGGCTGACTGATCCAGCTAAAATGTTTGGGTCTTTTGGATCAAGGCTACGTATTCCACACTGAGTAGACTCTGGGAGTTTTACTTCATTAAATGGCAAAGCAACCAAGTTGTGCCACAAACAACTGGTGAAACATTAAGGAAAAATAAGTCCTCCTATGTGGAGGACTCCTATGTGGAGTAATGTGACAGAAATACACATTTACGGTATTAGTAAAATCTATTGCAAAAGTTGTTTGCTACCCTGTAAATTTAAATTTCTCTCTATTTCACTCTTAACTCCAGTTGAGTGATGGGCTGAGTAGAGAATGCAGCCCAAATCTCAACATACATTAATTAGGGCTGACCTAGTGGCTTGTCATTTTTATGCAAAAATGAAGTAGGAAGTTGCCTGCTCGCTATGGACACAAAAGCAAGGTAAGTCTCCATTAATTGAGTCTGCTCTTGGCCCTAGTGTCAAGCAGCAGCATGTCAGATATTGACTAAGCTGAATGTTTTCTTGCTTATCTTTAAACGACAACTTGCACCTGGCCTGGGAATTTCAAATGAAATACAAAACTGAATCTCAAGCAATTTTCAATGTAGCAATGCTGTGTATTGGGTACCTCCAGCCAGCTAGTAACTTTCTATGGATCGTTTCCCCATCTCTCACTATGTAAAAGAAGTGGCATTTAGTTTGTGGGTACTGTTATTGATAGCACAGTTCAGACCCTGGATAGGTGTAGTGATCTTACAAAACTACAAAGCCTTAAATGAGCACGTGCAATTTGTCCCGTATTTTTCACATCAATTGGTATGTGTGATATTGGTGGACAGGGATATTGGAGGGCGGCTGTTTATCACAGTTTTTCTGTTTATCACAGAAAAAAATGTATCAAGTGTGGGTGCATAGTAAGCTAATTAGTACAAAGAGATGAGCTACGTTGGGTTTTGCCTCTATGAAAATTTTCTGATTAAGTATCCAACCATCTATAAACTTTGGGACCAGAGATAAACTAGTGCAGGAAGGTAAGCAAACAGTTACAGTTTGAATAGGTATGAATAGGTTCTATATAAAGTATTATGGTGAGTTGAAGGCTATGTGAAAGGGCATGAAGTTGATGTGAATGGAAATGGTTGTAGATTACATTCACTTGTTTTCGAACACAGTGAAAACCAGGCCCATGGTGTGATTCAGGAGTGAGTAATGTCTTAACAGTTGCTATTAAAGTAACAGTTTGATAAGAGCTTCCCATATTTCATTTGTATTTCATTTGCTGGAGCTACTTCAGAGCTGAGAAAACAGCTCTAGCAGCACCCGTATGGAATTATGTAACTCGGTGATACAAAGTGCCCCTAAGGTTTGTGGATCCCTTAAACTCCCGCCACTCCTTTATTCCTGAAGGCAGATATCAAGCAGAGCCAAAATGGGGAGGGTTTAAAGTCTCCTCTTCTACCCTGTCGTCTCCTGAAGTAATAATAGCTGCCACAAGGTCAGCTTTTTCTGGTTTCTTTCTTTCCTGCTGCTCTTCCATCCTGTTAAAGTATAACAGGTGCATGGGTGTTCTCTGACCTCAAATCTTCTCTAACACAGCTGAAAAGAGAGCTGAAAGCAGAGAGACTGCTCTTCTTAACAAAATTAAATCTGGTTTGAAATCTGGCTGTGTTTCACTAAGAGCAGAGTGCTTTTCTAGTTAGGCTCTAATGGAGAGCAGTGACAGATTCTGCTGTGCTACAGTGGTGCAAGGATGTGTCAGCTCCCTTGATGCCATTGAAATTGCTTATTTCAGCTATATCCTAATGTAAGTGAAGGCAGAATTTGTCCCTTTTAAGCTAAGGGATGAATAAAGGTCATGCTTGAGTTCTAACCAGACCGGCACTGATACATCTGTATGTACCTGGCAGCACCCCCCAATATTAATATTTTTGGGTGATCTGGAAAAATATCAACATTACCTTTTAAATAATTATCTAATAAGATAAGAATGGTTAGACAACTATAGGAGACTTTCCTAAAAAGACCCTTATTACTAAACTCCAAGTGGTGCGCTTCCGACTTGGACTTAGGGTCTAGTTGAGTGATGTCCCATTGATTTCAGCAGGATTTAGGAATCAGCTAGAAGTTCACCATGTGCTTTGATGCTTTGCTGATGAGGGATGAACTTTGGAAGGTACCTACACACTTGGCTGATGGAAATCTACATGAGGATTTTGTGCAGTACACAGATTACTTGAAAGTGTTGCCTTCTGAGTATCAGTATGCAGAATAACTAGCGCAGCAAATCTGTAAGAGAGCACCTCCATTTGTTTTGAAGCTCTGTGCCTTTTTTGTCTTTTGCCAACGTTAGTCTTGCTTCTCCACGTGCTTCAGTGCCCATTGGGTAAGATGGACACTCAGAAAAAGAATGCTTTGAACTTAGTGCTGTGGCACTGCAGTGCTGCACCCATCATGTTCATGCATGTTGAATGATCTGCACCAATTCCGCTTGCTTTTCTAAACCAATTGTCCTTTGTTTCAGAGTGTTCTTTCCTTTAGGATTGAGAATTTGAAACTCTCACCTGAAACAATCTTCCCACCTCCTGTTTATAAACCGCTATCACAAACTGAAGCATAGAAAGTTCCACACAAATGTGCATGGGAACTTCTTCACAGTGCAGTGACAGAGCACTGACACAGGCTGAACAGAGAGGTGATGCAGTCTCCTTCTCTGGAGATGTTCAAGACCTGCTTGGACACCTACCTGAGCAACCTGGGCTAGGGAGCTGCTTTGGCAGGGGGTTGGACTCGGTGATCTCTAGAGGTCCCTTCCAACCCCTACAGTTCTGTGATTCTGTGATATGTTCACTTATTGCTGAAAGAGTAAGTGAAGAGGAGGCATAACACCAGGCTGCTCACTGTGGAACAATTTATTTCTCTTTCAAGTCAGTATACTCTTCCTTCCAATTCCTGCCCACTTCTCTCAAAATCTTTCAGCTCAAAGGTCTACTTAAGTTTCTCTACTTATTTTTGTACTGTCAAATAAAGGCTGAGCTGCCAAAAATATACTTGAAAGAACCCTAGAGGTTTCCTGCCCTTGGGACATGTGTTTAAAGAGCAAATGGAGATCTCACAAAGAGTAACTTGGCTGTTTAGAGCTGTTAAAAGCTGAAGCAGGTGCATGGACTTTCTGCTCCAAGCTTTACTCATGAGATGAGAGAATAATTACTCATGCTTAGAACAGACAGGTATATTGGCAGCCTACTGCCGCTAATACGTTAATGAATTGACTTTAATTTCAAGGAAAAGAATTTTGTTAGCTTATCTTTTATTTCTTTATTTATTTATTTTCAAGGAAAAAGAAATCATTGTGGGAGGAAGAATTCCAAACAGTGAAATAAAAAATAAAATACAACTGCTAAAATAAATCCAAGTTGCCTAATTTTATCTCCATGCTACACATACACTTCTTGTTTTTCTGTCTGCTAAACCCACATGTTAACTCCTCACTATCTGCACTTGTCACTAAACACTTCCTTTTTTATTTTCCTTGCACAAATCATGCCACATCTTGTCAAACTGAAACAAGACAAATGCTACATTAAATACATCTTGTCGATAAGAGACCCATTTTCCATGGGCAGGAAAAAAGCAATGGTGACATTTTAATACTAGAATCTGGAAAGTCTCTTGTTCAGACTATTTGTTAGTGTCAGTCCAAGCTGCATCAATATAAAGGTAGTGATTGTAACAGTTTTAAAGAATGGCCATTCTGAAATACAGTTTATAAACAAGGTAATAAAATGTAATTACTGTCCACCTTTGATTCAGAATCCTTACAGTTCATTTTAGAATTCACATTTTTTATCACCTTGCACAGTACTCAAGCCTGGAGATTTGGTTTATTGTTTTAATTCTCTAAAGCTGAATGCAACTACTTGTTATATATGTTTGCTAACACAGTACATAAAAATAAAAGTTATAGTGCAGTACGTAAGGTGGATTACTCTTTGGAACAGGATGGTGAAAGATGAACATGCTTTCTAATCGGCTTTGTTTTCTGGTAGAAATTAACTCTGCATGGGCCTTTTCAGTATGAGTGTCAGTAAGGCTCCAAGTGAGGTATACACATTATCCAAAGGGAGCACAGATTAGGTCAGGTGCTTCGGGATGGTCCTGTGCCAAGGACAAGTTTCACACTGACTGTGCAATATTTAGAAAAGATGTGCTACTGTATTTGTTTTGCAGATGGGATGCACTAAATGTAGTTGCAGCTGCTAACAAATATACGGACACATTGAAGATTAAGTAAGAATGCAAATATATGGCCTACAGTGCACATATCTTTTTGGAAGTGTGTTGTTAGAAAGGGGTGAGTTAGGCACCAAAACAGCCTTCTTGAGACCATGGTAAGGGGCACCATTATCTTCCCAGTGCCTGTGCAGAAATCATTCACTGAGGTTCTTGTCCATGAGCAGTGGGGAAAGACTGCCCTTTATTGCTGATTCCAGTATATATACTAAAAGCCTACCAGCAATCTGCCCTGAGAGAACTAATATGGGGAACAGAGTGCATACGATATTCTCCAAAGTATTTTTTTTTTTGTCTTTCAGAATGAGCTTGTACTCAGCTTCTTCCTGAATTGGTCCAAACACACCTTGGCAGAAACAGCATCATCTGTGACATTAGGTATGTGGATTACCAGTCTTATCTATTTTCTAAGAATGAATCCATTAGTTATATTGAATACAGTAATGCAGAGGTGAGTAAAGTGTTCACTGTGGTGATATTTTTTTAAGATTTATAGATAATCAACAAATACTTCCTGACTCATCAAAGTGACTGAAAATGTTTAGCGATGTGACCTGCAGCTTGCCTTCACTTTGGCATATTCTCCTCAGCCTTTCTCCACTTCTTTCTGAATAAACATGCCTATATGCAAAGTAAACATTTATTTAGACAGACTGTGGCAGGCTTCTTGTTTTACAAAAAAAAGTTTCAGAGAATGTTCCAGAGGAAAGGATTTGAGACATGACAAAGCACAGTGTATACTTGGACAGGAAAAGAAAATTAGTGGTGACTTCAAAAGTCATTTTCAGAATGAGTGGAGTAGGTGAATAACAAAACATTATGCTAATACCTAGGCATACATTATTAATGATTGTGGTAACTCACTTGTTACTAAGTGACATTCTGCATTGTTCCCATAATGCTTCACCTATTTCCTTCTTCTGTGTAACACCTAATTTAATCCAATCTTTGGCAGTACAGCATTAAGAGCCAAAGCATAGGCCATACAGAGTGAACTATGAATGTTTGTTCTTTTACACTGCACTAGTTCTGCACTGAAAATAAACTTCAGCAGTCAGTTATCAGGCAAAATAAAATCTCATTCAGAAGCCTGCAGATGCACTCTGCACTAAAACAATTCAGCTGTTTTGTTCTCCAAGTGACAGAAGGTTTCCAAGATGACCAGTTACTCACATTTCTGAAAGTAGCTCAGCATATTTTGTTTACATATTAATTTGTTCTCTCTCAAGACAGGGTCTTTATTAACTTCTCTGCTGTGACCATTTTTTTTAATACATCAGAACTAAATAATTCCCGTTCTGTCTTCTCAGAGTTTGGAAGACTTCCCCTGTGTAGAGTTTATTTGATTAGGATATGTCATTATCATACTAAATCCATTATGAATACTGGAAATTAGTAATGGCTGTTCTAACTTGTACAAAAGAATGAGGATAATGCGGATGGCCTAGGTGTTAGGAATATACAGAGATGAATCTCATTGCTGAATCTTATCTCAGATCAGAAAATCCAAACAAGAATTCAAATCTAACATGAAATCTGAGTCCATGGGCTACCGTTCTCTGTAGACTCCTTAACGAAAGTTGTAGGCATGTAGGAGTGAACCAAGGCATAAAGGAGTTTAAGTCTGAGGTCTTCAAAGGGATTTTGACATTTCAGTTCCTAAGTACTACAGAGAATCTGGGTGTATCTTGTGTAAAAGCATGAACTCAATCTTCAATAAGGTTGCAAAATAAATAAATCTCATACATCTTAAAAGTGGTGTCCTGAGACAATATAGTCCAAAAGGTGAGCCCTTTTTTTTTTTTTGGTTATCAATGGCATCAAAATCAGAGAACAGAATAAAGAAGCAAAAGTAAGAATGTGATTAGTGAGTGTTAGATGAAAGCTATGTGACAGATAACCCAATCTGCTGATTCACTATGAACTCAGTGGCCCTTTTAGGTAAAGTTCGCTGCACGGTCAGACGAGATTAATGTAGTGTTGTTACAGAGGCATTTTATTCCTGCTCAGAAACTCTGCCTTTTAAAGTTTGGACTCATTCATCCTAAGTTCAGGGCAAAGCCATTGTTTAACAGAAAAAAATCTCCCTTTGGACTATGAATGGATTGCTGACATTTCTTAATATAATGCCAGTAGTGCACAAAGACCAAACCAGGGACCAGTAAGTTTAAATTCTGTAGAAACAAAGATCAAGAATTTGGGGCTGAGTTGCTTTGGGTACGGTGCCAGTTCTGGTCAGCGAGGAAGGGATTGCACTCAGTGCAGAGCTGAGTACAGCTGGCATGAGCTGGAGTGAGCTGTGGACAGGGATGAGCTTCTCTGTGTGTGAGTTAAGTCAGCAATGAGACTACCAACTGTGCACTGCTGATTAGCCAGTTTTGAAAACACTTCATACACATTACTCTACGCTTTGGTCCTTGTGGTTGGAGTTAGATTGCTGCATTACCCCAGCTAGCTATCTGACTTAAACCTATATGCGTGACATTAAGAACACTATTGCAATTCTTCTTTTGAGTAAGAGAAGATATGAGTCCATCTAAGGCGGGATGTTGGTGATCAAGCCAAGCTGACCTATAACACACAGGGAGTTGCTGGGAAGGACACAGCTGGCCCTAAGGGCTCTTGTTTGCTGAGATTAGTCTGAAACACTTGATTTGAAAGAAAGCCCTGTAGAAATGGTGTTAGTTGAGCTGGGGTGGGAAATAATTTTGTTGAGCCTTCAGGAAAAAGGCAATTTCCATAAAAACAGTGCATCCCTCACCCAGAGATTTTGTTGCTTTATGAGCTTATAAGCACCTTCATTTTTACCTATTTTGAAGAATAACTCAGGTTTAATGTGGCTTTATATAGGCTGCTGCTTTCCATGAGGCTTCTGATTGCTCTCTCAACCTTTACGCAGGCAAATGATCAGTATTTTAGTTAGGATCAATGTAAAATGAAGACAGTGCCCAGTAGAAGCAGGTTATGAATTTTGATCAAGATAGCATCATTCTTTCATACAGCTTTAATTTACAGATGTTAAAGGTAATTACACTTACTAAAGTAAAATAAAAATTAAAATTTATGAATTTGTACTGCGCTCCTAGCAATGAAGAGATTAAAAATCAGTGCTAAATTTACTGTGACATGAATACTGATTCAGTATTCCCAGTAGAGCAGATTCTGAATTGCACTGAATATTGTCAGCATTTCATTATACCAAGCACATTGCATAGGAGTGAGAGCAGATATCAGGAATGATTTCACAGGCATACATTTTTAATATGTCCCTTAAAAAAAAAAAAAGGAAAAGGAAGAAACAAATTATATCAATTTTTTTTTAATGTCAAATAATACTTCTTGTTTTTCTTCTCTAGAATTTTTATCTCCTGAAATTATGAGTTATTGAAATTGTTTTGCCAACATTATGAAATTAAGAAGTTTTTGCTATTGGTTATAACAGCTCACAACCCAGGTCCAGTTCTGGCAAGTACTATCAGAGTTGTGAGTACACTGGTGGGCTTCTGTGCAGTGGAGAAATGGTCTTGTTTGGATTTAAAAAATCAAAATGTACCATATGTCTCTCCATGGAAATTCGGAGTCCTTGTGAATGTTCTGTCAAGAGAGCAGCCTATTAAGTTCATCCTATACAGTTTTCTGATCTGCTGCAGTTGCTCATTATCAGCGTAAAGCTTTTGCCACAAGTTGTATTTCTATTTTAGTTGGATATAGGCTGGTTTGCTGGCCATAAGCACCCCTTGTTAGCTTAGAGGTTGAAAGCTGCAACATTTTACTAATTAATGTTTTCATATTCTTTGCAGTCGACAAATGAAATGCAGTGTATTAAAATATTGATCCCCTGTTGATTTCATCGTTGTTTTCCATGTAACATCTTCCTCGCTTCTTCTATTCCTCATACAGTGTGCAGATATTGTTTT
Source organism: Oreortyx pictus (assembly GCA_036925125.1). Classification (NCBI taxonomy): domain Eukaryota; kingdom Metazoa; phylum Chordata; class Aves; order Galliformes; family Odontophoridae; genus Oreortyx; species Oreortyx pictus. The sequence continues at coordinate 123,989,573 of JAUPFR010000001.1, read as the reverse complement.
AAAATGTTTCTTATGGAAACATTGCATAAAATATTTAGAGCAAGTTTCCATCATGCTAGAAAAAATTGCTCAGATGAAGAAAAGATCTATGCAACTGATTATTCTGAAGATCATTCCACCTTCAATAGACATTAAATTCAAACACTAATTTCCTTATTTTTTTCATCCAAAAAGAAGAATCGGTCCACAGTTTTCCAGAGTTTATGTTCTGTGATGAAAGAAATTACAAACTGGCACAGTATTTGAATTTCTCTACACTGCAGATTGGCAATTGGCTTTCACTCCTAAGTGCTGGGGCATGCAGACACCAGTGATATTTAAAATGTTACAAACCCAGCTCCGCTGGCAGTCCAGCTCCAGGGTACTTGTTTGATGTGTCAAGTTTTCCACTGACACCTGTGAGTGAAGAATCGGTCCCTGGGAGGAAAATCTTGCTTCAGCTGAAGTCAGTGAAGCTTTATCCTGTATCTACAGCAGACTGGCATTTGGTCCTTGCATATAATAATGGCGTGCAAGTAGAGCGTGACAGTTCCTAAAAATGCAAGTCTCAGCTCAAGTCCATCTGCCAAAGCTGGACAGACTGGAAGTAATTATTGTATGTGTATTTTATTATCATTTGAAGCTAAAACCACCTAGACTTTGAAAAGGTTATGATTTAGTACTGACAGTGGGAAAACAAAAAGAAATATTTTGGTAATATCGATAACCATACTGTCTGTTTTTCATAGTCAAACAGAGATGCATTTTCACTGCCCATGCTTTTCATTATTTTTAGCTTGGTTAGAAATTATTTAAATTTATTTTTTCCTAAATGAAAATGCCAGCTCCCGCAGAAGAGATCATTCACTGGGTATAAACACTCAGCTGTGGTTGCACTGGTAGGAGAGAAAAGGCAAAATGTACCACTGAATTCAAATGGCATAATTCAGCCTCTGAGCTCTGTTGCCCTTGCTAAACTGCTCAGGATGACCCACAGCAATTCACAAAATTACCAGAGCCCCTCAAGAGAATTGTACTCTTACATTAAAGCAGAACTCCTTTGCATCACAGTTCTTACTGCCCTACGATTCCTAGTTTCTTAACGCAACATAATGACAGAAGTCCACAGAAGTTCTCTTGAAAGTGGAGACATGACATAGCATGGGGTGACATAGACATGGGGTGACATGGAGACATGACATAGACTGTGGGTGGGGAACAGTTTCTGTTTGTTTTTTGTTACCCTGGAAAAATAAACTAACAAACAAACAAAAACACATCATTTTCTGATTTGTGAAGTTTCCTAGCTTTCCTTATCCTTCGCTGTCCTGCTTTGCAAACAACAACTGAAATAAAGTATAGTGTAGTTAAGTGATTCATCACAGCTCATAGGGGAAAATAACAAACGAAGGGCTCAGTCTTCTAAGTCCTAGCTCAGTGATTTCTTCATAACTTTTCAATTCTTCAAGAGTCTGTTTCAGGCCCTTCACTAATTAGGGTATGATTAAAATGTATTTTTGTAGTCTCCAAAGGGAAGAAGCTGGAGATGGTTTCCTATTCTAAAATTCCTGTTGATACATCAGAAACTCAGATGTGTTGATTTCCAGAGTGCCTGGAAAAAAATACTTTATGGCAACTGTATGTACCCACAGTTATTTTTAATTCATTTGAATTTCTTTCCTTAGAATAAATGGCAGTTGCACTAGCTCTCTGGCTGTCAATAGTACATTACAGCACTGTAATTCTACCTGCTTAGCAATTATTTTAGCCTCTGTTCACTCCAGAGGTTACACATTTAGTTTATTCTCAACATGGCTTATTTTTCACAATTTCCCCTCTGCTGCTTCCTCTGCTGAACAAGAGTGAAGGCTGAGAAAAGAGGTTTTGATTTCTTGCCCTCATGACCCTGGCTGTAACGGCTCTGGTGCACATGTGGAAAAGAGAGATGGAGAGTGCAAAAGAGTGCACAGGTGTCTGCTGAGGCAGAAAGGCAGATACGAGAATGCTGTCTGCTACTGAGGATGAGCAGTCCTGGTGCTCTCTAAAACACCTCTTTTTGCAGGTGCATAACCTTAGTGTGTGATGGCAGTTCTTTCATGCTCACTTTTCCTTTCTCATTCCCTTCACTTTTAGTACGATAAGAATTATTTGCTGCTGATTGTTTTGTCCTATTATCTCACCTTATGGTGAGTGTAAGGTTGGTGCTTCATTGGCTGATCTCAAGATATGTGTGGGGGAGCAGCACTTTATGTTTGAGGTCTTCAGGTCACATACATTTTAAATAGGGAGGAAAGCAGAACAGAGTCCAGCTCCTTCAAGATCACTGTTTCATTGTAAGGTTAGCAGGATTAAGTTCTTATTTTTCCATCCAAAGTAAATATAAAATATTGAATGCAACACAGCCCCAGTCTAATTAAATAAATCCCTGTTTGTGCAAGTAGAAACAGGCCGGTTCATACAGGCCATGTCTGGGCTGCCACATTATGGGGACAGCCCTGAGACTGAGTGGTACAAACTGGCTCGTGTTCCCCTGTGCTCAACATTAGCACTGCAGGATAAGATGGTCAGAGAGATACCTATAGGCAGCTGCTGTGTTTACACTGTGGTAAAAACCATCTTTATTTTCTGCTTTGTCTCTGTGGGGTGGATAAGCCACAAGTCCCAGTTTAAGGTCACACCTTTTTGGCAGTGAAGACAGCTGGCTTAAATCTTCCAAAAGAAAGAAAGAACAGGATATGCTCAGTCATTTACTCCATATTATGAGCTTAATCCTTCTTGCTTGAAAACCAGAAAATGCTTCTCTCAGTGGAAATTGAGTTAAACTCTGTAAACTAATTTTTGTAGGAACTGTACGAAAGGAATGGGTTACACGAAAACTGACCTGGAAGAAAAATAAAGAATAAGGGAGAATGTAAATCTTTGAGATACAAACGTTGTTATTGTAAATTCGCAATTGTTTTGGCACTGGTCTGGAAACTTGCAATTATAATTATGTGGGGTTTTTTTGTTTGTTTTATTTTGTTTGGTTTTCCCTGAGAAGAGAAAAAATAAAAGAAAACAGATGGAATAACTGCAATACTAATTAGTGTAATCAAAAAGAAAAAAATATAAATTTATTTTCAGCTCAAAAAATACACTTTTCTCAATGAAATTCAGATTGATGGCAATTAGAAAATAAAAATTCCACTGTCGATGTATAAAAAAGCAAGAAGATGAGCATTACATGTCAGACCATTCTCTTGATCCCACTCCCTGCCAGTGTTTTCTAATTTAAGTGCTAATTTAAGCAGGCAGTGGTTTGTTGTACGTATTAGTTCATGAATTCTGACGTGTTAAACATCTGTTTCCACTAAACTGTTTACAAAAAAATCAAACTGTTTGGACATTTTTTAGGTCCTCAGTCAACTGATGGTGCACCTGGAGTACAGTTGGTCATATCCTATGAGGACACTCGTCTGACAGTAATGTTGAAACATATGAGGAACATTGTAAGAATTTTCATCATACTCTATAACTCTTAAGCCTTTGAATTTTTCTGAGTACTGTGAAAACATTAATCCTCAAGCACGATTTCTGATATAAATAATTTTAACTCATAATTACGATGATACATTTTTGTCATCATTTAACACTTTCCTCCTTAGATCTTGTTCATTATGGCTGTTAAGTATGGGACCTGTATAGAAACCATGTTTGACTAATGTCCAGCAATGAACTTTTCCAGGCCAGATACAAAACCATTTTTGACACCTGTTCGCCCTTCCAGCTGACACATATTTGATATGAGTTCTATGTATGACATCATTCAGCATCACATCTCTTTGTAGAACATCAGCTTGGTGCTGTTGTTTATCCATACACTTCTTTCCAGCCCCAAAGAACTGGTCTACAAACAAGGAAGAGGTTAGCAGAGGAAGTAGTGGAGTTCTGTAAGAAGCAGTGTTTCCTGGTGCGATGACACTCAGCTCTGGAATTCCCGGTTGCTCAAGTTTCAAGTAATGGGAATGACAAAGAGATCATTCATTATTTTCATCTAGCTGGAAGATTAAAGTGTTTCTGAATAGCTGCAGGTTCTTATTGTATACATTTATGCTGCCTCTATCTCAGACTGGATTACAATTGCATTTCTTAAATGAGGCCAAACTAAGGAATGTATGTGTGACCAGTTAATAGTAAAATGGTGCTGAATATTTATTTGGTTATACAAGTCACAAAATGACAGAACTGTAGGGGTTGGAAAGGACTTCTGGAGATCATCTAGTCCAATCCCTCTGCTAAATCAGGTTCCCTATGACAGCTTACACAAGAAGCATCCAGGTGGGTCTTGAATATCCCCAGAGAAGGAACTTCTCTGGGCAGCCTGTGCCAGTGCTCTGTCACCCTCACATTCGTATGGAACTTCCTTTGTTACAGTCTATGCCTATTGCCCCTTGTCCAGTCTCTGGGCACTGCTGACCTCAACCACATCACTCCCACTCATTATTTGTATTTGAAAGGTCTCCTCTCAGTCTTCCCCAGGTTGAACAGCCCCAGATCTCTCAGCCTTTCCCCATGATGGAGATGCTCCAGGAGCCCAGTCATTTTTTGGCCCCCCAGTGGACTCACTCCAGAAGTTCTCTCTCTTTCTTGAACCCAGACTGGGACACAGCATTCCAGATATGGTCACTCCAGAGCAGAGTAGAGGTGGAGGATCACCTCCCTTGGCCTGCTGCCTACACTCTTCTAATGCACCCCAGGACACCATCGGCCTTCTTGGCCTAAAGGGCACACTGCTGGCTCATGGACACTCCCAGGACACTCAGGTCCTTCTTTGTAGAGTCTCTTTCCATCAGGTCAGCCCCTAACATGTACTGGTGCATGCAGTCATAGGGCTTATGTAGCTTCAGCTGTTCTCCATTTGCCACTTCAGCTTCTGACCTGAAATTCAAGCATATTCATTTTGGTCTATAAAACATCCAGTAGATTTTCTATCTTGAGAGATTTATTTGTTTCCTACGTGCCACCTTGACAGGTGAGATCAGCCTCTGCTGGTCCAGTTTCTATGAGCTTTACCTTTTATATATAGCTTAAAGTCTCCCTTATTTCTTTCTTTTCCCCTTTCTGACACTAAATAACTATGATAGTCTTCTACTTGGTGAAAGACAAATATTAAAATGATTGCTGTGCTCATGTTGTTACCATGAGTTCGGGCAGGTAATGTGGAGACATACGCAAGCAGAGCTACAGATGTTGAAAGCAGTCATTCTGCTTGTTTCTGGCTCCTGTGTTCTTTAACTTAGAGAGTTCCAGTCATTAAATTAAATTAAAATAAATTATAGTGTAGGTGAATGTTTATAGCAAAACTGAAATCCAGGGTTCAGATCATTTTATTGAAAGGGACAATACAAATTTAAGTTGGCTTATGGTTTTTTTTGGAGGAAGCTGATGTAAATTAAATCCATTTCAGTGAGTCTGAGGAAAATTGGTAGGAGCCCAGTTCAGTAAGACTAGCTTGAATGGCTTGAAAACAAGGTGACTGTTTTAGCAGACTAACTTAGGCAATCATATTTTTAAATCCTGATCTTCTGGTCCCTTTCTTCCATCCAGCCATCCATTGTTGTGCTTTGGGGTACTGTGATATTGGACTGCCTTCAAAGTAGCAAACTATTAAAGAAAGGTCCTTAGGTTCTTTATCCCATTAGCAACCTTTACAGCTTTCTAGTAGTATAGATCAATCCCTCTGACATGCTCTCTTGTCTTTTTCCTTACTTTTTTCCTTTTTTTCTAACTGATTAAGGATTTGAAAAATACTCCTAGATCATATCTTATTCAAGACACTTTAAATTGATTTCAGATGCATTCAGTCTTTTACAGACTCTCACTAATTGTTATTAGAGGTGCACCTTTGCAATCTTGCTTTATTTTGTAATTCATAGTAAAAAATTTGGATGACGCTCTTCTTCATTTACTTATCACTTTATAGAGATTATATGACATAGTCAGATGTGAAAATAATTTTAATGGGCAAAATTAGTCCCAAACGTAGCCTCACAGAACTAACAAGGAGTTGTGATGCAGAATTCTAATCCATGTAAATGCATTCTATTATTTATGGGCGGATAGTTCTACAGATTTTAATAGCTATAGATCCTGTTGTGCAAATCCTATGTTAAGATACGATGCACTATATAATCCCTAAGGAGCTGGTATTGTTTATAGCTGTTCTCAAGTGTCATTTAGGTTCTCCAAAGGATGAAGTCAGAAAGGTGTTTTGCAGGATTTTTCACGGAGCTGTCCACAGTCATGTGGAAAAGAAAATGCCATAGCAATTGAGAGAGCATTGGTCTGCTGCAGACATGCCAGAGGACAGTCTAATGTAGATGTATATATAGGCTCCACAGAGCAGGCACTTTTAGTCTGATGCATGCGCTTGATATGCTGCATACCTGCAAGTCAGCCATCCCTAAATCTACTTCCAAGCATTCTCTCCCAACTCACACCAACGTTTCAGTCATATGTTATGAAAGACAGTCCTTGAAGAAAACTCTATTAAAAACACTTTGAAGACCAAAAATGGAATAGGATAGCCACAATTTTCAAAGACACAAAAGCCATGATAATAGTAAGATACAATTTTCCGGACATGCTTATTACATAATTTTAATTCAGCTTCTTGGACCATTACTTGCAAGCCTGAAATGCAGACCATGCAACATTGTACTTTATGCATCGGCCATGGAGGCAATATTGTTTCAATAAAATGAAGCTGGGTTAGAAGGAAACCCTGGTGTAGCAACGACCTGGAGATGTTATATGGAGATAATGGGAGATTTTGCTTCTGCGTCCTAGAGGATGTGGCAGAAGGGGTTGAAACAACGTTAGCAGCGGCATGGCCCATACCTAAAGACTGGCAGCAGTCAGGAGCAGGGGCAGAGAGAGAATACTAGGAAGAGTGCTTCAGAGGCAACATGAAAGGAATAGCCTCCCACATCTGCAAAGAAGCTGTGGAGCTGAATTCATGAACACAGGAGAGACACAGGTGTTGATCTTCAACTAACCACTTCCATTTGTGTACATTAACTGTCACAGAAAATGAGGAATATCAAGATTATAAGAGAAATTACACAGAGCAGAGAATGGGCTAGTTTAGTACTGCCTGAGCCAGAAACAGCCAGGCTAACTGCTGCTATGCTGCTGGGCTTGCTTGTCTGTTCAAAAAGACACCAGAGGAAAAAGAAGTAGCTGTTTCTGAAAATTCAATAAAGATTGTTTAATGTATTTCTTTTTTTGCTTCAGAGAGAACCAGAAGGGAACACTGGTTGAGCACCGGCTCAGAAGGAAGTGCATGTTGTCTGTTGAGTTCACTGCCATGACTTCAGGCATGCCCTGTTTTTCCAGATAAGCAGCTAAACTTCCAGTCCTCACTGCTAAACATTTTTGTCCATTACTTCTTGTGGACAGAATAACTCCTCGGGGTAGTGGAGAGGAGAAACAAAGCCAACTTATCATGAACCTTGTGCCAATAAGTGTAAAATGTTACCAGTGTTTAGGAAAGCATGTATGAGTGATGAATTCTGAACCAAATTTACAGAGAACATTTTCTGGAATTAAAATAAATTCCTACAGTACTTTCCAAAACTACTTCCAGCATTCCTTCTTTAGAAGTTCTGAAGCTGTCATGAACTTCTCCTGGTGATTAATGATTCTGGGATAGGTGATATATGGGTGATGAATTAGTAATCAGCTTTAAGCTTTAACAGACATAACAGACATCCAGCCTCTTTCCATTTTGTGTCCTATGCTATCCAAGTGCACATTGCTTCCAAAAACATTTCTGAAATGTGATAGTTGAAGTACTATGAGAAGAAATGTGAGAGCCAAGCTTTCCCTAAACGAGGGGAATGAAATCTGTTTCTAAAACTGCAGGTGTAGAGCTATAGAGAAGTTCCCAAAGGTAGCACAAGTAGATGATTCACTCCCTTTCCTGGCCTTTGTCTTCAGCTTGAGCTGCATAAGGAGTGGGAATCTTTTTTTCCATCATATTTGATTCCCATCGTTCCTCTTGTGGGCCTCTAATGTTTACACCTGATGAGCAAATCTGCTGTCAATGCTAAACTGGGAGGAGCTGCTGACTCTGTTAAAGATGGAGAGACCTTGCAAAGAGATCTAGACAAATTAGAGAGTTGAACAATCACCAGCCATGCGAAGCTGAACCAGAGCAAGTGCCAAAATCTGCAGCTGAGAAGGGGCAACCCCGGCTATAGGTACATACTGAGGAATGAGACCCTTGTCTTGCTACTGTGTTGTTCCCCTCAAAAGTAATGCCTCATTTATTTTCATGGAAAATACAGCAGATACAAAGAGCACAATAACAAACAGCTATTCTCAGCTATGAAACATGATTTTTCAATTCACTACCACTAGCTATGCATTTTTGCCACACTCTTAAAAATCTGCATCAGTGGATGTGACACAGTTTCACAGCTACTCTGATGGCGCCACTGTTAAGAAAGTGCTGCCCACAACAAATGTTGTCTTTCATTGGCCCAAACAGATGAAAGTTAGAAGGTGCTTAATCTGGATTATATGGTAGATGTGGTAGGACAGTTCAACAAAGATTGGTAGTGTACTTCACAGTCTTCAAACTCGTGTGGGGCCCTGATTCTAGAAGTTTAAGCTCTCATCTTTGTCAGGGTTCTGATGTGATCATTTGGTAGTTTGTTCATATTCCAGGAAATCCAGAAGGATCACCCCCTTCGTACCCCAAAAGAAAATGTAATTTACTTTACCCACTGAGGATTGTGTCTTGAACTTTTACTTCAGTGCAGAATTCACATGCTGTCATCTGTTGCATGGTAATAAAATGTGGTGTGAGATTGGTGGAAAGGTTCAGTCTCTGCTGCCAAACCACCACCATTCACCTCTGATGTCACCAGTCGAAGTAATACAATAAAAGGCATTGCTTTTGGAGCAGCCCTTTAAGATTTAAATGGATAATATATTACATATCAGTAATGCAATGTCTTCCAATTAAATAAGAAGCGTTACACCCTTTTCACAATATGATGAATATCTCCTGCTTTCTTTACTGTGGCCCACAGGTTAGCCAACAGGCATAGGGAATTTTTTTCATATGTAAGCAAAACCTGACCAGTCATCCACCAATGGAGAACAAGTGGAAAAAAGTCACTCTGAGCTGAATAAAAGTTATTCAGAAGGAATTGGTAACAGAATGAAATCAGAAATTCTGCAGATATGGGAAAGTAAGACATACACATGGCGCTCTTCAGTGATTTTTGCAGAAAAACAAAAAAAGCCATGAAAAGAAAGTTCTTGTACTGACTTTAGCATATAAATAAATGTGATTTAATTTTGTATTCATATAAAATACTTTAAAATTGATTGCAAATTAGTTTAGATAAATATGTTCTCTTTTGGACCGAAAATTAGCAGAATAACTATAAACAAACGTTATTACTCAGCAGTATTTGAAGTAGGGAAGACCTGAGATATGGTTCTGTAGTGGAAAAATCACTTTAGAATTCCAACTTATTTGTTATAGAAGGTTTTTGACAAATATGTTGTATGGAAAGCTATGTTATTATTTCTCATTAAACCCTTTCATCTGTCACAGTCACTGTACTGCCTTAACTCTTTTTCAGTAATTCCCTATATAGCTAATCTGTTTTGAATCAAATAAAAAGAATGAGTTTTGTTTAACAATATGAATGATCCAGGAGATGAAGGTGAACGTAAATTAAATTTGCCATTGGGTGCAAATGAAGAAAACATTACAAATAGTAGTAGAGATGGAGCAAGATCAAGAGAATAAGAGTAATTTACAGAACACCACAAGTAGCTTGGGCAAATGAAAACCATTCCTTCAGAGAGATACGGATCTTTTTCCCATAGTAATGTGAAATAAACCAAGCAAATGATGGGACATGAGGTTGCTAGGGGAGATACCAATGAGAAAGGTCAGAACCTGGTGTTATGATGCAGAAATGAAGTAGTTTATCTTTATAAGGCATTGATGCTAGAATATTGCTCTCAGGAAGCTTTTTAATAACTAGAATTCAAGTTCAAAAACAGATCTCAGGAGGGATGCTTGGGAATGATTTATACTCCAGGAGTGATGTATTGTTACTAAAACTTAACTTAGTTGAGAACTGACTAACAAGGACACAATTCAATTGTGCAAATATTTAATGGAGAATACAGCAAAGTTCAAGAGGAATTATTTGGGATGTTGAGCAAGAATGTAAGTAGAGGTAATTAAGTAATTAAGGAGCAGAAATTGCACACATCATATAACAAAATGATTTCTTACAAAGGGAGGGTGCAAGCTGCAGAATAATTTCCCAAAGAAAACTGGAGGAGGCTCTGTACAGTTTCAGAAATTAAAAATAGTCTAGATCACTTGAAGATTTCTTTTACTAATTAAGAAGCTAATAATGCAGTTGCCATTTCTTTATGCATTTTACAATTATCTCTGCCTAGACAAGGAGGGAGAATAGTATGAACATGTAAAAAAAGAAAGTGAACAACAGCATTTACATGTGTCACTTTTCTCAAAGGTTAATTTCTTTTATACTCTCTAAGAGGCAGCAGTTTAGAAATTCTGGAATCTGTTTTTCTAAGGGTACAAAGTAGATCACTATATCTCAGCCACTCTCATAGACTCATAAACTAAGTATTAATTGGAGAATTAGTTATTCCAAGCACAGAAATAATACAGGGTGCAAAGAAGAAAACACAAAGAAGGAATACAATCTAGCAATTCTAGAACAAAAGCTTCTGAGAGATCTTTCCACAAAACCTGTTCTCTACATTTTACATCCTGCATCAACATTGCTTGTACATGAATAATATCATTTTAAAGGATGACTGAACCTTGATTTCTCTTGGTCTATGTGGAAAGAAACAGACCTTAAATGACTTGAAGATAGCAGTACAGAATGGGATTCAGGAATCTAGAACATATCACTTCTTTCAGAAGAAAGAAAACTTTTCATTGATTCTTACTCAAATCTTTTACTGTAAGTAAATTTAGTTAATACATTTGCACTTCTGGTTATTCAGTCACCTTCTTTTTTTATTATTTATTTATTTATGCAATATTTTCAAGTTTTTGATACCCACAAGATGCTAGTGATCATCCAATAATCTTGTGCTGAACACTGATGAAGTGTTACAGAGACCTCAAAGCCTTAGGAGCTAGACTTACACTTTGAGTAAGATGGATAGGGACACTCATAATATTCCTTTCTGTTTCCTTTTAGAAACAATAGTAAATGCACACAGGGCTGTATCATGACTTACAGGAGATAACATCTAGCCCTACTTCTCTTCTACTGGATTCAGACAGTAGAACACACTAGCCCATTTAATGTCACAATTACAGTTGTATGTTCATACAGATTCTTTCACATTTCAGTTGGAATTTTGTCTACCTTAATATACAGCTCTGTCTGGATTATCAAGAAGTCATTATTTTCAAACTGAACAGCAGATACATCTCTGTTCTTTTATCCATCTTTCTGAAACTGTTTGGTTCTGGTTTCTGAGTTTTATAGTAATAAAGGCTTAGAAGCCTAGGATACCCCTGTGACCGTCTGGATATCACAGTTTTCTTTACTTAATTCTAAGCAGAGTTGGATGAATTTTCCTCTCAAATGACTGAAGCAGATCAGAAGCATTTTACGTAGTTCTTAGGAAGCTTTGAATCGTTTGGGAATCAGCCTGATTCTCCAAATCTGTCTTTCTCCTTGCAAGAAAAGAACTGTTTTTTGTTAAATGTTCAACAAATACTTCTTCATTTTAAAAAATACCTTTGCCTTTGTGCCAATTAGGATTTGGATTCAATTTGAAATTAAGACACATACATATATGATATTATAGAGTTCAGTTGTCTGACTGTGAATATTTTGAACACCATGAAGTATGTTCCTTGTCCTCCGGTGACTGCTCCAGAAGAGTGCCAGTTTTCCACAAAGCCTCTGTCGCATATCCTCCTCCATATAGACCTTCTGGCACCAGAGGTGACACAAGACACCAGTATTTTAGAAACTAATCTAGATGAAAACCTATACTTGCATCTTGTGCAGTGGAGATTTAATGTACAATTGATTTTCCTGAACCAAGAGGAGATGAGGTACCAAGTCCCATCAGGCTCCCAGTGAACGCTGTGAAGGAGAAGGGTCTCACATGAGGCCTGTGTCAGGTCTGCTTGTTTGTGCAGATATCTAAAACATCTCATCTTTAACAAATGGAGTCATACACCAGTGTGTGGGCGATTTAACCAAGCCAGCCTGGATAAGATTAATCTGCTTCTTGCCTACCTCCTTGACAGCATTACAAAAACCTATGTAGACTTTACTGAGTACTTACGATCATAGCTCACATATCCACTAGGATGTGTCAACATTTCAACTTCTTTGCCCAGAAATGGTGTCTTCATTGCAGAGCTGTAGCTGTGAACCTCTCCTTCTGCCTCAGTGACTGAGGGCTATTTTTTCCCATTTGACAGCTGAGAGACCTTGGAGAGTGCTGGCTGGATGACTGGTTCATTCTTCAGAGAATTTGTGACTCATGACGGCTCTAGACCCTATTTTTGCCAGAGTGGTTATAGTTCTCCCTCTTAGAAATACAGCATCATCTTTCATTAAGAGCTAGGCTGCGTGAGTCCATTTTCCTTTTCCCCTACTACAATCAAAGTTGCACTTTCTTTTTTTTTTTTTTTACCAAACTGTTTTATTCCACTTGAGAGAGAGAGGAACAAAGAGACTTGAGAGAGAGGCTGGAACAAACTGCAGTAACGAAACCACTGTTTTTTTCTTAAACTAACAGCTCCTGCATTAGGCATAATTTACCCACTTGGTGCACTGACAGGAGAGCAGAATTGTTGAGGGGGATGCTGAAGGTGTTGAGCTGCACAGTGTGCTCAAGCTCTATTTGGAGATTCAAATCAGAGACACGGGTATAGCACCTTTGCATTTTTATCATAGTAAATGACAAAGCCATCTGGAGGCTTGCTTCACTGACACAGCTAGAAGATTTCTGAAAAGCAGAAAATACCTGCTCAATAAATGTCTTCCAGAATTTCCCTGAAACAACAGCTATGTTCTTCTGAAATGATGTAAAGATATGCTAAATTTGGATCCATTTCACTTCTTTGTTTTGTTGTTGTTGCTGCTTTGTCAGTGACCTCCATGCCAGTGTCCTCTATCACAGTGTCTCCTCTGTTTATGTGCATAACTGCATATCTGCGTGAGGTAAGAATTAAGGCAGGAATAGTAATGAAGTTCCTAACAGAGAGGTGGGCAAGAAATCTGGCACCAGAAAATATAATAAAACTTACCTTGCAGAGCAGCAATTAAATATTTTGAAATCTGGAGTGAAAAAAACTGATGATTGTGAAAAAATACCTTACCTGTGTAATTGCTTAAACTAATTGCTTTTGTTTCGTTTTTCCAGTAGCAGGACATGCAGGGTGCACCATAGCAATATAATAGGATGTCTTCTTTTGTATTTGTTTGTTCATTATTGAAAATATGATTTTCATTTTAGTTCACTTTGAAATAATTTGAAAATATGGTGTGTCAGGAAAATGAGAAGTGGAATAGTAGAATAGTCTACAGCTGTTCAGTGCTTTGAGATGTGAAAATCTCAAAGGAAAAAGTAAGGAAGGGTCTTCATTCCCATGTTAAAATTTATGAAGTAAAAGCAAAACCTCTTGTTCATATAGTTTGTCCTCAAGGTGTGTATAGCATTGTTCTTTTTTGAAGGAACTTCTGGATTTGTAATAGCATTATTTTAGTGCTGATTATTTTTCTTTAAATTCAGAGTTAGCCCAGAGGATGTTAGTTTTTGTTGTGTTTTTTTTTTGTTTGTTTGTTTTGTTTTTTTTCTGGGGTAGAGGCAGTAGTTGTTATTAAAGCTGTAGCCTGCAAAGGTTTAGCTTTTCCTTGGAAATTTACATACAGACTTCACTGTCACTCAGAGAAAGTGAAAGACAGTGCAGCAGCCCTGATGGCTCTTCTTCATTTCTTAGCAGTTGTAATCTAGTCAACTCCTGTTTCATACACATTGCTAGGGTACAAGGCTAACTCTTCTACAGTTTTCCTTTTTAGTAATCCGCCTTTATTGGATAATAATCAAATGTAACTCGTGTCTACATTTAATATACAAATATTTTGCTTTGGAGTTTGATGGATTTTTTTTTCTAGCCATTTGCTGTGGTAACATGGTTTTATTTAAGGTGTAAGGATATCTTCATGTTAAATATTAAGGAATATTTGAGTACTTTCTTCACCATATAGAAGAAATATTTTCATCACAGTGCACGTAAGAGAAAAACAACAGATGAAGGTAAAAGATTAGAAAAACTGAGAAAACTGAGTTAGAGTTAGTGGACAAAATGGAAGGATTTATTTCCTTTCTTTTCATTTGTGGGGAGTAGTTGAATTGGGAACATTTCTTAAGCCTGATTTTTTTTTTTTTCATTGAAGAAGTGGAAGAGAGCAATTGCAATTTGAAAATGTCCAGGAAATTAATTTTGGAGGAAGAAAGGAAGTTATTTATAGAGGTGGAAAGGTGTCATTAGTTAATGCAAGTTACCTTTGATCTTCTTTTTTTTTTTTTTTTTTTTTTTTTGTCAAGATAGTTGAAAGTGAAAAATGAGAAAAGAGCTATCAAATGTTCAGCAGCCATCAGTATGCTTCAGACTAGGACAAAAGGTGGAAAAAAAATATCTGCATGTCTAACACTAAGAGAAACAGATGAAGTAATATAAATTTGAGGCAGTAGTCACTGAAAAATTAAATTTGAAGTCACCTAGGAAGATTAAAAAAAAATTACAATAGTTTATTCCCTTAGTCTATTATTTTAACATCCTAAAATTTTATTTAAAATTCATATGAGTGAAGCCCAGTATTCATGTTGCCATGCTAAATTGCATAGTTTAAATATGGTAAATTTTGAAGTAGATGGCCCTCTGTAATGTTAACAAAGAATCCATTATTAAGAAGAGTTGGGGATAGTTAGTAATGACTGAGGGAGAAAAGTCATTAAGATAATGTGATTCTCAGGGAAAAATTAATTGAATTTTATCTATTATTTCCCAGCTACAGCTAGCAAATTTAAAATTAAATTACGCAGGACATAACCTATCTATGTGGGCTTCTGTAAGTAAATATCAATACCTTTTCAGTTTCATAAAATAAAATTGGAGTGAAAAATGGAACACAGACATAACAGAGACATGTCTGTATTAGTTTTTCAGAATTGAATTACATATGTGGAGAGAAGTAGATTTGGAGTATTATTTCTTTTCTTTCTGTCCCCCTTTCTTTTACATATTTTCATTACTTTGTGACCTTAGTATAAAATAATATCTCAAAAAGAAACTGATTTTTTTTTAAACATATAGAGAGAGTTATAACTGAGCTCCTCCTGTAGTCATTAGCAAGGTCAAATAAACAGGTCAATCTCTGAGAAAATTATACAGCAGAGACTTGTTTTTATATGAAGAAATTACTGGGAGTCTGACTACAAATTCAATTCATTTATTTTATTGGCAGATCAAAACCACTGTTGTATTGTTGATTGTATTTGTTTGTTAGTTAGTTGTTTGTTTGTTTGTTTGTCCATATGCATGGCAAGAAGAGCTATGTCATATCTGTTGTGAATTTGCTCTTAAGCTTTTGCAGCCTTACAGATTTTTACTGCTGGAATTTGTTTACAAGAATACATAGTCAAAGAAGTAAGACAGTAATTAAAATTGAAGTAACTTTGTTTAAAGGAAGTAAAGTTACATTACATTCGAGTTAATTAAATTATTAGAGAATTAAACATAAATAGAATTCAATATTAAGTTGTTGGGTATTTTTCTTCTGCTTGCTTGATTACAAGTATTTTCAAGATGTAAGGGTTTCGCAAAGTAGTTAAAGTGGAAAATGGCATTCCTATGGAACTGTATGATTTCTCTTCTGGCTTGGACTATGGACAGATGTGAGTCACTTTTGATCCACTGATAACAGAAGGATTGTTTGGCTGTATTTCAGAAGTCACCCATAAAGCAGATTGAAATCTTTTTCTATGTTATAATGGACCCATTTCAGAAAATATACTGTTTGTGTAAATAAGAGTGATATTTAAGTCAGACATTCTTCTTGTATATCTAAATTTGTAAATCTGCCATTGCAGCGTGTCAGAGGTGAAAGGATAATCCAGTGTGTCTGTTCACTAAATGTGACACTCTTGAACATGACAGAAGACATTATCTCTAGCAAGAAAGGAGTTCTGATATTTTCTCAATTTTCCCTTATTCAAACAAACCTTCAATTCATATATGAAAGACTGAGAAAGATATAGTTTTCCCAAAAGTTTCTGAGTTTTACCTGCCACGTCAGTTGTCTTAAAACAATTTACTTCAAATTTCACTTATTTCAGATTTTTAGAAGATAGCTCTACCACATGAATCTCACTCTTGTTTTCAAACTACAGTTTTTGAACCACCATTGTCCAACTTTCTTCCTGGTAGGGATGGTCTAGCAATGTACACCTTTATCCAATAATACCACAAGTCTTGTCTCAAGTAATCCTTTAGTGAAGGAAGTTCTTCATAAGAAATTATTCAGCTGTTGTGCCAATGAGGAGAGAAGACAACAAACTCACTGTACAAGCTATCCAGAGTCTGTTCCTGTAAAGCTGTGGCTGATAATGCACATCCACTAAAATTTTGAATGGTGAGTTTGCAGTGGGACACAGTCTTCTTTGGAACAGTGAGAGAGTTTTGTAGGATGCTTTGTGTCATATTAGGATCAGGGGAGGGCAGCTGAGTAGTGGAATATGTGATCTGGCTTGATAGTGCTCAGCTGAAGCTCTTGATCACTTGATGACATCACAGTGCCTCTGCAGATGGAGAACTGGGATAACTGTGGAATCTGGAGCTTGTTTTCCCTCTGCCTTCTCAGCAAAGGAAAATAAAGTGGGAAAGCATCTGTGAAGAGGGACAAAAAAGTCAAACTGATAATCAGAACTAGAATCTCTAGTTGGAATTCAGGTGGCTGCCTTTTAAATTACCTCCAAGAGTTTGGCTGCTGATTGCTGCTGTTCATGAAAAGTGGCTTTGTTTTTAGTTCTGAAAGATCCCAGAGCAACTGCTCTGCCCTGAGTTTTCTTCCGTGAATTACTAAAATATTCTCTCTTTTGATATTCTGTCTTGACCCTCTCCTCCTACTCACCTCTTTCAACATATCTTTAGCTACTTTCAAAGGAATAGTGTGGAAGTAGTTTTCTCTCCATGTTTCATAAGGCACAGTGGTACTGCAAAGTGTCTTCCTTGGATTTGAACTGAAAGGAGGAGATTCAGATTAAAAATCAGGAGGAAATTCTTTGCTCAGAAGGCAATGAGATGATGGCACAGGCTGCCCACAGCAGCTGTGGGTGTCCCATCCCTGGAAGCATGCAGGGCCAGGTTGGATGAGGCCTTGAGCAGCCTGAGCTGGTGCCTGGCAGCCCTGCCCATGGCAGGGAGTAGGGACTGGATGGGCTTTTATGTCCTTTCCAATCCAAGCAATTCTGTGGTACTATGATTCTGGGGGAAGTTTGCTAGTGGAAAGTGAGTTGGCTGATAATGTGCCAGAAGGAGATAAGGAGCAACTGTAAGGCATAATGAAAATTTTATCTGACTCTACTTCAACCCATTGTGTGAGATTATGGTACACAGGTTCTGTTAAAACACCACACAGCAATCAGCTTGAGTTCTTTCCCTGGTAGATGACTGTCAGCCTGAGCCTCTTCAGAATGCAGTCTGTGCTGCCATGATCTGTGACAGTACTGTCCCAGGTGAGCAGTGGTCACAACACAGACCTGTCTCAGCAGCTTAAAGAGAAGTGGAATTGGGCAGAGGCATTTGTCCTCTATGTTACCTTTGTAGCTTCCTGCCTACCAGCTGGGTTTCTCAGCCCAGTGCCCTTTTCAGCTGTTCCTTACCTCAGCTTTCAGTATTAGCTCTGACATGGCCCCTGGTTAGGCAATACACAGCTGTTATGATTTATAAAGCCTGACATTTTACAAGACTGTCCCTTTGTAACATTTCCATACTTGAGATGGTGAAGATCCTTATGCTGGGCTGCAACTGGCAATAACTCCTTTTTTAAATCATAGAATCATAGAATCACAGAAAGACCTGGGTTGAAAAGGAACTCAAAGATCATCTAGTTTCAAACCCCCTGCCATGGGCAGGGTCACCAACCACTAGAGCAGGCTGCCCAGAGCCACATCCAGCCTTCCTTTGAATGCCTCCAGGGATGGGGTATCCATAACCACTCTAGGCAGCCTGTTCCAGTGCATCACCACCTTGTGAGTGAAAAATTTCCTCCTAATATCTAACCTCAATCTCCCCTGTCTTAGTTTAAAACCATTCTCCCTTGTCCTATTGCTATCAACCCATGTAAACATTCATTCCCCCTCCTGTTTATATGCTGCCTTCAAGTATTGGAAGGCTAAAATGAGGTCTTTTCCCCAAGCTAAACAAGCCCAGTTCCCTCAACCTTTCTTCGTAGGAGAGGTGCTCCAGCCCTCTGATCATTTTAGTGGCCATCCTCTGGACCCATTCTAAGAGCTCTGCATCTTTCTTGTGCTGGAGGCCCCAGGTCTAGATGCAGTACTCCAGATGAAGTCTCACAAGAGCTGAGGAGAGTGGGATAATCACCTCTCTCTCCCTGCTGGCCACCCCTTTTTTAATACATCCCAGGATATAGTTGGCCCAAGGTGCGCTTGCTGACTCATGTCCAACTTCTCATCCACCAAGTCCCACTGCAGGGATGCTCTCCAGGAGTTCTTCCTCCAGTCAGTATAAATACCTGGGATTGCCCCAGCACAAGTGTAATACCTCATACTTGGTCTTGCTGAACCTCATTAGGTTTAAGTAGGCACACTTCTCCAACCCGTCCAGGTTCCTCTGGATAGGTTCCCTTGCCTCAGATGTATCAACGGTGCTGCTCATCTTGTCATTGTCTGCAAACTTGATGAGGTTGCACTTGATTCATGTCCTATTCTTGAATCTTATTCTTTTTTGTGTTTGAAACAACCAAAATTCATTGACCCTCAAGTTACAGTGGTGCTTATCTATTCATTGAGAAATACAGATAGGATCCAGGTTACTTGGAGTAGTACTAGGCTACAGTGTTTTCTCTTTCCTGATTTTTAAGAGACTATTCAATTTACTGTTATTTGTCGATCTTGACTGAAGATATAATATGGTCCCAGTTCAATAGAGTTTTAAATTGATAGCATATGTTATAAATCCCGTGTCAACAATATGTCCTGGGAAAATGCCTTTTAATGGCGTTCTTATTGGTAGCTGAATCCCACCTAACTAAATCCCACACATATTTTACAACAGATATACTTTGGAGAGCTTGGTGACAGTAACATTAATAATTCACATAGTGCTGACACTATGTGATGATTTGAACAGCACATCCCTTGATGCTGTGTAGCCTTAGCAATATTAGTTTTTCCCATTGACCACATCATCTGCCTTGAAGGATCATTTCAGACAACAAATAATAGAGATTTGTTATGCAAGAACTGGTTGCTCACACATACAAGCACTGTTTTTCTTCCTAGCAGAGAGAGATTTTTTGCTAGGACACCAGCAGTGTTTCCTATCACAAGGAGATGTTGATGATGATGTCTGTAGAAAGCCCCATATTTCTAGTCACATACCGTGAATAATCAAAATCTGAGAAACTACTTTATTCTGAGCCATGGAAAGCTACAGTGGGAAATACAAATGCAACTGTTTGGCTTTCTCTCTGGGTTCATTTTTTCCAGGTACCTTAAGATCTCTGCTTTCATTTGCACTTTCATTTGTATCCTGGTACCGGATTTCCTGGGAGCTCTCAGGTCATCTTGATGCCTAGAATACTGATAATACCACTGAAATTACCAATATTTTGATAAAGCACCCATGTGTTTACATCTCTGTGTTTTCTGTTTGTATACTACTATTTTACCAACACAAAGATTTCTGCTTAATTATGAGTTGAGGACTAAGGCATACGCTTGGAAGATATCCTTTCCATAGTTATTCATCATTATACACTTTGTATGTTCTTTTAAAGCCTCTTATATTTCCAATTGTCAACGGTTTACCGGGCTGGATCGGCCCGGTTCCGTGACAATTGGTGTGGGGGACCCACAGACCCACGCCCCAGGAAAGGGGAAGGGGGAAAAGGGAAAAGGAAAAAAGGGAGATGGGCCTAGAAACAAAACAGCGGCAACAATCTGAGGAGGAAAGCTAATTTACTAAATAAGATATCAGAAAGCAAAATAACACAATATAATACAATATAATTGGAATTGAAGCTAATAAATCAAATAAAATGAGCAAGAGAGAGTGTCCGATAAACCGAAGGCCTTACGCTAACGCTGAAGGCGATACGGCAGCGAGCACCCACTGCTGAGTCGATCCCGAAGGAAAGAGAGTGTCCCGTGACCGCAGAGGGTTTTTATCTTTTCCCTCTGAGCAGAAAATACGTAAAAATGCAAAGCATCGCAAAGTCCTCTGGGGAATGTAGTTCTTCTCTTCTGAGACAGGTATACCCGGAAATATCAATGATCTATGGAGTTGGAGTATTAACTCTTTAACTCTTAATGCACTACATGTTGTTATGATGTGGAATACCAATACCAAAAATCATAAAACCATGACACCAATATGTTTTCAAAGTGACAATAATGTTACTTTAGTAATAAGATTACAGCTGTGCAGAGATTATCCAGAACCTGTCTGCCCACCAGCAGTACCTCATGACTGAGCTGGTTTATGGGTCGCTCTGGTCTGGAGTAGCTACCATAAGTTGGAGTATCCAGAATACTATTAAATAACTTGAATTTGAAAATTAGGGAGAGTTTGCAGATATGTGATGGGAGAGATTGGGCAGGTTGTTATAATAAGAATCCTGTTTTGCCCAAATTGCTGCAGGAAGTGCTTCTGGCTCCTCTAGTGATGTATGTTATGAAACGCCCTTAGAATCAGTCAGTTCTTCTCAGTGTCAGCACTACTACTTAAGGGCTGCAATCAATAGGAACATGTTAGCTAGAATCCAGTTTGTATACGCTACTCTGGAAAGAGGAAGGCCTAGACTTTTTTTGGTGTATACTGAGTTAAAGCAGATTGAGGCTTAAGGATTTTTCAACCAGAAAATATAATATTAAAGATAGGGAACTTCAGATTGTTCTTGTATGATTTCATTGAGTTTTCCTGATTCAATATAAAGCTGAATTCTAAGGCTGTCCATTGTTTACTGCGTTGTCACTCTGATTTAGCCAATAGAACACTGAGGATGTGGTATGTTTCTGTGTCTGCATAACAAAGACCAGATTTCATTTGGTACTTCTTTGTTTGTTTTCTTTGCTAGAACCTGATCATTTGTATGTATGACCGTTTTGTTTTTCAGCACCTCCCAGATGGCTCTGCCCCAAGTGCACATGCTGAATTTTATCTTCTGCCGGATCCTAATGAGGTCAGTCGAAGGAAAACAAGAACAGTTCCAAAAACCACCAACCCTACTTACAATGAAATTGTGAGTACTCTTCTCTTTCTTCCATCATTTCTTATGAATTTCATTTTTGTTATCTTCTCTTGAAATAATACAATGTGGCTCTAAGAGCTGTTACAAGTACAACCAGACAGAAGGAATATATCATAAGATGAACCATAAACAGGGACAATCTTTCTTTTGCTTCTTTCACAGCAGTGAGACAGTCTCTTTATGTGTTTCTCCATGGGAAAGCAGATGGATTATTCATCCTGTTTGGTCTTGTACTGTAATCACTGTTATATGATAGCCAGATGAGCCCCAGCATCGCTGCACCAAAACGTAGACTGTATTTAATTCAGATTTATGTAATAATGTGGAAAGCATTAACTGAACGGATGCTGTTACTCAAAATCACATTTGAAAATGGACAACCAAATTGGTTGTCACTGTCCTAAATGATAACACAATAATAAATAGCCCAGTTCCTCTTATGTCAAGACACCAGCGGTTCACAGCCATATATAATTATTTCATTTACCACTGAAGTGCTCATGTCTCTGGGGTGAAAAGAAATATTTGGATGGAGAAACATTTGCCACAAAATGGAAAGCAGCATAAACTCTATTCTTTTGTAAAAAGGATGTGAGATTCAAACAGTAGGTGGGTTTGGAGATGATAAGTATTACGTAAAGCAAATCTCCTAAGTATCTCAAGGCAATTTGCAAACATACTTTGTGCAAGCTCCATGGAAAGTATTACCACTCCATCCTGTTTCACAGATAAGATATAAGTAAAATTAAGTTAGTTAGCTGAGACTGAGTCCTTATCTTCTAGTTTCTCCCTCCTGGGATTTTTATTTTTATTTTTATTTTCCCACTTCTAACTGATTATAAAGCTACCTGCTTACATTGATGGCTTCCAGCACTGCTGCATGAAGGCTTCTCCCATGGTATTGCTGCTCCCTCTATTATTGCAGGGGAATAGGCTTTATTTTTCCACTATATTTTAGTTGTTGTTGTTGTTGTTTGTTTTAAATCAGGGAGTAGAATGAGGTTAGTTGACCTAGCAAAAGTGTTTTCTATACATTTGAAGGTTATTTAAAGAAAAGAAATAGAAATGTTCCTATATTATCATCCATTTAAAAATATTCAAAATGCGATCTGGTCAACAACCATCTGGCAACACTGGTAGACAACTTTGTTTCTAATCACTAATAGACAAACTCAAATGCCTTAAGATCCAAAATTCTGGGTGCAGTCAGACAGTACTCACTGGGAATGGATTTAATTGCAGTTAAGGATCACCCTTCTGCTATTAAGAGAAAATCCATGCACACATAAATACCCTTTACTGAAAACTTCCAGCCTTCTTCACAGATGCTCAATCTTTTTCACCAGGAGCTGCAAATCACAGTGGGGACATATGGCTCTGCTGAACTTGGGCATTTCAAACCCGAAGCTTGTACTGTTAGCAGCTCTGCTCCTCCATATGCGATATCATTCTGTATGCATTTTCTGTCCAAGGCTGGTAGACTGAGGCAGAAGAAGCCCCAGGGAAGGAAAACAGCTAAAAATATAAGTCAGCTGTCTTTTAAGTTAGTTACTGTCCAAAATGCTGTGTACAGAAATGTGCTAGCCTTTTTTATGAGTTCATAAGTTTTTATTAAAGCCAAATGGCTGGAAGGAAGCTGTAGATTAATTTTTCTCCATGTTAGAGACTGAGAAAATTCTGAAATGTGCTTCTCTTGGGTATTTTTGGTTTTAGTTTTCTACTTTTATTGCTTATGACTGCCTACAGCAAATTATCAACCTTGCAAAAGTGCATTTTATTTTTGATTTCTACTCGTGTATGTGAGAGTACAGATGCGAAGGTCCAGGAGGACCAGCAATAGAACGAACCATGCTGAATGTTTTGGAGTTGCTTTTAACAAGCGCTCCTTTTCTCTTGTTCCTGTATTTGGATTTCAGTTTGTGGCACTCATAAGGTGTAACACTGAACTAAAAAATAATTGTGAAGAAAGAACATTGAAAAATTAGATTCAAGGTAAGGAGTGACATAATAATACACCAGCTGTTAGGGCACTATTGGCAATAAATAGGAATCACCTGAAAGATTCCAGATTTGTTCAGTGGAAACTAAGTCAGAAAACTGAAAATAAGTCTAATCCTTAATGTTTAAATTCTCACCAAGATAAAGGGTCAGTAGGCAGAAATAACGGCAGTGGGGTCTTTCTCATGTTTCGTGTTTGCTATAAGACACGCTGCAAGTCCTCAAGCTTGCCATTCTGTCTCTGAAGCACCTGGAGACACACACTCGCAGAATGAGTGAACTTCCATGGCAAGAGCATGTGTGCTTTGCCACAGGGAAGCCAGAATAAGAAGGAATTCCCTCCATGCCACCTATGGAGTGGAGAGGCAAACATGAGCAGACACCTGGGCTTATATGGCCTTGAGTACTATTGCAGCTGCCTTCAGAGGAGGGGGCTGGGAATTCAGCTATAGTACTATTTTAGAAACATTTTTTGGGATCAGTTGAAAACAACCGATGCCACACTTTAGAGTCATTTTTATATCGGTGGGGATATGCTATCAGATGACAGGAAAGATGGATTTCTGTACTCATACAGAGTTTGGTTAAATAGGCAGTCAGTAAACATAAAGCTGAAAGGCACATGGCACCACTGTCATGACAGCTGTTCCAAACTGTGATTTCCAAAAATTTCCAAATGGACAAGTAAATGCTGCAGCCTGGTAAGACCTTTCTAGTAAAAGGCAGTTGAAAAAGAGTGAGGGGACAGTTTTTCTAACCTCAGACTCTTGCCACACCAAACGTCCCGCTACACCAAGGAGCTTCTTTTGGTGTCCGAGCTGCCGTGGACCAGAGCACTCCATGGTCTCACAAGGACAGCCCAGACCCTTTGGAATTGTCTGGGAGAACCACCAACCTCACACCTCCCAGATCGGCCTGTGAAGTTGAACCTTTGTCTGCCCCTCACAAGTGGAGCACTGCTGGGGCTGAGCCCATAGAGAGTCATCTCTGGCTGATACCGCTGGCTGCTCCTCATGGCAAACACTGCAGGGAGCACTCTGCAGTCCAGCCCTCAGAGACCCAGGCTGGGCTGGGAGGCTCAGTCTGACTTTCCTGTTCATACAAACTGCATCCAGATTGCGCAGTAAATCCAAGCAGGCTGCATGGCAAGCTCACCGTGGGCAGTTTCACTTTCCCATTCTCGTGAAGTGACAGAATGTTACCGCATTTGCTTTTTAAGCTGCATGGTGAGATTAAAATTTAAAGCGTTTTCCATTGCAACTAAAATAGCAAAAACATTGGAAACGCTTCTATCCATACAAATTTTAGATTAAATGCACTTCTCTAACAAAGCTTTCCTTTGAGGCCTGGAACTAGCTGACAGCATTCTTTCACATTCTATCAAGCTGTACACAGTTCACTCAGCAGTTTTTGATTAATGCAGAGACTGAAACGTAGGAGTCTATTCAGAACGCAGCTCATTCTCATTAGCCCATCACTCCAGATTTATTTTTATTTTTTTAATTCAGAAACTACTGCGTGATCACTTCATAATT
This sequence comes from Oreortyx pictus, assembly GCA_036925125.1. Lineage (NCBI taxonomy): Eukaryota > Metazoa > Chordata > Aves > Galliformes > Odontophoridae > Oreortyx > Oreortyx pictus. Next base: position 123,964,474 of record JAUPFR010000001.1, on the reverse strand, counting down.
AATCTGTGTTCTCACAGCATCAAGGTAATTTCAAAGATACTTTTTAAAGCTATAAGCTTTCATACTATCCTAAAGAGATGCTAAGCAAACCGTGTCATTTAATTTGAGAAGCATTAACAGCGCTTTTTGGATAACAGAAACATCCAGATTTAGTTACATCCACTTGCTAAATCGGGGCCCATCTCAGGCATGTTCCACACCCACAACATCTACTGAGTGGGCTGAGCTTTCTGTCATGTTAACAGCTTGATGAGTCCCTTAAAAAATGCAAATGTTTTGGTAGTGCGCACATTTAGATACAGTTAACAACCAGGATCTCATGTACAGCTATTTGTGTTGAAATAGTAAGATATATTCAAGTTTCAAAGGAAAAGTATTCTCTTCTTTATGATGCGAGTTTCTGATCTAGAGCAGTTATGGAATTTGAAGTCTTGGTTAGAAGAAAATTTGTGCTTGTTTTGGTGTGTTCCTTTCTAATGTTGGTGTGTGGCATAAGATGCAATCACACTGCAGTACTAATAACAATATTCTGCAGTCCTGTGCATTGTATGATACACTTTCATGAGACATATGGATGGAATGTAAAGCTACACTTTAAAGAGGCACTACTAAGCAACATGTAACAAATGTAATCATATACAAGTTACCAAAAAATAAAAATAAAAAGACAAAAAAAGACATAATAACAGATTTGGGGGATTTTTTTGTGTTTTTTGTTGTTGTTGTTTGTTTGTTGTTTTTTTGTATTTTTGTTTTTTTTTTTTCAGAGCAGAAATGCCATTTTTCAACCATCTGCTATGGATAGATATTTAAAAATAATATTAATCTGCACTTTTCCATAATTATCATTATTATGGTTTCGCACTTCTGTCCGTGATAAGTACCCTTCATCTTAATCCCTTCTCTGGAAAACCAACAGCTGTATTCTTCCCTGGTGAAATCTGTGGAGATCTATCTCCACGTTTGAGTTTAAAGGTCTGTCTTAGTTTCAGTTTTCACATGGAAAATCATGAATTCACATTTTTTTTATCAAGATTTACAACACCGGTTTCAAGCTTATTTATAAATGCTTGGTAATCAGGCTTCACGAACCTAAACTGGCAGAATCTCCTTTATGTAAACTACATTGATCAAGTGTAGATCTGAGCTTGTCATGGTTTTATTTACTTTACATTATCTTTTTCTTCCACTAACTTGAATTTGTCTCTTAGTTAGCTTAGAATTCTGGAAGACAGCTTACAGTAAGGAAAGTTATCATCACCACCCGAAAGGCTGTACTAAAGTGTTTTGCTTCACAAATAAATTCACAGGTTTATATGTTTTCCTGTTGCACTTTATGTTATTTCAGGTTGTCTACAACAAAGTTATGCAACTTGAAGGCCATATACTGAAGCTTGTTGTGAAAAGCAAAGGAGTATTTGTGGGAGCTGTTAACATTCAACTGAGTCGAGTCCAGTTAAATGAAGAAAAATGGTATCCACTGGGAAACAGTGTAATTTAAATGTGATCTAAGACAATTTAATTATTTATCCACTAATGTTTCTTTATTCTATTTTCCATGGTACATATTGTCTCACTTGCCCTTGAGAATATGCAGTCATGTGCTGATCTCAACATTTCTAATCATAAGGCTATTGTCTTAAAATTGCTACCATCTTCTTGCAACAGATTTCTGCTAGTGTGAGTTTAAGAAATCACATTCTGACATGTAGGAGCATGCAGGCATTCTTACGACAGCAATCAAGACTTTTGTTCATATGAAATAGTACTGTAAAAATGCTGAATTTAGTACACATCAAAGTGTGGGTCAGAACCTAATTCTTTGCCTGCTAATTCCACTGATGGTGTTGAAACAACGCTGATAAAGATGTAATTTATTATTATCCACTATGACTCACTGCATATGATGATTCAGCAGAGAGATCCATGAGATTATTCCCTGGGTGCCAATACATTTTAGATGTCTAGCAGATTTCATGTTAAATCTTCTGCAATCCATACATTTTGAAACATTAAAAAAATAGTAATCTATCAAGAACTTATCAACTTTGCACATAAGGCATTTTGTGGAGTGTATGTTGGTGTTCATATAATGCAATTTTAAATCCAGGATTCTCATTTGTGAATAAGCTATTAGAACATTTATTTTATTCTGACATTCAAGAAGCAGATACATCTGGTCAATTGTTAGAAGAAAGGAGGAATGTGGAGATAATCTTCATAAATAAATAAAACATACTGAATATGATCCTTTGGTGTTGTATTTATTTAAGATCATATTATAAAGAATCTTTGTTCACTCATTCTACCCCGTTGCATTCCTATGCTGTATAAGGGAGTCAAGTCAATACATGCACTGACCTTAGGGTATATGCACATGTACCTAATGAATGTGAGTTCCACCTTTGAGTTTTCCAAGGGTGATTGTGGGCTCTGTACTTCAAAGCATTTTTACCTAAAGCAAGGAAGCACTTAAGCACATCTTTGAACATTTAGCATGTGAGCAGCCCTAATGAACTGTTTGTTACAGCTGGCCTCTTACATGCACGCAGCATTGAGCATGTATATAAACCTTTCCAGAAGCAAGGGCACATTTCAAGGCACAGGAGACATGTTGATTTGTGATCTGATCCTCTGTAAAATTTTAAAATACCATACTGAGTAGATCTGACATTTGTTCTACCAGGTAGAAAAGTGGTCAACAGAGGGATAATAACTCCAGAAGCTGAAGATAATTGCCTTCTTCTCCCAAAGGACACTCACATATCAGACTTCTGAAGGTAATGTTGTATAAAGCTCCTGAAGTGGGACTAGGAGTGCTGTTTAGGAATCTAAATAAGTTGGAGTTTTTCTCAGTGTCAAACCAATTGGCTGTGTCACTTGGTCAGTTTGTGTCTGAGAACAGATACACCAGATTGCCTTGTGAAATTAAATTCCTCCTCAGGAAAGAGAGGTGGGGGAACTCTGCTTGAATTTGGGTATTATTATTACTAGAATTCTGAAGAAAGCTATAAAATATTTATCACATAAAAAAGATGAAAAAGATATTGACTAGCATACAGATACGATCACTACAAAGTTCAGAAAGTCTAACATTTTAGATTATAGGCTTTCCTGAGTAAAGAATTGAGTGACTTGTCACTCAAGAACAGAAAACACATTGTGCCCAGCTTACAATGTTATAAAATTACCTGACCTTACAGTTCAGTATTGATTTTAGATTCTTAGTCTACTCCCTTGGTTTCCTTATTACAACAGTAATGCTATTTTCCAACAGTGCTATTTCCAGTGACATTTTCTAATCACTGCTTATAGCATATTGTGATTTTACATCTTAGATCGACATTAAATAAAACAGTATTAAAATGGCTTTCAATAAAAGTAGCATTAAAAAATAGAATATTATCAAAACTGTCTACAGACAGCATTAAAAATAGAATGTTATCAGAACAGTCTGCAATCATAAGCAGTACTGTTGGTATTAAAGAAAGAAAACTGTCAATAAAATATCCTTTAAAAAATGCACACATGAGTAACAGATCTGCAATTAGTGTAGATACAGTCCTCTGGAAGGTCAACAATACTTCAGTTTTCTAAGGAAGTTGGGAAAGCTATGACGCATGGATGAGATTGGCAATGATAGCTCTGCGAGGCAAGAATATGCCCTCAGAGAACTTAAATGATACCATCAGAACTTACTTTCCCTAAACTTCTTCCAATCTGCCTCAAAGCATTGTGCTTCCTATTCTCTGAGTTCACAGTTGGTAAGATGTATCCTGAGCTTCCTTCTGCTACGAGGAACATAGTAGTCCTTTACAAATCAGACTGAATTATTTGTCCTTCTTTAGCAGCAGGAGGTTCAGAATTAGGTTGAAAAAAGGTACCAATATCAGCATCTTAAGTTTTTATCATTTCAAGAGCTACTTTTTCTCAAAACTGTTTTTCCATGTGGTAAAATTACAGTAGATATTAAAGAAGTATAGTCCAATCAGAAACTGCCATTGCTATACATTAAAAGGGACTTTACACTGAATGTGCCATTTTTTTTCTGTTCCCTTGGAAATAAGATTGCTCTTTGTCAGCACAAATAAAAAGTTACTTAACAAGTTCATAATTAGCTGCAGATGAAATTATTAAGTGAACTGAACAAAATGTCTAGAACAGTTCACTCTGTTTAAATTATTAGTAGGGCTAACTTCACTTATTCAGGATAACATTTACTCACTTAAGAAGTCCCATTAACTTAAAAAAAATCAGTGAGACTATGCCACTCTGGAAATCAGACTACTGGACTGTTGCATGCCAAGCGATGCTGCTTTATTGAGTGGGGCATGATTCACCAGAATGACAACTGTTGAGTAGCGTTATTAGTAGTACCAGACATACACAAACAGAGATGCAGGTTCAAGTTTGCCACCATGTTTGGAAAGCAGGGGAACAGTACAGTAACCTGTAAATATAATGACACTTGATTACTGCATTAGCCACAACTGAAAATACTACAATGGAGTTTTATGATCTACTATGCAAATCTAACATTGCAACAAACCTCAGAATAAGTCTGTAAAATAAAGTGAAATAATACAAAACTAAACCCCTATTTCTACTGGTTTTCTCCTCTACGTATGCAAGATTTGGATTCTGGCACTTCAGCGCACAGTGAAAGACAGAGGTGAGAATCTTTCAGTATCTTTTCAATTTTTGAAGCTGAAGACTGGACTGAAAAAAAAAAAACCCAGCAATACTTTAAATATGAATAAAGCATACATTTCAATAGTCAAGCAACTATACTTCATGTATTCTTCTTATACCAGATTAGACAACGTGTGAATCAATAGTGCTAGTGCTTTACAAAGAAGAACACACTGTTCAGATAAGGCAATAAAGAAATAAATAAAGTGTCACATAAGATCTTCTAGCACGAAATCTTAAGTCTGTTAAAAATCACGTTTTATATATCAGTGATTCTCCATATCAGAGATAAGGCATGCCTCAGAAAACATATATTCATCTGGTGAGCAGACGCATTTGAAGAAGGTGTAGTTCTTAACCTGAAAATTATCCTACCTGCTCAGAAAACAAAAAATACCCCCCTCCAAATCCAGAGCCTATATTGCTTCATAAAACTATAATACATATATTTTCATAAAAATGTCACTTCTGATAAAAAAAGTTCTGATTTTTCTACATGCACATAACTGCGTATATTTAATATCTGTTGTCACTAAAAGTTGAGTACTGCAATTCTCAAAACTCTTGTCTATGTGTGTTTAGACATGGGCACAATCTTCAGGACCTCATTTGGGTTTGGATTTTCTTGATTATTTTATCCAACACAAAAATTCACTTTGCACCTAAGGTTTGACTTCTGAGCATCAGATATTCAAGTTGAACCCTAGCAACATGCATTTGTGATCAATGTTTAGAGCACACCAGTGTGTGGAATATTTGATTTGTTTCCTATTCAGAGGCTTAGTTCAGGGATTAAGACTCATTTCCAAGGACTGTGTTCTTAGCCCATAGGAACAGAATATTCTTCAAAATGTCCTGAGAGAAGTTCTGTTATTGAAATTGGTCCAGTTTGTATGAAATCATTAACTGTTAACTGATGCAGTGATAGCTAGCTGAGATACGGGACAATCAGATTCCTGTTCTGTACTGGAATGAGACAGAGTCACTGGACAGGGGCTGTAACCCAGTACTCACCCCTCTAGCCTTGAACCTTGCAGCTAGAGGGAGATTCCCATCTTCAGCCCTTCTGAGTATAACTACTTATTCACTACATGAAAAATTGCATAGAGCTACAGGTGGGCAGCGTTCTTCCACAGAGCAACCTGTAGTTGTGTGGTGAAGCTGCTGCTGGGAATTACAGACTAAGAGATTCAATTAAAATAAATAAGTGAATTCAAAAAATATTAATGATTTTACTGCTACATAGAAGTTTTACCATCTTCTATTTAAATTTATCTAAAAAAATAGGGCGTCTTTTTTTCATTTTTCTGAAATATTCGTGTAGATGTAGAAAGTGATTATGGTAAAGATGTTGGAGAAATGTTCTTTAAGAGAAATGTCTCTGTACTTGTCTAACTCCTAAGCCTCAACTAAGAATCACAAGCAGCTTTATGATTTCAGGACTTGGAAAGAAATAGCCATTAAAAACCTTGTTAAGCTTTAAACAAAAAAAAAAAAAAGGCACAGTGCCCACTGCCAGCTCCTATTTTTTGCCTTTATATCTTCATTTACTAACAAAAGTTGATTCTGTTTGCTTTGTCTGAAATACATTTGGAAATCCAGTACAGAAAACAGTCATTTTATATAAGCCTTTTTCCTTGGCCTACTGACTTCTATGTCTGCTCTTAATGTGCAGCCTATCAATCACATAAGATTCCAGGAATTGAACTGATACAAGAGAAGAAACAGTATTAAGAAAAAAACATTTTACATATTTTGCTTAATATGTATTCTTCATTCTGCACTCTGAAAAGTCATGGGCAGATAACTTGAGGGGTTCGTGGCTTTTTTGTTTTGTTTTAATTTGGCTAACTGGGGTTTGGAACCTGAGAAGAAAATGCTCAGATCTGTTGTGTTTATGGTAGTTCTGACTAATCGCTCTTCCTCTCTTTTCTATCAGAACAAGTTAAAATACTGTCTGAAGAGTTTATGTTTAGAATGGAATGTTCCAGTAGGAATTATTAACAGTTGTTAATAGTTGTTTTTTCTTAATTATTTCTCCACTGTAGACTTTAATTCAGAGACTACAAAGATTTAAAATTTAAAGAGTTCAACTTTTAACTTGCTGTTACACAGTTCTCCTCTAGGAAATACACATAATGCTGTGCTGCATCAATACCACAGTAATGATAAAAGCATGCATTTCTGTAGATAACTTTGAACTGTTATTGGTGGCTCACTTAAAAAAGATATTACCTTTACTCAGACTCAGCAGTGGTAAAGTGTATTGACCAAGGAAATCATTTGAAACCAGAGAGATCTCATCTTGTACACAGAAGCGTATCAGTGCTAGTTCTGGAACTTGAATGGTAAAACGGAAAACTTCATCCCATCTAGGACTCAGAGCTAATGAAAAGAGAAAACACATAGTATCAAAATACCATTTCATTTATTACATTCGAGTTGTACCTGCTATCAGTAGTCCTTACTGGTAAAATTATTTCTTTTCCCCTAGATTTTTGTGCCGATTTAAATAAATGACAAGAGTCCAACTCACTACAGTGATATAGGTCACATCTTTTGTATAGATTATGAAATAAAAACTGTGAGAAGGGAGTGCTCAGAATGAAGCAGGCAGCCTATGACTTGCTTATGGTATGCATACCATCCTCTTCTAGGGATTTGTCATAAACTGGGTACATAACAGTGTCAATCAAATGCCTACAAAAGTTGTCATTTTCTCTTCAAAAAGAGCAAAATGGGACAGTGATATTCAGGTTTGGAATCTGTGATCAGCTTAAACTTTCCAACATTCATACCTATTTCCTCTTTTTACCAAGGTTTCTCTTTCTACAGTGTTGGAAATGAGACAGGAGCAGAATAAATTTTGGTAGAAAAGTGATCACATGACTAAACTCAAAATACAAAAGAGGATGTAGAACAGGAGAGGTGGTGTTTGCCCTGTATAACATTTATACTGAGGGAAAAGGAATGCGGGGGCTATCTAGAAAAATGAGAAAGGAAAAGTAGAAGAGAATGGCAGAGAAGAGATCACAGAGAATCTTTAAGCTGAGGTGTCAAGATGTTACATGGGATGAAGGAGTGCTTGAAGACAAATACTAAGAGTACACACTTTCTCTCCAGCAATTAAGGGTCTTAACCTGCAAGAAACCTCATATGAGCTAAATGATGAAGTTGAAGACATTTCTTCACAAAAAGTCCCCAGAATTAACATGAGTCTACTGGTTTGGGCTCATACAGATTTCATTCTCTTCATAGCATCTCATATGTTGCTATGTTTTGGATTTGTGACCAAAACAGTGTTGATGGCACACTGGTGTTTCTGTTGCTGCTGAGCAAGTGCTTACACAGAATCAAAGATGTTCCTGTTTCTCACACTGCCCTACCACCAGGGAGATTGGGAGTGCAAAAGAGGTTCAGGGGTGACACAGACAGGACACGTAACCCTACATTACCAAAGGAATATCCCATAGAACATGGTGTAATTAAGATGACTTAAGTAACCCCAAGGTGGCATAAAGAAGCAAGAGGCAGGACATTCAGAGTTGTGGCATTTGTCTTCCAAAGTAACTCTCATGAATGATGAAGCCCTGCTTTCCTGGAAATGGCTGAACATCTGCCTGCTAACGGGAACGACTGCATGAATTCCTTTATTAGTTTTGCTTTCATGAGCGACTTTGCTATATCTATCAAACTATCTTTATCTCAACCCACAGATTCTACCTCACCAATTCTTTCCTGCATCCCACTTTGTGCAAGGAGAGGGGAAGGTGAGAGAGCAGCTGTGTGGTGCTTAGATACCTCCTGGGGCCAAACCACAACAGTGAGTAAACATCAAGCATATTCCATCTTCCCTCAAGAGAGTGCTACTATCAGTGTGTTTATCCTTCCTCAATCTGCAATTCAACAAAAATGGCACATAGGTTTAACTTCTGCTAGAGGTTTCGTACCAGAAGGTCCTACTCTAGACAGAAATAATTGCAGTCTCTGTAAGTGAGTAACAGCTACTTGGGAAGGAAAAATGGCCATTCCATATAAAATATTATTGTCTTTTGTTCACGGTTAAGAGACTAAGACTGATGCTCACCATTGCTTTTTATGACACTGGATTTTCTTTTTGTTTGATCTTCTGGCACACCGTAAATCTCTATCTGCACTAAAGGGTCAGCTTTGTTACTCTTCGACAGGTTACTGGGTGGTAACTGATGACCACTGATGAGCTGGAAAATTAAAGTTGTAATGAATTGAAATAACTGTAAGAACTGACTTTACATTATAGCTGTATAGTAGTCATCGTAGCAAAAATGATTCCATAATAAACTACAGTCAGAAGCATGTACCAGCCATAAAGGAGCTGTTACCAATATATCCATTAAACACAATGAAGTTAAGAATATGGTGTTTCCCATTTAATTTAATTCTTGGTTAATTTGATCTCATTGTGCTTTATATAATTTCAGATTTAAGCTTTTTCATTTATATTTCTCATAAAAATATTGGAGGAATCAATCCGATTACTGTTGTTTTATCTGAGATCAAGCCGATCTGTTAAACCTGTGCCTACTGCACTGGCACAAACGCTTAGGATGACTTCAACACAGTTTTGTAGGATATTTAGGGTGTGTTCCTGTTCTTCCACAGGAACATATAAAAACTCACCCTTTAGCAGGCTCCCAGATGTTATTATCCTTAATTTAGTTTGCTACCTGGAAATTTTGCCTCTGACTGCCTTATAATCTTGGCACCTAGCCTAATAAAGTATTTATGAAAGTCACAACTCTGTCTACTGTCTATTTGTATTTAGGACACCAAGGAGAGAATAACTATCTCTACAGTATTTGCTTTTTTAGTGATTAATGCTGGAATGTATCAAGAGAAATACAAAACCTGTAAGCCTAGGTGAGAGACATGATGCTTATCATCCAGACCACAGGAGAAAACATCAAAACTCATGATACAGATTTTTATTCCCCTATCAATCACCAAAAAGTCAAAAAGCACAAACTGCATTTTGCTTAGATATTTTCTTAACACCTTGGTCCAAGAAAAGTTCTAGCCTGAAACACTGATTGGTAGTTGTTTAACTGACCCAGGTACTGACAGCTTCCTTCCTAAAGAATTTTCCTCAGAGAAAAGCTTTGTATAATGCAAGCATGGACATACTGCCCATTTAGAACAGGTGGAGGTCCTTTGACATGTCCTGAATGTCCTTACTTAAAATCCAGCTGCACTGCTTTCCACTCTGACCCTGCTGCCAGGCCCAGACTATGTCTCTGACAGGGTGGGTGCTGGTTAGAGCCTCCTGTCACTTAAATCCAATCTGTGAGATCCAAGGTAAAACAGGCATAAAGTGGGAACAGAAAATAGCATGATAGGCTTAGAAATTTCTATGAAACACCTTGCATACTTGCATTTCCTCTTCAAAAGCTACTTACAGTCTTTACCTTGGTGGGAACTGGCACAGCAGGTAAGAACGGGTACTGAATTAAATAAAATATATAATATAAGAAGTCCTGTATGACTTTTGTCTTCACTTGTGTTCTCTAAATATAATGTCAGCCTAGGAGAATTTTACCTCAGGTGTATTATTTCTCTGCTCAATAACTATTATTTCCCAGTACAACATGTTAGTGTATCTTTAGCAGAAACTGTTTTCCCTTTAATTCCTGCTCCAGATAGTTATTATCTTCAACACCATTTCCCGTTTTTGCTTCTCTGCAGGAGCCCTCTGTGCTCTACTGCCCCACACGCAGCTGGAGTGATGCCATTGCTGCTGCTATCCAGCCTGTCATCCCAGTCTACGTCATCAGCCTAAAATCCTGCCTTCCTCTGTTCCAGCTTCTTCCAAACTCAGACATTTCCTTTTCATTGTCTGTCTCCTGGATTACAGTCAGAAAGTTTTCCTCATCTTAATTAACTCCAGCTTTATATAATCAAGGACTAAAGTAACAGATGTGTACGCATGGGTGCTTCAAATCATCCAGTCATGTCTGTTTGTAATTGGTATGCTCACTGTCAGGATACTAAAATGTTCTTGATTAGGTGCACACATTATGTAAGCATTTTATAATTGTTATTAGCTAATATTTTATCTCCACTATTTATTTTTCTCAAAGAAATATCAATTATACATTAATTTTATGCTAATTAAAAAGCATTTATGCAAGTAGTATACTGTACAATCAGAAATAGCAAATTTTCACTGGGAAAAGGTAGTTTTCTAATGCCAATAATTGTTAAAAATCTTCTTGACCTCAAAAGAAGGAGTTTTATTTTTCATTATTTTTCAAATGACATTTATTTAGAATATTTTTAAGAAATAAATCAGATCTGAATTTGGGAGAAGTACAAATAATTCAAAGGCTTATTGATTCATCTCCCCTTTTGAAATTATTTATATGCTTTTAAGATGATAAATAATCTTTTATGTATGCATAGGAAGATAATGAAACTTAAATGAAGCATAAAGTTTCCTAGCATATCTTAAAACATTTGCATTTGTCAAATACAATTACTTGAGAGTATGTGGCATTGCTAATTCTTAAAGAAAATAATACAAATAATGTACATTTGATTTCTGTAAGCTTTCAGAGGTTCAGTCTGCAGTCACCACTGACACTCTTTGGTCCACCACCCTTGTGACACAATGCAAGGTACATTTAGATTTCTGTACAGAACACTGTGGAAATCATGCATTTTTATAAATTCATCAACTCTGAACATCTAGATATTTTTAGCAAACATAAGTGAACTACAGATGGGAAACCATCCAAGCAGCAATAATATCTATATAAGAGTGATGTGTTGCTACAAACAATAAACTTTCCAACAATCAGGAGTGAGAACGAAATTAGAAAACTATTGATAACAAATAGATCTGGAGCATATAATTATTGATAACAATTAGATCTGGAGCATATAACAGTAGTATGTTTTTATGTTTTCTCAAACAAATTACAATTAACTGAGCTTACTCTTATTGACAGAGACATTGGTTTACTATATCTTCCCACGTTGTATGGACTGAACGTTGAATTGCGATTTCTCAGGAATTCTGGTTTCAGAATATATCCACAGCCACCATTGTCTAAGAACTTCCCATTTTGCAATTCCATTGATATTCCTGGTGTCTGGAAGTTCAAGGCCACTGTAAAAATTAATAAACATGCATTTTAAAGGATAATCATTGATACCAGTTTGTAAACCAGCTCTCTGAGTGGATTGAGACTGTGTACCTTTTATTTCATGTGCAAGACACTGCTTCTTCTCTTAAGTATAGTGATATTCAATAATGAATGATCAATTTCAAAAAAACAAAGTGCAATGTAATATGTTGTGTATTTTCCCATTTCCTTCTAAATTAAACCTTGGAGAATAAGATATCATTATTTATTTTGTTCCTCTACAAGGACTATATTCACATGACAATACCCAGCAATACTCAGTACCCTGAGTCTGGGTGCGAAGCACTGCTAAAGAAGACAAAACCTGGGGATAATAACTAACTATAGTTAAGGAGCAGAATTCATCACCAAACCATATCACCCAGAAAATCATAGAATCATAAAAGATCCTGGGTTTTGTGGGACCCACAAAGATCATCAAGCCCAGTTCCTGGCTCAACAGAGAACCACATAAAATGTAAACCCTTTGTCTGAGATCACTGTACAAACACTTTGTTAACTCTGCCAACTTGAGGCCACAGCCATTGCTCTGGGGAGCCTGTTCCAGTGCCCTAGCATCCAAGATTGAGAAGCCTTATTTTAGCATCAATATAGAATCAACACCAAAAGTGTACTTAAACTTTATGGCAGCAAACTCTTCCTTCAAGGATAGTTCTCCAGTGCTGATGATTTTTGTTACTATACACCAGACAGATCTTCCTTTTCTTGGCAGCTCGAAACATTTTTGGTTTGCTGCAGCAACAATAATGAAATAGCACACTTCTCATCAACATGATATTACAATTCATGAGATAAAAACAACACTGAAATAGACTTGTTTAATGAATTTTTCCCCTATTCCAGTACATAGGAGCTTCCTGTCACATTGAAAATAGAAAATGCACAAGTCAAATCAGTGAAGGGAGAACATGATATGTGTTAAATAGAAAATGATAAAAAGTCATTTGCTTGATGGCCTGGTAGAAAAAAAATAATAAAAATAAAGACTGAGGTAGTGCAAGTGATTTCTAAAAATTCAGAAGACAGACATTATTAAATATTCCTATGAGATAATATAAATCTACTGAATGAACATGTAGCAGAATTCAGAAATTCTTATCTCCTGTGCAAGAAATTTGGCCCAGATTGCGCTGCAAAAAATATTTCTTCAGTGCTCTGATCAGCTTTTTCAAACTTCTTTATTAAGTGACACAGACACCAATAGATCTGGAGAGTGAGGCAGCTGGTACTAAGGAGTTATTTACACTTGGTTTTGGTGGGGTTACTCAGGCCCTATCCTAGCCCAACAGAATCAATGTCAATTAACAGCTGGCGTGCATCAGGCACTCCCAGAGTGTATCCTCTATTTCATCTGAAAGGAATCCCATCTGTGATAGGTAAGATTGTTCTGCAACAAATGCCAGTACGTAGTAAGTAGAAACAACAGGGAAATTTGCTTAAAAAATAACATCGCAAACAATAAGAACAACAAAACACAGCATGCACTTCTATATTGAACTGCATGCTAACATAAACACTTGCATAGATTTGTGTCAGTAAGCAAAGGAACTTAAAGCCTATTTTATCTCTGACAACGGAAACTAGACCTTAAAATGTTTTTATTGCTCATTGTGCTCCATAAACTTCTGTTGCCTTTTTTCAGTAGGGCAAGTATTCTCATGGTAGAGTTTTGGCAGTGATTCACTATTTGCTTTTATGACTCAACACTCCATCCAGAGCAGACTCCAGTGCTGTACGACCCTTGTTATATAGCAATGGAGGTTATCAAATGTGTTGAGTCAAGCAGTGAAGTGAATTCCATAGAGGTGAAACTGATGGCTCTTCGAAGCCTACATCCAGGCACAATTTACAGATAACCCAAGATCTCTTAGTCCATAGGTAATTCCTAAACCATCATTTCAGGATAAGTCATTTAAAAACTATGACTAAAATCACATAATTCAAACAGCTGTGGCTTCAAATAGAAGCAAATAAAATACACTTGTAGCTTCCACATGATGAAACAAATTACATGATTGCACATAATGAGACTGTTTCTATATTTGCAAGCTTCATAGCCTACTAAGCAGGAAAATCTGATTTAACAACAGAAGCAAGCAAAGGAGAATACTTTACATTTTATCACTTTAGGAAAATTACTTCATTTAAGTGAAGGTCAATGTTATAATGGCATGATGTCTTCAAACATCAACACTATATTTTTACTCAATTAAATTTTCCTTAGAATAATTTAAAATATACTGAACACTAATTTTACTCTACCTACTGATTTCATTGTACTGAAGTTTGTAACCTGATTCAGATAAGGGGATGCACGGTTTTGCACTATATTCTCTGAAATTCATACCTATACAACTGTTTGCAAGGTTCATAGCTGCCACACAACTCCTGAGAAAATGCTTTATGGTGTATTGCCGATGCACAGTTTTTCTTTTCAATCAGACGCAGTTATAACCCTTGCACTTCTTGAGAAATGGCAAAGTTCATAAATTAAAGTCTCTGCTTTCCATTGCCCGGCACTGTGGTCTTATGGCAAAATCTTTCAGCAAGGGAGATTGAATTTCTAATCAATGTTTCATCTCAGTTTTTCTGAACTGAAGAATAGAACTTGTGATGACATGTTTTGTACAGCTGTTTCATGAAACAGTCACAATTTTTAATGCATTTATGAAGCAAAAAATGAAACAATCTTTAATGCAGAGAGGAACACAAAGGATGGATTTCATCTTAAACTTCTTTATCACAGGCAGTCAACTATAGTCCGAAAACTAATTGCAGAACTAAACACAATATAAATATTCAAATACAACACCTCAATAAGTACTGCCATTCAAGACATAATTAATTTTTAGACTAAAAGTGACAGCTTTTGAAAACAAAAGTGAACACTGGTGATCTTAGATTTCTAAGTTGCTGTGATTTGAAGGTAGTTCAGGAAAGCTGCATATCTTTCACCTGTGATGCTGTCTCTCAATTAACATTCCTATTGGGACTTTTGAATTGCCATTTTTTATTTTTCATTCTTCTCTTCCTGACACTATTAGCTACGTTACAACTCAGAGGTTTAATATATTGTCTGCATTTAAAAGGAAAGATTTTAAAATGGATAAGCACAATTTTATCACCAATTTTCCCTAAAATAAGTTATTTAATTATATTTTGTCATTCAAAATCCATCTCAAATTGTCTGAATTCTATGCAAATTCCAAAAATATATGCAAAAAGCACTCAGTGCCAGTGTTCCTAGCTCTGTGATTTACTTCACTCATTTGAATCCAAAGAGATAATTCATCATGCTTTGATCAGACTTAGTTCTTTCCAGATGCCTACACCCTGAAAATGGGCTGCTGGCAGTAAGTGCAATACTCCCAAGACTCACTGATGCAAAGTATATCAGCGAAATTGTCTTCTATGCCTTAGATTTCCAATATATAATGTGAATTCTACAAAACAGGAAATACTATGAAAACAGGACCACGTCCTCGTGATCTGTCCTATTTTGTTATTGGTTATATGATGATCTAAGTATCTGGATTTGAAGATGCTGCATGTATTCTATGTTAACACTGCCAGACGGGCATTTACTGAGTATCCTCTCTTGTTATTTACAGGTCACAGCTGCACCCAACCCATTAATGCCAAATTTTTGAAACATTTCAGAAGTCCTTACATGACTGTGTAGTCCATACAGTGTTTTTGTTTTAGTGGTGCATCTTTTAAAAGGATTAATCCGCAGCCTGCATAAACATGCTAACCTAGTGTTAGTTGGCTCAAGGTGTGAATGAAAAGATAGGACATTCAATCACTTGGAAATCAACTGAAAATATCTGACATATGAATAAACTATAACACGATGAGTATTTGTCAGCTGTTTTGTATATCAGGAAGCAAAGATTCATTTATCAAAAGCAGCATACATAGCACCCAGAACTTTATCAGTAGGAAATAGATTCTATCAAACTATAATACGATACTACTTTTATCATCTGAATGATAACTGTAATGCTGATTTCTATCTTAAGTACAAATAATATTTACCTTTTAGTAAATTGAAAATAGTATGCAGTCTAAAATGCATTCTGATGGAATTTGCTCCAATACATACTGTCATTCCCTGAGAACCCTCTTCTTACACTAGATGTACAGAATGTGCTTTATCACCAGGAGACCAAAACACATAACCTGGGATAATGGTGAAAGACAGTGAATTTTAAACACCTTTTCAATCTGGGTTTTTATGAGTAACTAGAAAACAGTCTGAAAAAGTATGATATTCTTCTCAGACTGCTCTGTGCCTGAGTATTACCTGCTATTCTGGTCCTGCCTTGACATGTCCCTCTGATCCTCACTGACATCCCTGAATGCTTGTAAATTCAAGCTCGTACAAAAAACATCCAAAGTCAGTCTTTTAAATCTCCTCAACATCGCCTTTGCCCTGAGGTTGAGAGTTGTTGTGTTTTTTTCAAATCTTTATGCTGCTTCAGTCCCCTTGCCAAGGCAGTGAAAGAGTGTGATATCAAAAAAAAAAAAATGTTATGAACAAGGACTAATTGTCTTACCACAAAAAAAGGACACTTTACTTGTAAGTATTAATTTTGACAAGCTGTGTCACACCTCTTTTTCTGACTAAAGAATTTGCTTAAATTGGCATTTACTTTTTGCTGATGCGTTTTGAAATGGATACACTCATTCCACAGAAACTCAATTTATGAATGGCTTACATCATGAAGTATTCTGCTGTAGTAACAGGGATTACTCATTACTCAAACTGAGTGGTATGCATAGCTGCCTGACACATCATGCTCAGCATATGCAGTCAGCCTATCCTTATTGTCTTTGGGCCAACTCAAAACTGCTGCTCTATAGACATTATCAAAGGAAATGTTAAGAATTCAATCATTCTAGTGTTCATAATTGCTGACATTGCTCCTACTTAATTACAAGTAGCTCTACTGGATAATTGATGTCAGGTGATTAAAAACCATCCACTATCCATAACACAAGAATTTCTACAACAGGTTTCAATTACAGATCCTTTCTCGTGAGGTTCTCATGGGAAAAGTACCTAAAGCATTGCTGATAAACTAGCATATCTAAAATCTAAATTGTTTTTTGTTATTTAATAAATACGTCAGATTGAAAGTTACACTTCAGTGTAAGTCTCAGCATATTTTGGTTGTCGTTGCATTTTCTTCAAACATGAAACAGACATTTTTTTTAAATATTTTCTTAATTTGCTTGCCTTGTGTTTCCTGGCACAGCACAGCACACAATCAACTTTGCTTTTTTACTTCAGTCTGGCTTTCAAACACAGCATTTAGAACAAGGTCAACACAAAGTTCAGAGACAATTGTGTCCCTGTAGTTTCTTCTGTATTTCTTTTAAAACGACTAGATTTCAGGTAAGTTATTTAGTGCTCTATTAGTTGTCTGCAGTTATTTCATGGTTATTGTCAACAGAATGCTGACAATATGAAAAATTCTATGTTACTTTGTTTAAAGTTGCAGCTTTTATTACCCACAAAACCAAACAAACACAAAATCTTCCACAACTGTCTAACAGGAAGCAAGCTCCAGAGTAATCAAGATCTTTGTCATAAACTTGGCAGTTAGAGATGTTCCTGCAAGAGGAATTTGAAAGCTTCATTCAAGACACCTCCTAGGCCACGGATCCATATCAGTAGAAAGGTAAGTGTATTGAAATAGTTCAATTTATCCAGAGAAAACTATCCATTCCACCTAACTTATAGGAATTAGCTGCTCCACTAGAGCTAGTGAGAATCTGGTTATTGAACTTAAGGAGAAGCGTAATCAAAAGTGGGTCCATTTTCAGTATGAAATTAATCATATCCCTGGAGTCAATATTTCTAGTAGCTAATCCATTGAGTTGGGGACATCTAGGAGCAAACAGTAAGGTGTGAGAAAACTGCTTTTATTGAGTTCCATAAAGAATTATAGCCGTATGACCTGTTACATTTATGGATTTTTTTTCAATTGCATGACTTTGTTTATAATATACACTTCTTTTTTTTTTTTTTTTTTTTTGGCATCATACTGTTACCTTTCCAGAACATACAACAGAGTTGAGTAAGGTTTAATTCACTTATGCAAGATTTAGTTTTCAGTTCCTAAAGATGAATTTTTGGACTGTTAGAAAGCAAATCAGAAAGAAAGTAATAACATAGATATATATGTCCTTTCTGCGAGACAGAACCTGACCTATGATAACTACTCCTGCCCTTGAAAGCTCAAGTGAGATTGAGAGGGCAATGAAAATATGTTGTTTTTTTTTTTTATGCTTTCTACTCTCATTCTTCCAGGGCATTACTTTTCTTCTAAGCTAGCAGGAAATCTTTCCTGTCTTCCTTACAGCACACTGTCCATGACTGTGGGGTAAGGCCACAGCAATCCAAATACGGAATGAACTCCAGACCACGAGAACACCATCCCAGAACAGCCTGAATGGTTTTTGCCATGAGGTGTAATGATATGTCAGATTTATTTCCTGGTTTTGAGAAGACCTGTTTCAATCTTGGTATAAAATCTGTAACCAGTTTGGCAAACACATCTGAGTTTCTGTTAAGTGGTTGGTTTCTACAGAAGTCATTCGAAAAGTAGTGGAGACTACAGCAGATGCAAAGATCACAATAACACTATTTGACAAAGCAAATTCTCAGGTACAAAACACTATTTTTCAACATTGTCATGAACATTAGCAATGCATTTTCACCAGTAATGAACAAGAGTCTGCATGCTGCACTCATAAAAAATCTACATGGATGTATGGAAAGTGGCTTGCCTTTCATATCACTGTTGCCACTTCTGAAATGCACCACACACCACCTCACTTTGCTCACATTCACTGTTTAGTCTCAATATAAGTTCAGCAAGAATCAGTGAATGTCAATGAACTCCACTTTTTCTGCATAGAGGAATTCAGTCCCAGACCTTTGTTTCATCTACAACTCCATGTCAGATGCCATTTTGTCAGCTGTCCCTCTGCTGCCGTATGTCACATGGCAGCAAAATGCAATGGAATATCAACAGGAAGGTTCAGCCTCTACTGCTATATCATCATGATGACATCATGAACCAATATGATAAAATAGGAGACATGATTTTGGGAGCAGCCCTTGTAGACGTCAAATAATCAAAGACGAAATACTATGATGTACCTGTCTTCCTCATCTCATCCTCATTGATCAGAGTTAAGTCATCTACAAGATTTTAAGGATCACAATACTAGATTCAGAGTGCTCATTAAGGGTCTAACTGTGATAAGATATACTGTAAAGAGCTGTTGAGGCATTCTAGCAACTTAGCCAGACATACTAATAACAACACCAAAACATGTCACTTCACAGATTGCACTAGAAATTCAAGCAGATATAATGCAGTGACTGTTTTCTGTTTTAGATGTACCATTAACAGTGGAAAATGACCAAATAGAAAAGGCTTACTTTACACTTGTTAGAAAAAAAAATCCACTAGAAATCATAAACAAGAATAAAAAATTATCATACTGGAAAACAAGCAATGTGTATTATTAAAAGAAAAAGTGATATTGCACCATCTTTCAATTGGGAGAACCTGTGTTTTCCCTTAAATTCTATTTCATTACTTCAGAAATTCCTTCACTAGATTTGACACATCATCACTTATTCAGAAATACAGAGTGTTCATTAAGATTGTGAGAATATCTAAATTTCCTAATACCAAACATAACCTGTTAAATTCATCTTAGGAAAAAAAAAAAATCAGTTCTGTTATCTCTTGTTTTGCTATTTGCCCAGAGGGAAAAGAAAACATACTTTTGCTGCAAATACGCAAAAAAACTTAAAATTGAAAAGTAAATCAGCGAGCCTGTGCCTTCTGTTTTCTTTAGGAGGTTTTCCAAAATCTGCCTTGCCTTTATAATTTCAGTCATTCACAGTCCTACCTAGGCCATATTGATAATCAGTTCCTGCTGAACAAGCAAGGTACAAGAGCTAAATAACTGGTTTTCTTTTTCGTAGATAGCTTCAGAGTTTAAATTCAGAACTGCTTAGAGAGTTCCTTTGTACTTATCTTTTCATGCATTGTAATTTGTCACACTGTTGCACACAAAATTTAGCCACAAGATAGATATGATATAAATGCTAGGCTGCATTTCAATCTCACGAGCCAAAACAAAATTTTCAATAAGAAAGTTACATTATACAAATATTGGATCCTTCACAGTTGTATATAAATTTTTATGAGTGCTTCAGAAAACATATGGTCTATACGAGTTCTTCTAAAACAAAATCCTGTATCTGCCTTACCATGGCTTTCTTGTGTAACTTATGATGATTTGGTCAGACATGTAGATTGTTGTAATATATGGAAAAACGTTTTCTACTGTATACAAAGGATGTATTCAAAAGGATATTTATTTCTCTATTTATTTTCAACAGAGAATTTCTTTTGGTTTGTTTGGGTTGTTTTATTTTATTTTATTTTATTTTATTTTATTTTATTTTATTTTATTTTATTTTTTATTTTATTTTATTTTATTTTATTTTATTTTATTTTATTTTATTTTATTCTTTTGCTATGATTTCCTCAGCCTATATAAAACAATTCATATCTGTTTATTTCGATAACTGTCCTGAATTTTCTTTCCACGCATAAATTTTTACTTTCCATTTTATTTAGTAAATAAAAAGAAGATAAGGATATGACAAACCAGTTCTTTCCAGTGCTACACTGCAGTTGTATGCAGGAGGAATACTAATTTTTCCAAACCATAGAATGTTATTGTAGGGATTTTTGTCCATAAGGCCTTTTTGTGCACAAAACCTCATCTGATGAGACCCAATTTTCAGAGAATGGGCACTATGTGAGCTGTGACATAGAAGAATGCTTTTGTGGGAACTCTGTACTTTTTACTGTAATTTTTAACTTGCCTTCCTCTGAAAATTAGGGTTGCAAAAATACAGAATTCTTATCTTCAGGTGACATAGGATAAATCTGAAAATCCTGGGGACTGGAGTGAATATGTGGAGTGCAGAGTGCAATGGTAGGGGGCAGAGGAAATATGTAGGATTTTTGAAAACGGGACAGACAAAGAAATTAAGAAATAAGAGTTAAATCAGAGAAAAAGCATAACTGAAAGATTCACTGAGTGGACTTTTGAGATCTGAATTTTGGAATGCAGTCTTATTTCAGCCAAACAGTTATCTAAAACAGATTAGAGAAACAAGACTGGATCTGGCATGGTTTGGAAATAATTCCTGTGAAAACTTACTTGTAATCAGCCTATTCCCATGAGAAAAGCATTCCTTTAAATGAAGATGCAAGTGCTGTGACCAAGAGGGCAGATCTAACCATTTCCTGCATATTTTTAATTCTTCCAGGAAGGGGTCCAAAGCAAAAATCATGTATTTAGTATGCAAATCCTCAAAATGATTTTGCGTTAACGTATACTCCAAGTTGACAGTCAGTGTAGTCATTAAGAGGCACTTAACCCCCCTTGGAGATGTAAAAAATGGGTATTCTTTAAACAGATCATTGTGGAGATGTGAAGACTAGAAATAAAACTAGTAGACTGCCGTGTGATAACCCCTCAAAATTAAGGACTTTTGGCTAGTTCTATAATTTTTATATATATGAAAATACAGACACAACATTTATACTGGCTAGTAATTTTTTACTTCCACAGTAGCTGTAAAACTATACCTCAACACAATAGTGAAGACGTGAAGCAGAATTTGTAGTGGGAGAATTTTGAGGGGATCTGAGTACATTTCAGTTCTTTCTCTGAGCAGCCAGTACTGAGTAGGAAATTTCACTCAGCCTCCTTAGTCACTGCTTCCCACATTACATCCTGACAGCACTGTGTAGTTTTGGTTGAAAGCTGGCAAACATTAACAAATTCAGGCCTGGGGCTGTCCTCCAATGCTTGTGGTCAGGGCCATAACGATGGAAAACCTTTTTTCACATAAATTCCAGAGTGTTAAAGACAAAGTGAAAATTGTATCTTTCACTGTATGAGTGTGAATTGTAATGTAAGAAAGCGAGACTCTATTTCACTTCTTGAACCTAGAAGTCTGTGGCAAACTGCCCTGTTCACAGTCTCCCTCAGGTGATTTTGGTATAATCAGAATAAATGATAGAATACATGTGTGGCTGCAAAAAATGTTGCTTTTAAACCGAAGAATAAAATGATGAAGGAAGATCATGCCTAAAGCCATTAAAAAGGGGAAACTGCTTAGAGGTAAGAGATTTGCCAAAGCCCGCCGAGTAGAGAAGTCATGCTTATCTTTAAAACTTTCAAATTAAAAACTAATTTGAAATGAAGAGAAACCAAGGTTACTGTTATTTCATTGCTCGGGGTACAAACTTACTTTGAAATACACTGTAAGGGAAGATATTAAATTTGCTTTGATTGTATTAAGTCACTGCAGACAGTGGCAGCTGCGACATGGCATTCAGCTGATCAGAGGTACTTGAGTGCATCTTTGCAGTAGCTATAATCATCAGGGGATTCTACTATTAATTGTTGTGCACACATGTCCTGCATCAGTTCCATCCCAGTTGTACAAAATCACTGAAAATCAAACAGATCCTTCAGATGAGGATTTCACTGCAGCGCAGATTCCTAAATCACACATATATACTTTTCCATCAACACTTCTAATTCAATGCTATAGGGCAACTTCACCAAAATACAAAAGCAATTGCATTCCTACAATTTCTACATTTAGTTGAACAGGCAGCTACTTCTATTCTTTTGCTAAGAGTAGCTACAGGGAATGTTGGGCTCCAGCAGAGAAAGAAATAATTATATATATATATACTTTTTTTTTTTTTTAAGAAAGAGATAAAGATAACAAGAGAAAAGAAGATAAAAATCCATACTTTCTCCTATAAAGCTTCTTTAGTGATGCCTCAGCCACAGCAGACAAATAATCATGAAGATTATAGAATTTGAATAATACAGAATGCAAAGGAATGTGAGCTATTTTTGTTTCTGGAAGTACACAGTTTAATGTGTAGCACGCTCACTTTTACCTCTAAACCTAAGGTAACGTGGTTAAGATAATACTTGCAGCCAAAATAGACAGGAAATAAAATATAAATTATTATTTGGACTCTCCACACAGCCAGATACAAAGAAATATATAGAATTATTAATAAAAAAAGGAAGTTGTACAAAGAAAGAGAAGCAAGTTGGATGCTTTTGCTACATTGTTTCAGAAGATTAAATCATGCTTTTGTGCAGCCTTAGAGTTAGGAATAATACAAAATAAGGTTCAAAGCTTAATAATACCTTGTCGTTGGTACTTTTTTTTTTCCACAGTTTCTAATAGGGAAAAAAAAAAACAATACAGTAGTTCAAAGGAATTAGTGACCTATAATAATAAGGGATGTTGGAGATATGCCTATAGCTATTTAACAAAAATGTATATTTTTAATTATCTATGACTTAATTGTATTAAGTACGAAAGCAAATAATTTAAAATAATATTCTTTTTAGTTCTTCCATACCAGAATTCCAAGATTCTGGGATTTAAAAATTACCGGAAAATGTAGACTGCACAAGAAGTGTAGATAATACAAAATGATTCCACTGAAGGAACATAAGAAACTTGTATCTCACAAAATACACTATTACAAGGCAAAACTTTTATATCTCTATAGTCTCTGCGACGCCTTGAATGAAACTGTCTGTAAACATACGTACCCATTTGGCATCCCACATTCCAGAAGTCTTGAGGATTATAATTTGAAGAATCTGCTCTTGTTCCTTTTGGGTAGATTCTTGTAATGAATCGTGAAGTATGTGAAACAAACTGATTAGCTGAAAAACAGAATCATAAAACCTATGTAACACACTTTTAAAAATCTGGAGAATTAAATAAAGGATAGGATTTTAAGACATTTCTATGCATGTTACATTACTATGTATGACACTTTGAGATATGGTTAAAACCATAATATAAAAAGATTAAAGGTTCCTTTCAAACATTTTTTTCTAGTATGCAAATTTTTTGAAGGTTCAGTAATCAAAATAATTCCTTCACAGAAATCTCCTTTACCTTATTACTTACTAAATACACAATTTTTACACTAAACCCTTCGGTTCCCCTGTAAAATAAGAAAGACACAAAGCAGGAAATTGGTTAAAAAGACCCACTCATTCTTCAGTTATTCAAGTGGAAAAATATCTATTCTATCTTCAAATAATTTAAAATTGTTTTCTGCGTTGAGGCTTAGAAAAATCAAATGAATCATCTCAGGACCAGACAGTAGTAAATTTCTAAAACACACTTTATTATCTTCTTTGCCTTCTTCAGAAGATTTTAACTATTCAAGTCAGTTGATTTTCTTATTCCTAGCATTGTTACCTCCCATAAAGCCATAAACCACACAGACATGGACAATCTAGAATTACTTCTATCTACACTATTCCAGTTTAGTGATTAAAAAGAAAGGTTTAAACTTCCAGGATCATCATTCTGATCCTTTCCATTCTCCTCCTGTCCCCTTATTTTAGTTGAACTACTTTTGTTTCTTAGGATGTTAGACAGACCAGAGGGGACTTTAAGTATGGACAGCTGGCAAAAGCCTACTTGCTTTAATGACGTTCAGCACTATTCACCTAACCAGCCATTGAATCATCTTTGCCAAGAGTGGATGGCAGCTGGGCTGGCCCTGAATGAATGGGCTGAGGCAGACTTCATTCTCATGGTCAACAATCTCTGCTTTTAATATTCCCTGAAGGTTGCTGTCAGACAGCTGGAGTTAAAACAGCAGAGACTATGCTGTACTGGCTGCACAAAATGGAGATATCCCAGTACAGAATGAGTTTTCAGTAATCCAGCTTGGCCCATGTGAAAGATGTGATTCAAAGAGCAGACTGTCTTCTATGGAGTTTATTAATTTCACGTGGATTCTCTCATCTGGAGTTGTCATCAGAGTCAGAGATACTGATGCTCAACTCCACTGAGAACTACAGATTGCATATGGAAAAAAAAATCTGTTCCTTACATTTACATGTAACTTTTAAATCATTCCAAGTAGGAAAAAATGAACCAAAATGCAATTTTATACCATGTTAATATTTGTTCTTATAAAGTTACATGAAATTAAAACCATACTGAATTTCAAATTTGCTCACAAAACCAGATAAAATATAAAAATGCAGTGAAAATGACAAGTTATTTCTAAAACAGTGCTATAGAAGCAACCAAGTAAAATTAGACAACATAAATTGTGTAAAGCTTTTTAACCCTTCCAATGCCCAAGCAATGAAACATAACAACTATGCAATTTTTCTGTTTAAATCAAAAGAAAATACCTGCATGTTTTAAATATTTTTGTGCTTTAAGCTCTCCAATTGAATTATTTTCATAGCACTTCTGATTAGCTATTGAATGCTCAAAGCTTACAAACTTCTCAGATTTGGTGTAAATCACAAGGTCCGACAACTCAATGGCAACCTTTATCTTCTTCATCTAATAATCAGAGAAGAAAATAATGTAGGAACATAAAAAATCACAATGCATATTACATTATTAACAATTCAGAAGTAATTATCAAAATAGACATATGAAGTGTTGGAAACTGCATCACATTTAGTATGTATTTGATCTTAAGATATGATTTATGATAGTAAGAATTGATCCAGTTCGAGACAACTGAGGTTACTGTCTTTGTGATAATCACAGGAGATGCAGGGTGAATTCAGGGACGCTTTCCATGATTCCTTGCATAATACTGGACAGCTTTAACTTTTATCTGCTTTTCAGACAGGTATACAAACTAAAGTTATTTTTCATGGCTCTTAACATTACTCATATATTAAATGTATGTCTGATATAATATTCATAAGTACATAAAATTTCACAGAAGATATTGTGGTAGGAAGTACTTTTGAGAAAGAAAAAGGAGTAGGAGACAGTGTGTGCACTGATAGCACAAACTCAACTATAAAAAATAGATTACAGGAGAATAATTTAACACGTCGAACAGATCAATCAAGGATACATTCCTCCATGTACTGCTCTGATGTTAGGCAAACACTATTTTTAATTAAGATGGAAATTTCTCTGGACAAAGTCTTTATTTAGTCTTGTTCCATTACCAAAGCAAGTAAAAGCAAAGGCTTATATACAGTGGAAGTGAGTTGGAAATTTTACCATGCTATTATCTCTTAAACTGAGGTACTATGTGACCTCTTCATTTGACTTAACACAGAGGAATGAGCTAATCAGCGCTAGTATCCAGAAAGAGCTGACAGTGTCAATAATGTTTACATTCCATTAAAACTTCTGAAAGTAAATTCTGATTTGGCATAAACTACGCAAAATTTAAGTGCATTATTTACTCTGGAGATAAGTCCCATGAGGAGCAATGGCAGTCTAATGGCACACAGTTGAATAATACAACTCTCTCAAAGTAAAAGGCAGTGATGAAGACAAAGCCAAAAACGCCACCAGGGTCTCTTGGGTGTGGATTTGAATGTTCTCCTGTCCTCCTAACAGAACGATAGGGCTGGATCACAGAATAAATACTCCCAATCCAATAGATTGGGAGCCCAGAAACGATGTTCTCTTCTGCATGTGAAATGTGATCAGACATCTCTTGTTGCAATTGATCCAGATGCACATGATATGTGTCCTGATCTGTAACATGATGTAACGAATACACATGACCCTATTATCTGGAAACTTTTCCTCCCCCTATTCTATCCTTCCTCAGAATTTTGCCTTGGTACCTCTTCTTATCAGGTGGAAAAAGAAAGATATAAAGATCTTGAACTTCAAATCATTAAGAGAAAAAAAGACACCAAGGAACTGACTATTGCGCCTCAAGGAGCAGTCTACCTGTATATTCATATAATCACAGTGTGATGTGCAAAATTATCTAGATACTGGGAACATCCTGCCTACTTTGAAACGTCAAAAAAGGAGTTTGAAAGCAATGGATTTCTGGATTTCCATGTTAAGAGAACTACTACTATTTGATTAACAAAATGTTTAAGTTCAATTTGTCAATCAAAAAGAAAATGACACCTAATTTTTACAAAGTCTCTTTCAGAAGTAGTATTTAATACTGTCTTTACATAAGTACAGCAACAACTTTTCTATTACAAGTGCTTCAAAATGTGCTAGTGCAACCAGAAGTTTATGCTTCATTTAATGTGTAAATTCAGTATGAAGGAAATCTCCAAGACAGACACTTAGGCCATAGGATGGAATAGTTATAAAACTGTCCTTCATCATCAAGAACCACTATGAGTTTGCTTCATGCATAGCTCCAGAAGGCTTTGGGATCAACAAAGCAGTTGAGCCTATTGTGTCATTGATTATCTAGGGAAAGTGTAAGATTCAAAAGAGAAAAACACAAGTGCAATTTAGGATGGGAGCATCGGGAAGGTCTTCTGTAGTTGGATACTAAAATTTGGTCCAGTTTGGAATGAGTGGAAAGATTCAGGTAAACACTACATCCTCCAAAATATATTTCATTAAGTAATAGTAAAGACTATATTTTAAATGTAGTCTCTATTTTGAGAGAGCATATTTCTTCTTTTCATAAAAAGGCTGAAAGAGGTCTATGCGTTTCCTAAATTCAGCTGTTAGGTAAGTTTTTACCTTTGCCTTTTTTCGAGGTGGAAGTGAAGATCTATCTTCAGATTTTCTTTTTGAAGAACCACTCTTTGTGCGAAGAGGGGCTTTTTCATCAGTCTCATCTTCACTTGATGCAATTTCCTCTTCAGATACTTCCCCTGTTTCACCACGACTGTCCTGACCTTTCCTGAGCATAGTTTCTTCAATTGTTCCACATTTCTTATTTTTTATCAATATTTTGAATTTTAATTCCTGAAGATATAAGGTTAAGCAGTAATAACGAGAATTGTATATGTACTAATCGTAGAACTTCAGATTTAGATGATGTTTAATACATTCCCTTGGCTACTTATGAAGTACAATGAAGTGAGGGAGCACAATACAGTGTATATAGATATCAGTGATGCTGGTTTCAAAAGAAAGTAGAATAAACAGAAACAGACACTGGAGATCAAAGTATGTAATAGAATGTGAACATCAAATAATACAACAGGAAAAACAGAAAGCTCTGCACTACGCAGATGCAGATATGAGCAAGACTGAAGTAAGAAGATAAGGAATTGACAGAGGTGATGGCCAGGTTAAGACATACAAAATATATTATTTACTAAGTGTAAATTTATTTTTATATGGAGACTTGCAGCCACTTATCTGAAGTTCATTAGAAGCTGTTTTTTTAACCTAACTGCTAAAAAACTGTTGTTTGATTAGTGCCTTACTTCATACTTATCTAGTATGTCAAATTAAAACTTCTGCTACTGTTATTATTATCAAGAACACAGCAGACCAACGCGCTAAGTTTACCTTTACATGGAAATTAATAGAATTTGACAAGCTGTTGACTAAGCAGTTTTTCTACTGCATGTGTCATATTTAAATGTGCATGTTGCTTATGGAACTGTGAGGACTAAAAGAACTATCGCTTTCGCTGGAGAAAATAAAGATCTCAATCCACACAGTTCCAATAGATAAAAGAACATTCATAACCAGTAGCTCCAACACCCATGATTGGTGGTTTTAGAGATAACTAACTTGAAAGCAAAATTTTTCTAGTCAGTAACAGCACCTTATTCCAGAGAGGAGGGAAGTTCACTTTAATTTCAAAATATCACCTGTACAGGTAAATAGTAACAGTGAAGTGCTTTATTATGGTAAAATCTGAATTTTTTTTTCATATTTCATATTTTCAAAATCGAAATTTCCAAAACATACTGTTTACATAGCTCTCAGATTCGAAATTCAGATTCAGTACTAACTTCTAGAATATTTGATAAGTCACTTAACTAAGGTTTGTGGATTGCTTTTTTTTTTTTTTTTTGTGAAAAAATGGAAGCTGTAATGCATCTTGTTTTTGAAAATCACTCTAACAATGAATAAAACTGCATATTAAAAACAGAAATTATTGTAATTTCTTTAAACTAAACTGACTTAATATGAATTAAATCGCACTAGTGTGGTTCATCTACAGAAGCAGTCCAAATCAGAAATGTAGTCGTATAAACACAGAAAAAAGCATCTGCTTTTAAGGAGTGCAGATTTATGTACTGGAAAGCCAACTGCTTTTGAATATAAAATAAAACATTTGATGTATGCAAAGCACCAGAAATTGGATTCACGTGAACGGCAACATCTAAGACTTTGCAATAACAAAAAGTTTGTATGTTAGGATTTTACGAATACATGCTTCAACCTGGTACACTTCTTCTGTAAACTGAAATTCCCATCTATCTGTATGATTTATTTCTTAAAGGAAATATGTTCATGTATTTTGTGTTGCTTTTTTTTTCTTCATTTTTTACCATCTAAAGTTCATTCAGATGCCAGATGTGCAGCTTCAGAAGTTTTTTTTTTTTAAAGAAGGCAAGAATTTTTTTCACTGTCTTTCACAGAGCAAACTACAATATTATTACCTCAGGAGAAGGTAGCTGAGTCACTACTGTGTCACCAATCGTTGAAGTGAGAAGTTTGTCACCTAGAATATTTTGTAAATATTGTGCCATCCTTTCTTGTTGTTTAGGGCTGCAGTGATTCTCCAAAGACAATACAACTGGATAATCAGATGCCTGAAAAATAGAATTTAAAGCCTATTACGATTAATAAATATAAAGAAGATACCAAAAAATATATCACAAAATGCCCCTTAGTAATTCTTATTTTCCTCTCATTCGCAAAACATTTTGAACAGGTTAGTTTTTTCTGGTTAGTTTCAGAATGACATAGATAACAATATTTATGGAAAAGGAAAATAATAGTTGAAATAGTAACTTAAATCCAAAGAAGAGAAAAAAATAATCATCCTCAGGAAGTTAAGAGGAGATAGATACTAATCTACAGAGATCAAAAATAAAAAAAAGCAATGTTTTTTGTTTTTTGTTGGTGGTGGTTTTCTGTTTTGGTTTGGTTTTTTTTAACTGTCACAATATTGTCTTGGGACTCTATACTTTACCCATCATAGTATTCAAGGTAAAATGGGAAGTCTGGTAAATTCCAGAGACTGCCTCAAAGGAGACAAGTCCCTTTCAACAGTGTAAATAATTTTCATAAGTCATCAGCTAATGTATAAAATCTTTTCTTGGGTAAGATCTAAATAGACAATTTATAAAGGAAGAAACATTTTATGTTTATTCAGTTTTTAACACTTTTTCACTGAGGGTTTGCTAGTGACCACTATCAGAAGCACATCTTAGTCTAAAGCGACCAGAACTATTATTTCTTGATATAATTTTATCATTTTTTCTATAACTCATGTTTCTTAAATGAAGTCCATGTTATACCTTTATACAATATATAATTTAATAGCAAAGACAGGTGAGACATATCTGACATCTGATGAAGACCAGCTTGAATCTGAATAGACTAAATATGTGTGTGTGTAAAAATCCACATAAGTGTATGACTGCACATATGTACATACATTATGCAAGTTATACTAACAGTTTTTCAGGACATCATGTTCAGCAGAAGTTTGGTAGGAAGCCTACACAAGAGATTGAGATAATACCAAAAGATCTCCAGTTTTTGCTCTTTTGCCCAAGGTAACCAGAAAGCACATTGCCTTTATGAATAATCTGACAAAGAGACCTACATCACACCTTGAATTAAAAAAAAAAAAAAGAAGTGGAAATGGAAACAGAATAAATAAACTCAATTCAAGTCTAACATTTTCTCTATTTTGTGAAATCGAGCTTAGCATATAAGACAGCATTAACAACAGAACAATAAGTAAAGATATGACAAAAAAGAAGGAAAGGAAAAGGAAGGAAATAAAGAAGGAAAGTAAAACATTAGACTGATTCTGAAATAGTTGATCAGTTCATTTTCAGTCCTTGACTAAATTACCTTAGGTAAGAATTACACCTAAGAAACCACAAAATGCATTTATCATTCATTAATAAACAGATTGCACAGTTTTCCTATAATTTCTTTTAGCAATGTCCACTCTATAAGGACTGTCTCAATTTTGAATTCCTTTTACCCCAGAGCATCTCAGATAACAGTGTATTTGCAGGCTCTATTAGAACACCATAGCATTTTAACTAACATATATATATACGTACCGCAAAAGCATACTTGTCTACTGCGTGAATTACAGAACAAAATGAAAGTTTGCTTGTTAAGGTGTGACCATGATACACAACAGGATCATTGTTTGAGCCGTCCCAGCAGTCTATTTCCAGACAACGACATCCTTTTAACAGAGCACTTCGAAAGAACAAAAGAAATAATTTACAATTAAAAGGAAAGCACCTCACTTGTTTTTATGTCACTGTATTTCTGCTTACAGGCACATAAAATACTTACAAAAATACTAGTCTGTAATAAAAAAAAAGATAAATTCTAGGAAGTTATAAAGATATGAGACAGAGCTCTATTTTCTGCTGTTCATCTTAGGTACATGAGGTAATAAAACTTATTAGAGTATTAAGGAGGAAGAAAGAAGATAGATTATATGATTATCCTTCATTAAGAGATTAAAAAAGAGTCAACATTTTAAGGACTATGGAATGTTGGCAAACGGATGCTTAGAAAAGAATAAGAAATACTTGAAAGGACTTTTTTGTTGTTATTATTCCATGATTTGTCTGAAAGTTTGAAAGTTGTTATACTTAAAAGGATCACTATATTACCATTGCACTCGAACTGGGTTCTGCTTGTTATTAAAATCTTTATCTGTTTTCTCTTGGACTTGATTTCTAAGAGGTAGGGCTAAAGTTTCATGGATGTCTTAAATTAACTGCTTGAATTTTTAGTAGATTAATGGTTCTCCTCAAATCACTTAGGTTTCTAATATTTGTCTTGCTACTATGTAGGTAGCTCCAAAAGTAATGCCTCCTATATATTTCCATGGAAACCATGACGGATTCAAATAATACAATAACACTATTTGATTGTGCAAATTCTCAACTACAAAACACAATTTTTCAGCATAGTCACCATCATTTGCTGTGCATTTTTGCCACTGATGAACAAGAGCCTGCATGCCACGCTTGTAAAAACCCGCACCAGAGGAAGTGATCCACTTTTTCACAGCTGCTATGACAGCACAATTGCCTGCCCAGTCAGTCTTTCACTGGCCGAAAGAGAGGGAAGTCAGAAGGTGCCAAATCCAGACTATGTGCTGGGAGTAGTAAGACAGTCCAACTAAGACTGATAACACACTCCCTGATGTTCCAACTGGTACTGGGCCTGCCATTAACATCTTGCTAGAGAATGACAGTCTTCTTCTCTAGCCTGGCTCTAGAAGTCCAGGCCATCATCTCTGTCAGACTTCTGGTATGGTGGTATAGTTAGTCCAGGTTCCAGGAAATCTAGAGGGACCCCTTTCTTATCTGAAATGTCAGTGTACACTCCTTGAGTCACTGATGGCTACATCTTGAACGTTTTCTTCTAGTGTGAATTCACACATTTTCACTCTGCAGATTGCTGTTTTGACTCCAGCTCACAGTGCTGACAGATCTCATCATCAGTAATGACATGATCACTTTCAGCCTTGTATTGGTTCAATAGCTCCTTGCAGTCTTCTTTCTATTTCAGTGTGAGCATTCATGGGAACCACCTGGCACAAATCACAATATTCCAACATTGCCACCACCATTTCCAACACCCTAAAGCCAATATTCAGCTCCAGACATGGTTCCCTAGTTGTATTCAGATTATTCGTGCAGATGAACTGGTTGAGATGCTCTTCATTTTGTGTTGTGACAGCTGCATGTGGCCGCCCAGAACATGGCTTGTCTTTTATGTCACTGTTGCCACTGCTGTAAAGCATCATGCACAACTTCACTGTGCTCACATCCACTTTTTGGGCTCCATAAACATTCAGCAAGCATCTATGAACATCAGTGGGTGTTATTTCTCTGCATGGAGGAATTCAGTGACACACCTTTACTTTGAACCCTCTTTGATTTCAGATGTCATTTTGTCAGACTACCCCTCTGCTGCCATCTGTCAGACGAAAACAAATTGCAACGGAATATTGGTGGGTAGGGTCAGCCCCTACTGCCATACCACCAACATCTGCCTTCAACGTTGTGGCCAACGTTTTTAAAAAAGAAGACATTACTATTGGAGCAGCCTTTGTAATTAAGAATTTCTTGTACTTTATTTTATTTTATTTTGGTTCTGTCCTTTAAATCCCATTCTTTACATGTTAACAATAACTTGAAGATGTTTCTAGCTGTACTTGTCCCGATTTTCTAACATATATTGTTTATACTCATCAGAAAACAGGAAGTGAAAGGCTTTTATATCATGTTTGCTATTATTTTAAGCAACACAGTTTTTCCCTCATATAATTTTAAATACCACTAGAAACAGATTCACTAGTGTTTCTGATGATTGGAAGCCATTAGAGAATATTTAGAGAGCAACAAAAACAAAAACAAAAAAAAAATCAAGTGACTTTTAATTACCCCTGCAAAGTCATGACAAAGATATAAGCTTTTTTCTCCCACTTTTCTTATTTGTACTAAATGCACCTTGAACATAAGGCATTCTTGTTTCCTTCTGGTCTTTGTGTCATATGCTGCACAACTGAACAGTTTCTTCTCTCTTCTGGCTACTAGAATGTCACATAAGACCCCTGTCCTTTTTGTTGTGGCCTCTAAATTGACTGCATTGCAACACACATTAATCACGGATGACCTTGAGACACAGCAGCAGAGTGCCCTTACATTCTGCATATTGATCGGAAGAGAGTTGGCCCAAGAATTTTATGTTTATTTCTAAGTTTTGCATGGTATGTTGAGATTAAAAACTGATTAAATCATATACTGTGTTGCATACTATAGATTTCATTTCCTATGAAGTAGATGTTATGTGCTGTAAGTGAAACAATGGTTTGTTTCCAGTCTATGAACAGGTGGTTTGGTAAATATATTAAAAAGATTACACACAAAATAAATGAGATTCTTTCATTTTCCACTTTTATCTGCAATGGTTATTGCTAAACAGCATTACTATGAGTTACTTATAAAATGCCAAAGAATGTTTACAATATTGATTAAAAACAAACAACCAAAAAACTCTCCATCTGAATACCTGATATATCCATTTAAATCGCTGGGCCCTATTAGCTGGTCAGATATCAAGTAGGTATTGTGAGAAGATGAAATATAATAGTCACATAATGGGTGGTTCATATCTTGGTAGACTGTCCGGTGTTCTTTTTTGAATATTGTACAGTCTTCTGAACTCATGTACCTTATAAATCCTTCAAATGACAGTTGCCTTCTTTTCCTAACTGAACAAAATAAAATAAAGGGAAAAGAAATTCTGATATGCAGCTAAGCTGATAGCTATATCTGTGTCTTTTTCACAATTTTTAGTAACCAGTTCAGAACACTGCTAAAAGTTTTACATTTTTCTGCAATTTTAGAATTCATAAAAAGCAATATGAACACAAATGTCAAATGTGTACCGTTCTGGAGCTGACATGTTTCTAAATTCTGAGAGGAAATATGTGTGTTCTTATGTTTTTGTACTTCTGTGGACATTTAGAAGAAAAGTTTGCAGCAGTCCTAATTAAATATAGAGTAAAATATTTGTTGTTTTGTTTAGATTTGGAAAGTAACATGCCAGCCAGTGGACAAATAGTTTTTTTCTCCGTAGAAAATAATGGATTTTTTCTCAAAAATGTCAGCTAGAGACTGTCAGAATAATCTTGCAGAAACTATGATTCCTAATATCAAGCATCTTAAACGGTGAAAATCTCCAATAGTTAATGATAAAATAATGATTTGATTAGAAGTATTTGAAATAAAAATATCATCTTAACAATATAATTGACTGCCCACAAAGATAAATTAGAAATCAAGCTTATTATACTACTGCAGTTATAACAAAACATGCTAATTGCCTTCATACCAGTGATAGTCATCCCATTTGTTTGGTTATTTAACTGAATTAATGACAAATACACCCATTATACTGCCAACTGTTGCTCTAATGTCATACTTCAAATGTAATATTTTTGCAAATGATATAATCTCACATGTCAGTTTTGATTCAAAACATGACCTAATTTGAATTAGTTAGAGATTTTGCCCAGTTCTGACTGCAAAATAACCTTTTTGTCACCATACTTGGATAGTGATGCTTAAACAATAAGTAATCAAACACTACTTTATGCTAACAATAAGTGGTCAATACGTACAAATTTTTGCTAAAACAAAACAAAAAAAATTCTATCTGACTTGCTAATTCTCATTACAGATGTAAGAGTCACAATTTACAGGTTAGAGTTTTATTTACCAATTTTCAGTATGCATACTGACTATAAGTTTTATAACAGAACGAGAATTTATTAAAATGATTGTGACAATTGAAACACAAGGAAAAAAT
The DNA here is from genome assembly GCA_036925125.1 of Oreortyx pictus. NCBI lineage: Eukaryota > Metazoa > Chordata > Aves > Galliformes > Odontophoridae > Oreortyx > Oreortyx pictus. Next base: position 123,929,161 of record JAUPFR010000001.1, on the reverse strand, counting down.
TTTTCCAAATAGTATCGTTTTTTAACTAGAAGACTTCACTGTGTTATAAAATGCTACACAGAAATAGAAAACAAAGTTGAAGTCCCTTCAGTGGTCATACTTAAATACAAATGTATACAATTGCCCTTAACCAAACACAGTTTATTCTAACCAGAAATCTGTCCAAGCTATTCTTAAAGACTACCTTTGATCAAGAATCCAAAGACCTCCTAGGAAATCCATCTCAAAACCTAAGTAACCTCGCTGTTAGAAAGTTTTCAATAGTGTTTATGTTGAAAATTCCTTGATGTTCAGATTGTTTGTTCTGTTTTGTACTATTTCTCTCTTTTTTAGTCTCTTATATACATCTGAAGATTGCTGTTACACTTCCCTTATCCGCTGCTTTTCAGACGAAACTAATCCAATTCACCACATCTTGCTGTTTCTATTTAGATTTTCTTGGACTTCTGGCAATTGTCATTGTTCTTTACCTCTTTCCAATTAGTGAATATCCTTCTTAATTTTTGTTGTCCTAATTGGAATGTAGGATTTTTTTTTTGAAGTCCAAACACAAGGATCAGCAAAAATACAGGCTGATGATGTAGCCTTTCATTTTGACTCTAAGTTACTGTTGACTAACTTCTGTAATTTTCTAATGAGTTGTTCATGTACCATGTTGATATTTTGCCAGATAATTCAATTTGCTTTATGGAATGCAAGACAGTTTTAGAAAATATGATTTTCCATCTATCTACAATTGCTGTTATACTCTCACAGAAGGGAACAAGATGCAGTTTCTTCATAGTCTGTCCCTACAGACGCTAACTCACCCTTACCATCTTAGAGATCATTAAATACTCATCATCTGTTCCATCTGTTTCCTGAAGTGACTGCTGACTAGTTCCATGAGTTTTCCCTTTCAAAAATAGATTCCACATTCAATCTTTCACAATGCTTCATCCATTCTCCATGTATTTTCAAAGGTAAACTTTTGCTTTCATCATGGTACAGTCCAGTTTCTAAGACCTCAAGGATTTTTTACTTGTCTTCACCAATCTAAGCCTTTTAAACTTATCCCACTCTCCTTTTTCCACAGTTTTGATTGAGATCTTACTTTGCTTTCAGGTTTGGCTACCTGACTGTACTTCAGTAGTGGATCAAGAATTTCCTGATCTTTCTTTTAACTGACATATTTTCAGAATTACTTATTATTACCCTGGTATCTCTTGATAGTTCTACCTGACACAGCATCTTGACAGTTTTGGTTAATCCACAAGCTCGGGTTGTATTGTTTTAGATGCTCTTCACCAATAGTATTTGTTTACATGTTTTTGTTTGTTTGTTTGTTTTTCCCTATATTATTCTCTGCAAATTTACAAATCATTTATTCCCTTTTTCTGTTTTACCTTTTTTTTTTAACTTATATATTTATCTTTTAAATTAACAAGAAACACCAAGTTTCCAAATTTCTTTACTATTTCTTATACTAATTAGGGTTACTCTTGTCATTAATAAAAGAGGATTATAGTGTTTTCTTGAAGAGAGAATACGTTTACATAAATGCACTCATTACTATAGGTCTCTTAAGTTAGAAACATCACTTTGTACATATGTGTTACTTTGATAGTCAACATACAAGTTCTTTGACCCCAGAGCTCGTTTCATTTCTCTCATCACTGAAAAAAAAATATATGTATTTTTATATAGCTTATTACAGGACCTTGCATTACGTTCATTTACAGGTCTTTTCTCAGGGATCATTAGCTGCTATCTCTGATCTGCATGCAACCAATATCTTCTTTCTGGAGAACTATCAAAATTCAATGCAACTTCGTATATCAACATTGGTAAGCAGGAAGTAAGTGACTTTGCACTAAAGTTCTGTCAGCATATATGCAAAAAAGCATCGTGTGAACATAAGCAGCATACCATCTGCTAGAATAATTTTTCAGAGAACACCTCATGTTTAGTAAAAGAGGTCACAGTTCTTAGATCCAAACATAGAAGAAGGCTTAAATTTTTGTTATTCCAAATGTTAGTTCATACTATTAGTTCATAACTCTCTTACCAGTGGAGGAAACCTACTAGGTTTCATTATCTTTGTCTGATGAAGATAAATAAACTGATTAAGAATGCAAGTGTAACTTATACTGCACACATATATTTTTTAGAGTCCATCTTCTCCTACTCACTTAAATTAGTACTTTGTAGAAAGAAAGAATGAAATTAAGTTTTCATAAATTGTTGGACAAATCTTTCTAAAAGGCTGTATTAAAATAAATGGAGCGTAGATGGCACATACAAGCACACCAAAAGAACTTATAACAAAATTGACATTTTAATGTCAGCAAGAGGCAACTGAATCCTTCATTCAAAAATGGAATCTTTAGTATACACACACAGACCTGTTAATGCAGCATTTTGTCATTAGAAATTTAAATTGTATAATAAAAGTTGAAAAGCAATGTATTCTCTGTTTCTGAATAAACTACAGCATCTTTAGAGAGTTAATTTAGAGTTATGTCACTCAGTGACACTGAAAAATCATCTCTCTGTGGACACAAATGTTAATGATGGACAAAATGTTAACAATCGACTTATCATGTTGTATATATCTAGTCACTCCTTCTATCATCATCTTGATGTAACAGTGCAACTGAGTTATCAGATAATGGTTGTTACTATTAGCAAACGAGTCAGTCATGTGTCAAAATCTGCCCTTTTCTCTTTTTGTAAAATACAGGACAAGGCTGGCAGATGAGTCCAGCTGATCATCTTGATGAAGAATATTCCACACCAAATTCAGAATGACAGTTGCACAAAGTGGTATATCACGACACCGTATGAATCAACTACCATGTCAATCATATCTGGAACTTTCTACTAAATATGTTTGAGTGGGAGTATTTGTCCAGTCTAAGCAGCATGAACAAGACAGCTATTATTTCACTCAGCAATACTACTTACAATTACAAGAGAAACTATTTTTGCATAAATGAGGAAAAATACAAATTTGGGTTAAATCTCTAACTTAAACCAGATATTAAAAAAAAAGAACCCTTGATATTTACAACTGCGTTTGCTATCTGATTAAAGATTCATCATCTTTAGACCACTATATAGCTGTTAACTTTCTCATCAGACCATTCAAAACAAGCTTTTGAACTGGTAACATTATGTAATTACTTAGAAAAGAATTCCTTTCAGAAACAGTGGGATATATTGAATAAAATTTGTTTGAATTTGAAAGGTAGCCCCTAAAATTAATGACATAAGGAAAATTTTCTAGCTATCGCTGGACAGTGAGTAACTTAGAGAAACACCAAATGCCTTTTGCTTCTGGTTGAAAGTGTGATTCAGTTTTTCCCACAACAGAGAGAATGGTAAGTATAAAAATTCCCTCTGTAGTTATCCCAAAAGGAAGATTCTCTCCTTCTTGAATTTATTTCTAATTTTTCAATTTTCCTCACTCAGTATGAAACAATGGGAACCAAAGGAAACAAAACAGTTAAACATTTGATATTTGCTTTCCTTTAAACAAAAAAACAGTTTCAAAAAAAATGTAGTTAGGTCTGATTTCCCTTTCTCAGATTATTAGCAAATTTTGTCTCTTGTTATGTTCAGAGAGACAGCTGAAATGCAACAGCATAAATTGAAGCAGCTATCAACAGCTGAAATATACATGTTACACATTTAACAAATCACTCATCTCACATTTTTACTGATTCAGAAAGGGTGAATATACTGCAAAGTATTACTGATATCTGGAAGAACCCAGCTTGAGTATCAGATTCCAGTCTGAATTATCAGGACTGGTTGCTTAGATAGCTTCCTTCCACTGCACCACATGAAGTGTCATGGATTTGCAGAGCAATATTAGAAGTGAAATAGCATGAGAAAAAAAGAAAAAAAAAATAACAGTATAAAACTCAAAATGTTGGAAGCTACAAGGGAAGAGTAAAGAAATGTAGTTTGGGTGTGCAGAAATGGTGTTAGGAGAGTTAAAATTCAACTCAATTTGCAACTGTCTTAGGAGTTCAGTGGGAACATGAAGCTCTTTTACTGCTGCATTGCCCAGCATATTCTTTGTAAAAAAGAATATGTGGGCCTGCTGTTGAATGGGGCAGGTGGATTTGCTGACAGACTCCAAGTCTGTTCTCTTCTATGAAATCCATGTTTTAGATTACTTCTGCAGTTAAACTTTCTACCATGCAATACTCAAATGCAGACAGCTTGCTAAGAAAGCACTATTTGTATTTTTTATCCTCAGAGTCCAGCACTTGTATTTCTGTAATAAACCAAGTCATTGTTTCTTAAAAATTCGGTCTGGCTTCCTAGTAATGATCATTCACATGTTTCAGTGAGTATTAAAAACATTTAGTTCAGCTCCCTTACCCTATGAAAACTGCATTTTGTTTGGAGCAATCAGTATGTAGATTTTGGACCAGTCTGTTGTAATAAGTGGTAAGAATGACTGAGCTGGTCCTGTGCTACTGTTGAGTTAATTTACTGTGCTTTGTTAATGGTGTTTAATATTATCGTAATTATAATATTTATAGATATAATTGAAAAAAAAATCAATATTTGATAGATGTGCTTACAAATGATATTATACGACAGACAATTATAATACTCTTCTTTTCACTACGTTGTTTAAAAATGTCCAGTTTGTATAGTCACATGAGTATTCAGAAGTGCAAACAGTCTATGAAAAGCATAAAAAATAAGAGCTAGAAATAAAATGTTTCAACTATGCCTACCTTCATCAATGGGTTCATACTTCAGAATAACTTCTAAGGCAGTTATTTCAGCGTCTTCAGTTTTAAATTGTTCCTTTTTGAGAAATTCAGTGAGCTCAGTGTCAACAAGATTTTTGCGGTTTTGAGAGTAAGCACAGAAAAGTTCGTGAAATTCATTTCTGTGTACAATAGCTCGATAAATTGCCCTGAAGTCTTCTATGTTAATAGTATGTATCTTCCTCTTGTCGACTGTTTTCTGAAAACAAAAATCCAGTCAACACAAAGATAAAAAGATACAGATAAACCATTCTATTATAATATTGAAAGAACTAGAGCAATAGAGAAAGCTTAAGGCAACGGTGACTGCAATTCGTTATCAAATGATATTCTTCTTCTTTATGTAACTTTTAGATTTGACTTTTTGCGTTAAAAGTGTTTCAGATTAATTAAAATGTACCATGTGACATAGCATCTAAGCAACTAAAATAAATTAATATGTAACACATGCAATATTTAAACATATAACTGCACTGAATTACAGCGAAGCACAATAAACATCCAGGATAAAAAAACTGAAGTGAAAAATGCAATTAATGTAATGACTCTGTAACAGCACCTTAAACTGAAATTTTAAATTGAAAGTATGGTAATTTAAATTTACATATAACAAACATCAAGTTGTAATCTGAAAACTGAAATAAGGATGAACAAATTTTCATACCACCCAAGTCTTTCAGTACGTCAAAAAGGGGAGACAGTATTTTATAATAACCTATGACATTGTGTTTTATTCTTAACAAGCCAGAATGTTTAAATCAGATTAATTATTCACAGTTTCAGAATTCTTAAACTGTAAACTTGTTTCCAGAAATAGAGTTTTGCAGAATGGTAGCACACTAAATAATTTCAGTGCTACATATAAAGGACACTAAAAAAATTGAAAGGGAAAAAAAGTTTAATGCAATATGTTATATTTTGCCACTTCTACTATTAGCTTAATAATGTTACCTATCCCTTAAAAATTTCTACCAAAAGATGTAGATGTGCATATGAAATATGTTTAGGTTGGATTTGTTAAATTTGTAATTGTTAAATTAAGACAAACTTTGAAAAATTACTCATAAAAATAGCCACGAAATCATACACAGATTGCAAATAATTTACTCATTTTTTACTAATGCAAGCTATTTAAATCCATAACTTTTGGCTCCTTCAAGTGAGACTACCAAGGAGGTTGGCTTTCAGCACCTAATAACAAGAGACCTACTGTGGTTCACGGAGCCTTCCCAGAAGTGTTCATAGACATAAAATGTCTAACTTGAGCTCTGGCTGCTATTTGATTACTGATTAGACTATTTTTGAAGAGGTACCATAGAACATAAAAGCCAAATGCTACATTGCCAGTTTCTTCCTATGCAGTAGAGCTCCCGCTAAGAGATGTCTGTGAAAGTACAATAACAAAGAAGAATACAATACAAGCAAAAAGAAAATTTCGAAGTTTTGCATAACACTACTGAAGTCTTTGCTTTGAGTTTGTAAAAAAAAAAAATTGTAATCATTACTTTTAATGAAACTCAGCAGCAGGATAATAATTCAGTAGAAAACTAATAATATGCTTTTTATTACAGCCTGAAAAATCCCAAGTCTCAGGTTGATATCATTGAACTATGTTTAACATCTTTAAGAAAACTGCAAATTTACTCATAACTGTTATTCAGAAAAAGGAAATATCGACTCATTTGGAAATTAAGCATCTATCAAGACTCAGGAGACCTTCTCTCAGCTACTGGCACAAAGTGAAACTGGCCAGAAAATTAAATTTCCCATTTTGTTGTCCTTTTCTGAAATATAGATAACTACAACACCCAGGGGTATTTTTGAAATTAAAGTTATGAAAATCTCATCAAAATGTTAAAAAAAGACTGCTGTAAAATTTTTATTGGCAGAATTTTATTAGTATTTTTACTAAAGCACATCGCATCTTCTCAAAAAAAGAAGTATCTTGGCAAAGGTTTATTTCTGAGAAGTGTATTAAAATTTATTATTCCCTTAAAATATTTACGTTCATAATTTTGATATTGCCCAAAGGAGCATTTCAGTAAAGTACATTTAAAGATAATAAAATTAAATAATAAAAGAAAAGTAGATTGTTCTTTTAAAACTGAGGGGTTTTTTATAAGATGGACTTTTGTCATGTATAGTCATTTGATTAATTATCAATGTATAGTTATTGAAAATGATGGCAGAAAAAATTCCTTCCAGATTGCTTTTCATTTTTAATAGTGATGAAAAATTTGAGCTCAAAAATTACTGAAAATAGTCAAATCCCTCAAAAAAAAATGCCTAACAGTGCTGCTAGGAACAGCTAGAACAAAGTGCCAAATACATTATATGCTGCGTATACACTATCGAGTATCTATAGCTAGATCAAGCTTATTCTATGCAGATCACTCCCCCAAATAATTATTCTCCACCCACAATTCATCAAATGTCTAAGATTTCTGCCAGAAATCAGAGGATTCCTGGTGGAAAATAACATTTATGAGAAATAGTTTCAAGTTCTTATGAAATTCTCAAGAATAGCAATTGTCTCAATGCAGTAAAAAAATCAAAAATCACAGGCACAACCCCATGTTTAACAAAGATTGAGCTCATACTGCTGTTTCAACCTGGGCTAGAAAGACCAGACCAATGACAGAACAAGACAGAATGAGGAAATACCACTGCTTTCCTTCTCCCTGCCTTCCTCAAAGCATGACATGATCTAAAACTTATAGAATTCTCAGTACTGATTCTCCACTACCAAATCTGGACAGAATTAGAAAACTGGTTACAAAATTGTCACATAAAAATCATGTATATAAGTAGTCACTTAGTTTCATTTCCTTAAGAAAACAACTTTACCATACGGTTATTTTGGTTTAAAAAATGAGATAAAATTCATGCAACTTTCGATTTTTTAATAGGATGGACCTGAAGAATCCCAGTGTGTCCAAAGGTACTCAGTTTTGCAGTTTTTTCTCAATGGAACTACACAAACCTGAACATGGTTTGCTAGCTTAAATTAAATTATCCTGTTAGTAAGTCTGATTTCCAGCTGTTTGATTTTGCCTAGGTAAAAAAGTTTTAAACACTGCTGTATCTCAAGACCACATCCTTCCCAAGGAGTGAGAGTGCTACGGATGTATGGATATCCAAGCACAGCTCTTAAATGCTTCAGAAGAGAGGTATGGTGGAAAACTGAGTAAGTGTGCTAGATTCACATTGACTTGAAATCAGTGCAGATTAGACACCTCCATATTGTTCTTCTGGCAAAAGAATTGAGAGCAATCACTAGCACTCTAATGGCTCTGACTAGCATTAGCCAGGCATGGCTGCACACATTAGATCAATCATAAAAGCAGCTCCATAGAATGAAGTCACAGTGTTTACATTTTTCTCCACTGAGACCCAATTACAATACAGTTGGGAATCAGGGCCTACGTGTTTATTTATTTTTTATCACCCAACACTATTTTGCTGTGGTGAAGAGATTGTAGTGGTCATGAAACCACTCAGATATCTTTTTTACACAGAAACAAAAGATGGATGTGGCAAATTAGTTGCTGATTTCTCACACCCTACAAGCATGAAATTAATTTCACACACAAAAATATATATATAAAAAAGAATTAAAAACACAGCAAATATAATGCCTGTCTGTAACTCAGCTAAATGTATTTGATCACTGAATCTGTATTTTTCTCACCTTGAAAACATGTTTCACGTGGGCGAGATTAAAAGGCATATGCAGTTTTTCGAGTAGCTTAATAGTGCTGTCTAAATCAATCTTCCCATTCATGAAGTCATCCTGAATGATGTTCAAAAACCACGTACAGGAGATCAAGTTAAGGAAAAGACTGACCTCTGCCATTATTTCAACAAGGTGAGAGAGGATTCATATTTTAAACCTAAAAATACTTGCATTTTTTTCTTCTCGTACTCAAACCCCCTTCTTTTCTGACTTATGATAATACAGGAGGATATGAGGAGCACAAAAATTCATCTGTGCTCTGCACTTAGTGAAATCTGAGGGCAAAGGGGATATAAAAGAGCCAGAGAAAAGACACAAAGACACAGGGAGTGTGCAGGAAAATGAAGGGTAATCAAGGTGAATGCCTGTGAGGGAGAGAAGGGAAAAGCAGAGAGAGGGGGTATGGCAGGAAAAGGAGAGCCCGTGAGGAGAAGCAGTGTGGCACTGTGCCCATCCTACTGGCCTAAGGAGCCCAGGCTGTCCCAGCCCAGAGCAAACCAGTCTGCAGACTCAGGTCCTCTCTCACTCCAGCTATGCAATGCCATACAGGGCCAAGCCTGGCCCAGGCCTCAAGACAGGCTCATGTGCAGGAAAAAGTCTCACAAATGGCAGTTGTCGCAGGGGAGGCCGAGAGGAGGAGAAGGATGGGGAGGAAGAGGAGGCAGAGGTAAGTGGAGGAGGATATCTGCTCTCCTCCATGGTGACTCCACGTTGCCAGCTCCTGTTTCTTCAGTTTGATGGCATTGCTTGTGTTTGGCAGGCCATCACCTTGGCATGCTCCAGCTCCCAGCGGGGCCTTTTCCCTTTGCTCACACCTCAGCCCCTCTGCTGGGATTCCAGTGTCCCCTTGGAGCCTTCCCCACACTCAGGCCCCACACAGGCTCCAGATGTGTGAGGTCACAGACTGTGGAGTTCTGGAACTCCACCACTGCTCTCCCTACTCTCGCCTGTCATCTTCCATCTTTCTCTTAGCCCTGACCACAATCATGAGTGTGGGGCAAGGGCTGTATGAGTCCGAAAAGGTGTCCCTCATTTGTCGACTGCTACGCCAGTCCCCTCCAGGGGAGTTCAGGCAGGTTGTGCAAGATCTCTGTGCTCTGCTCCAAGACGATGAGCTGGTGAGGCAGGAGGCTGCCCTCGCTGGGGCCTGTCACAATAAGAACAACTTCACCCCTGTTGTTGTAAATGGGAACACCGTGCTACTGACTCAGTACAATGACTTAGGGGGAAACCGCTTCTTTCACCCCCAAGACAAATTCTCCTTCGAGTTTGATCATTTGAATGGGATAATCAGCAAAACCCATTTGTACAGAGTGATGCTAGATGAGGGGGAGCTGTGGAGAGGAGCACTCCACAAGGGCTTGAATGCCTATGTAAACTGCCATTTTCCTGTAGGGAACTGCTGTGTGTTCAAAAAAAGCCTGGGAAAGAGGCAGATGTTAGTGGCTTGCATTGAGGCTCATCAGTACCAGCCCTCAAAACACTGGAACAGCCTTTGGAAGTCTGATTGGACTTTTGCTCTGACTCCAGTTATGACCCGGGTTACAGGGATATTTCTTCTTCAATTACACTACTTCAGAGATGCTAACCTCCATGTAACTGTCAACAAGTCTGTAAGCGAGTCTCTGCATGTGATAGACCGAAATCAGTTTGTCACAGACTTTGTGAAGTTCGTGAAAGCTGAAGACAACAAGATTCATACTGCCATTCTGGAAAACATCCAGGCCTTGTCAGAGCATACATGGAGAAAAAATCTGAGAAGGAGACTCCCCATTACTCGTACTTTTATGAACTGGAATGAACTGTTGAAAAATTAGCATCCGGATACCAATGTTTTCAGAAAAGAAGTACCTCCATGATTACTGAATTGCTCTGTACAATACAGTAGCTTAAATAAAGAAAGAAAGAAAGAAATGGAAGACAAAACAGGGACGGTTTCTAGTTGGTTTATTTCTAAATTGCTCAGGAGAGTGCAGAAGCTAGGATTAGTCAATCAACACTTTGAAACTAAATCACATCAACGGAGACAAAAGGTATTTGCTGTTCATTGTTGCTGGTTTTTTCTTTCATGTACTATTTAACTGCTACTAGAGGTACTAGTAATGCTCACTGTCAAAGACAGTATCCCACTACAGATGAGTCAGCAAGCAAAATCTTACTTTCCTTTGTAATTTTCCTCAGTATTACATGTATTTGCTTAACTTCTTACTGTATGGATCGTTTGTTTTAAGGAAATTAGTAAGATTGATAAAGATATAAAGGTGTTATTAGATTTTTTTAGTGCTACAGAAACCCAAGAAATTTGGCCTTCAAACCTGTGCATATAAATCCATGTTTAAGAAGCATCCCTAACAGAAACATGTGAACAAAGGCAGATCAGTACACAGAAGAAGTACATTGTTATAGTTAGTACAGAAGATAATAGAAATACTGACTCTCTCCAATCACTTATTATAGAATAAAAAATCCTACTTCTCACAATTTCCACCTAGTTTTGACATGTTTATAGCAAATGACAAAGAAATGTCACTCACTCCTATTTTTTTCCCTATGAAACAGCAAAATATGTCCACATACTGCTACCTATGGTGGTACTCAAACAACCAGTTATACCTATTCTGCAAAAACTGCTATAACAATATGAAATGAAAGCTTCTACCTACAAAAATTTCAACTATAAAGTAAATAAAACTATAAAATAAATAAATAAATAAAAATGGAGAGAAGGACAATGGAACAGGAATGTGGAAAAAGTATGACAGAATGGAAAGTGAAGAACGGGGCCAGAATGTACATGGAGTACCTGTGGCTAACTAGCTCAGATGACAAAAGTGACAACAGCAGATTATTACCAGATAATTTCAAATTTACCAGCAAAGCCAAATATACTGGGCATTTATGTTACACCAGGTAGTTTGACTAAATGTTGTGCATACGCAGAATGAGATTCACAAGTACATATTATAGTAATATCTTGTCTTATTTTCAAACATTCATGTTGCTACTTTGTTGACACATTCATTACAATAAATTAAATGCCTACAACTTGCTGTTTTCTGTAAACACACCTTCTAATCAATTTTATTAGAAACAAACTTTAATTTGAAACAGTGAAGACTAAGATTTCTAATTGAACATTTAGGCAATATTCTATTGAAACGCTGTTTCAAAAGCAAGCATAAGATTTTTTTTTTGTTCATAATTCCTAGTGGCAATTCTGTTGTCAGATGATTTAGGAGGTTCCTCACTGTAAACATTGGGATATGATAATTAATTACCCAGAGAATCCAATAAGAAAAATGTGTCTAATATAAAAAGCATCATTCTACATCACTCTATGTTATTGATGATAAAGACACAGGCTCAATTTTTATTTATAAGCATACACATTTATAAAGCCTTATTGCAGAAGAGTAGTGTGGTAGTGTAGGAAATATTTGAATGTAACTGAAATAAATGAAACAGTCGTATCTGAATTTCTTCAGATTTGCCTTGAGTACATTTTTCATCTGATTGTTCATCTTTATGCTAACTCAGCAAAGATTTTGGGGAGTTTTGTGCTAATTCATGTACAGAAAAGCATTTGTCATGCAGTTTCATTCCAGCAAGCAGAAAACAGACTGCTGCCCTTGTAACTGTGTCCCTTGACAGTACCTGTTACAGATGCCCCCTGGCTAGAGAATCTGCACCATATACATGAAGAGGGAGAAAGTTGGAGCATGGAGACCATTCTCTTTGCTCCTTTCATTCTCCACAGACAGCTGTGTTACCTATGGGTCATTCTCTTTTCACCCCACACTGCTACTGAGAGCCATCAAACAACAGTCCAGAAATTTTAAGGGTTATATCATTGTTGGAGTCTATTCCATGAGCAAACAGCTGTCTTTAAAAGGTATTTATTTAAATATGTGATTATTGCTTTATGGAAATTTGGAGTAATTTAACTTAACATGTTTTATTACCCAGGGCTCTTTTAATGAAGGTGGCCTATTTTGTGCATATTTCATGTATGCAGTATAGTACAGATGAATTTTTTATATCAGAAAACCGAAAGGGACATATCACTAGAAATGCTGGATTGTGAAGAAAAACACATTTGTGATTTTGTAGAATTGAGTTGTTTTCTCATCTTCCCTATCAATCTACCTTTTATTTTCTATCCATTTTCTTTCAATCTTAAAGAAGGAATCTGTGACTTCAAAATCTGCAAGAAAAACTACTCATGGGCTTGGAGTTTGAGCAGAATAAAGGTTTTGATGTGGCTGAAAATGCTTACTCATTTCATGCAAGCATGTGAAATGAATCCAGGAAAAAAAATCCAGTCACGTTCAACCCATAGCCTGCAGGCTTCTTGTAACCAGCAAGACTTAAAATGCAGCCCACCCCTTGCCCTGCACTATAAAGGTGGCAGCTCTTCTCCATGTAGTGTCCCCGGACACGCACCTATCCCTTAGTGACAGCCAAACTGTGTGTGTGCCAGCACCTGACAGAAGCCAAGGCACAGGTAGGGAAGTGCTGTGCAGTGCTGACTCAAGTGATGGCAAATAATTTGAAGCATTTTGATACATTAGCTAATCACATTGCTCTGAATGAAGAAGAATACTCAGCTGTGTTTTCACTTGTGATAAAGGAATTTGAAAATAGATTTCAAGATTGAAAAAGAAATTGTTAATTTATGTTTACAACACCATTTTCAGCTGATACAAATACATTACCTGCAAAAAAATTTCAACTGGAATATAAAGAGTTGCAACCAGATATTCAACTCAAAAATCTGTCCATATCCCTTTACTACACTTTGATGGAATTTTAGAATCATATAATGGTTTGGGTTGGAAGGGACCTTTGAGATCACCTACTTTCAACCCCTCTGCTGGGGTTGGAACATATCCCACTAGAACAGGTTGCTCAAAGCCACATCCAGCCTGTCCTTGGATGTCTCCTGGGAGGGAGAATTCACAACTTCTCTGGGCAACCTGTTCCTCATCTGTCTCACCACTCTCACAGTAAAGAATTCATTCCAGATATCTAGTCAAAATCCACCCTCTTCCATTTTAAAGCCATTTCTCTTCATACTGTTGCTATATGACCTCATAAAAAGTCCATCCCCAGCTTTTCTGTAGGCCCCCTTCAGCTACTGGAAGGTCACTATACGATCCCCCTGTAGCCTTCTCCAGGCTGAAGAGCCCCAGCTCTCAGCCTGTCCTTGTAATGGAGGTGCTCCAGCCATCTGATCCTCTTCATGGCATGTTCCAACAGCTTAATGTCATTCTTGTGTTGAGGGCCCCAGAACTGGATGCAGTACTCCAGATGGGGTCTCACAAGAGCAGAGAGGCAGAATCACCCTCCTCAAACTGCTGGTCATTCTTCTCTTGATTCAAACCAGGATACTGTTGGCATTCTGGGCTGCAAGCACATCCTGTCAGATCATGTTGAACATTTCGTCAATCTCTGCTCTCAAACCATTCTCCGCCCAACCTGTATTTGTGCATGGAATTGCCCTGACCCATGTGCTTGACTTTGCATTTGGCTTTATTGGACGTCATGATGTTGGAATAGGCTCTTGTTCAGTGATGGTGAAAATGAATAGTTAATGGTGGTGACTATGCTGAAAAATAGTATTTTGTAGCTGAAAATTTGCTGTGTCATATTACTTAGTTCTGCCCTTTGTATCTGTTGTAGCTTTCACGGAAATAAATAGGAGGCATTACTTTCAGAGCAACTTATACGCAGCCCAAGACATTTCCTATTCACTCAGTGCTACCCAGGCAAGCCAAAAGGTTGGACACCTGTCAAAAATACAATACTGACTTTGACGGTTTTCCATTGACATTATCTGTAATAGGAAAGTTGAAATTTGGGGGAAAATATTCATTCTGAGAAAAAAGCTGCACTGTGCAAATCCATTGAACTTTTTACTGAACATCTACATATATGCTTTTGTGACTCAAAGTATTTCTAAGATTCAGTTGCTATTTTTTATGCTTTTGCTCATAATGGATTTTGTTGCTGTTGTTGTTTAGGGAATACAATCCATCTCACATTATCTTTATTCCTAAAATTTCCCTTCATTTTTGTCTGCTGCTATGAAAACTAATCACAATTTTAAGCTGCCTGTGAATCCTTTTTTTTACAGGCATCAGTACTTGTTTTCTATTTGCTGTTACTTTTAAGGTAAGTAAAGCAAAAAAACTGAAGTTGTCAAACTAACAGATTTCTTCTGCAGAGAAAAGTATAGCAAATTTGGAATTGGACCAATTTACGAGCTACCACTGAAAATTTGTTTTCTGCCTACAAAAATAGATTGTAATAGAGTATCTTTATGTATTATACTGCTTTCTTTTTCAGCTTGTCTTTGTTACTGAGTGGCCATGGTTGTCTCTCTAAGAGGAGATAATCACCTGCTCTATCAGTTCAGAGCATTTACACAATGCAATGCGATTTTCTTTCAAAATAAAACGTGAATTTTGTTTAAACTTTTTCCTCCAATGAGGATAGAGTGCAAGACTCACTGGAATCATAAAGTTGTTACAAATATACCTGAACCAAATTGGCTTAATTTTTTTATTTCTGAAAGTAATTGAACATCTACCATTAATCAATGCTGCAACGTAAACTATCATCTTTATTTACATCAGTAACATTAAGATTTCATTACCAGCTTCCAGCTGTATTAAAATTGGAAGAAATTCGACATTTAATATTAATATTTGAGTTCAAGATATAATGATCACACTGTAAAGTTTGCTTCATGTTTAGCTGGAACTGCAGAAGGTGGAAAACCTATTAAAATGAGGACACTTAGCAAGAGAAGTTCCATCATTTCATTTGGAAATAGCTGCGCTAATTAAAAGCAACATTCTTTCTACTTTCAGAATAGACAGACAAATCTTGAAGAGGCACAAAAACTTCAGGTTATCTGCTGGCATTAGGACTGCAGAAAACAAAATCAATCAATACTCCTTGTATGGATAATTGGAATAAATTCATGTTTTCCCCAGTACAACATGTAAAAGTGGCATAATTCTTTCTTTACTTCTTTCACAGAGTGAATATACCAATATTAAAAACAACAACAAAACAGCCACTTGTATGTTTTCCAGGACATAGTCTGTGTTCAAAATTCCACTAAATTCCTTACCCCCTGATATCAAGCTGTGGAGAAGGGAAAATATAGTTATTAATTGATTTTGAAACAGAACACAAAAGGAACAGAGAGAGCATGCTGCTAAGTCTCTTGTTGTCTCGGCGATTTTATATAATTGATATATTAATCCTCCAGTTAGAGTAAGAGCAAATTCAACAATTGCTTCTCACTCTACAGTGATAATACTTCAGTAAATATGAACATTTGAATTCATCACATTACCAGTGCAAGATACTTCCTAAGCCTGCACATCAGCATGCCACAATTAAACAAATTGTAGATTTTATATTTCATTTTAATGAAACATTTTGAGTTCTTAAAATTATTGACCAGTTTCAGAAAAGGTCAGTATTTCAAAAATGAACTATTATTCAAATAATAATATTTTGCAGTTTTCCACAGTTAAATAAGTGTTTGTTGTAGTAGGACTTAGGAATTGCAACTCTTGAATGGAAAAGAAATACAAAAATAACAACAAATCACTCATATCAAGTCATTCGTGTAGCAGATTATCTTTGAAAGGAACAGGAATTATAATATATTCATAAATTAATACCAAGACAAATCTTGGGATTGTGGAATCCTAATAACAGAAGTTGTTTTGCTTTGTTTTGTTTTAATGTTATTGTTTTAAAACACATTTGGACCACTGTCTTTACTTCCATGCCTTTTGGGCAAGCCATGCAGGTATAGATTCCCAGAGATTTCAAACCAGTTTTCGTGGTCTTCAGTCTTTCTGCACAAAGTAAAGCTAACCTTTCTTCCTGATGCCCTATGAGAATGGAAAAATGATGAAAGAATTATACGATACTTGGCTTTTAATACCTAAGATAGGAAGTAATTTTATTTTACGTTATACATGCACAAAATAACTATGATCCCAAATGAAACTCATTCATATTCAATACAAGTTTCTTTCCCAAAAGGAGAAAGCATTACAGAACAGAACATTTTCTATCCTGATTGATTTAAACTTAGAATTACTAGTCTGCATCCTCGGGCAGACTGCTCTGTTCTCATGTATGACATCCCTCTTTACCAGCTAAACCTCACAATCGGCCCACACAGGCCTCAGATCAACACATCAGCCCTTGCAACCCTGCAGGTACTTAGGTTCACTCATCTCCAGCTTCACTGACTGCAGGGAGCGCATGTTTCAGATAACAACTGCCCTCAGAGGCAAATTGACAATGAAATAAGGGATTGGAAGCCTTTGCTGGAGATCAAGAAGAGTTGGGACAACACTCCTAGACACATGGTTTGAATTTAGGTTGGTTCTGTGCAGAGCCAGTAGTTGGATGATTCTGGTGGGTCCCGTCCAAGTCAAGATCTATGATTCTGTGATTCAAATCTAAATTCCTATTGTTTATTCCTGCACACAATAAACTTAGAGGCCTCAGGAAAACAACATTTTGAATGCATTTTACTGTTCTCTGACTTCTGTCCAGGGGTAAGATATCTTTTCCTCCTTTTTCCCTCTTCATATGAAATTGCTTCTCAAACTTTATTTCATCCACGTGGATATGTACATACCACAAGTTGCACATGAGATTTAGACTCCACAAACTTGACAGCCCTACTAATCATAGAAAAATACCTGCCATGGATATGGAGAGTTCAAAAACAACACATTTTCCAGCTAGGAATTATTTTAATTCCCTGTTTATTTATTAGCCTTTGTGGTGGGATTATTTTTTTTTACAGAAAATCCTTTAATGTCAAAATTTATGATTCTAGGAGTAAATCATTACATTTTGGTTGCTCTCAGGAGGGGTTCTCATGACTTAACAGACATAGTCTGTCCACTGAAAACTGAGACTTTAACCCAAAGTCATTTTGCACACCATACTAAATCTATACTGACATATTGTAGTCATACTATACTTGCAAAGAAAATGAAAACATGACTTTGTGTTCATAGTTGTGCTTGTAATTGGAGGCATTCAGTGGCTCATTCTGACATCAGTCCTCTCCAGCCAATCTTTCTGGGGACAAGGTAAACTGCTCTTTTCCTACAGTTCACCTTTTTGCCCACAGTCCTATATTTCCTTCCCTTGAAGTCAGCATGGAGTTCTGGGTTATTTGCTGACAGGAGGTTAGGCTGAGTTATGCACCCAGACCTGGGAATTCGGTTCACTAAAGGGGTAAGAAAAGCATTTATTCATCCTTTAAGAAACTTCTCAGTAGGTGGAGAGTCAACAGCTAAGACACCTAAGAAGTTGTTTCAGTAGGAAGCACTGTGTTTCAATAAATGCTTTTGGTTTCAGGCAGAAATACTTTCTCTCTGGAATTAGAAAGTCAAAACAAATTAGAAAGTAAAAACGAAGATGGAATTGTATGAATTAATAGAGATTTGTAGGCATTTTGTTAGTTTGATTGTTTGTTTTTCCTTGCATAGAAATATCAATTAAAAGCGAGAAGCACTCCACACAGAAGCTGGAATCAGAGACTCAGAAATAGAAAGCCTTTTATATGCCTCTAACTGCTGTGCTGTCCCGTATGTACCATGAAATAATTTGTTCTCCACTGAACTTGAACTAAGTGCCAATGGCAACTTACCTTTAAAAACAGCTATTTTGCAAATCATAGTTTCTTTATTATATTTTCTTGCTTTATAGCATTCAGCAGGTCAGGAAAAAAACATTGTTTCTAAGGCATATGAGACAATTAATAAGTATCAATTACAAATCCCTGTAATTATGGAACTGTACATTTCTAAGGAAAACATTATTGCCAGTTCACTGAAGATAACACTAATTTAACTTAAGAACTGCATTTCATACAAGACTCCACATTTACAACTTACTTTTAATTGTATCCTCATTAGAGGCAGATATGAGAGTCACAGCTTATTTCAAGTATTTATTATTCATTCTTATATTGGTAATGAGTTAGTGCCTGGAGTGCATCTGCACTAGAAAGTCACCTTCTTGTTCATTGGTTTTGCAAGTGCATAAAATAAGTGTGATTGCTTAGAAACTGTAGACTCGGTACCACTGCACTGCATGTATAACAGCTACAAGGGTTGCTCCAAAAGTCACGCCTCCTATTTTATTATGTTGGTTCACAATGTCAGAGGCAAATGGTGGTGGTATGGCAGAGGCTGAACATTCATGCAAATATTCCATTTCATTCCTTTTTGTTGCAAGGTGACAGGTGACAGCACAGGAGCACAGGAGCAGTCTGACAAAATGAAGTCTGATATGGAAGTGTGTATGAAGCAAAGGTGTGTCACTGAAATCCATGCAGAAAAAATGGCACCCCTTAGCATTCACTGATTCTTGCTCAATGCTTGTGAAGTTCAGACAGTGAATGTGAGCACCGTGAGGTGGTGTATGGTGTGCTTCAGCAGTAATAAGATTGACAGTTGGCCACCTCCGCTGGTACAGTTATAAGCAGAGCATGAAGGCTCTTGTCCATTGCTAGTGAAAATGCATAGCTAATGGTGGCGACTATGTTGAAAAGTAGTGTTTTGTAGCTGAGAATTTGCTCTGTCAGTTGTGTTGACAAATAGCATTGTTACACTCTTGGTTGTAGTTTTCATGGGAATGAATAGGCATTAATTTCAGAGCAACCTACACTCACGCAAATTTGTTCTGTTGTTTTGTTGTTGTTGTACTTTTTCAATAATTGTCTGCTAATATATTTGTCTTTGTACCAATTCCTCTAGTAATTATGATCAAGTATGCAGTACATATTCACTGAACATCCATAGTTCCATTCTTTCTCTCATCAAAAGGTCATTTTGGAGACACATCAACAACATGCTTTCTACAGTCTGCAAGCCTTGCTGTTATTTCAGCCTCTGGGCTGTAGTTCCATATGTCTAAATCCATTACAAAACATGAATTTAACCAAAGTAAAAGTGTAATTAACGTTTTTTTAATCCTCTGTGCAATAATTTATGTTCCTTTATCAAAGTTACATAGGCTGCCAAATGCATGCAATAGATTATCAGACAAACTGTGCTTAAAATGAAGTTTTTTTCAAAGCAGTGTTTTCTGTTCTGTAAAGTATTCATGGAGAAAAATCGAAGATTACAATGTGTTGACTCTATTTTGCCTTCAGCTGTTTTCTGCTCCTCTGTTTAAGTTCCAGTTCAACAAAATACTTAATTGTAATTGTTTGATGAATTACAATCATTTGACTATTTCGACTGTGTGGAAAAGAATTATACAGGTACTCCAAATGCTATAGTTGATTAAATTGATTTACATAAACCTTAAGAATCTGGTGCAGAGTGCACAGACAGCAGCAGAAAGATTCCTTTCCTTTTACCATGAATAAACTGGAAAATGTTTCTTGACAGACTTCCAGTCCTTTATTCTAGCCTATCTTTTAAATTCATTTACATTCTCCTCCTCCATTTTGTCTTAGGCTATGAACCATATCGATTATGAAACAACTCCTTCAAATTACTACACTTTAGTCTTCCTTATTAACTGCAAAGCCTTTTTATTCCTCATATTGTTTTCTTAGTGTAGCCACAAGTCATGTTTGACCAAATGTATAAAGATCTGCTTTCCAAAATCTAGCACCTGGCACGGATTTCACAGATGTGAACCCAGTGAGTAGAGAATGGCTAGCCTGACCTACAGAACGTGGTGCAGAAGGAAGTGATGTGTTAGAAATTCTGCCTGTGTCCAAACTTAATGTGCCTTCTTGTGGGCCTCAGCACTGCAGTGATATAAGATGGAAATTCACAAGTCCAGATTTGAAAGCTACAGTCTTACCTTTTGATAAGTTACAAAATAACTGTAGTTTCATTTCATTTTGTTTTTCTATTACTGAGGTGATAATGTCACCAAACAAATTCTCTGTAGCAACCCAATAGTTGTAAGATTTACTCAGAAAAGGAGAGATGGTGTTCAATGTCTTCTAAATTTAAGAACATTCAACTCTGTTTCCTTCATGCAGTGGAGTACCCAAACAGCTATGTTATAAACTGGCACTCAGAGGAAGAACAATTAACAACACCTGCAGAAAATGTATTTATTTGTATTACAGAGTGCACAATTTTGGTGCATAAAAACGAGCAAAATTAGCAAAATTGCTGTAATTCATGTTTTAACTGAAGGTAGATGGTAGAACTATGTCCTGATACGTTCTTCTATATTTTAATCTTAAGATGATATAAAACAAATTCTTTAAACTTTCCATACTATTTTTCTGGACTTGACATAATAATTTTTTGGGAAGATAATGGACGACTTCTACCTTATATGTGTTCTGAGAAAAGTAAATACATGAAAGACTGTGAGTAGCAGATTCTGTGAGAGTGGTGGTTACACATGTCTTCAGAAAGCAGGAAGGAGGGAAGAAATAAGATGCAGAATGAAGAAGAAAAAAAATCTTCCTTCTTTTTGCCTGGAATTAGCATTTTTATTGTAGAGTTTGGAGCTCTTGCTGGTACTTCTAAGAAGCTCACTTCTAAGAATGTCCTAAAAATCCTTATAAACTATTAAAAGAGCTTCTTTCAATTTTGATTATATGTAGGACCAAAGCACAATAGGTCAGCATACCTGTAAATTTACTCCTGCAAGTGAGAAGGTAATTCCAAGGTCTGCTTTTTCTTGATACTGGCAAACTATTTGCATAATCAAAAAGTTGCAGAGGAAACAAAAGGGATTCAATAAATTTATCCTAAAGTTCTGCATTCAAAAGTCACTTTGATGCTTCTGTTCCTGCTTCATTAAACCCCTCATAGGCAGCATAATCCTTATAATTTTAGCTCCCTTGAATATGTTCCTGTATTTCATTTTCTTCTAAAAGACCAAATTATTAACAATGTCATACTGTAAAAATGTCATTGAAAGACATCATGATGTGTTAAGTAGAAAAGAAATTGCCGGGGGGCTGTAAGCTTTGGGTCAAAGGACAGTTGTTTGTAGCTCATTAGAATGATGAAGTGAAATCTGAAATTATATTAAATGTTTGTTTAAGACATAATTAGTGAGGAATTTATGCATTTTCAAGTACTCCATACAGATCTCATATCATTAGTGGCCGAAATGCTTTCTTGGATACATTATTTGCCTCATCCAGAGGCAGGAAAACAATACCAAAGCCTGATCTTTTACCTGTAATTTGGTTGGTTTCTTGTTTTTTTTTTTTTGTTTTTTTTTTTTTGTTTTTTTGTTTTGTTGTTGTTGTTGTTGTTGTTGTTTTTGTCCACTTCTCTCTGCTGTGCAACACTAATTGCCAAATTGCAATTTGACAGCAGAGCTAAACTCAGCTTCTCCTGTTTTGCTGTCTACCAGATACCAGAAGAAAATTTAAATAAAGCTGAATTAGCCTGATGGCTTGTGATCAGTTACAAAGACAATTTCTGCATTGGTGCAAAAGGAGTACTGAGTACCTCAAAGACTATTGCTCAGGTGTAAAAGACCAAATGCTAGACATTCTGTTTGCTCAGACTGGTCAAAAGGAGAATTGAGACTTCACACAAGAAAATTAATCTGAACTCATTCTTTTTGATGTCGAGTTGTCATGAAAGAGGAGATCCTATATTTCACTTGATAGAGAAGTTGGTGTTAATGCCTTTCTTATTCTGTGTACACACTACATTGCCTGACCTGTTCTGCTTGTTCACTTTAGTAGCTCACCCAGAGCTCTGGGCTCACGTTGGGCAGCTGTATGTTCCACGGCACTTAGAAAAGAAAGAGGGCTTGGCAAGCAGCCTCATGTATGTGAGCAAGCACATACACAAAAAGAAAATTAAGAAGATAGAAACTAAATCCCAAGTGGGAGGGTGAGGGGAGAATGGTGATTGATATTACAGTGTAGTACTGCTTGGCATTTTTCTGGAAAAACAGCAACAATAAAACAACAGCACGTAGGATTTAAGGGAATAATATACATGAAGGATCAACATACTTCTATCAGACCATCAAAATAAGGGCTACCAAACCCTAAAATAGGAAAACCTTAAAGGACGAAGGCATTAAGCCTGCTTGAAGTAAATACATTGTCCTCTAGATGGACTTGTGCTTGATTAAGAAAAAAGCACAAATATAATTCAGTGAAACATATTCCCCGAGTGTTATTAAATAGAAAGAACATGCTATATTTCCCACCCAGCATGTAGCCACTGTTAGAGTATTAAAAATTACGTGACCAGTGGCTTCCTAGATGTTATGTGAGAAGTTATGTTAAATAGATACTGTGCATTACAATGGAATCATGTTGCATTAGCTGTCAGAAGGATGTATCTTTTACTCCAATAAACACACCATTTTGAAATTAGACTATTTTTTTATACTTTCATCAGTTTCACCACAGTTTATCTACTTTAAACCAGGTGAGAATTGGCTCCAGGATCCTACTACAAGTGGGGCAACTGCTGATGTCTGTCTGTATTTTGGATTGTGTTGAAATAGTTGCTTCTAGCCAGAAGGGCTCTCATTCATTTGCATTAAATACTTGCACAATTGAGGTTTATGCTGGGATGTCAAAGCACCAAGAAATCTACATGTAGTTCTTGAAACACTCATTTCTGCTCTGTCAGAAGAGCTAAGACCCAGGCTAATGAGCTTACATACAGTATGGAACTACTGCTGCTAGGCAGATTTTAGAGTTTTTGTTGTACTCCTTACAGTATCCCAGCTGTGTTGAAGAGTGCAATTTTTCCAGCATAGATGGTGCTTCTTCTGGAATCACTACAAATGCACCGTGGGTGTGAAATGCTCCATACAGCACAGGACAGACCTGTCAATAAGAAAATGTAATTTAGGGGAGGAAAAGAAAGCTGCGTATACTGATAAGCTTTTAGATGACTTAGAACTAAGAAAATTAGGCTGGCTAAAAACCATGGAAGTTCTAAGCTTCCCTTAGATCATCATCCCTTGCAACCCCTACAGTTCTTTGATCCCAAACATGCAGTTATAAATGCTGATTTAGCTATTGTATCTAATATAAATATGAACATTAAAGCTTTATAAGCAGTGTTTGTTGGAGTCTGCCTACTTTTAAGAATAACATGCTTTGAAAATACTGTGAGAGCAATTAAATTATCATCCTTAAAATATTTTTGATCACAGATTATTGTAAATGCCTCTAAAACCTGAGTTACTGTATATAAGCTCACTGTGCCTCACCAGAAGAATCTATTCCGCATTTAAATAATTTCATACAGTGTAAGTGATAATTTGTTTCTAATAGACATATCTTGTACAAATACAGATTTACAAATAACATTTGATTATGCTTTTAATAATTATTTATATTAAAACAATTTTGAAGTGCCTTAATCATACAAAGTCGTGAAATATCACCGAGTCTGTATCTTTTCCAAAAAGCTTACAAATTGAACGAAGACTCATGTATGCATAATTTTTGTAGCTATGACAATGTCAATTTGGAAACCTACACAGAAGAAGAATTATATTTATTATATGCATGTTTGCCCTGCTCATAATGGCATTGCGTATTAGCATAAATTCCAAAGAAGTTGTATTTGTACTAGTACATCTACCATCCCGAGACCCTATGTGAAGCTACGTTTCAACAAATTAACATAATGACATAGAAATACTTGTAATCTCATACACAGACATCTGAATATAAAAATTTATAGGGAAAAAACAATTCAGCTTGCTGGTCAAGGGTCAGAAAAATGCAGATTCCACCAAAGAGGAGAATAAATCTGTAGCCTTAGGTGGGAGAAGGAGTAAGCTGTTGTAGACAGAATTAAGTCTGCACAGAGAAACAAGATGGAGTCCATAGTAGAACACTGTCATCCAACAGAGAGCTGCAAACTGAAATCCCATTCTCATTCCTGGAGAGGTCAGAACTATGAGACATACAGTGAGATCAGTGTGTATGCAGCTCCTCTCCACACTCACATATCTCCTCAGAAAGATGAGGGATAGGCATGGGCTACTTCTGCAAGTACTGTTCAAACAGATCAGCGCTGCCTTTATTCATCCTTGTGCGTGTGCTCCTACAAATCAGCCTGCAGGGGAATGAATGCCTGAGGTCAAACAGGCCGCTCCTGAAAGTACGTTTTTCCATAAGGCACATTCTATATGGTGTTGAGTGGACATTGCTGGCACATGACTGAGAAGGAAACATCTGAATCTCAGGAGAGACAGTGGCCAAAAGTAGCCTGTGTTAGAGTTATTCAACTGGCTTGCCTGAGGGTACTTGGAAAACAAAAAAAAAGCACATAGCCTGAGAAAATACAATTGGGCCAGAGCTTTCTGGGCCCCGTTCAATAAAATATTTTTTTTGTTATAGTGGTTCAGAATCTCCTGTGTCACAGCTTGAGTAATTTATTTTGTCCTTCCACTGTACCTCTAAAACATTGAACCTGTCTTTACTACATTCTCCTGTTAGGCAGACATAGACAGCAGCTATATCTCCCCAGTGCTGTCTCTCTTTAGAGCTGGATAAACCCAACTCTCTCAAACTCTCTGTGAAAGACAGGAACTGTTTTTTACTTTCTTTTGTCTCAAAGCTTGCTTCATAAGGCCTTTTCTGGTGACAAGACCGACTGATAACTGCCGGTTATCCAGATGGGTGTTATGGCGCCTTGTTGTCTCTGCCTATGGTTGTAAAGATAAGCAGAAATAGGGGCAAATAGCCTTTTCCGGGGGGGTATGGCTTGGAGAAGCTGACCACCACAGAAAGACAATGCTCCTGCATGGCAAGGAAGGCAACATCCACTGCTGGCTTATCTGTTAGGCCAGACATGTCACACAAACCAAGAGAAAAGAAAAAACACCTGAGAAATGGGGATAAAAGGCCTTCACTGAACCAAGAATTTTTGGAGGTGAAGAGAAGAATTCCTGGAGAAGAACTCCCAAAGAGAAAATCTTTGAGGAGGACTCCCAAAGACGGACTCTGAGGCCTGCTTGCTGCCATCTTCCATCCCCCGCGGTGACCAGACAAGTTCCTGAGACTACGAACCTCGTTGGACCCATGGTGGTGATTATATCTCTCTTGCTTTCTATCCTTGCTTTTGATCCCTTTTCTATCGCTCACCTTCCCTTCCCCATATCCCTAAGCAACTAGTAATTGTAATAAACTGGTTGGGCTAACATTTGACCCGTTGTGTCTTAATCTCGCCATCAGGTATACACATAATCAAAGAACCTCGTCTCCCTCCTTTAAATTGGAGCGTAACATTTTTAATGGCGTAGTCGGCAGGATGCCCAACAGTGAGAGTGTTGCCCTTCCAGGTATAGTTGATGTGTGTACCTTCTGAAGTTGTCCAAAGTGATATTCATTTTTGATAATTTAGATGTGAGTGCCTCTCCAGAAAGAATCACTCTGAATATTGAGTTTTAAGTTTGAAATTTGAACCTCTTTCCTTGTGTGTACCTCCTGGAGCTGCGGCATCTCTCCAGGAAGATTGCTTCTAGAAACTTTTACGTGTATACCTCCGGGGTACGCACATATGTGCCTCTCCAGGAAGAATCACTCCGCATATTGCTCAACTGCGTTTGCGGGAACTTTAAGTAAAGTTAATCCTTTTTCTTTGTGCACCTCCTGGAGTTGCAAGGAGTGATAATTTTGATAACTTAGATGTGAATACCACTCCAGGATGATCACTCCACATATGGAAACTTAACTGTGTCTTTGGAACGTTTTATGAGTGTGCCTCTCGGGAACCTATTGAGTAATTTTGGGACCCGTGAAGATTATTGGATATTTTCGAAACTTAAGGGTACCTCCTAACTTAGGTGTGGGGTTTGAAGTTTTTTTTTCTCTGTGTGGCTTCACAGGGAAGTGAGAAGAGATTTACATATTTGCATTTCCTTTGATCCTCTTTGTCTTCTGCTGCTCCTCTCAGTAAACAGAGGAGCGATCTGAGTATTAGCATTTGTTTGAATCGAACTTTTGGATACTGTACTCTTTCCCTTTCTCCCCGTAGCTCTTTTTGCATATTAAGAAATGAGCGACAGTGTAGTCACAATGAAAAGTGAAGATGTATTATTTGACCTCTTAGAAAGACATGGTGCCAGACCCTCTTTTACAGGGGTAGACTGGGCATGGCAGTTACTGGCATAACCTGCAGAGTGTCTCAGACCTAATGTCCTGCAGAAAAATGCTCATAAACGAGCTGGAAAAGGAAAGGTATTTATTTGTGCTGTATTGGGTTCGGCTCTGGTTGCAGCCATAGAATTCCGTGACCAGCAGCTTCAAGCAGAGAGCCAAGCTTTACAAGCGCTACAAGAATCAGTTAAAGTAAGTCAGGAATTGATAAAAGCTTTGCAAAATCAAATTGTAAACCTAGAGATGTAATTAGAAAGAGAAAAACATAAGTCTGATCTGTTGCAAATGGTTTTAAGGGAAGTGTTAATGGGTAAGGATGCTAGTGATACTAGTGCACCTCAAAAGAAAACTTATCCAAGGGAGGAATTGCAAGGTTTGAAGGCAAATATTGACAAATTAGAAGCTCCTCCAGCTCAGTTGCATCCTTTAATAAAAACTGAGTATTCATACAATAACGGCGAGGATTTAGATCCTCAAATGAACATTAAAGAAACCCCTTTCTCTGCTACTGAGCTAGCAACACTGAAAAGAGATTTTAGTCGTTCTCCAAAAGAATCAGATACAGAGTATGTATGGAGAGTTAGTCTCAGTGGTGGAGACCAAATACTGTTAACTGAAAAGGAAGCTGAAGGTTATTGGGGACCAGGAGTATTTTTAACTACTGGTAACAATCGTGCTCCTTGGTCCCTCACACAGAGAGCTGCCTATTAGGCAGGTGGTCTTAACCCTCTGGAAAGGGGAGACCCCCTTGCTATTACTGGGACAGTTGATCAATTAGTGGAAAGTGTTCAAAAGGCTGCTTGCCTGCAAATGATGTATGATAGAAAGCTGCAGCCACATCATGAATCACCTATGATGATGCCTGTTGATCCTGAGAGGATGACTCCTTTAATTAGGGGGCTTCCTGAATCACTAAAGCCTATAGGTATACAGTTACAAGGAAAAATACAGGCTGTGCCTCAGGGAGAAAGAATTCAGGCAGTGTTAGAAGGAGCTGCAACCCCTAACCACTTGCAGTCAGGGTATAAAGCATGGACGTGGAGGGAGGTTGCCCAAGAATTAATTAACTATGGGAGAAAATATGGACTGGTGACTTCTCTCTCCAGTAAAATTGAGACAAGGGGAATGAGGCACACAGTGGCTAGTTCGACCCCTCCTCTATCCTATCTGGAGCACAACGGATCAAAAAGGGTCTCATTTTCAGTGAAACCAAGTGGGTGAAATATAGATCATAAACGTAATAGCTTTTGGATGCTGGGCCGGCAGAAGGGCATTCCACGAGAACTAATGGATGGTTTATCTACTGACAAATTAGAGAAGTTAGTTAATGGATGGCCAAAACAAAAGTCCAAAAGAAGTGACACTCCTCCTCCGAGTGCCCCCAACTTTGGAATCAGAACGGGCACTAGGACTGCAGGAAAACTAATGCCCTCGCCCCTCTCAAGTGAGTGGGGGGGAGGAGGGTGGATGTACATTAGAAAACTTACAACAAAAGGACATGACCTGTTAAAGATGCTTAGAAGGCTAAGGAATGTGAAAGTATCACTCTCTGGATTATTCCCTCATTTTAACTATATTAACAAGCCCCAAAAGGGTAAGCCTATGTCCTGTTTTGTTTTACAGAAGACCCCTGTTGGACCTCGACTGAACACAGAAAGGCAGACAGCTGACTTCAATCATTTGTATTTTGGGACAAATATTGAAGATCTGATCATACTAGAATGCTGAATACATTGTGTATTTTGGTTGCATAGTATCATGTTTCAGGTTGTTGTGGGTGTGGGTGTTGTCTTTAGGTCTGATAAACTTCACACTTGGGTTTGCGTTTTCACAGTTTTTTGGGCTAACATTTGACCCGTTGTGTCTTAATCTCGCCATCAGGTATACACATAATCAAAGAACCTCGTCTCCCTCCTTTAAATTGGAGCGTGACACTCTCCTTATACATTCTGTCCCACTAAATTACCTGTGATCCTTTTAATGGATTTGGTTCAGTATGCTAAGTCTCTTTTCTGTACCAGGCATCCCATGATGGGACACAGTGCTACAGGTGAAGCCTCACAAGTGCTGAACAGAGTTCTTCAGTAAGTCCACTGATACAGAGCAGACTGCTTCCAAGTTCATTAGTAATCTCCTTTGAAATTTCTTCAATGTGCCAATATAAACAGAGTTTCTCTCTCTTTGTTTCTACAGCTTCCACGTTAGGAAGATACACAGCCCGGAGAAGTAACAGTATTCTGTTATTACAATGCAGAGGGGTAAAAAGATGGTGAAGGATAAAAGAAGAACGACTTTGGACAAGAAATTTAAAAAAATGGGACAAGAAATTAGAGGTATGGGTCTTGAATAAGGACTGGAGAAAAAAGGAGTCTGTAGCTAACAGGCTGACCCATATCTCCCAAATACTATTTTATTTTTAGCACAGAGCTAAATTCATTGGTAGACTATAAGATTCTAGCCTATGGGCAACTCACCACATACCAATTTGCTGTGAGCTTTTGCTTTTTTAGCTGAAATGACAGTGACACAAAAAATATGTAGGAATTGGTGTTGTTTCAGATTTCAGAATTCTTGGTTTGGTTTGTTTGGTAAACTCTTTGAAAACCCTAGAAAATTATATTTAAATTTTATATACAAAGAGCAATGTGTTGAAAGCCAAGTACTCAGATGTTTCATTTTAATTATTCATTATTTTCTGATACAGCTTTTAACAACACAATCTTACATTCGTCAGTTTCACTGGTGGGCTCGCTGGTTAGTTTGTTTTACATAAGTGCTCTGTTTCATTGATTACCTTGATTTATTCCCCTAGATAAATTGGGATAAAATGTAAATTTTCTCTTTTATTAATTGGAAACATAATTAAATAAAGAGGAAATCATTTTATTTTTATGTGGGTTTGTATTTTTTTTTAGCAGTCATTTGCTGTACAGAATGAAAATCAGAATGGTACAATTGAACAGCACTGACTTTGTTAGCAGACTATCAGCTTGAACACACCGTACATAAATGCTCATCTTATATCTTTGCAAAAGTACTTGAATGGACGCTGTAAATTATCATTTCTGCCACCCGCTGATTGAAGCACTCTGGACACAAAAGAGGCAGTTAAACTATTAGATCTCCAGTGACATACGGTTTCAGCTTTTCATTTGCTGAATGTTTGTTCCCAGTTCCGGAAAGATGGACTGTGATTCAGAAAATCAGTCCTGTCCTCATTTAAGCCAAAGGACCTAGTGTTGCTGCATATCTTGCACTTTATTAAAAAAGATTCATTACAAAAGATATAGAAATTCTAATTGTATTCTCTGAAAATTTGGATACCTGAAGGTCATTCAGAGGTGTGTGGCCTCAGCCTGCCAATGGCATCCTTCCTTGCGAACCCTACATCTTGCAGCAGATCCCACAGTGGCCTGGGGCAGGGTGCAGGATTGCAGCCTAAGTGCAAAGAGGAGCCTTTTGCTGCCTGGCTGCCACTTAGACTAAACCAGGAAGCAATGCATTTTGTCTAGAAATGAAAATCAGAAGTGCATGAAAATGGAAGCTGGTTTATCTACATGGTCCTAAAACCACACAGTCTTTAGGTCATATACCAGAGAAGAGGAACGGCAATTTCTTTCAACTTATCAACAGAGAAGGTGAACAAAAGAATTTCAGCACCACAGCTCTCCTTAGAATTGCTTACAGATACATCCACGTGGAGGCAGGGGGGAAGGAAATAGAGACAAATTGCACTCTTTGTAAGCATAGCACTCACTGGGCAAGTACTGTCACAGAGAAGCCCTGTGATGCACGCACTTATCTGGTCTTCCTCTATGCGCTGCTGAGAAACTCCCGCTAAGCCATTAGGAGGCTGGACATTTTTGCCTTGGTCTACCTCTCCCACTTCGCTAGCTTCTAAAAGAGAAATAAAACACATGATCTCTAGCCTCATCGCCTGTTTCTTCTTGCAGGTGTTTGCTCATCAACAGTCATTCAAACTGCTATTTCGCTTTGAGATCTAAATCCACAGGGTATCCAAAATAATTTTAATTGAAAAACAGAATTAGTTATTTGAATTATCCTGTTTGAGTTCAAATTATGTTAATGATCGAGCAGTTTTTCATTCACATTTGGTTTTCTCGAAAAATTTGCCACTACTCCATTCTTTGTTGAGAGATATCCAGATGTTTGCAGTGTTTTTGTGATATATTTCTCTGTTTGAAGCCTTCTTTGTAGTGGTTAGTCATCCAGAACTCACTGGTTGAGAAATATATTTTGTTTTCTTTATGTCCCTGCCTATCTGACCATAATTCATGTGATCAGAAGGATCATTTCTGCTTAAGAGAAGCTATCTCAATTTTTTTCAGATGTAAATCACATTTATGTTGAATTCAGATGTCTTAGAAATATGGTAATTCTCTTCCCTATTTCTTTCTGACTCAGTCAGATTGTATTCTACTGAATTTATTGCCTTCTCTAATTTTTTATGGAGTATCACATTTATCTAATAAAAGAATCTCTCTGTTTTGCAAGGGTATATTGCTGGATATTTGTATGCACTGATTCTCTTCTACTACCGTATAATGCATTACACTGTATTAGATTCAATTGCTGTCCCAACTGGGGATCTTTCAGGCAGGGACATTATCCTGAAATTTATAATTAAATATATCAATCACTCAGTTTTACTTCAAGAGTGAACTGCCTGTCCCCTTGTAACAACAGAAAGTATAGGTGACTTCTAAATTAGGCAGCATGGGAATGAACACTGCTGGATGATTTCCCTAAGGAAAAATAACATCTAACTTAGATTGTTCTTAGCTATCATTTGCCTTTGCACAAATATCCATCAACAAACCCCAAATTAAAACTGTTCAACATCCAGTAGCCGCTTTGCTGTAAACCATAAGCATGTGCTGCAGTCTCTCAGATCCCAGTTGCTCTTCTCCCATTTCACTGCCTGCAGTGCATCCAGATGAGGCAACTTCTTTTACAGAAATTATTTTTTGAATACGTTCTGCCACTGTTAACAGGAACCTTAAAACCATGGGAAAAATTGATGGTTGCCTATTTCTTTATCAGAAAGCTGAGTAGTTTTTTAAAAGATCCTTAAAGACAACACACATTTTCATAGGTCCTATTTCAAGCCACTGTTTCATATCTGTGTCTGTTTAATATAAATTAATGTGGTATATCTGTTTATTCTTTCATAGATTAAGTCAATATAATACTGAGGAATAAACACTAAACTTTCATCATGGTTTTATGATTTTTGTTATCAGTATTCCACATTATAACACTATGTGAGGCACTGGGAGTTAAAGAGTTAATGCTTTAAATCCGTGGACTGCCAAATTTCCAGGTACCTTGCTCTCAGAAGAGAAGAACTACATACCCCAGAGGACTTTGCAATCCTGTTTTCCACACAGAGGGAAAGATAAAACTGCATATCCCAGAGACCTTCTCTTGCTGTTCATCTCAGCAGTGGAGGTTTCCTATCTGTCTTGCCTTCAGCTTTAGTGTAAAACCTTTGGTTTTGGACACTCTTTTTCTTATTTTGATTTATTTGCTTTAATTCTGATTATATTGTGTTATTTTGCATTCTGATATCTTATTTAGTAAATAAGTTTGTCTCCTCAGATTGTTGACAATGTTTCATTATTAGACCCATCTTCCTACCCTCTCCCATTTCCCCCTTCCCCTTTCCCAAGGTGTGGGTCCACATGTCCCCAGCCCAATTAGTCACAGAACTGGGCAAAACCAGTATGTAAACCATTGACAACTTTACACTTTTTAACAGAGATTATATAAGAATGAACATCTTTGTGGACCTAGATTTATAGTGATAACTTTCTGAGAGACCAAGAAAATTAATATAAGTGGATGGATATGTTGTAGAACAGTATGTGCACATATTTTGCCTTGGTAAAGCTGCTAGTCATACTTCACTGATGAAAACACTATATATGTTTAAAATTGTCTTTAGAAAGGCAGCTACAAGACAGCACTATATCAAGAACTGTGGAACAAATGTTACATGGTATTTAATAGGTGTAACTGGGACTGATTTGGAATTGAAGAGTGCTGGCAAGCAAATTTGCAAACACAGATGTGTGGGCAGAAGTGTTACATGTATCTTGAATAGTATTGCTATGCCATTCTGTGCAGAATTACTCTGGGTAGAAGTATTTGACAAAGCAACAAAGCATTAGTGAAATGGATGCCTAAAATTGGATAATACAATTATTTTTTTGAAAGTGATTGTAATAAAAAAGATGGGTTGATGAATAGCTTTTTCTCAAATTTGCAAGAAAGTGCTTGGCAATACTTACATGCATACCAAAAACTGGTGCTCAAATATGCTATTCCATTCTCAGTATCTTCTAAGATATTTTAAAAGTCAATATTTTGGATTTTGTAAGACCCTCAGACTTATTTTACAGCACTGCAAAGCCTCACAATGAAAGAAACCACAGGTTCTGCCTACAAAACCATTCAAACTTTCTGCTCAACAAACTCATGGTTTACCAAAATTCATGTAGGACTTTCTTCATATATGAAGAATACGGAAAGTAAGGAAATATGTTTCCTTAAAGTTTCTGAAGTTTAAGTATCAAATTGTATGGATGTGAGGGCAGATTATACCTCAGTTAACAGTAGATCAGATTAGTTACACTGACCTCTTTGGCATGAGAGAGACCAAAATCTAGTCTTTAGTCTAATACACAAATTTAAATAGATGACCATAATTCTCTGTACTATATTAGGAAGCAGAAAGTTACCTAGGTATAAATCCACAGTAATTATCAAAAGTAGAACATAAAATTTTCCTAGCAATTGATACATGTGGAATTACACAGGTTGGTTTTTGATTGTTTGTTTGTTTTTTGTTTTTTTAATCTGTTGATATATGAGTTCAGCTTTGGAGACCTAACGCTTTTTATAGGTGGGAGGAACTTCAACACAACAGCAGCCAAGACAACTCCAACAAATTCCAGCAATGACACAAGCAAGTTCTTTTCTGAATAGCTGACTGTCAAGGTTATGTTAATATCTATCAATTCAATCTCTCCTAAAAAGCACTTATGGAGAATGATTTAAATCTTGATTTTAAACCATAGGCTATCCTACAAGTGATGTATTTGTGTGGTGGGCAAGATACAGGTCTATGGGACTTTGCCGCATAACACTGCATCCTGTTAGTCCTTGAATGTGATGATGAACATAGTTTGCTCTCAGGTATTCACATAAAATCCCACTGACTTCAGAATTTGACACAAAATGTACTGAAATATATATAAAACTAGTCTCCCATTATCTTTATGTCCGTGAACTAAAGTACATTGGACAGACAAGGTTGTATTCAGTCTATGGGCAGCAAAATAAATGGAATCCCATGTTTTTTTCCCGAATTACCTGCTGATTTCCACCTGTTGTATTTTGCTTCACTGGTTTGGTGTTTGCATAGCCTGTAAAAAAATGCATTGATGTCAGATTAAAAATTAGTAATTTTCTGTGATCCCTTATCCTGAGTAACTATTCAGAAGATGTTAAAACACCTTTTTCTCTAAGCAATACAGATAAATCTTGTCCCAACAATCAAAAGTTTTCCATTTTTAACCAGAGTACACTTCACATATAATACACAATTAGACCACAAATTTAGTCAGAGCAGACAGCAGTAGGCAGAGAGGACAACTACCATATTGTTAAGTATTAAAAAAAAAATATTTACATGAAAATTAAGCTTAACAAACATATATATTGAAAAATAACAAAAAAAAAAAACAAAACAAAACACCAATTCTTGCTGTGTAAAACTTGATGCATTATTACATGCATGCTGGATCTCCAAAAGCATGTTACAAATGCTGTCTTTCTTTGAGGAGAGCTTAGTGAGTGTAAAAAAGAGACTTTTGTTTAAATTTAATCTCTATCTTGGTTTTCCTACTTCATTCATTGCATTTTCTTATATTTTGCCTATTATTGCTTTGAGATGTGCTGCTGTTGATAGCATCAAATCTAAGGCCTATTTAAGTTGTTTCAGTTTAAATACATAAAAGAAAACAATTGCTGGTTATGTAGTTATTGTCACCCATATAGCTGTGTCTTTGTGATTTTCTTTATAACTACTGTCACTTTTCAGCGTCTACCAGTTTTTCAAATACCAGTAGCCTGTCTGAGAGCCATCATTACGAGATCAGAGAGGATGTATTTGTATTGTATGTTTTCTTCTCAGCCCTCAGAATTCTCTGCACTGCTACTACCTTGGCTTTTGCCTCCTGATGAATCATTACGCTGCCTACTAACAGCCATCCTTTTGACTCTATATTGAGATTTCTTAGTAAATGCTTTCCTGATGGAAGGGAAAGAAAAATGGTGTCTGCAGTGGTTTTATATAGTGTTTGAGAAAGCCAAGGGGTAAAGCTATGATTCATTCTGAGTTATACTCTGGAAAGGGTGCCCTCATCCTCAGATTTCTCCTTGGTAACTTTCCTCTTTTGGGTGCTGCCTCATGATCAAGTGAGTAACCAGAAGAGAAGGAACCACAGCAGATTTGCAAATGCTGCCACTTCCTACTAGAATATAGTTGTTTGCCAATAGATTTATTTGATTTTTTTTTCTTTTGGTAGTAAACTCAGGGATAAAAGTAGAAACAAACGAAAAAAAATACATAAATGAGAAAGGGTGTTAAGTTATGTAGCAATTTCCTTACAGATTTATTATTTTCCTTGTTTATTAATATTCCACAATGAAATATTCTGACTAAGACTTTTTGAAGAGAGATGTACGAGATTTGATTTAATATCTTCTTAGCTAGAGACTTGGGGAAATGACTCAGATGCCTCAAACCAAAGTTCTCTGTCGGTTGAATGAGGATGAAATAGTATCTCTGTTTTGCCCTTTTCTCATCTGTGTGGGTTCTATGTCCCTTGGGTTGCAAGTGCTCTGTAATGCATAGGTCCTTGTTTCAATTGGAGAACCTCTGGGCTGAATTCATTAGGAGGGTCAGAAAGAAGAGGAGCAGGTAGTAAGCAGATTAAATATAGAAGTATCTGTCACTGAAAGACTGGAAGATTTTTAATACCCAATTGTAACTGAACAAGCAAGAAGAAGAGCATGTATCTGTGCAATCACACCCGTTCATTAACTTGGCAATAATTATATCTTTAGCTAGTGAACTCCCAGCATTTCAAACTTTGATTTTTTATAGCAAAGGTTACAGTCATTATCAAGAATCACTCTTCTTTCTCCAGCTTATATTGTGGATATAAGTGATCTCCAACATGTTGTGATAATTATAGAACAAGTTAAATTTTAGCTTTCTCTTATTACCTTCATGCACTAACGTTTGTGATACTACTATATTTCTTACTGTAAGTGTTGATAACTGAAGTGTATAGGTCCCAGTGCATTTAATTTTTAATTGCCAGGAACATACAATCCAGTAACTGGAGACAAAGTAACCAACTGATGTCGGAGGTCTTACAAAACACAAACCTAACTCATGGCATGAGTGAGGGAACTAGTCATTTTTTTAGATAAAAGGATTATAACAGTGAAGCACAATTTTTCTTTTCTTTGTTCTGAGTTGATTTTGTTTCTTTGTTTTCTTGGTTTTATTGTCCTCATTTGCCCTCAACAAAAGCTGTTTAGGAATTAAAGAGTCTTGTTCTGGAAAATGGAATAAGCTTCCTTGTAGCGTGAGCTAGAGTGGATGAATCTGGAACTTTATTAATTAAGGTGTTGCTTTTTAAAAGAAAGTAAAGCCAACTTAACTGATTTCAATAAATATTTTAGGAGAGAAAGGGAAAAGAAGGTGCTAAGTACATAAAGTAAAAACATAGGAAGCAGAAAGTTTACCAAAATGGGAAGAACCAAAAAAGACAAGTTATTGTACATTACCTGGTGCATTGTATTCAGCCCTGCTAACAAATGTAGAACAGGTCGATCCTCTTCATTTAAAAGCTTTCAAATTTAAAATTAATATGAATACAGTAAGCATAATTAACAAAATGATCACCTGACCACACCTGACCATGGATTTACTTTCAGTAATTTGTTCTAACAAGGCAGACAAAAGTTATAAATACTATTCATTGATTTTGCCAGCAAGGAAAACATTACCATAACAGTATTTTAGAACAGGTTTTATGAAAAGCTATTATTTTATATACATTTAGGTCCTTTAGCATGAAATGTGCTGTTTGACAACAAAAATGCTGCACTTGAGTCCCACAGAAATGACATTGCAAGGGATACTAAAATTTCAAATGAAATACTTCTTCAAACAAAGTGCTTTATAAATGACTTTGGAATTGAAAAATAGCCTGCCATAATCACATTGCTAATGTAAGGCTTTTGGGCAGCACCTCAAAACACTCATAAATTCACAACTGTTATTCAAAGGTGTTACTTACAGTGAAATGCTAAAAGAGGTGATCAGTATTTCTATATTTAAAAAAAAATAAATAAAAGAAAAGCACAGCCACTCACCAATCATTCATAGAGAAATGGACTTCTTGCTGCTTGTCTTTTTTTTATTGTCTTCCAAGGCAATTCTCCAAAGAAAAAAACGTGCAGTGCTCTATATGTACACAGTATATACTCTGCCTATATACTCTGCTTAAACAAAGAAATGAAAAAATCGATGCACCTGTGTAAGCAATAAATAATATACAAAATACACCTTCCTTTCTCTTCAGTGTGTGGTAGTCTGCAACTGATTTGCCTGAGTTTCCTTTCAGTGCGGTAGCGTACCACATCTCCAAGTGTTTTATCGAGTTTCCATTGAAACTGGACATCTGTAACACTGGGTGAATTATACACAAATGAATCCTTTGCATTTAACAGGTATGTCATTGTGATAAAGGCCTGTCACATTCATAGTAACTGAGCACCTGTAATTTTAAAAATCCCATTTTCAATTCATGACATTTCTAACTGGATTGAATTATTTTCATGTTTGAAAATATGAATATGATAGAAAGATTATGCATGAAATTCAAAATAAGCAGGTAGAGTCATCTGATATTGTGTCTGTCTATGACAAGAAATAAAAGTACTTAGTACTGGTCAGGGTCAATAGAAAGAGCAAGAACTCAAATTATGTGGTGCTGGGACTTTGTTCCTCCTGCTCATGTAGCAGAATACAAGTGAGAGGATAACCTTCAGCTACCCTGGAAACTCGGAATAGAGGAGTTTATGATACAGGAGTGTACATTAGTGGATTTGTCCTTCCTACTATCATTTGTTTATTCAGAGAAGACAGGAACATACTTCTGAATAGATTAACACTACAAGTAACTACAAAGCTCTGTTTAAACCTTCTGGGGAAGCAGTGGCTACTGTGTACTCTTCATACAGATTTTGTGCTCTAACAACACACGTGTTGCCTTTGTTTGCAACAAATTAACATTTATAGCCACAATTAATGTGAGTAATAACTCCAATGAATATCTTCTGAACAGTATCCAAGGGTGCCCCACTAAGTGCCTGACTGAGGGGAGCAAGGGGTTCCCATCTCACATACGGCACACTCCTTAAGAAATGGCACTTTGTTTTTTCTTAAGCAGTTCATTTCAGGAAGCAATACTTACTTGGCAGATATACAGCAGATCGTAACTAAATTAGCTCCATTATTGTTGACTGTATTAATAAAATGAAATGTTTGCATTTATCTCAGTATTTGTCACCAATTATCATGCAATTACTACAATTTACCACTATAAACTAACTATATGAATGATTAAAGAGGCTCACAGCATAGGAAATGGAGGTGCCTGTTAGCACTTGCTTGTTTTTGCTGTAACCTTAGAGGTCAAATAAAGACAAATAAAAGCAAAAAAAAAAAAAATCTTCACATAGATCAGAAAGGGCAGTAAGTTAAAGAGAAGGAGGAAAGACAGAAACTATAGCACCACTTGAGTTGATTATGAGTATAGCTCAGCCGAAAATCCATGGGAAATTAATAAACAAATGTTCTTTAGACGGAAAGTCCCATGTTGCCACTGGCAAGTCCACTTTGTCTTTATAAATAGCATCCAAAAGATGTGTGTGATCCATAGCAGTCTAGTTAAGCGTTTTCTAATTCCAAGCATCTAAAATTTGATCACATCAGAGTCTGTATTAAGAGTCTTTGTGAGGATCTCAGTGACTGTATTAGAGCAAGAGTACTGAGGAACAAGAAACAAGAATCCTCCCCAGTCAAATTTCCATGGGAGTGAAGAAAATGCCTGCACATTTCTTGTGTGGTTGACCATTTATTACTGTCAATATGCCTATTCAATAGCAATTCCAATATTAAATCCCCAGCTGAAAAGGGTTAATGGGATAGGAAATGGTGCTCTCTTGTATACTGTCATAAACTGAGCAAAAGGGATACCACAGCTGGGGATTAAAAATGATCTTCTGCAGTTTCTTTGAGTTGCAAGTAGAATAAAATATCATATTCATGGAACTTTTTTCACTTGTGATATTCTGTTCTCTGCTGTGCCCATTCAGGTAGCTTAAAGGTGAATTTTAATGCATTCTTTATATGAGATGTACAACAGTAGCTAAAAAACTTCTTCAATTAAGTACAAAGGGCAAGGTACGTACAACTTTTTTTCCATTAGACTTTTCTCTTCCAGAAATTGCTTTTAGAGATAAACAAAATTGTCATATTCTAAATCACTGCTGTCATGTTGTTTTTTTTCGTTTCTTTTTTTTTTTCTTCTGTAATACTTAATTAGATTTTTAGATAACAAAGCTTGGTAAATTCTCAGCACTGTCAGATTCATTTACAGGAATGCTAGCT
This sequence comes from Oreortyx pictus, assembly GCA_036925125.1. Classification (NCBI taxonomy): domain Eukaryota; kingdom Metazoa; phylum Chordata; class Aves; order Galliformes; family Odontophoridae; genus Oreortyx; species Oreortyx pictus. The sequence continues at coordinate 123,889,724 of JAUPFR010000001.1, read as the reverse complement.
ATGTCATATTGTCTGTGATCTCTATTTTGGAACAGCATTAATGCTGGAAGTCAGTCTGGCTATTGAGCAACTCAAGAACACAAACACTCACTTTGAAAGAGAAAACAAGCTTCCACCTGCTTTCAGGGGGTAATAAAGCTCTCACTAATTGCAGTAGGGTGAGTGAAGCATTCCTAGATGGCCCACTACATAAGCAACGCCAGAAGAAACCAGAATCTCCAGGCTGTCAGACCAAATGACTTACAGTTTCCATTTTATAGAACTGATCCATGCTAATAGCACTGGATATAATGCAGAAGCAAGAAGATAGAAAGTGAGTTCTCCTACAACCATCAACAAAAGAACTGGGTATGTGATACATAACTGGTCTTATGGTGATTTTGTTAGTTTTCCAGAATGATAACAGTAACTCAGTCCAATTAAGAAAAAAGAGCAATATTGTGGCAATTGCACATTGCACACAATGAATATATATTCACTGCTTGTTAATTCTTCCTCTTTTGCCTGTCTGAAATTAAAAATAGAAATTCAGTTGTAATACTATGTGCATGGAATGGGCAATCCACAAGCAGTCCTGGATTCTACAGCTTTCTCTATCTTTCACTGTTTATCTGAAGCAGTGATCAGTATTCTAAGTCAGGCCAACCATTAATTTGCTCACAGAAAATACAGATCAAGCCTTTCAAGGAGCAGATGAAACAAGCTGATTCTTGCCAGCCTTGATGAGTTTTGCTTAATTGGACCTGGCAAACTCACAACAAATACTGTGATGTCGCCTTAATATAGCACCTTCTCTTTTAAACACTGTCTGTAGTGCAGCTGGCATAGCTTACAATACATTGAAGTGCTGCAATAATTTATTATCAAGATTCACAAAGAAATTCAATGTTTTTCTGGGAAGAAAAAAAAAACCAACAAAACAACAACCTCGAACTACATTTCCATTTAATCTCTTCATGTCTCTTAATGAATAAGAGGCACTGGAAACAATTTGTTGTGTAAAAATGCTGAATATAACCTCAAAGAACCATTATTAACCAGATGAGTTGATGGGGACCTATAGTTATTTGAGGCCTTTAACACATAGAGTAATGATGCAGATGGTGCTGTTTGTTTTATTGTGAAGTTACAGTAGTGAGGTTGTGAATGAGCAAGAGCAGGCTTCCATCCTACTGATCAACAAGCACATCTTATAATTAATAATTTCAAAAGGACAAAAGGACATGGCTGTAGCCAGATTATGTGAACCAAATAAGCATCTGCGCTGACATCAAATCAAGAAATTAATCTTCAGATTTCTTCGTTTCCAGAGCAGAATGTTCCCACCAAGACCATCTGCACTTACTACTGTAACAAAGTCAAGACCACTAACAGCACCATAGAAAGGGGCTTTACATCATGACAACTCTGCACAGAAATCATTACTTTTTTCTATTTCTTATTACTTTTGTATTTGTAAAACTATAATATCTTTCTTCTTGAGTATCTTGAGTCATTGCTGATAAAAGGGACAAACATTTCTGAACAGCTTATATTGGACTACGCATAGTATTTTCTGATGTTGCATACATTCAAATATTAATGAGAATTAAAAACGTCAAAATTTAAGAGATCTCTGATTTTCAGATTCTCCAGTAGCTTAAACTGATACAGCTTAATTGGCTTCTCTGATGCTTAGCGATTTTATCTCAGCAGATCATGTGGCCACACAGTCACAGCACAACCATTTTACCACAGATAGTATCCAGTTTCACCTAGGACAGAATCATTACCCTTGCTTCCAGTTGGCATTGTCTGTATAATTATGGGACTTCAAGTTAATAGCATTCTTGTCATTGCCATACTCAGTCTCCCCAGCTCTCACATCCTTAAAATTCTACTACAAACAAATAGTAGATTGTTTTCTCATAATCTTTTCCCAAAGCCTTGCTAATATCACCAGGTAGCAACCATATGTCATCAACCTACGTTTCCAGGAGGCCTGTATCAAGTACAATCATTAAGTAATATGATGGAAATTGGCACCTCTCTGAATATCCTGGAGGTACAGTGGCCCACAATGGTGAGAGCCCTCCCATCATACAAGCTGTAGGATAAGCAAAGTGATTACAAGGATCTAGATCTAGGCCCAGAGAGATTTTATTTAAATGCATCATTTGAAATTATTGTTCAGTTTTCTCTCAGAAGCTTCCAGTAGTAAAACTGAAGAAAATAGGGTATTTATTAACAATGTTGAGAGATTCTTGAAAAGGTGACCAGACTCAGTGATTCAGAGTGAAGGAACCTTGTGAAGCAGGTGCTTACAGCCGAAGTTTTGGGTGAAGAAACCTTGATGCACAAAAGTAAAGTTTTCTAGGAGATTTTATTGGACACAGTGAGGTTCTGTCTAGTATCTTTATTGTCTTGTGGGAATAAGTATGGAATGCACTGGGACACTGCAGGAGTTTGGTGTGCCCTGACTCATCAGCTCTGCACAGAGCTCTGCGTAGAACAAGCCTGCAGAGATCCCATTACTGGAATGGCAAACTAGAATTGCAACAATGAGTAGTAGCAGACAAGAAATTCATCAAGATCAGTGTCCCATAGCACCATCTTCACCGGCACTTCCACTTTCTAGCAAATGTTGACAACACTGAGAATGGGATGGACAGCACCATCCCCAAAACTTCACAAAATCCTGGCCACTCACTGCCCTCACAGGAGCAGATTCTACTGTTCATGTCTTTCTTTCACCACACCTTAACAATGGATGGCTTTTCTGAGTGGACTTTTGCCCCACTCACTATATTCTGAAGGACCATGACCTTGTGCAGTTTGGGTTGTTTGGTTTTCCAGATTGTTAAGACTTTCTGAGTTCCTCTTTCATCTCTGCTCCTCAGAGACGCTCTGCTTTTGTATTTCAGCCTAATCCACTACTTACAAACTGAGATTCACAAGTACTTCTTACCAAGAATCCAGATAACATAATTTATATCCAAAAAGGGTTGAAATGTTGTCTTATGCTTTTCTTCGAACTGTTTTCAGTAGTTTTCCAATAACCCTGACCATTGCTTTTGACAGTTGGTGCCTGTCAGAAAGGTTACAACAATCTGCAAATATCTGGCCATTCCTTTACTGGTTGTAGGTTAGCAACCGTGGGATTCATTCTACAAAAAGCTTCTTTGTTTAGGGCCTTTGCAAAGTCTGAAAGTGCTGGCAACATGCCTGATTCGATGCAGCTATTAGAGTCTTTTCATTGACTTTAATTGGAGCTGGATTAGGGCCTAATCATTGCAAAAATCTTCATCCAGCAGCGAGTAATGGTCACATTTGACCTTAAAACTTCACTAACAGACATTGACAAGGGAAAATTAGAGCTTAAAAGATAGAAAAATAATATTTTCCTGCCAAACAGAGAATGATAGATAGCTATATGTATTATGATGACCATACACCTCAAATCTGTCTTGAACTCCCTAAATTTTCAATTCTACTTATGATCTGCACAATTTTGATTTCTGGCAGCTGCCAGAGCACAGTGAAGAGAAGGCTGTTTGTCTGCCTCTAGCTGGGGTGGGATTTGCTTTTGACAAGCACAGATGACAAACACTTCAGTTCTGTGACCAAATGTCTTTGTCTTTGTTTTTATTAGACTGTGGGATGTTTTTCCTGACATGAGGCAATTTATTGCAGTGTAACAAATGAATAAAAATTCAGAGAATAACATTTTGGTCTATGTACATACATACATATTTTTATATGTGAAAGCATTATATATTAATTGGTGATTTTGTTATTTTTTTAAGATTTTATTGCTGACAAAGCCAATGCTATCTCATTGTTACAGACCTGCAGGGGTAGGGAGTAGGGATAGTCCATATGTGTCTCTCATTCTTTCAGTTTTCTCATACTATCTGTGCCCTACATACAAAAGGTCCCATGCTCCACGTCCTGTAAAAGTCCAAGTGGAGCACGTGAAGAGTGAAGAACTGAGCCCAACAGATTAGTAATGCAGGAAACAATTAAATATTATGAGATTATTAATATAATTGTAATGAACTTCTGCCTTAAGTCTATTCTAATTTTTGAAGAAACAATTTTTGACAATATGACTTAGGGAGGTGTGTTTTGGGGTGTTTGGTGTTTTCATTTTGTTTTCCGTACTTTATTGCACCTTTAGAACATTTGCTACTTGCAAGACATGAGAGGAAAAATCTCAAATGGTTTTTCTGTATCTACCAGTATGAGATATGAGCCTCATTTCATAAGACATGTAATTGCGGGTTACTAAAATTGATAAATTAAAAGTGCCTTTTTTGCCCAATTTGTTTGCCATCTTAAAAATCTAAATAGTATTGTGGAAAAAAATTCATAAAAGGAAGAATGTTCTTCTGCAGCTCTTGACTACGTATTTTCCCAAGTTTTGAAAACGTGTATTCTTGGCATACAAGACACTAGTTTATTGGTTTTTTTTTCTCCTTTCTCATCATAACAGCATTATTGTTTGCATGCAGTGAAATGTGGCAGACAACTGGAGAACTGCCTTTGTTCCAAAAGAAAGGGAAAAATAAAAAAAGGCCTAATTATAATACTTCCATGGAGAGTATACAAAACTTAAGATGTGACTTCTATTTTCCGTGACAAAAAATTCCTATTGGCATCAAAGAACGTTGGTCATGATCATTTTGATGAATGCTAAGAAACTAAAGCTAAAGAAAAGTAGGGATAGGGGAGATAAGGGGAGATGAAGTGTCCATCTGGTATAAATCACATACACCATTCTGAAGATGAAGGAAACCTCAAGCAGTATAAATCATGGAAAGAAATGTTGTGGGGCAGAAGAAGTTGAGAAAATTGCACTCATTTCTCATCTGAAAGGCCAGGTGTTTCTCTCATCTAACAGAAAAGCCTTGGAAAAGTAAGGAAAAAAGGAAGTACATAAACAAAACAGTGTAATAGCAGGACCACGGAAAAGCTCCTGATAATAGAAAGAACTGAAGATCAGTTGCAAGAAGAGCAATGGATGCAAGGGAACTGATTCACAGAAGCAAAACGAAGAGTTTTTCCAGAAGAGGGGAATACTGTTTTAACTGTCTTGGATGTGAGTGGATTACACCTGGAGCAGGGAGAGGCAGAGTACCTTCAAGACTATTCTAAGCCTACTTTGATGTTATTTTCTATACAAAATCTGAGTCAATGTTCATTCAAAATACAGATTGTACCCAGCCTTCCTGTTGCTCGCTTCTTGATTTGTGTGTATTTCAATGAAACAATTTCTGCTCTTTCTCCATCGATTCATTTCTTGATAAAATGTTTGTAGTGCAGATGCTGAAGATGGCAAACAGCTTCACAGGATTAATAGGACTTGATAGCAGCGCAGTAAATGTCTGTCTCACACACCAGCAGGAAGCATGCCTTCTGCTTGCTTTGACTTTCATCTGTGTATACAGAAGATGATACAGTCCAATTCAGGGGCAATTTCTTTATAGATCATTTAGTGCTACATTCAAAAAGGCATCGATAGGCTTTTAACACTCAAAATCGGACAATATATGGGAATTTAGGGTAATAAATCTGCTTTGTACAATATTGTATAACAATACACATTACCTTCTCCATAGATATTTGAGTTGGCTTCAAAAATAACTTTTACTCAGTGGTGCACCTGTCAGGACAAAACTATCTTGTTCTTCCCAAGCTAAGAAGATGACCATCATATACCATGTTCTTTTTTCCATCCACCATTTAAGACAAAATTCAGAAAGAGAGCTTCTGTTTTGTTGATGTTATAATTTCATGTGACAGCTGAGGCTTCTTGTTTTGTTGGTTCACCACAGTAAAATAAACAGATTTTTATTTGGAAAGCTGTGCTATTAATCAAGTTTGCAATACAACTCCAGAAATACTGGCTTATTCCTTCTCTGAAAATGGCTGAGCCTATCATCCTTCTTCCAGTGCACAAGCAAAAATGATGCTGACTTCAAAGAGTTTGTACCACTGCTTCTTAAAATCTTAAATAGTGCAAAAGAAACAATAAAAGTCTATTCAACTATATTTTCAAAGGTGAATTTTGATACCAGTCTATAGTTTCGCATGCCTAGCGAGCTACACAAATGTCATAAAATCTGTGCACAAACAGGATGGATGTCAGCAAATGGTGTACATAGAATAAGGACTTGAATGATGTAACCAACTGTATTTCTCTCCTAAAGTACTCTGTTACAGATTCTTGGGGCATCCCTTACCCCTTTGCTATCTACTCGGAAACAGCTTGAGAGTTCTTGATTTTGAATTTTTCTTTATCACACATGCAGGAACTAGGGCTAGGATGGCACTTCTGTGGCCACAGAAAAGAAAATAACTTAATGTGAGGGGAAGCACAAAGCTAAGATCAGGGGTACCCTGCAGCACTGGGCTCCCTGCTGCAGCACACCAGGGCCACATCCTGCCTTGGTAACAGCAAGAGGCAGCTTGGCATGCACTCTGAACTAGCACAAGCCAAAGAGTAGGGCTGGACGGTGCTGCCTGCTGTGCCAAGAGCCAACACCATGATCATCCTCCAGCTGGCAAATGGTGAAGGGTGATTATTTGCCATCCTCTGATGTCTGATCACACAACAGAATTGCTTAAGTCTTGCTGGTTAATAGGTAGCTTTTGGCAGGTAGTCAGCCCAGATATCAATCACAGCAGTGAATTTCGCCAGTAACTGTATCCAGATGTTAACTTTTAAAAGCCTTCTTATTCCTCCTTTTTAACATTTCTGTTCAGTTCTATTGCTGGCTTTGCTGAACACCACTGTTCTGCCAGCAACCTAGCACAAGGACCTCAGTATTACTGTGGCAGTACTTTGTCTTTCTGAATGTCCTTCTTTCAGTCATAAACAATGAAAAATGTGTGCCTTGTCTTGCTGAGGTTAAACTCATAAATCCTTCAGGAATAGAAGAGTGCAGGACCCTTGCAAGGCTATCAAAGGCCAATTCCTGCCTTTCTTTCCCCACTGATGTTTCCCTTATTACAGGTATTTGTCATTATAATAAAAGGCAGGATATATTCCTACAGATGCCCTAATTGCAAACCTCAGTTTAAACATCAAGAAGGCAGTAACTGCAGCAACAGGAATGTAATGCAGAAATCATCTTCATACCATTGTGTAGCCACCTGTATGCACAGTACAACATATCTTTTCTCCCAACCTTCAGAATTTAGTCTGATCTCCAGTTGTTTGCTAGCTGTCAACAATTTTCCTTCCATCTGCCCATCACGGCAGCCACCTGGAATTTTCAGACGCTGCAACCACAGTGTTTTAATACAGGCGTGGCAAGAAGTCATACTGAAGAAGAACATGCTGTGGATCTTCAAACCCCAGGGGAAAGAGACAAAAAATACTAAATTTTCCCTTTTTCAAAAATCTCAAGTTGTGGGTGGGTAACCATACAGTGTGGTGCTATTGTAAAACACACCGAAATAGTATGATTCAGCATGTCCTTAAATCCTCAGCATCTCTGTCTGAAAATAACTGAATCTTGTTCCTTTAAATGAGAACATTCTATATTTGTAACAAAAGTCCTCTAAAGGTGAGGCAGCTGAGAGGCTGGTAACTGCTTGTGCTCTTATCAGATCCCGGTGGGAAGTGATCAGGTGTTCCCTGATCTGCTGTATTCGCTGTTCCCCCCCCCATAGAAACCTCCCAAACTAGGGAACTAAATGCAAAGATTTAATTGGAATAGGATAAATCAATGCAAATTTATAAAGTAGATGATTCAAAGACAAGCAGGGGCATGGCAATCAACAAGATCGCTGTTTTATTTTGTAGCACCTACTTGGTACACTCTGCATGCATTTTGCACCCAATTGAAACAGCTGATCTATTACAGTCCCTTGCTGTATATGAAGTAAAAGAAAAAAAGTTCAAGCTTCTACACCCAAATCTTACATAAGACAGCTATATTTGCCAGTGTTATCTCCCTAGCTGCTAGCTATAGGTAAGCATTATCTTTCTGACAGTAAATGTTGTGACAGAACAAGTTCTTGACTGATGGTCTGATTGCAGGCCATATCAGTAATAATGAGTACACAGAAATCGCTCGCAGGTGTTTTCTCTTGGATGTTCATATATCTCTAAGTGCTTTGACTGTTCACCTACTTGGATGTTGCATAGCTGATTTTAAGGGGTTTTGGAAAAGGAAAAGTTCTTTAAGAAGATGTGTAGAGAGCAGTAATATGTTTTGCTATTACTTAGGGAACTGATTTCTCTTTAACAAAGGAGGGTTTCAAGAATCAGTGTCGAGTTCTGCTGGTTACAAAATTCTTCAAAACACACACACAAAACCTGGTTTGGGTAGATAAAACTATCTGAAAATTGTAGCTTCTATAAAGAATATGTGTTAAACACCACCTAATCCTATATCCCTTTTGTTTATTATTTTGTTTGTTTGTTTTCCTGCCTGTTTAATTCCAAGAAATGCATTTTTCATGTTTCCACTTTCTCATAACTTTACCTTATAAGTATGTATTTTTCTTGCTTGCTGAGGTATTCTCACATTCTATCTCACGCCAGAAAATAGTCTATTAACTGAAAGGCATGATTATTTGTACAGTCAAGATTCAATGAGAAAGCAATAAGATTATAACGTATTTTACTGGACAAATTGATGAAGACTTAAACTTGTACCAAAATCCAGAGTCAACAGCTAATAGGAACACTACTGTTCGTTTATATAATTCTTCAATACTCATGATGCATTGTGTTACTGATCACAATATTGTCTCATTCTCTGAGAATGATAACACTCTTGCAATATCTGGTAAAATAAAGATTCTAAAACACTGTGCTGAAATGCAAACAGGTACAGCCACCTGAAAGGATACTAGATAGACTGTAATTGCTAAAAGTTTGCCAACAATGCACCACTTGTACTTTTATTAAAACAGTCTACGATTCTTTTTGAAGGAACAAACAAATAGCTTCCCTTCATCATAAAACAATTATAAGAGATGTGGAGGTGGTAGCTTTGGCAAGAAGTATTTTTTATTTTGTTGGAAACTTCCAATATATTCTGGCAAAGGGTCGACTAAGAATAATATCTAACAGCTCGATGCTGCTTCACAAATACATATATATATCTTGGAACAAGATGATCTTTAAGGTCCCTTTCAACCTGAGTAATTCTATGATATGTATACACACTACACTAATGTGGCTTTCAGAAGAGCTGTGGGTTCAGTATGTGGTCCTCTCAGTGCAGTCCTCCATGCAGCTTGAAAAAATTGATGAAATAAACAGGACAAGCAGAGGTACACTGGCAAAAACTGAGCTGTAGAAACCCTGGGCAAACCTTATATAGCTAAATTGTGAGTCGTCATATCTCCACTATTTTCTGCAGGGATGCTAGAAGCTGAAATCAGACCTAGCTAGTATAGGAAAAAAAGCTTATATTTATTATGGTAATAGGTAGACATAGCTGCAGTATGATAATAAGGGGTCTGCAGAATTACATGTATTTGCACTGTGATGCCCACAGGACTTGAGGAACTTGTGGCTGGCAAAAGTGAATGTCTTGCTTCCATCCACAGAAGGACTGAGTTATGCTGAGTTCATGTAAGGAAACAGAACAATGAGCTCCCATAAAGCACACACAATTAAGTAAGCTAGTAGCAGTAAGAGTCTGGTTCTTGGCAAGTTCTCTAAATCTTAATTTCTTACGCATGGACCTCACTGTTACCTTTATGTTCAGTACCATATCAGGGTACATAATCCTTTCCAACAGCAAATTATTAGGCTGCTATCAACAGCTTTCTCACTAACCTTATTGTTGATCCAGTGTTTATCACTAAACATGTATTTTAGATGCTACAGTCCTCTCCCCTAAAAACAATTTTAACCCTTGTCACACTTAACAGACCTATGCAAAGTATTTATCATTAGTTGCAGCAGGGAATGTCAAGGAAAGCAATCAGAACCTACTGCTGGAAATCCTTACCCTAGCCATAACTCCAGAAAAAGGCCTCCCAAAGCATTCCAGAAGCAATCTTTTGATGGTTATGTTCTGATGATTAGAGCTCTCTGGACATCTATTCCACTACATAACAGAGAACTACCATTTACTCTTGTCTAAGCAGGTTCTCACACTTGCCTTGCTTTATTTGAACTCTACAGCACTTCAACAACTGCTTCTCTGTAACACTGTAAGAGGTGAAGGTAAAAAAAAAAAAAAGAATAATATCAAATGGTATTGTTAACTGAGATAATTTATAGATGGGGTAGCTTATAAAGACTATCAAGATGGCAAGGAGACAATCAGTAATAAGGGAAAGGACCCCCAAGGATCAAGGCTTGCAGGGAGAAATTCCACAAAGAAGGGATCTCCAACAAGAGAACCACCCCCAGTAGTGGTCAGCCCTTAAATGGCGTCTGGGAGAGGTGCAGTCAGACTCCACCCCTTCCGGTCACACAGTGCATTGCCTTTACCTGTGCTCCTGCAGCTGACTCAGTGCTCGCTTCAGGTGGTTCAGGCCATGATTCAACAGTTCCCATACAAACACTAAAATGATGAATGATTCTCTCTTGAGGAACTACCTTAACTGTACAAAACTTTTGTGTGCTTCAATACTAAACGTAAACTTCCATCCTCAGTCACTATCAGCCAATTATCCTTAAGCAGAAAGTGATCTCGAAGGTTTTGCTGATTGTCAGAACAGGTATATTCCAAGAGCAAATGATTCTAACGGTTGTAGCTGGTATGGGCTAGTACTATGTAGGGTTAGAACTTGATTAACACTAGATTTGGACAACTGAGGGCCTAGAAAACTGTCTACAGTCCTGTAGTTACCGCAGCTCCTGTTGCAACTATCCTACTAAAATCCTAGGTCAAAGACCTCTATATAAAGTTAATACATTTTTTGTTGGTAGCACCTCACAATAGCATGATGTATCTTCATTGCTTCAGCTGTGTTGAACTGCAATTCCAACCTTAACTGTAAAAGTTTATCTTAAGTCACATCCTTCATCACATACCACCCATTCTACTAACATTCTATTTAGCTTTGCTGAGCTTGCCTTCAGGATGACTTGCGTAGACAAAAAGCAAAGGCTTTGTTGTGAAGTGAAAAGTATTAAATATTATGAAAAAACCTGAAATTAGGAGTAAGTTTGGGAAACTGGAAGGCTGAGGACTTCTAAATGCAACTAAGTCCAATATTTGCAGTTAGGCAATTGTTGTTGCCTGTGCCAGGAAATCCCTACTTGTGGCTAGTAGGGTTCTTTTTGGTTTATTCTGCATGGTTAGTATAAAGCTATATCAGTCCGGTTAGTCAGCTGTAGATGAAGTAAGAGATTTAAGACTAGGTTGTTTACGAGCTTAAGAAAATAGAGCTATATTTCACTGGATCCATCATGCTAAGAAATGAAGCTGTTTCTACTTCTATTCCTTCCGTTTACCTACAGAAGTGCACTCTGATCATCATTATACATTGCTTGTCTTCCCTCTAATTTCTGCATCTATGGAAAGACAATATCAGAAGGAGTTAAGTTAGTAAATGGAAGAAATAAAAACATGTGATGAAATTTTTTTATGTCCAAAAGACAAATGGATAAATTTGTATCAGAAGGTAAGTATAACTTCAAATTTCTATCTAGTTACATACAGAAGATGCTTAATATCTAGTTGTATCTTCTCTCACCTCTCAAGCAGTTTCCAATTCACCACAGAATGAGAACAAAGGTAAATACAGTGAACAGCTCTCTATGTGAAGGAGGTTAGTTCTTGAAAGAAAAGACACTAGACTTGCCTAATTAGAGAAAATTGCCTTCTCCTGTTTGGACAACATGTCCTCATTCTTTCATGTCAGGTGGAAGAAGACAACAGCAGTTTAAATTCTGAACTACTGCAAGTGCTCACTGACCATGCAAGCTTGACCTAGCTACCTATGTACACAGTTAAAGGAGATGTCTACCACCTCCTGTCAACAGCCTCCTAAAGCAACCGTCTATTGTTTTATGCCAGTTCTACTAACAGGTCTTCTGCATCTTTGAAAAAAAAAAAAAAAAAAAAAAAAGAGGTACGAAAAGAAATAAAGGAAATTAATAAAATGAAAGGCCTCATTCTTTGAAGGATATTTCTTCATTTGAGTTGTTTCTGATGTACCCAGCGAGTTAGTTGGCTTGTGTGTAGTTAACATGACTCATTTAATCCAAAAATAGGATTTGCACACACGTTTAGCAAATCTGCTAACGGCCCACATTAGTTCTGCACTCAGTCATATTTGCAAGAATGCCTTCTGGGTGCGTATCCCTGCTTTCTTGAAATCAGTTTTGGTCTTCTCTAGTTTTTACTTGTTCATATCTTTTCTGTTCATTTGATTAAAGAGACATGTTCATTCACATACTTTAATTTTAGTATCAAGGTGACAGAAAAAGGTCACATTCTAGTTTTTCTGATATGTACCAATCCTTCTGAGATGTTTTCATAAAATGATGTGAAACTTAAGTAAAAGACCACCTAAGAAACTCTGATCTTACATGTGCTTCCTTCAAATCTGGTATAGAAATCTGCTCCCTTGGAATATGTAACAAAATAGGATTCAGTAATCTGAAAACTTCTTAAAAAAGCTGCAGGTAATTGTAGCAGACATTGTACAACAAGTCATGAAAAAAATAATCATTTGAATACCTGAAACCCAGCTGTATTCACACAAATTCTATAATACTTAGGGAGAATAAAGATTGTCATACAACTTAATTTGGAGCTGAAATGTTTTTGATTCCCTTCTTTTTTTTTTAGTAGATACTACAGTTTCAAATGCAGTAGTCAATAACTGTTGCATATGAAAGAGTATATGAATCAAAAATGCTAACTGATGGTTATTTAAAACACCATTTGGGTTTGTCTAGAGGGGTACATCTTGTTTTCTGATTGATAGAGAAGCTGGGGAAGCTAAGGGCTTTTTGCATTATTGTTATTTTTGAAAAAAACTTTTCTTTAAGTGTTATTTGCGATGTTCAGTTGCTACAGCAATTTGAAGCATCCAGTTTCCAAATAAAACATGCATGCCTGGGATCATACCAATGCAAGTCAAAAAAGGAATGGAGCCTGTTTGCTGTGCCATAAGATACAGAGGTCCTTTGACACATATGGCAAGCATGAGATCTGATCCATTAGCAAGAACCATTAGCATAAATATTCTGCCAGTTCACTGACATCTGCGGTATCAGATTTCCCTGTGGGACTAGATACTCAGCACTTAAATCTTGTTTTTTGTATATCACATGGTAATGAAGTAATCAGAAAAATGCATGCCCAGGCATTGAGTTAGCTTACTACAGAAACAATGTGAAAACTATACCCAGCTCCTTGTGTACATCTTGTACAGTGGATTGTTTCAATGTTCTAAGTAGCGAGCTTTATGTCACGTTCAGACTGATCCAAAGATTTAAATGAGGAGAGCGTGTCCAGCTCAGCTCATAATGCTCTTAACATAGCTAAATTATGCTGACAGTAGCTTCTAGAAACAAGCTTCCCTAATCCCATGCTCTAACCTTTATGGACTGGATTACTTCTCATCTCAGTAAGATTTTAGTATGTCTCCTGATAACGGTAGTTCAAAACCATCCACTTTCAGAAAAGAGGAAAGAGGTGCAGATGACCAGAAACTCCCTAAATTATCTCTAATGCCAATGATCTTGTCTGACAATTAATTTTAGACAGAAACCCAAAGATAAAGTCTGGTCATTATTGGAAGAGAGGAAGGGAATGGAGGAGGCAGGTAGTTGAGGTATTTTTAATTTGGATCTCGTAATTTTCATGCATCATCAGAAGACCACCCCATCATGAGGGCTGTAACTTTTTCAGCTGTAGAGAATTATCTCTGGCAGTCTGTTGAGTGTGTATACAACTTTAATAAAAGGGCTACAACATCTAGAACAATGTGGAGGTGCTGAGGATATGAATTTTATATGCCTTTAGCCTAGTGCAAATAAAGACAGCTGTAGGCTCATATTTTGCTACAACTGCTTGTGGCGCTGGGTCTGATTTGTCCTATTGCAGAGCCATTTCTGGGAATTAGCTGGAGTACGTTTTTTAGTAGAATTAATCTTAACCTAAGTGCCTTGATTTGACAACTTAACAGCTATGGAGCAGGAGATAAGCTTTGCAGTTGCCTTTATCCTACTAATTCAGGCCAGTGTCTTTAATAAGGTGCATTAGATTTACAGTAAGTCCTTAGGAGGTAGATATAAGTTTTCCAGCCAGGAAGACTATATTTTGTTTGCTACATATGCAAGGCAGAGAATGTGAGAATTTTTGTTTTACTTTCCAGTAAGCTACTTCTACAAATAACACTGTAAATTTTACACTAGGGCTCCAATTACTGAATATTTTAGGCACCTGAATAGAATAAAAATGCAAAGAAATTTGCATGCAAATAAATACATTCCACATTTCTTTAAAAGAAAGAAACAAAATATTTTACAATAAATATAAATCCAAGATCCTCCATGGGTAAAACAACCATCTCATTCATATTATAAGAAATATATAGAAGGCAAGAAAAAGAAACAAACCCATAATTCTTACTCAGGAATAAGTATTCAGCAATCAATAGCATCTTACAGTTTTCAGTATTTATGATATTTATATAATACCTTTCCCTCTGCCATTTCAAAGTGCTTTCTTTATGTTTTGCAGAAGCCTTTGTGCAATAATAGTATCCTCATCTCAGCACTAGAAATGCAAAGGCAGGAGTAAGCAACAGCCAAAGAGCAAGTGCTGCACTCAGAATAGATCTAGCTCCTACCTTCTAGCACCAGCTTTTATATATGTACTCATTTCTGGCAATGCCTATTCAAGCATGTGTTTTTCACTTAGTCTGAATTATTTAAAAAACATTCTGCCTGTGGAAAAAAGAAAATTAGCACCAATGGTATATTACGAACACCGGGTTTTGCTCTGTCAATTTCAGTATGCAGAAGCACGTCTCTTCCACAACCCCATTAGTACACTCTTAAATATACAAGAAAACGGCGTCATATTTGGCAAGGCACCCCAAATACAAATGCATTTCTTATTTATTTTGTGATAGCTAGTGGCACAGTGATTGGAGTCTTTCTGATTTGTGTGGAGATCTCACAAGCTCAGTACAAAAATCAACACCTGATCATTTCTTCTCTGGGAATGTTCACAGCAAGGTGGAGAAACTCAGCATATTGAAAGTATAATTTTGTGCCCTGAAGAAAGAGCGTGCTCCCACAATCCCAAGGTGTCTAACATTTCTTTGGAAGGTTCTCCTGAAGTTACTGAGAAGTATTTGCCTTAGATGACCCTGTTTTGTTTGTGAGATTATAGCTCACAAATAAACAAGCTATAGCAGCTTGAGGCATTGAGCCTATTATTCCAGCACTTTATAAGAAGGCAATATATAATTACTCTTCAAATTCTGTCCTAACATATTATTACTATTAGTATGCTCTAAAACGCTGGAAGTAACTGTAATTTTACTCACAGACTACATCAGCAATTTCTCCCACCAGGTCATCTAGTCAGCAGCTCATCACATCACCAGAATTTAACCATGTTGGCTGACAATTTCTACAGCATTTGCTACTGTACCTCACTTTCCCTTTGTAAAACAGAAGTCATAGGGCAACTTAGCTCACCAAAGCATCAAGAAGTAGATTAATTAATATTGGCTAGGCACTCAGATATTTTTATGTTAAGTCCATGTGGAACTGAAACAATTCTTTTTTCTTAAGAATGTGGTTTGAATCTATTTCAGACATGGGTCTGCACACTGAACCAAACGTTGAAAAATCCTTAGGCAGTAAGCACCATCCATGCTGTGCATGACTGAGCCTAGAGTCCAGAGAAAAAATTAAAATGTAATCATATAATTAGACTGTAGGATATTTAATATACACAAGGGAAGAATTATCTTCAAATAAAGGTAATCTAAATTCTTTTTTATTTTTCTGCAGTTAATTTTGTAGCCTTTCTTTCCTTTGTAGGTGTTCTTTATGTGATATGTAGTCTAAAGGAAAGCAGAAGTGCAGTACTCGCAGTGGATTTTTTTCCCCTCTATTAAATGTTAATGTAAAATCTGTAACAAAGAATGCAACAGCCCATTTACTATTCTACAACAGTTCAGCCATCTTTCAATCAAAGAGAAGTTCCCAGTCGCTTAACCAAAAAAAGTCGGAATCTTCCACACTGCCTGTTAGGCTTCCAATTCTCTTCAGCGTATGCTTGAACTTTGAAATTCTCAGTGCAGAAGTCATTAATAATTTCTAGTTCACCAGTAAGAACATGTATCTATTACAAATATAGATATGCTAGGTTATTACCTTACAATGCTGTTACTTTTTAACTTCATTTCCATTGAATTGAAATCTGTAGAGCAGCTAGGAATTAGTTGTGTTGTAGCTGGTCTAGAAGATAATCCTTAAGATGAATTATTTCTTAAATAGAACTCTCAGCAGAAGGCTCCATTCAAGCTCAAGACTTCATTTGTGATGTAAGACAAGACATCAGCTTTCAAATAGCTCTCATACTTTGCCTTTCCCAGGCTCTACTGTAATATACAGCTCATCCTACTGAAAAGCACATTCATGAATATTCTTTTGCAGATAAATTAAGCAAGCACTCAAATACACGTATTTATAGTAAAGTTGTACCTATATTAGTACCAAAAATTAGTACTTGTTATTCTCGTCTTCTGGTAGTCTTTTGTTCAATGAAATTGCATTGCAAAATACCCCAGAGCTATGTATTCAGTAAGAAACAAGCATTTGTCAATTCTCAGTCATTAACTCTCATTTTATGCCTAATTCTCAGATGAGTTCCCTGTATTTCCTAGAGAACTGATCCTGCTGTTCAGACCCCTGCCCAAGCCTCATTAACATTTCTCTTCAAACACTGCTGGGACATAACATCTGTGCTGATACTACATAGCATAAATTCAACAAGAAGACTTGACAAAGTAAATGCTCTGAACTACCCAAAAGTATTGCCACAATGCTGACTGAAAATGTACCGCTGTCCTTGGGGAGCAGGGGCAGAGGGGGATCCAATTCTACCTGCTTGAAAGTGAAATGTAGAGTATATAAAAAGGTATTTGTTCACTTTTACCTTTATTACAAAGATGGCACATTCATTTTGAAGATTCTTTTTTTCTGCTTGCTTTTAATATAGATACTGTTGGCTATGGCTGCTCTCATTTTCCTGGTCACCTTTTTCTATTTTTACAGGGCTAGAAACATCACTCCAGTAAAGCTGCAATTTCAGCTTTTACTCCTGGCTAGCTCAGCTCAGAAAGAGAATGATTTGGGGTTTGATTTTCATTAATGACCCCAACATGTCACTCAGAAATGCAAGATCAGATTCAGAATCAGAAAATTCAGCAGATATACATCAGTAAATGAGAGGAGAATCAGGACAATCAGGCATACAGCTTTGGTGCTCTTATTTCTGTTCATCTTTATTCAAAAGTAAGCACTGTGCTGATTCATGTTCCTGACTGCGAAAGCATTCATTTAATAGTCTTAATAATTTTGATAAAAGGTGAAAATTCAGACCTAGAATATACTATTACAAAAAGAAGCAGGAAATAGTCTTAATTGCAATTTTGAAGATATTTCCTTTCTAATGAGTGGCAACTCTCATAAAGAAACACAAAGAGTAAGTTTTCAAATTCCAGTTCTTTTCTTCATTTGGATTTAAAATTCGTCTATGTAGAATCCAGGGTTTATGCCTCAACCACAAAATTAAATGAGCTCTATGCTGTTCTTTTGATTCTG
This sequence comes from Oreortyx pictus, assembly GCA_036925125.1. Classification (NCBI taxonomy): domain Eukaryota; kingdom Metazoa; phylum Chordata; class Aves; order Galliformes; family Odontophoridae; genus Oreortyx; species Oreortyx pictus. The sequence goes on along the minus strand of JAUPFR010000001.1, from coordinate 123,871,960 downwards.
CATTATTGTAAGAGCTGAAAATCCAAGTCAAAACTTAATTAGCCATTTTTGTCTAATTGCTTGGTATTCAAATTGGAAATTTTATATAGCTAACTAACATTCTTCTTGACAGTCTGTTATTTCATCACAGTCTTTTCAAATATTTACTGGAAGTAAAGTTGTTAGTATTGCAACTACCACGGTTGCTACTGTACACAAGTTTGTTTGGAAGGATCCTCTCACTTCTTCTTCCTGATTCATCAAGCAAAGTCACTCTTTGAGGATGAAGATCAGGAAAATATATGCATATGTGATTATAGTTGTTCATTCTCTTTGCACCTTTTTTTGCATCATGACCCACGTCCTGTGCCTTGTTTCCTTCAGCAGATCTTCGCACTTCCACTTTCTTACAGACTACAAGGTCATCATCAATAAGGCCTACAGGATTCTCAAATATATACATAATCATTGGGAAAATACAATTGATGAGACTTCTCATAAAAAACTAAGGAAAATATTAATGGACAAAAAGAACTGTGTGATCTGCCAAGCTTCTCTTGTGCTGTAAAATCAGTGTTCTGTAACTGCAGCCCAATCAATCACCAAAATTTTGTATTAACAGTAATAAAAACTGTATACTTCACAAAAAACTTAAAAACTCTGGCTATGCTTTCAAAAATGAATGTGTATTTAATGTGGGGCTTGTGACAAGATCCAACTCCAAGTACACTTCATATCAGTGAGGGATCTAGAAGAAAAAAGTGGAAGTGACACGGACAGGATTTGATTTTTGTCTAAGCTATAAACAGTAAAAATCTTGGACAATTTCACTTATAAACGATGAGACAATCCTTCTTATTACGTATTGCTATGGAAGAATGGCTTATCAAATACATACAAAGACTGTTCTCAGCTTCATTTAGAATGATAAATATTTATGGTCATTATTTATTAACCGTGAAGTTACTGAAAGAAGCAAACATTGCATGGCCATAGCCTCAGTTGCAAAAATGGCATGGCCATAGCCTGAGTTAGGAGTACATTAGCCCTTTGTGCTGTTGTCCTAGATATATAGTAAGTAATGCATCTTGTTGGACATACTCGATTTACAGTCAGTTTTGTATGTGACAGCAACTGATCATCCAGCAAGTTTTTAGTATTTAGAATGAAAAACTAATTTAGAACGTCAGATTATTCCTTCTTTTCAATGGCACTTTGTTTAAAAAGATTTATTCCTGTTCTTAGCCATCTGACTGGATTTGCAATTAAGGTCTTTGTTTAATTTCTTTAAAACATCATTCTTGTTTATACAACTTCTGCAATTTCATTTTTAAATGTAATTGCTTCTAAACCTCAGAGGATATTAACAGCTGCCTGAACTGATATGTATTAATACTAAGAACTGTGATTTAAACTACTAAAGCAAAAACTGAACAAAGCAAACTAGGCACAATTCTAATCATGTTCTGGCAGCTGATTCTTCGTATCTGTACTACTTGTTCCAGTGTCTGAAATTCAGTTCTATCTGAATATAGCTACAATAAGCCCACAATGCCTCTCTTTACAGTGATGACGTGAAAGCTTAATAAGTCATTCCTACATTAGAAGTCACTGTTCCTTCACCTTTCCTCAGAGTGAGGACACTGTCTGTTTACCCATACTATTGGAAATTTGATTACATGTTCCTGGTCATCTCACATACTGTTCCAAAGTGTTCTTTTGGTTGGGGAAGCTATCAGTGAGCTCCTTTCAAGAGGAATGTAAGCAGTATATCCTCCCATGTCTATTGCACCTTTATAGTGCAGATATCCTAAAAAGACAAAGGAAGATCCTTTCCTCCATCACTGAGAAGTCCAATTTTCTGTTTTCTTCACGGGTAGATGTTTGAAATGACAGCCTTCAACTTAGAGAATGTCTGTAAAGTGTTTCAGAAGTGGCTGAGAACAATTTCTTATTACAGAGAAGTGACATCCTCTCCAGCCTTTTTTTTTTTTTTTTACATTTTCTTTCTGGCTGAATGGACGTCAGATGGGCAGGAATGAACCACCGTTATTTAGTATTGTGTGCTTATTTTCTCCAGTCTCAACATTTCTTAGAGCTCAGTGTCTGCTCTTTTAAGACAGTCATGACACTCATGATTTGTGTGGATATACTAGCACAATCTCTTCAGAAAATGTATCTTGATACAGGCAAGGGTATATCAGCAATGATGCTTTAATAGCAGCACGACCCAATCAACCTTTTCCACACTCTGGCTCATTCTAGATTACAAGGGATTTTAGCAGTGTGCCTCATTGTAACCTCTCCTCAGTGCCTCGCAGTCAGCAAGCATAAAGCTCTGGGGGTTTTATGTCACATAGACAGCCCTGATCTTTCTTGATTGATTTTTCCTCTTTTTACTGTTCCACATAAAATAGTGTTTGTCATTCATATGCGCGCGTGTGTGTAACGTGAGTGAAATGATTCTAACAATGTCTTCTTGAAAGTTTTCATTTGAGTTCTGAAGCAGCAACATTTTACCATAGCGTAACTTTAAAAACTTTTGGTACTCAATTCCATCCCTTCTGTGTAAACTTTGCTGGTGTCTGACTGATCAAAAAAGCATTTCTGTGTTTGCTGTCTTAACCAAGTTTCCCCAACAGTAGTTCCATTTTTCAGAGATGATCTCATACTCACTGAGTAATGTCAAACAAGAGCAGTATGTTGAGCAGTTTAAGGGAAGGTGAAATGGTAACAATAAACTGAACACTCCCTGGCTGCATATTAGAGCAGTCTTGGTTACTCCTAATGAAGTGTGTCTGCCTATGGCTCAAAATAGTCATTTCAGCAACCAGGATCAGCACTGGAGTACTTCAATCACTGCCCTTACCATGAGACAAATTCTCTTAATCAGATTCTAAAAAAAGCCCAGTGTAAAACAGTTTTACATCATCTCTCTGGCTCTGTGAGCTTACTGAAAGAGTTTTTGCAGCAGCTGAGTCACAAGTTCTGCTCTTTCTTTAACTTCTTTGTTTTTCCTTTTTTTTTTTTTTTTTCTACTATTTATAGAATCATAGAACTGTTTGAATTGGAAAGCATCTTTACAGGCCATCTAATCCAGTCTCCCTGCAATGAATAGGAGCACCTACAGCCCAGTTGTGGTGCTCAGAGCCCCTCCAGCCTGACCATGAGTGTCTCCAGGGTCAGTGCATCCACTCTGTCACAAGCAGAGTGTTCCATTGCTTTCAGTCTACTTTCAGTCTTATATCCATACTGCCTCTGCTGCTCCACTGTCATCTACATTCTTTTTCATGGCATCACATTTTTATGCTTCCTGTTCTATCTCAAACATATTCCATGCAACCCTTGAGAGCTCTGTCTCTTCCATTTCCATCACAACAAGCTGCTCACATTTTTTCTTTCAGCGATGCATTTTTTTTTTTTATCTACTCTGCCTTACTGAATCCTGATTGCCAGCCTGGAATACAAATGCATTTTCCTTGTAGCACTCTTTCTTTTCTTCTTATATTTCCCAGAGTGATCACAGTTTTCCAAGCTCAGAGACCTGACCCAGCAGTTCACATCATAAACCTGTTGTCCAGTAGTCCTTCTAATTATTCCACTCCAGGAATTGTGTTATGAAGATCAGATTAATTAACAAAGTTTTGTAAGGTACATCTATGTAGGCCAACTGGAGCTGCTCCAGTGAATTACACCTGTGAAATTTCCCTGGGTGGAGACAACTTCCCCTCCTCTGAATAAGAGCTGAAGCGCAAAACTACATGCTATTATTCTCAGGTCAATAAGATTATTTTGTAGCCACAGGAATGGATTGAAAACTTTTCTGTTTTTCCTTGATTATGTCTACATTGGAGAATACATCCAGGCCAGCTTTAAAGTACATACAGTGTGGTTGTGACAGAATAGAGTTGCATTCAGACCAGTTTTCCCACTTGCTAATCATAGCTACATGGGAAGTTTGCAACAAACAGTGCAAATATACCACTTTCATTTCCAAGACCAATAATAATGAAAGTCATGAAAAAAGAGTTCTTGATTTCAAGTGGGAGTAACTGCAGAGAAGATACTCCCTTCCCTTTTAAATAGATCAATTATTTACTCCACTGAATTCCACTGAGCTGTTGTAACTGCTCTTACTCAGGTCTGAAAAGTCAGAAAGATGAACCAACAATACTTGCATTAGCAGAAGCTTTGGACAAAGAAACAGCTAAGACACAAACTGAGTTTTGCAAACCTGGTGAGATAGCAACCTGGTCACATAGCAATGACAAATGTTCTGAAAACCTACCAATCCTCATGAAATAATCTAAAAGTAGTGTAATTAGTTCGCTAGTGTTTTCAGATTTGATTTAGGAATTATGGTTAGAAAAGTCTTCTTTCCTAGAATGAATAATACATTGAGTGTGTGAGAAATATCTCCTTTTTATTATTACCTTTCATAGATACTGATAATTAGATTTTTGTTTGTATATATGATTTATTTACACAAAAAAGAATACTTTCAATACATTCCAGTTTAGCTTTACATTAAACTCCCCAAATAGAACTCAGCATGAGGACAAATGAAAATGAAATAAAGTATGGGTAAAAAAGGGCAAATTAATAAGTAGCATAGGGGTTTGAACATCGTTCTGAGTCAAAAAAAGCCATGAACAACAGACATTCTATGTTTCTGATGGCATTCATCACTATCCCCTGTGGTTTGTGAGTTGTTATGTCTTGAATAGCCAGTGATCCTTTCAGTTTGGGGAAAAAAAAAAAAAAGCACACATTTTACCAGCTAAGATGCTTTCAACAGATTAGGCATTTCTTCTTTCTCTCTCTTTTTGCTTCTCTGCTTTAATTCCCAACTCAATTTTCAATGTATCTTTTTTTCTTACAGACTAATGTGTCAGTGTTTGGAAAGTTTAGAAAGGAAACTTTTCTCCAGTTATCTTTTCTTTTTGGCGATTTTTGTACTAGGAATGGTGGACAAAGCATCATTCACTCACAGACAGGACAGCTGACTGAAGTTTTGCTGGGTGCAGAAAAAAAAATAAAACACAAACCAAACCAAACCAAGACAAAAATTTCTGACATACAAAGGAAATACTCAGAGAAACACAAAATATTATGAGAGTATTTAACTTACTTATATAGTAAATACATCCTTGACGTTGTCATCCAAACTCCAGGAAGAACCGGGCTATATCAATGTAACACCTCATTTCAAACCGCTTAAATTATTTCCTTTCTTGACTGTTTCTTTTTTTTTGTTTGTTTTCTGAGGAAACTTCTTACCTATAAAAGGGCACTGCTATTTTTTGAGTCCCTCTCGGCCAGAAAACCTGCTCCAACTTTTTCTCCAGAAAAATAACAATTAATTTTGTTGAATTCATATTACTTTGGGTGTTCTGATTCAACAAGTCTACATCCACAGCAAGTAAAAAAAAAACAAAACATTTTAATTCTCTCCACCCTCTTAACTTCAGCTGGGGTTGTTCACAGAATTAACTTAGCAAAAATTGAATTATATTTGAGGCCTTTAGACAGCATATAAATTTATTACAGTCTCAAGAGCTGGAGACTGTATAAATTTGTTTTCTTTTCCTCTGAACTTATTACTTCAGTAGCAAATGTTTTTGATTCCTGTACTATATCAATCTGACCTGTTTGAGTAAATCTTATTCATTCTGTCCCATATCTAGAGCCTCTCCTCGAAGCTATAACATGTTACTTCACCTTCCGAAGACAATTTTCTTCCTGAGGCAGGTCCATCATCATGAGAGTGGTCAGAGTCCTACTGTTAGCTTGGCATTTTTTTTGTAAAGGATGCCTTGGTTTCTAGGATAACTACCCCAGCATGTACCATTCTGTGATTTACCATATGATATGGAGTGAAGCCATCACTAATACGGAGCACAAAACAGTTACTGCACATCAGGAATAAATGTGCCACATGGAGGGAACCACTGGCAATTGTGCAACTCAAATAGACATAAACTGCCTTAAAAAAAAAAGCATGGCGTTTCAACACTGAAAAGCAGGGCATCAGCAGCACAAAGAGATATTCCTTTCATTAGCATTTCAATCAGTTTGTAGAACTGAGCATTTCCACTTTTGTCTCCCTTCTCTCCCCTCTTTCAGACCCAGACATCCTTTAATTGTTTGTTAGGGGATCATCTTTTGGCCACATGGCTTCTTGTTTTCTTTCTTGCCTGACCTCCAGAGGGATCTGTCAGATAGGGATTCCTGTCCTTAGCCTATAATCTCTTTTTGAAATCTTTCCCAGCTCATGGCACTCTGATGTACTCTATTCAAAAGAACTTAATAGATTTATTAGGTTAGTTGGCATTGTTATTTTTATATGGTTATCCATTAGCTTCAGGAATCTAATAAGTAATAAAAGTTTTAAGTACATATCAAAGCCAAAGCCATTAATTGCTCCATATTATTTCTAGTTTGTGAATTTCGGTTATAGCATATTGCTCAATCGCTTTTATTCTAGTTGAGGATCTCAAGAAAGATGATATGTACTTACAGTAAGCTTAAAGCAAATTTTATTTGAGACCATAAATGATGATGACTTTAAGATTTCTGATGACTTGGGGCAATATAAGAATGGAGTTTCTGCCCTTGAATGGATTCTCAGGTCCTTCGCTCCACTTGTGGGGGTTGCACTTATCTTTTGGTAGTTAGTATTGTTTACCAGGAATGCATATGTATTTAGCTTTATGTGTCAGGTTAAAGATATCACAATCTGTCATCTCTTTCCCCTTGAAAAGGAGTGAAGAACATGTGAGTCCTTTAGAGTGCCTGGACATAACACAATAGAACACTAAACAGCTCAACTTCATTGCTGCATTATACTTGCACAGATAAGACCAGAAAAAGAATAAAAATAGAAGTCCAATGTTAGTTGATGCAGCTTTGTAGTTGAGGGGGAACAGAAAACTCCAGAAATGCAATTGTAACACTGAAAGAAGAAACAGAAGAAGAAAGTAAGAATAGAATTAAAAATATGAACAAAAGAAGTAAGACTCTTTCCGGACAATATGTAGACTCAGAAAGTTGAGCTAATTGATCTGATTTGAGCATTTAGAACTCTCAAGTGATGAGTGAGCCAACATGTGTACTGATGTGAAATATGCCTTTGGAGTAATACATATGACTATGAAGCTATACGGAAAGAAAGAGAGCTACTATCATCTCAAGGAAATCCTATCAAATATAGTACAGAAATTATGAGATCACTTAATCCAAGAGAAGTGACAGTAATTCACTGCAAGGTGCACCAGTTTGGACATACTGATGTAATCAAAGAGAATAGAAGAGCAGGTGAAGCTGACAAGAAAATAGTGCTGTCAGTAATGGTAGGAATCTTATTTCCTGAAAAGATCTTAAATATTAAAACTTCTATTCATATGAAAAAAAAAAAAAGATAAGTTAGCAAACCTATTAAATTGTACTAAAAATACTGCAAGATGGCAGGTAACACCTCATGGACAATGTAGTGACTCCTCCAATAATGAAATAATTAACAGAAAGAGCACACAAAAGTACTCATATGGGGAACTAGTTGAATTTGTAAGATAAGCAGAGGGAATTAATGTGTTACTGTTTTCAAGGAATACTGTCCAGAGGTGGAGGATTTGTCTTAAAAATAATCCTAATATTCAGAGGACACACACTCAAAGAGAGCTAAATAGTGGTTCTGTACCCAGTAATATTGGCAAATTAATTTTTCTGAATTATCAGAGTGGAAAGAGTATAAATATTTACTCATATTCGTTGACAAAGTGTGCAATAGATTTGACTGGAAACGGCAATCAAATGCATGTAGATGGTGATCAGATAATTACTGAATACCTCTGATCTTTGGCAAGCATTCTTTCTCCCCTCCATAGGTATGAGCAGCTAAGAACTACAGTGCCCCTGGATGCACCATCTTTGTAGCCCTCCACCAGACTCTCCTGAAATTTCTTGCCTTAATTTAAGCGACTCCAAACAGCAAATACTGCAGTAAAAATAAAAGAGATTAACACTTGGATTCATTGCACCAGGATGGAGGCAGATCAACAGAAGAAGTGGGAGGTTGAATAAGTCAGTTACCTGGAGTAAAATCAAGAGAATCACATTATCTGCACTTGGAACTGTTTGAATACTTATTAAGGACTGGACTGTACTTCAGGAATATTACCCTTGTTTTTGTATCTCTGATTTTACTCATTCTGTATTTTGCTTATTTGTGTAACTGTACATATTTCCTTAAAGTAAGAAATGAAGGAAATAAGTGGGATGATACTCTTCGGTTGCCTTTGGATGACTAAGAAAACTGAGGGAAGTCTATGGAAATCAAGAAACCCACGGGATCAGAATATGTTTCATAAAATAATCAGAGAAATACTGTTCAGATTGCTAATAAGAGCAATTGCTGGGCTTATGTTCATCTTCCAGAACATGCTGAGAAGGGAAGTTCATTAGCTAATAGATCTTGGAGGAGCCTGTGGGCTAGGACAACTTTTACAGTTAGTGATGAAGAAGGAGAGGGAAACATTTAACGGATAGCCTTACTGCATTCCTTTCCTTTGCTCAGTTTCTTTATTCCTTGGTTAGAGATTAGCAAAATGGAAAAGGCAATTGTGAATATTATCCACCATCTTAGAAGCAGTTGAAAATAAAATGACATATGTTGTACATGCATTACAAAATGAAGTGTCTCAATCAGGAATGATGGCCCTGCAAAACAGAAAGGCCCCAGATACACTCAGCATGAAAAGGAGGGGTTTGTACAGCAACCAACACTAGCTGTTGCTTGTATGTAAACCAAAGTGGTAGGATTTCTACAGATACAGGAGACATTTGGAAGCAGACAAAAAAAAAATACTGTATGAGTTTCAAAAAGACAATATTTATTATGGATTTGAAATGTTAAAATGGCTGACTTCCAGGCTCCCTGATAAGAAAGTTATAGCAGCTGCATTTCTAGTGATGTTCGATTTTGTCTGTTTGTATGCTATATTGCAGTGTTTATCTAAGCATTGTTTGATGTTAATTAACAAAATCTCAGAGAAAATTAGACTGATCTGACCTGTATTGTTAGGTAAGTCACACATTGGGGAATTTTTGTCAGTAAGAACTATTGTACTAATCTTTGTATGTGCATCCTTAGATACAGCAAATATGTCCTTTTATCCAAGTCAGGATTACCACTCTTGAAACAAATTAAGTAATTAAGTAGAGGAAAATCTAATGACAATGCAACAAATAAACTTGTCTTTGAAGAAAGCAGCATATTGAAAAAGCACGTGGTTAATTAGCATGTCTTGCTAGCCTGCAGGTAGGGACATTACCCTATCATCAGTTGACCAATTCCAGGCCAGAGGCTGTATCAGGTTAGTAGTCAAGTGATAAAAATATGTATTAAAAAGAATTGCAAATATCCTGAGGTGTCCTAGTTTTGTGGAAGACCACCTAGCACCTAAACTTGAGCAATTCTGCAATAGATCAGTATCTCATCTCTCTGTGTGAGATTGGCTTATTGCACACAAGGTAATCGGCCTTTTGAACAACATTATTATCACTGTCCAGTTCAATTCATCAGAAATATTCCATAGCTAATAAATAGAATTTCATTCTACTCTTACCACTAATAAACAGCTGTTAGTTTTATAAGCAAACCCAATTGTGAACAAAATACCATAATTCTGAGATGTCTGCCAAGTGCTATTTGGACACTGACTATAGTTCATATCATGCAATTGTTCTGACACTGGTTTGTTCATCGAGAAGTGACACACAGTTATTAAACAAAATCAAATATTTGCCAAGCAATAAATAGAACATAAAACGGCAGCACCCCTCTTCAGCACCAGACAGCCAAATGCAGACCTCAAGAACTTCATTTCTCTCTTTTCTGTTCAAAAATGTGTATACTTTGTCCCATACCTTTTTTAGAACATTTTCCCAGGCCGTGGACTTGCAAAGGGGTACTTGTGATGATTCCTAATGAGTATTTTTTGAAGATGGGAATTCAAATGCAACTTCCAAGAACTGCAGGCATTTTTGTAGGTGAAAATAATTAATTACCCTTTTTTGTACTGTATTAACTGCAAACGTGAAAGGAGGACAGGAGCAACACACAGCAATGTCACAATAATTAAATGCACGCCTATGGAAAGGTACAGTAAGTTCAGCTTTATTGGGATCATAACCTTTGATATTATTTGTTTGAGAGCGTGTAACAAAAATGAAAGGAAAGAATGTGAGTACCTTGTTCCTGTAAAGCAATTCTATTGCATCAAACCATACTCTTGAAAGCTTAAGAAAGCTTTCATCTCTTTAATAAATAAGCTAATGATGCATATAATGGTACAGTAATAAAAATGCTAATTACTTAATATTGAAAAATAATAGATCAGCTTGCAGTAGTCCTGTGTTAATTAGCAGCCCTCTTTTTATTTTTTCAAATAGTTTTATTTTCATGAATAATACTATGCTGTTTCAACAGAAGATGCTTTTGGATTTCATAACTCTCCAGGGAACACTATGAGTGAATCATTTATGCCCAACACAGAAAAAATAAGCAAATAGGAGGCTCACTGAAGTTATTTTGACGTCATCTCTTTGATTTGCGTGTAGTAATTTCAACAAAATATCCTATAGGAGGAGTGCAAAACTTTTGTGCATGTTATGTTCTAAAAACACATATGTCGTGCTCAGCTATTAAAGTGGGGGATTAATTTGATTTGGAAAGTTATTTCAAAGATTTTATGACAAAAAATATTACTTGAAAAAAAAAAGAAAATTGTTATGGCATTATGTACATAGACTCTGAGGTTTTGATTATGTATTAGTAAAGCTTCATAATACCTCTGTGATATAGATATTTTTGTCAATAGATATACTCTTTATGGGTAAAGTGAAGATGAAAAGGAAAAAAAAAAAAACAACCCTATATTTATACTACTAGTATTGAAGCTGTCTTTACTTCTACATTGCCTACTTTGGCAGGAGGTTTGGACTCGATGATCTCTAGAGGTCCATAACCATGGAATGCAGCTGCGCTTGTTCCACTGTAGTCTCCTTGACCTTGAAAGACCAACTACAGGATCTCTTCTGCTTTCTGGAACCTGCCCCAGTGTGATCTCAATGAAAGCAGCCTTTAAAAATGTAGTCTCATACTGCTACACTCAAACAATAAATTGTTCTGTCGATTATAATTTACTCAAAGAGAAAAAAGACAATATAATTTAAGAAGAATATTACAGGGAAATTTTCCATAACAAACAAGGAAAATGCGTGTATTAGGAGTGACTAGTGATGGTATGATTACTACTAAACCAATTATGCTTATTATTAAGATTGCTAGACACCAACCATTGCAATAGATTCTTTTAAGTCTGGTTAGCTGTTAATGAATGGATTGAAATTTGCCATACTAGAGAACTGTTTCAGTCCAAATGTTAAGTGCAGCCAGAGCTACAAGATTCTACTGCCTCAAGGAACAAAGGTAAAGAATTATAAGTTTTTTCACATTATGTTCACCAGGAAAATTGAATGCGTTGGAGTAACTGCCAACAAAGAGCATTTCTGCCATGAGGGAAGATCACCGGATGAGGAGTCTCAAGAATGAGGTAGGAAGATGGAGCTACAGTAAGTTATCTCAACCTGATGTAGCACTGGAGAGCAGGGAATATTTCACCAGGAAAAGAGAAAAGACAAAGTGCAAAGAACAAGGAAGGAAACTCCTCAGGAAACCCTAAGAGAAAGTCTGTGTCTGTAAATAGTTCAGTATAGTGTGGGAACAGGGACAAACAAGCAGATGAGCTGGACAAGAAGCTCGTGACAAAAGACTGCAGGTTAGCTGGGGAAGGAGTCCAGAGGTTTAGAAGAAGAGCTCGGGTAGATCTGGACTGACTTTTGGAGAGAGGATGAAGTGGACTGGACTTAACAGAAGGAAAGAAAACATCCTCTGAGGGCCCTGCTCCTCTCTGGGAAGAGAATTGGATACAGTTAGGGCTGTTTCTGAAACCACCTGTTCTACCACGAGCAGATAAAACCAAAGACAATTCGATCCATCCTTCTGCAGAGTGACTCTGTGGAAAGTATGGAAGCTCATTATTGCATTCCAATGCTCGTGCCAGTATTTGATACAGTTGAATTTTCCTTTTTCATCTATTTAAATAGAAATGGGATGGTGTGGGGGATTTTAGAGTTTCACTTCCTAAACACTGACTTATTAAGTGTCCTTCATTCACATATTATGGACCTTTGTGTTCTTGTACTTTTATGTAGCATTCATGACTACTATGGCATCCAAAGCTCTTAAACTGTGCTTCTTGACAGTAAAGCAAATTAATTTCCCCCGCTGAGCCAAAGAAATCTAATAAGCTCTATATGTGAATAGAAGCAGAGATAAAGAAATTAAAAAATCAGAGATGGTGAGTAGGCTGTCTAACATAAGAGGCAGAGAGACTGGAGTCAGTGAGGGTCATACAGGGACTCAAGAGTGGCTCAGAAGAGCAGAGAAATCATGAAGCTGAAAGAACAGAGCACCAAAGGAAAGTCAAGGCAAAGGAATGACCACGGTAATGTCCATGAGTCATCAGAAATGGCATTTGATATTCAGCATTACCAGAAGGTATATTAGCCCAGAATGACATCATTGTGCTACTTTCTAAATGTGGTTACATGAAAACACAAACATCTCTATGTCCCATTAAAATCAATGGCACTAAAGAAGGATTAATTACATGAAAGGAAGAAATTTACTAAGGTGTCTTGATGCCTAGCTCTAACTAAATAGCTGTTTCACTCTGCTAGACAACTTTGACTATCTTACCCAACATAATCTGATTCCAAAGCAGGGAGAATCAAGGATGATCTGCAGCCTTTATAATGGGTATTTTAATTGTATTTTCACATTTTCAAGCTCAAGCATGGATCATACAAATATTTATGGCATTTTGACTGCCTAGATATTTTAAAATGAAATGGTTTACACAATGCAAATGTAAATGACTTACACAAAAGGCTTTGAATAGTTCTTTTAGAAACATTACTGTCTATTGTACAGAACTGCACCTTTTTTGAAGTGAAATCTCAACACAATGGCTTTCAGCAGCTGCTCTCAAGCCTCTGTGGTGCATTGTATGGACTCTGCCTGCAGTACTTCATGCCTCATTTCCCCTAACTTGACACTGGGCATATTTGTTGAATAATCAGTGAAAACATATCATCGTTAAAAATGTTTACAGTTCTATTCTAATGGGAATAACAATAAAAGGATAAGGGTGTAAATATGTCATTTTAGACAGAAAGCAGCACTACTGAGCCCTTCAGAAAGGCCTCAGAAGGAACTATGAAAATAATGCTGTTGGGAAACTTCTTGGCTTCCTTCAGCTTTTCTTACTGCTTGCTTCTTCTTTTTTTTTCATGTGGTGGATGTTTGCACGAAAACAAGAGGTCGAGTTCTGCACTCACATCAGCATAAATTTGAAATTCAACAGTTACTGTAAACAAATAGCAGTGTAAGCAAGAGAAATCCCACACTGGCTTTTTGAGTGTGCTTTCTGGCCAATGACCTAGATGTTGGAACTCATTTTTACCCAACTGCATGGCTCTCAGACCTCTGGAATTAATCTGATTCAGCTTGAGTTTTAAAGAAAAATCCCTCTTTTTTCTTAACTAAGTCCTCACACTATTTGACCGGGGAGCAGAGAATGCTGTTTCTAGAAGGGCAGAACATTGTTCTGGTGCCTGCCCCTTGTAGCACATACATACATTCTGTCTGACAGCAGGCAAGTGAGCTGATACATTTGCCCCATATTTTTCCCACCTAGATAAGAATGCACAAAGCTTTAACAAAAGTTTTGGCTGTCACGTGGCAACACATAGAAACCCCTTTGGTTAGAAGGGGTTACTGAACTGCTCAGTACGTGAGTAACAGCCAAAGAGATTCAATCATTTTTTAATAAAACCACCAGAGTAAACAATGCAAGATGGAACAATGTGCCATTTACAGAATGTGGCTTCAAAGAATATGTTATGAGACGATGTTGCTATGGTTACAGATCCATCTAAAGAAGCGAATGCAGTAAAAACTATTTTGAAAATTAAATATTAAGTAATAGTTTTTAAAACAGGTCTTTAGGAGTACATGTGTTTCTTTTTGTCATTTTAATTACCCTTAACACTTGAGAAAGTGGTGGCCTGAAAGAGCTAATCAGATAAGAACAGTCAATGAGTAGTCAATGATCAGGAGGCAGATCACTTTGTAACATCTTGACATTGGTAGCCATTGTACAGAAATCCTCTCTATTTTTTCTGGTGTTTATTTGATATGCAATGGAAAATCATGCTATGGAAAAAAATGTGAATGGCACCATCCATAAGAACCATTGCATTAAGCCTAGAATGTAACATGGCAGGTGACAGGACTGCTCTTTATAATTAACAGACAAGAATAAAAAGCTCAGCAAAGTCATGCAGTCATGGAAATTGTGGTATTCAATTATCTATTTGAATTGTGGCAGTGCTTATGGCTCTTAGTCTGTATGGCAAAAGCACATCATTTCAAGGGGCTTCTATGAATATTAAACACGTTTCCCACCCCTTGTTCCCAGTTATCCATACTACAGGGGAGCCAGGGCCTTTCCAGGCTCTTTTCCGAGTGAGTAAACATGCTTCCTTCAGGAGGAAACAAGGGCACAGTTGGCATGGTAGTTTGCTTCAGGGCTCCCTCCAGGCAGAAAATAGGAACTACACTGTGCCAAATTGGGCTCCTTTAGCCTGGGACAGACTTCTGACTCAATGCCAGCAGGCTCTGTGCCCACAAAGACAAGCTCATACCCTCCGGACACGCTGCAGGGCAAGTAATGCCTGCTTTTGGCATCCTGCTCTGGAGACACTGCTCCAGTAGGCTGCCGTACAGATTTCACTTTTTTTTTTTTTCTCCAGATTATCTCACTTTATTATCACTTTGCAAACAAAAAATCATCTAGTTATGTCTCAGGACCATAGAGCCAGGAATTGCTTCCTGAAGCAGATGAATTTAGTAATGTAGATGTAGCCAGGCTTACTTCGCACTTGTCTTGAATCCTGTCATGAATGTATTCCCTTCTCTCTGAGTAACAGAATTTCTAGAAAAGATGGATTATTAATGACCCATGAATGCTTAGTATGAGTGTTTACTTTCTGTAATCATAAAAGGGATAGGAAAATCAGAATGCACGCATTCAAATATATGACAGGTGGCTGTCTGTCAAAAACACACATTCTCCAAGAGTTTGTATCCAAAAGACTTGAGCTTCGGGAAAAACTCAGCATATGGTAGTTAAAGAAAAGCTGATTTAAAAAAAAAAATGTACTGCCACTACATCTAAATATAATCCTTAAAAGAGACAGAAAAAAAAGCCAAAAACCAGTACTGTAATTATGCTTATCAACCTACATCATTTACCAAAGCACATTACAAAACAAGCAGAGAATTTAACTCAGGGAACCTATATGACTTTCAGTTATCAGCCCTATAAATAACACAACCAGTGACATGCAAAGAGATCAAAGATACTGAACCATTTGATTTTCTTGCACATGAGTGAGCAGCTACTGGGCACAATGATAACTCACCAATGCTGAATAACTGGGACAATATTGAACTTTGTACACATGGCACCCCTGACAACGGCGGAGAAATGAACCACTGGATACTCTGGAGGCTCGTTCAGCAACAGAAGGCTGGTGTACAGATAAGCTAATGTCTCATGAATGTGCTAATGAGTTTGCCTTCTAACCCCATGAACTAAGAACACTGTGACTGACATATTTTCCTTTGTTTCTTCAGAATATGTTTCATCTCTATAAATTGAAGTGCAGTCTCTTGAGTTTTCTACAAACAACTTCTAATTTCTAACTAATAGTTTCTGTTTTCTTCTAACACCTTTTACTCAGAGCTTAACTGAACAATTCTGCTTTCTGAAGTCATTTCCCTTCATGCTTTTCTGCATAACTTATACATATGTGGCAGAGAGAAGGGAGAAAGAACAAAATGCCGCGCATAGGCCTTTTATCCCTCTACCATACATCCCACACCCTCTTAAGTGTTTTGACACATACTTTGACACATGCTACATAATCTCTAAACACTGCTAGTGATGGTGTTGCTGCTCCTTCCTATGAAGGAAATGGAATGGGCATCGTAGGGCACATGGGCTTCGTGCCAGCCAGAGCTGCTGAGTCAGTAGACAGTGTTTCAGCAGGTACTAACTCAGCAGGCACGTCCTTCCTCCTCCCTGTCAAAAGGACAGTAATTGAGAAATTGCCAGTCCACTTCCAGGCTTGTTACAACACCTGCACACCATTCTTCATTTATGGCACACTGTAAACAGACAAGCTGGCCTCACATTCTTACATCAGACCTTAATCCTGTTTCTTTTCATGTATTTACTTTTACATGTGGAGACAGATTTTGGTAGCCAAACAGCCAGTCCACATAAAAGTCAGTGTGCCAAGCTACGTTTCTCATGAAAGAGAATTTTAACTCAAAGAGTAGACAAGAGTCTGTTCAACTCAATGAATGTCAGAGTTCACTCAATTCACTGGATGTGTAAAGCTTCATATAGTTGCTAGGGACTATTAGAGGTCTTCAGTGAGTAATTCATGTTGAATTATCTGTTTGCCAAATGTCATTTCCCTGTTTGTGAACTGTCACTGAAAAAGGATGTTGATTTTTTTTCAGATTTGTTCAAAACTCCTCTACAAATAGCTTCTGTCAGTAATTCTTAGCCTGCTGCTTATTCATGAGCAATTCATTGTAAGTGTCTGATAGTTGCAATTGGAGCTGTTTTGACTGCCCACTTGGGTATCCGACACACTTCCTTTCTGACACTTGATGACTGTACCTTTGAACCACATATGTAGTGCAGAGGCTCACACAAGACAGTGTTAAATTTGCTCTCCATGATTACTGCCTCAGACAATCCTCAAGATAAATTACAGCCATGTTTTAACATTTATATTGTGGTGATGACCGGAAGTCAATCAATTTGGGAATATCTTGTTTTAAGAATTATACAAGCATTTGTTTAATATCCCTATTCCAAGTTACGTACCGTATACAGTAAATTCTTGTCTGAAGAAGCCTGCAGGGGTCGCAGTAAGATGATCTGAAATTGAAAAATGGAAGTGTGTATGATTAACAGAAGGAACAATGTCAAATAGTATTGTAGCCAAAATCTTTTAAAGATAGTAGAGTTGAAAGATTATAATGATGGAAAGAGACAATCAAAATAAAGGAAAATGCTCCCTAGCCCAGATTGCACAGGTAGGCATCCAGGCAGATCTTGAACATGTCCAGAGAAGGAGACTCCACCACCTCTCTGTGCAGCCTGTGCCAGTGCTCCATCACTGCACTGTGAAGAAGTTCCCACACACATTTGTGTGGAACTTCCTATGCTTCAATTTGTGGTCATTGACATTCATGCTATCAACATGCACCTCTGAGAAGAGTCCGGTATATATAACCTGTGATAATTTATCTCTGATATTAACATGCATCATCTCTAATAATTATATACATACTCTGCTCAGTACTGTTCTTTGAATGAAAAAGACACACAAGGCAGAAAACTTCATACTGCATATGACAAAAAAAAAAAAAAAAAGAGTGAATAAGGGATAAGGTACTACATGAATTTGACTGAGAAAGCTTATTTGCAAAAGCAGCCATTTGAGCAGATGAATTGCAAGGACTTCATATAATGGCAGAACTGTCTGATTACAGAAAACCTGAGAACAATTTACTCATGGACAATTGAATTTCAAGGTTCCAGGACTATTTGAGCACCAGCAAGGGAGACAGAAAAGACAGATTATGAATTATTGCCACCCAGATCTTATTTTACACTCTTGGAAATAAGTGGTAACACACCTATTAACATCCCTGGAAATAGAACCAGAAGCCATTGAAGACATGTATTGATCCATATTCCACCTGCTAGATGATTCATCATCTTCCTCTTGAACAGCAACGAAAAGAAGGCATTTATGTAAATTACACAACCTGATTAGAAGAATGAAAAGATTTTTCATTTTAAGAAGTCCATTTCTCTTCAGTATCTGGAGTCTCAAAGAAAGTGAATTAACATAAAATAACAAGCTAAAAGAGTTCACAGCCTTTTCAGTCATTATTTATATCCAGTGCATGTTACTTGACTGCACTGGAGTTTCCCAGATGTATGTTAGGATAATTATGGGGAAAAAGATCTAATTGTACAGTGCAAGCTTAAGCTGACAGATAACAGGTTGCTAAGTATAAAAGACATATATACACAGACAAACAACATGTTAAATATCTCATTACATCTTGATGCTTAGATACTGTTAGGAAGATATAAATCAGAGGGCCAATTATTCTGTTGCAATGATAATGAAACATTTAGCATCTTTATTCACGTGCATATACATTTGTGCAGCTAACAATGACTCTCCTTAGGGAAGCAGATTGGGTGACTTAATGTTGACCCCCAAGATAATGCTCCCACTTTTAAAATTTTGTGTGTAAAGGATGCATATGTTTGGGAGGGAGGACACTTCCGACAGTCAAAAAGAACAAAACAGAACAGTACAGTGCATTTTAGAGTGCTTTATTACATGAGAAAACTAGGGAAGAGAGGACTTGAGGTAAAGAAAAATGAGCTATGAGAAATGACATGCAGAATAGTGTTTCAAACAGGAGTAATACCATGGAGAGCCAGGAAATTGTCATCAGTCTTAAGCACAGACCCACTGCTCCCTTTAGAAAGGTTTCCTTATGCGTCTCTGTTCCACAATTATTTGACAGTCCAACAAATACGAGAACAAAAATTAAATGTCAGCAAATATATCAAGCTCTTCCCTTCTTCTGTATGATGCGCTTTCAAAAACTGCCAATCTAAACTATCAGTTTTTCAGCTTCAAAAATGTAACATCTTTTAGGTCTTGTAGTAGCAGATATTCCCAGTCGTAATGAAGGACTTATACTGTGACAGAAGTATGACAGCTGCTCCAAAAGTAATGCCTCCCATTTTATTATAATAGCCCATGACATCACAGTTAGATGTTGGTGACATGGCAGTAGAGGGTAAGCCTTCCCACCTGTATTTCATTACATTTTGTTGCCATGTGACAGATTGGAGCAGAGGGGCAGTCTGACAAAGTGGTATCTGACGTGGAAGTGTGTATGAAGCAAAGGCATGTCACTGAATTCCTCCATGCAGAAAAAATGGCACCTACTGGCATTCATTGATGCTTGCTGAATATTTCTGGAGACCAAAAACTGGATGTGTGCACAATGAAACAGTGGGTGGTGCATTTTAGTAGCAATGGTAGTGACAGTGGGTCACCTCCATTGGTACAGATTTTTACAAGCATGACTTGCAAACTCTTGTTTCATTGCTGGCTAAAATGGATAATGTGGTGACTATGCTAAAAAACAGTGACCCTGCAGCTGAGAATTTTCTCTGTCAAACAACGTCACTGTGTTCATTGTATCAGTTGTAGTTTCCATGGAAATAAAGAGGAGGCATTATGTTCAGGTTCCCTAGAAGGACCAGTTTCACTATTTCTAAAATTTACTTGAATGTTGTATGTCTGGTTTCCACAACTAAATTTTTTTTTCCCTCTTCTATAAATAATTATGCAAGCCTGCCACTGAGTCCTTCTTCATATTATAACAGACAAGCTAGACAACACCTTGAAACAGAAGAAAATACTTGAAATACAGAAAATGTTTCAGGAACATCAGAAGACAATGCAGTGAAGCCTGAAAAAAAGCTAGAGAAGTGAAATTAAGTGAAATGGTCTACTACTGAAATTGCATCATGAATCACAGGGGTCTACAAGAGAGAAAGAGAAATGTACTAGGAAGAAAAAAATAGCAGAGGAAACTAAAGGAGAAAATTTATTCAGCATCATTTAAATTCTGGGGAATAAGAATATGCCGTCCACCTTGGTCAGAGACCCTGATAGGCTGAAGGGGAAGGTGACCAGGAACATCATGAGACTCATCAGGGTCAAAAGCAGAAGGCAGATGCCCTGACAGCACTCAGGCTGGGCCTGGACTGCCTGGGAAGCAGATCTATGGAACAGCCCCAGGGCCCTGGTAAACAGCCAGCTAAGCACGGGCAGAAGGCCCTGAAGCAGACATGGCTGATGGCCAATAGCTGGTTGCTTGAGGAATGCAAGGGATTATAGTCTAGACTTTTCAGATCATACCTGGAACACTATACACCTATTTTGGGGCCCTGGGTGCAAGAAAGACATGAAGAAGGTGGTAAAACTTCAGAGGAGCTGCTACTCTGAAGAGAGGGCAGCTCCAGCTGATGGAGCTGTTTTAGTTCAGTCTGGCGTAGACTTGACTTTGGAAGTCCTAAAAGCAGCCTAACTGGCCCTACAGGGAGGTTGTTAAAAAAAAAAAAAAAAAAAAGGGAAACTGACATGTTCACAGTGGGGTCTTACAAGAGTAAGAGAGACTACAGGTTTAAGCAGACGCAAGAAAGAGACAGACCAATCTGAGGAGAACTATTTTCTCTATGAGGTCAGGCAGTTGAGCAGACTGCCCAAGGAGGCTGTGCAGTCTCCATCCTTAGAGACTTCAAAATTCAGCTGGATTAAATACCAGCCTGATCTGGTCATAGAATCATGGGCTCATAGAATCGTGAAGGTTAGAAAAGACCTCTAACATCATCTAGTCCAACCACCAAACTGTTGCCACCATGCCCACTAAACTTTGTCCCTCAGTGCCATATCTACACATTTCTTGAACACCTCCAAGGATGGTGACTGCACCATTTCCCTGAGCAGCCTGTTCCAATGCTTTACCATTCTTTCAGAGAAGAAACTTTTCCAAATACCCAACCTGAACTTTCTCAGGCACAATTTAAGGGCATTACCTCTTGTCTTATCATTAGTTACCTGAGAGATGAGGCCACAGCTTCCACCTCAGGAGTGTCCCCTGGGCCTCCTCTTCTCCAGACTGAACAATCCCAGTTCCCTCAGCTGCTCCTCATAAGCCTTATCTTCCAGATCCTCCACTATCTTTGTTGTCTTTCTCTAGATATGCTCCAGCTCCTCGGCACCTTGATGTCTTTCTTGTACTGAGGGACCCAAAACTGAACTCAGTATTCAAGGTAAGTATTCAGTCAAACAATAGATCCTGCTTTGAGAAGGAAGTTGGACCAGATTACCTCCTGAGGTCCCTTCCAACATGAATTATCCTTTGGTCCTGTAACTTTTGTATCCCCCTCTGAGATAACATTTGAGAATTTCCTTTCTTTTCTTTTTTTTTTTTTTTTTTTTAATATCCCTGCATTATTTCCCCCTACGCCTGGAAAACTGTGTCAGAGATAATACAATCCTGCTCACTGAACTTCAACTGTATCCTTTACTTGGCTGTAATTCTGTATTGGAAATAAAAATATTTAAAGTCCAGCTGTAATATATGTTGAAGGTCTTTCTGAGGATCAGTATAGTGTTCTGAAGTTCAATATGGTGTTGCAAAGTTTACTGCCAAAGAGAACAAAGAAAGGTAGGATATAATTCTAAGAAATGTGATGAAATCTGACAGTAAGGAAGCCTGTACCTTGAAGGACTGCAGGATGTACTGAGTATTTCAGCCAAACTAGGGAAATAACAGGGATTTCAAGGTAAGTAGGACATTTATTAAAGAGATGAGCATTGGGCAAGGATATATATATACTGGTTGTGTCTCTTAAATAATAATAATAACCTTTTAATAAATGAAATATTAAATGGTTAGACTATCTGTTGTGATACATAGAAATTATACAATAATATGATAACACAATTTGCACCAATTGGTGTCTCAGAGTTCTTGTATGACATTCAGTGTGGAAGGGTTATAATAAATAGCTAAGTACAATGGATTATAATATTGCAGATGTATTGCACTTCTGCTTCCTTAACCTTTTTTTTCTTTTTAATATTCTTTACTATCATTTTATCTATAATGAACAAGGAAGAAACTTCAAGGAGATGAGTGTAGATTTGTCTGCTTTTCATTGATTATTAAGAGAAATAAAATATGAAAAATCAGAGACAAATCATTAAATTCAATAACAAAGCAATGCAAAAGAGAAAGGGGAAGACATCTGTTTCATGCAGGATATATATATAGTGCTGAACACTAGGGGTTTTTCCCCTGTAGCTCTGCAGATCAGGTCACTGGAGGAGAAAAGGATTACAGGAACATTTGCAGTGGGATATAGTATTATTTCAGTTTGAAACTGATGAATTGAAGCACTGATGAAAATGAAGAGTGCTACAAATCACTGCTGTTGAACCCTTTTTGATCAAAGAGAGAAACTGACAATTGAAAAGAAACTAGCTACTTTCTAGAAATATATTGCTACCATTTAGCTTGAAAGCTCTTTTTGTGAGTCACTCCATCTCTTCTGTAAATAGTCATTATTAGGATGGTTTGAACAAAAACTGCTGATTCTGATAACCCTGAACTTCATGAAAGTCCAAATTTCATATTAGAACTTTGCAGCTCAAATATAAATGTATGAAGTATATCTTCAAGACTTAAATTAATTAAATGCTGCAATTGTCTTATAAACTACACGGAAATTGAGGTACCATGGAATAGAATAAAATTCTTAATGGCTACTATACAGTAGTTTCATCTCTGAGTAGGCACGGAACAGAGAAAATCTAGGTATGAAACATACCTAATCAGTCAGTTCCAGGAACAGCCTTCACAGAATTTGCATACATAGGTACATAGTCATTTAAATAGTCATGAGAGTCATGGAAAAAAAAATTGTATTTATGCTCAGATTTCCAGTTCCAAATGAATATAATCAAAAAAATGTCAGGCAGAAGGGGCAGACAGACTATCCCTAGTGCTTGTTTGTTGATCTCCAGCTCCGATCACTCTACCTTCTAGAAGTAGTTGCTCTCTTTTACAAACATAAATTCATGAGCGTTGAGTAGTGGGTGTCCCAATTATAGATCGGGTTGCATGGGATGGAGACTGTGTGGTCTGACTCAGCATCTCCAAGATCATCCAGAATAATTGGAGACATTGGGCTCAAGATGAAGGACAGTGTCAGGCCATGGATATGTGTGAAACCTTGGGCCAGTTGCCAGGGCCAGGTTTCCTGAAGACGTGTACCCAGTGAGGTTTGTGTTTGCTGTGATTAGACTGTACCATGGGAGACTACTGTCTTACTTGGGGGCATTATCTGGCTCTGCTGCAGATAAACTTCTCAGTGCTACTGCTTTGTTGGCTGGTCACTGTCTGAGATTGTCAGTCATGATAACAAGTCACCTTTCCCGAAGGCAGAGGTTGGTCAGAACACAAAAAGTTAGTGAGCAGCATGGTTATTCCTGTATGTGGTAAGAAAATAGATGCATTAATATGTTTCTAAAATACAGACATTAAGTATATATTATAGTAAAATATTAATAAAATATTATTTATATACTGTAGGTATTATATACATATTAATAATTATAAAATGCTGACACTCCTTACACATGCTGCTATGTACATTAAAAGTTGGCTTATATTTTTAACTTCATTTTGATTAATGACTTAATGTGTATTTGTAAAAATTGTCTTTCACCTACTCATTGACTACATAGAGATATTTTACAAGGAGCTTCTGGATTCTACTTCATCTAATGCAAGCATTACTACAGTAATGCAAGCATACAGCCTTTTGCTCTCATTGGGAAATGAAATGCTAAGAGGATTAATATTGGCAAAAATAAAGAAGAAAATACATGTGGAGCTCATCAGTGATAACATCTGTTTAAAACAACATAAATTTTATGGGTATTTAGAAAATTGGAAATTCAAATTAATATTTATTTTTTTAGAAATTTTCCAGTTTACAAGATCTTTTGAAATACCCTACATAGTTACCTAATAATGTTTTCCTAGTAAGAACAAGGCTTAGAAGAAAAGGTTATACTTTTATACTCACCAAGACAGCTGGATTTATCAACTCTGAGGGACTCACGTTCTCATTCAGAAGCTGGTGATTTCAATCTAAGTACAGTTTGACAACTATTGTTGTGAGTTAAAATAACACTAGCAGTTAGACTTGGACATGAGTCTAACAAGATAAAAACATTGTTGGCATCTAAGAAGCAAGAGATAATGTTGGAAAGGAATGGGTGAGAATGTTTATAGTTCCACTTACACAGTAAGACAGACAGGCAATCACTGCTGGTGAAATGAAGGATTTAGTAGGTAGTGAGGAACACGTCATCAGACTAAAACTACTGAATCCACGATTTCAGGACTAGGGACTTCTTCCTGTCTTAGCTGATGAAATTAGTTAGTAGATAAGTTAGTAGCACAAATACTTTACATACTTTAGTTTCCTTGCATTCTTAATATTTTCTAAGATATGCAGGTAGAATTTAGAGGTAGAGATGAACAGATATATAGATGCAGATTCAGGGAGACATATAACCTCCGTTTCTTTAGGCATAGTATATTTTCTATAGTAGCCACACTACATAAGAAAAGCTTTGCCAGTATGACAGTTTAAGGCTTTGATTTTCTTCTGGTAAGTAAATTGCCTACATTTCATTTCTACAAGCTTCTACAGAAAAATAATCAGCTTTTTATCAAACAGAGCTTTCACACGGTCTGAGGCACTGCAGATTTTCAAACTTTATAATGCAACTGGTAAGAAAACCATTCTAATCTTTTTTTTTTTTTCCAGTAATTGTCCTTGCTACTTCAAGGTTTTTCACTTAGTAGAAAAGGCAACGTCTAAACTGATTTACTTAACAACGGTAAGAGATATCTTCCGGGCAGAAAATATAACTGCTTAATGTTAAAAATATTGCTGGAGCATAGGAGACAGAATCAGTTATTAAAAGCCAACATACAAGAGTCAATGCATACTAGTCTCTAAAAATGAAGAGGTGAAAAACAATCACAGAAGGAGAAGTGGCATCTAGTGATGGAAATGGAGGATGGACTACGCCTCAGAAAACCAAGAGATCCAGTGCTCATGTGGTGAAAGGGGCTATACACCAAAACAGTCTCCAGAAACTGTGATTTTATTTTGCCAACATCCAGGCATGAATATGGATTTTGCTTACTTTTATCAATAGGAAGCTCGAGTCACATACCAGTAGCTAGTGTAAGACTATTCTGGATGGATAATACCTATACTCACCATGTCTTTACATCTTCTCAAAGCATTTTTTAGTAGCTGTGGTCAGAGAACACAAACCCTTCCTAAGAGCTATTGTGGCTCTCCATGCTATTCTAAGTACTTATCTGATTGATTCTGTGGCATGAGTTGATAGAGATTGTAGATTTACAGGATGAGATGTTAATAGATGGGCACGGGAATGGATTTTTTAATCGGCAAAAGTGCAGAGTTGCTTTCCAAACATTATAACTCTTTGTATGGCTTTTAGGGAACCACATGACCCACACGAGTCCCTGGCAGATCAAACAACTGCAACTCTAAATCTATTCTAAAAATGAAAAGATATTTATTCAAAATGGAGAATTTATCAACAAGCATTTGGAAATTTACTGAAAGCTTCCAACTGTGGCAACTTGGCAACACAACACATTTTGGCATTTTATTCTCTCTGTACATATGTTTAACTCACTTAAATGTCATTGAGAATGAAGATACACATTCATCAACACAGTCTACCACTATAGGACCAAATTTATCATCTCTTACCTAAGATGTAGTCCCATGAAATTATTGGATGCACTGAAATAGTCAAGGAGTCAGTGAGCACACCTTTTCAGTAAGCAGCGTGGGTTTATCTCAAACATTGTTCCCTAAGGGTAAAGAGACTTTAAGGATAATAATCTGATGCCATGACTCCAGCTTAATTTTTTTTTTTTGCATTTATTTACCTAAATTCTTTTGGATTTTGACTTAGACAGCCCTGTATTTCTCTTTACTCTTCCTTTAGCCCCAGTAGCTTCTACCATCATCTCCGAGAACCCTCTGATTACTTGGGATTATTTTTTTATGACAAGAACTAAAAAAAGACAGTTGCAGATCCTTTAAATTTTTTCTTTCCAGGCTCCCAAAACAGAAATCTTCCAGCTTTTAACCAATGTGTATTTTTTCTGCTGCTAATAATAATTTCTTTAACATCCTAATGAAAACAACGAAAAAATAATTGATTGCATTTAAAATATTTTTGGTCAACTTTTCTCAAGGTATATTTCAGTTTCCCGTATGTGAATAGGGATCTTTTTTCTAAGTCAGACACTATAATACAGGTTCTCAACTTGGCACCTGCTCTATTAGCAGACATTACGCAGCCATGTACAGACTGTTAGCAGCTTCTAAAGATAGATCTGCTGCTTAGCAGCAGATCAGTCCTTTAAACTATATATGAAATACTGCTATAGTGTAAGAGTCCTCCATTTTCAAACTGCTTAAATAAAAACATTTCTGACTTTCATTGGAAGTGGTGAATAAAAGTGCCTGCATATGACTTTACAGACAATGGGTCATTCTTTTAGCTGCTGATGATGAATAACAGCATAACATGCTGTTTTAAAGTCTCACGGAAACTTAATAGTTATCTGGCCAAATGTATCCATTTATATTTGTCAGTCTTTGCATCTTTAAACTGAAAACTTATTATAAATCTATGCTAGTACTATTTATTGCGGGAGATATAAGTGTAAGACTGTGATTAAAGGAAATTCTACAGAAAGATTTTTTTAAAGCAATGATATATGCCTTTTTTTTTTTTTTTCTTCAGTATAATCTATCCTTCCACTTCAATACACCGAGCTAATAAATGCTTTATTTTTTCCTCTTAAACTCTTCCAAACAGGTGAATAGAAAGGATTAATCCACATTTGTCATGAGATTACCAACAAAGAGACACAGAAAGAAACAAGTACCTGAACCATTATTAGAAATGAAACAATATCACTTCAGTCAGTGCACTTGTACTATTTGCAGTTATATATGTGGACATATTATACCCCTGGTGTTTCATCAAACATGACCCACAATGTGGTGATCTCTATTCAACAAAAACAACTCACATTTAAGATAGTTAAGAGTGAGCTGATATACAGGATTATCATTATTCACACAGTGTAAGATTTTCCAGTAAAGAGCAAGCATCACTGCTTCACTGCTTCCATATTTTGTTTTCCCATACTTACATAATATAAATCTGATCTAATATCCACAAAATGCAGTATTTACAGTACTGCAAGTGTAGATAGGCACTGGAGACAAAGATGTTAAGAATATGTTTGATTCCAAAAAATTTGGATGTGACAAACATTTTTTTATTAATGAATAAATGTCAAAAAAGAAAAATATTCCTACAAATGTACAGAAATTTATGAATAAAACTGCAAATTATTTGATCTGGACAAAACCTTTAGTTATAGTTAGAATATGCTGGCTTGAGTTTTACAACTGTAAGACATCCTGAGCCTTCACTCAGGGCGTGTAATGGTAATGGACAGAGTACCAGTTTCATTCTAGAATTCTAACTCATGACTGCACAGTAATTGATGCTTTGTATACAATTTTGTCACTGGAAAAGAAAAACACCAAAAGGTAACATTAACTTTGCAATAATCAGTTTTGAAACATTTTACACAGTGGTCTAGCAAGTAGCCAAGTGGTTTCCGTAGTGATTACTTGGTTTTTGTTGCTGTTTTTCATGATGTTGTTGTTGTTGGATTTTTATTTTTTTTTAATATATAGAATAAAGTTTTAATAAATACTTAAATAAATACTTTAAAATACTTTGAAAACAGGTTGCTCTGAATTGGCTACATTTCACCCAGTTTGGGATAAATTTTGCTATAGCACTAAAGTAACTATTACAAGCTCAGAGGCCTACAGCCCAGAAGATGAGAAATACTCTATTTACTTAAATTTATATTATTATAAGTTTATTTTCTATTACGGAAAATAAAGCAAATTCTCCCTTTCTTGCAAAGTACGTGTTGTGTGAAAGTAGTCTGAATGCTGTGATCTCAGTTCTGTTCTTTCATAACTCTGGAGTGAGGAGATCCTGTAGGAACCAAGAGGATGGGACGCCATGAAGTAATGCAGTAGTCACAGGAACATAGCACTTGGCAAAACCATACAAACATTTCCACAGAGTGACAAATTTGAACCGTTTGATTTCCGCTATTTTGGTGAAACTTCTTCTGAGTTGACAGGAAACAACTCTGACTTTAAGCTCCTTCTTTAGATGTTACTGTAAGGTAGCGTGTGACCTTTTAGGATATTTATGATGTGAAAAGAACTGCCTTTAAAATTATAATCCTTCAACTGTCAGCACATCCTTGCAAAGTTCAATAGATTCATAAATAATGGAAGTTAATATTCCACTACAATACTTATGTAAATTACAGAGGCAGATATATGTGGGCTGGAAATACAAACAATATTTTTTTTCCATTAGTATTACTTCAGGCTCAAAAGAGACAAAATTCCAGAAGTCATAAGCAGAATAAAATTTGCAATCCTGTTGCTAATAACTTTTTCATTTTAAGGAAGTTCAGTTTTCCATTTTCCAGTACACTGATTTAGTCCTTTTGGCAGCCACCCAGTTTCAAATGTAAAATAAAGCTTTGATGCTGCAGTAACGTTTCCAGCCTCATCTTTATCTCCATTGTATTGCAAATATTTATCCTTTGCTCTCATGCAGCCTCCCACTCAGAACAGTCTGCCAATCTTTCTAAAAGCTTAGGTCAGTAGATTCCTCTTAACACAGCAAAGCTTTCTTGGAAACAGGAAAAGCCACACAACAGTAAGAGTATCATCAACCTTTTGGCTATGGTTCTACATATCTAAATGGTTATGACTACTACTAATATAATCATTGGTTCAGTAACACATAGGTGATTATGGTGAGGGAAGTAGGTTAAACTCCCATACTCACTGGTGATTTTTGTGTGGGGGTTTTGTCTCAGGTAGGATTTAAAAAGTAATGTTTGCATATATTAGTTAGCATTTACTAACATCTTCCTTTTATCCTTTCTTTTCAGAGTTGGGAACTGGACCAGTAAATTTCAGGCTCCCTATCAAATGAAAGATTTGTTTATCCAGAATTAAAGCTCTGTAACTTCTAAGCTCCTGCCTTTCCCTAAATTGTGTTCAGCATACCACGAGGTATTTCAAAATAGTATCTAGAAAAACTACCATAGAAAAAAGCAGCAGCATGCCTAGCACATTTATCAAGCAACAAGCCAGCTGTACTCAGTAGGAAAATAGTAGACATCTGCCTTGCTCTTTAGAGCTGTAGAGAGTATTTCCTTCATTTCTTTCAAGAATTACTATTTTTTTTTTTTTTCATCAGAAGCACTATCTGAAAAGGGGTGGAATTCACACTGCACTCTACAGTTCCTACTGCAGATTTTCAAGGGAAGTTTCGTCTCAGAACTGCTCATTCACTGTCTTTTCATAGTTCATGGAGAAAGAGAGAGGCAGGCATCTCTGGCAGCAGATTTGTCCTGTTATATGACAGTAGCCTAATACGGACAGAAAACTTTGACATCTGTTGCTGCTATAGAAGAAAAGAAAAAGCAAAGCTAAATGAAGATCACTGCTGCAGTCAGAAGTGGACAAGCTGTGTTTACTCAAATCCAGCCTTGCCCAAAACGTTTACTCCTCCGTTCATTTTCCCAAGGAGGAAAGCAAATGAGTATCACTGAACATAGGTTAGAGTAGGCTGAGTATATTATTTAGCTTTCATGGCCTCTTTAACAGATTATCCAGACTCCTTCACCAAAATTTATCGCTAGCCTTGATTTTGAAATGGACTGGTAAGGATTTAGGGTGTTGAAAATCTCAAGGAATCCTCTTTCAAGAATTATATAGATGCATGGGGCTTTTTTTAGTTTTCCATTTTTGAACATTCACCATGGACAGTTTTAACTAAACTTAGAATAGCTTGAACATCACTCAAAAAAGCTGTTATACGGTGACTTCAGTGCTCAGTTACATTTTGAGTCACTGCCTGTTTCAGACAAAACACATTTCAAAAGAATATCTATTTCCTTTGCTAAACTCAGCCAAGTGCAATTTAAAATCTTCTTTAGGCTCTAAATAATCAATTTTATACACAGTGAAAAACTTTTCTTTTAATCTTTTATACTGTTCAGAGAAGGCCACGGTTTCCTGTTTCAAGATTTTCCAGGAATGGACAACACTTTCCACCCCTCAATATTTTAACTTGTGCCTGTTTATAACGTGCTAAAACAAATTCTCTGCAGCTTGAAATTAGTCACCAATCTTGAGTCTGCCCCACAAGGACAAATGTTCAAAAAAATCAATGTTTGAAAATTTGGGAAAAAAAGCAAGTCTGGCAAAGCAAACAAACAAAATATATAACTGTATACACCTGTGTGTTTTTGTTCTGACCTGAATAACAAACATGGTAAGCCCTATAATATTTTACTCCACAACATATTAAAACAATTAGTTTTGTGGTTTTACATGGGAGAAGTCTACCTCAGACTCCTAGACCACATTTAAGAAGGTTTACTTCGCAAAGAGGTACAAAAAATGCTGAGGGATTAATTGTATGTCCATAAGCTAAAAAATAAGGGAGGGAGGAATAAAGAATGTTTTTCTTTTAGTCGGATATCACTGTTTCCTCATGGTTTCCTTCATTTTTATTAATCTGTTCATTTTTCATTTTCATTTTCATATCAGTCACTGCTTCAAGGAAAGTTTTAAAAATATTTTGGAGTTCCTTTTATACAG
This sequence comes from Oreortyx pictus, assembly GCA_036925125.1. Taxonomy (NCBI): domain Eukaryota; kingdom Metazoa; phylum Chordata; class Aves; order Galliformes; family Odontophoridae; genus Oreortyx; species Oreortyx pictus. Next base: position 123,841,235 of record JAUPFR010000001.1, on the reverse strand, counting down.
AATTATTAGCTACATTTCTTATTATACACACCTCCTTATTCTAAGAATTGTGCAAAAACAGGATTTCTTATTTTCTGTTTTGCTCATGTTTTGGGAGTTTGGACAGGAGTCTATATTTTCTCTCCAATCATTAAGGTGTTTCTGATTTATTATGTGCTCAGTCCCTATGAAAATCTATTCTTCTGGACACACCTGCATTGCTGTGCAGTCCAAGATAAGACGGTGCCTAGACACAGTACATGAGAAGAACCAGAGTACCAGGGCCAGGTCTGGAGAGCATCCCTTGTCATTTTTGTGGGAAACCTTTCGATATTGCTCCAATGATATATAAAGCACAGAAGATGTGCATGCACCCTGGAAGGACTATGGGCTCCAGCTGTCCCATCTTCACTATGACCTTCAGTTTTCTTTGGGAAAGAGCCCTAATGTCACCTGCCACAAAGGTAGATAACATTCCTGAACCCTGAGAAGGGCAAGTTTCAGGATAAACCTCACAATAAACTTTGGCACAACTAGTATAGGCACAAGCACAGTGTCACAAGTTTGAACAGTTCCAAAAGTAACCTGTAAGTGCCACATATTTTCCATATACATTTCGTATAATACTGCACGCCTCAATTGAATCTCATGGGAGTTAATGATTGGAAAACACTCTGAAGCTTTAGAAATTTAAAAAGCTTTTAGGAAAAGAAAAAAAAAAGAAAAAAGACAAAGAAAAGAAAGAACTTTGTGCAGAATGTCAAACTTAAAATCTTCACTCTCCTTTTGAAGGGAATGTGGGTGGAGGGAGGCATTTCATGAAGCTGATGTTCTGGAACTTCACTGACTGACTGACATTCAACCTCTGACTCTTCAGTGTTAGTTAAATTAGACTGTGAAACCTTTCTCTGCACCTAACTCTGGGCATAGTTGCACAGACTCTGTAAGCTTTTGCCATGCTTTTGACAACTGTAGACTCTTCCAATATGTCCATATGTAAGAGAGCTTGTTTTTGCAAAACAAGTTTTTCACCGCAGGATTAAAAGTTTTCTCAGTTTCTTGAAAAATTATTTTCTCCCTGCTTCCTTTAGAAAAGGATTAGCCAGAACTCCATCCTTCTTGACATCTAAAACAAGGCAAAGCACTCTTCAGTTGCTGTCATGCTTTTATACAAGAAGAGCCTAATTCTTCTGTTTGTTATTACATCATTTATTTTTCTTTTCAGATGTGGCTGAAATGTCATGAGACTCTGATGCAAGCAGGAGAACTGCTGTCTCAAGGTGAGTGCTCAGTTTATGCAGAGCCTGCCCTTTATGGTCCTAATCACTCCACTATAACTGATTTGTAACTTATATCATGATATCATAAGGTCACCTGAGAAGGAAAGTTTAGTATGGTCACAGCCCAAAATAACACAGATGCAGAATAGGCATCTCTTTGTGGATTGTAATTACAGTTATTTAGCTGCACACTTGTTCATATTTGTTACTGGTAATTCCACATGGTATATTAAAATTTCCTTTTCAAAGTGAAAAATCAGATACAGAAATTGCTTTGATGTGAAGACATTGGGTTCTACTTTTTTGGTTCTGGTTCTACTTTTGGACTAAAGTGAGTTTGGTGAGAGCTGCGCTTGAATTCCAAAAAAAATTAAGCTCAGTCTTACTTTCATACTCATTTTCTATCATTAATTTTATAGTGGGAATAAACTAAAAAAAATAATAAAACAACTGCCATGGTACTTCCCTAAGAAATTACTCCCACCTAGAAACAACATTATTAGTTTGCACTGATTTGCTACAATTATTTGTTCTTAAACTCACACATAGAAGTATAATTATCTGCTGGGAACCTTCATTTACAATCAACATTAGTTACCAGGAGTTTTTGGGTTTTTTTTTGCAATAAGTGTGTAACAAAAATTGATATTTTAGTGAAGGCTGAACTTACTTCTTTCATTCTCCACAAGAATGTCCAGAGAAGGGCAGTGAAGCTGGTGAGGGGTCTGGAGCACAAGTCTTATGAGGAGCAGCTGAGGGAACTGGGATAGTTCAGTTTGTAGAAGAGGAGGCTCAGGGGAGACCTTATCTCCCTCTACAACTTCCTGAAAGAAGGCTGTAGTGAAGTGGGGGCCAGTCTCTTTTCCCAGGTAACAGCAACAGGATGAGAGGGAATGGCCTGAAGTTGCACCAGTGGAGGCTCAGGCTGGACATTAGGAAAAATTTCTTCTCAGAATGAGTGTTGAGGTATTGAAACAAGTGTTCAAGTAAAGTGTAGATGTCTCACTGAATGACATGGTCTACAGCAGTCATAGGCCTGGGTTGATGACTGGACTAAATGATCTTAGTGGTCTTTCCAACCTTAATGATTCTATAATTCTATGGTTCTGTGAAATTTATGTGAAAAAGGAACTGTTTAGTTTTTCTGCAAATTGACAGATAATCTTGTAGTACCTAGAGAAGCAGAGTTAGATCTAGGCAGTACTGCATCTATGCTACAATCAACATAGAGCAAAAGAGATAAACTGGCTAAGTGTTGTCAAACCACTGTTGTGCTGCATGTTTCCCCATTACTTACAAGACCATGCAATATGCTATGGCCACCCAGTTGCAGTTTCATAGCCACAATTCCTCAGCAAGGAATCTATGATTACTGCACAGGACATACTTCCCTTTAAAAAATAAGATTTTCTGTGCTTTATGTGAAAAATTAAGATATTCAGTGCTTTGTGTGGAACCCTCTACCTTTATACCCTCAGACTGAGTTTCCTGCTCTGTGCAACACTTCTATTAAAGACTGGATCTACCAAATATCCTTCTGAACAAGAAATAAATGCATTTTTTTAACTGGAAGGAAATAAAACAATAGCAAGGAAAGAAAGTACTAAGAAGAGGTAATAGAAAAATTAGGAAATTTCAGGAGACTGCAGCAGTCACACATGCAAAGTAAATCTTTCAGTGCGTGTATAAACAGACACCATCTGTGTCTACTGTCTTTCTAATCATTCGTAAATAAAAAGAGTTAATTATGCACAAAGAAAAGTGAAAGTAGACTAAGAAGGAAAAAAAAAATGTCTGTATGCAATCAAATCAAATAAAATCTCACACATTCCAAAACACATTTGACTCAGGAAGACAGAGACCATTAAGGATATTCCTACTGAGTTGCCATGGAAGTCTCAAAAAGCAGAGAACCTGCTGTATAAAATTAGGGGATTTCACAAGGGTGCCTCTTCAAAAAAAAAAAAAAAGAAAGAAAGAAAGAAAGAAAAAAGAATAACTGAAGTTACTTATTAGAGTAACAAGCCACATGCATATGCAAAAAAAGATTTCTGCTCTGGATTACACTCTGTGAAACACAGAGATTCTGAGTGCCTGAAAACTGCAGCCAAAGCAAGCCTGCCATTATAAAATGAGATGACAACCCTGTTTTGTGTGAGCTGGAAACTACAAAATTTCATTTCAGGATGTCCATGAATTTAAATGAACATGGTGTTGTTCTTGTCATCTCTGGAGAAAATATAGATCTTTTTTCTTCCAAAAAGAAGACAAACAGCAAACCAGGACAACACACCAGAAATATTCTCCAGTTTCAGTATCTCAATGTCATACAGACCATGAAACAAAGATACAACTGCTAAAATTGTCATACAACACATCTTCAAACAAAAGCAGTGTTTTGGAGGTGCTAAAAAAGCTATATGCTTTTTAGTTTAATCAAAACAAAAAATAAGGAGGAATAGTTCTAAGTTTGTTGCCTGAAGTCACAGGATGTACTCCCCAGTCTGTTAGGAAACAAAAGCAAAGGTGAACAAAAAATCAGCACTGCTCACAGCATATACACACTTTCTTAAAAACAAATGTGCATCACACAGAAAATAAAAGCAAAAATTTGTGGTAACGACAAGCAGCTCACGTTTAAAAATCATTATGCCAATGGAAATGGTTGATCGTACAACAGGCTTATCTTGTTTGGTATTTTAATTGTAAAAATAGAATCTCAAACTCTGTTAGCAACTCATATTGGAATGCTTGAGTTTAATTTACAAGATACAGTTCAAATAGTGTTTATAAACTGGAAGACAGTTCTCCTAATGGCTTGGCAGACCACATATATATGATGCATTTATTTCCTTGGTATCATTACCAGTACGATACTCCAAAACATCCACTTTTTGTACAGTCGTACAGGAGACTGCTATGTGGAAAAGATACCGTAGAATGTGAAGCACGAGTAAACAGTTTTGTGAATATCAGTGACATTTCATCCTAGGGTTCTGGTGCATGATATGCAGCAACTTGGGTCAGGGAATAACTGCTAACATGATGGTTATATAATTAAGACTACATCGAGGCAGGTGAATGATACTCTTTTTTCTTTTTCTTTTTGTTGCACTGTACAATAGCTCATAAATATTCAGACAATAAAATACTTGAATGGAAGAGATGACTAATATTGTGCTACTTCTGAGATAACGAAGAGTCTTGTTGTGACATGCCTGAATGTTTTCTTTCTGACAACCTTAAAGAACCTATTGCAAAACCCAGAAAGAACAAGAATGAATTGTATTAATACTTACATTAACTGAATTCTCTGTCTTAGAAAACTAGTTATTGCTGGTGCCAAGATGAGCAGGAGAGTGCAATTATTGACTGGTTCCAGTGGCTAAGTAGGAAAATGTGTTCTTTCACACAAGAGACTTGATTATTTTAAAGTTCCGTATTTTTCAGAAGGCAAGGACCTGAACTGCAGTCCAGCAGTGCTCTGAGAGTATAACACTGCAGTGTTTCACAAACAAGTTTGACCTTCGTGGACTAGAAATAAACTTCCATCAATCAGCTCAGGTTGCCAGGGCTGGTTGGGCTCCTTACATCGGCACAGACGATTGCTTTCTGCAACAGACTACCTGCTGATGCCTAAGAGAGCTGAAATGATGCTTTAGCACTTCATGGCATCAGTCTGAAATGACACCTTTTTTCTGGTTAGAAAAACTGACAGTGTCTTTAACTTGAAAGGAGAAGAAGTTTTGAACTGTGTTGTAATATAAGGGAGTTTAGCACATTTGGACAGGAGCTTAAAAAGACATAAGAACCACCATTCCCTTATGTTGGTTCAACAGATAACATTATTTTCTCCATCTTACATTTAAGGATTGGAAGGGAGATTAGAAGTCTGGATGTGACTTCCATGCAGGAAAATTTACTGTGATTAAATTTATTGTTTTAATAATGAATTGTCAGAATTCTGCCTACTTTTAGTATTAATATTATATTGGATGAAGTGCCTTGGTAGTCTCATAATTTAACTTCTGTATACAACTCAATTAGAAAACTGAAAAGGCCCTGCCTTGAAAGATCTACAACCTTGTGTTCTGTCAAATGATTTGCAACAGCGGAATTAGAGAGCAGTTAGATTTCATTATGACTAGTGAATTGGATTGCTATATTGACTCCAGACATTAACTTCAGCAGATGGTACTAAAAGTTCTGCTAAACTCAACCAAACAACCTTACTGGATCATCCTTATTTTAGTCTCTTTAAGGCCTAAGACACTTGCAAAACAACTAGCTCTCATGATTGTAGCATTATAAAAAGTGCACATATGCCCACATATACATGCACAGCACAAAGGTGAACAAAAAGGTGTAAAAAAAAAGGTTTTTTTTCTGGGGAAAAAAAAGTAAAAAGTGAATGAAAAGAGGAAAAATTCATTCAGACTTAATTAATACTTCTAAGTTGAGAATTTGAAAGTCAGTTCTCTTGTCATCAATCTTCAAATTTTGCAGATTTGTTCTTTGGCACAAGTAGGCGGGCCTTTTGTCCCAGAATAGCACCGGATGAGAAACAGAGACATTACAGAGTAACTTGACAGAAATGACCCCACAGTTATGCAATTACATCTGTCTGCAGATGGCAAGGTGATAAATAAAAAATCCTGGAGAAGCAAAACAATTTTTTTAAAGATACCTGAAAATGTCAAAGACTTTACATAATACAGGGCTTTTCACCCCTAAAGCTCATACTAAGCTTCAGTCTGTCATAGCTATTCTTAAGGCAGCATATGTTTTCTTTGTAAACAAACTCACAGCACAGCAGCAGCCTCAACCTTTGCAGTCAGTCTGCTACCAGTGTCTATTTACCACATATGTATAAATAAAGCAGACACAATGCCCTGCCTAGGACTGTCTTGGAAGCAGTCACAGTTTCAGCCAACTAAAAACAGTTTTTCCACTTTCACACTCTCAGAATCATTAATAACAACTTGCAAAACCTTATTTCTGCCCAAATGAGGGAAAACCACCATTCAGAACTCCAAAAGGTTCATAAGCCAGCTTTATAGTACTGTCAGGAATAGTTTCACTTGCACCCAAAGTTCAAACTCCAAGGATATTTCAGTAGGCAAGGAGAAAGCCTTTCAGATCTGCGCAGTCCCTAGGCAGTGTTAGCAAATATTCTAAATCTCTAGTTTTAAAGGCTTGAGAGCCACTTAGGCATTCTAGCTAACAGGTACCAGGCCATTAGAAAGGTATTCAATTATCAAAGCTAACCTATAATTGCATTTATATTTGCTCTGTGTATTTACCTCCTTTAGGAGACTAGTTGATACCCTGGTTTGAAATCTTGTTCAGTAAATGCAAATGTGTGCCTGGGGAGGGGCGTGAAGTTATTTTAACTGCTCCCCTTGCCTAGTAATTAGAGTGTAAAGTGCAGTGACATGGAACAGGTAAACCCAGGTTACTCTGCCTCCACGAAGGCATCAAATCCAAATAAAGGTGAATGTGATGAAAGTTTTGAAGTTTCCGTGTTTGCAAAAATATCACAGAGATAAGCTGGTAGTATCTCTGCCAAGATGCTTAGGGCCAACATGAAGGCTGGCATGCACAAATGCTGAGTGTTAGAGATATTTCCTCTCCGGCACACATAAGATGGAGCAAGAACCAGAAGAGTTATTTATTGCTCCTGCTTTGAGCAAGTCCAAACAGAACTCCCAATCTGTTGAACAAAGTGTAGAAAGTGAAACCGAAATGTAGGTCTGTGCTTAATCTAATGAAATACTTATTGTTTTCCCTGTATTTCCCTATACAAACACCAGTTCTAGAAATTGAGCCAATGTAGAACAGAGCAACACTTGTGTCTTAGCCTGCAGTTCTCCGGCCAACATAAAGCAGAAAGTTTTGGTAGTCTTCCAGGATATAAAACACAATACAGTACTTAATATTTGTGGGCTAATACACAAAAACAGCTTAGAAACTTGCATAAAAGCAGGCAGCAAAAACAGTTATCCAGAGCTGGGCACTCAGGGTTGGTGTACAAGGTGCAAGCATGAACAACACATGAACTGCGGGCCCTGTTCAGTCCTTGTGGAGGGCAGGAACACACTAACCACAGGGTTAGTATAGCACATTTGCACTAACCGTCATTAAAAGATTCAGAAGTGCTATATGCCAATGACAAAGCTAATGACAGCTATACTGTGTTATCAGACTGCTGTGCTCTATTTTGTACAAAACAGCAGCAAGATGGAAAAAAAAATCAAGGAAGCTGTTCTCCGCTGCAGATTAAGGGACACAGTTTTCTTAATTTCTTCACTTACTGGCATTTCACATTTCAGCATGAGGCACATGCAGCTGAATTGGACAAGGAGTTGATAGAGCAATGCAATTGTCAACTCACCTTCAGGCCAATGAGCAGCAATGATAGCTGGCAATTTTTCAGTACATATTAGCAGTAAATTAAAAAAAGGAAAAAAGAAAGGATGTGCTTTAGGAACCAATGAATGTTTTCAATGTTCTCATGCATTATGATAGTTTTAGGTGGACAGTTAAAAGTGAAAAGGCAAAAATCCCCCTATGTGAATGCTAGGACTTTCACTCTCATTGAGAATATTGTCTGGCTACAAACTACAGGAGTGGTTGTTATTTATTAGTATGTTTTCTGTGTGTGAGTGTGTTTTCCTATTCAGTGTGGAATAAGAGCCATAAATTATGACATTAAACCAAAACCTTTGAAATGGCCTTGAAAGCAAAGGGATTCAACAGTACACACAGTGCATAATGTATTTGCCAAACATTCTATTTTTAACACTTTTAAGCTATTTTAATACCACTCCACTTGGGAAAGAAATCAGACTCCCTTTAACTGTTAAGAATACATTACTCTATCCTTTGAACCTTGTGCTTTGCTTCCTAATCACCAAATGTCATGCATGGATAAAGGGTATTGATTGTGCCTTTGTTTTTTGTAGTCAAACCACAGAGTTAATTAATCTGCATAGTATATTTAGGAAGACAATCAGTTATTCGAATGTAAAGAAGGCAGACAAAATTAAACTGAAGAGTATTTTAGCCAACGAGTCCATAGGTAGTGTGTATTCACAAGATTTTCATGTGGTTGCGATTCAAAAAAGTAAAAATTTGAACTTATTGGAGGCTTCCCGGCGATGCTGATTTTGTGTTTTACCTGCCTTGCAATTCAGGCAAATAACTGGTTTATCAAACTTTCTAGGGCCTTGACATTTATTTCAAATAATAATAATAATAAAAATAAAAACCAAGACTACATTTGGGACTGCTGATATGAATGTATACACACTTAATTTCCTCAAATACAATCTGAGATAGAGAGAGAGAAACATGCAGGTGGTAATCCTGTTTTAGCACTGTGTTTGCTGTCTAAGTACAACGTGTCTGTGGTGACGCATAAATAGACAGGGCCAGTCTAGCTGAAGTGCCAACATTTGCTGGTGTTAACACATGCCTGGGCATGGTGGAGTGGGCAGGACTGGGCCCAGAGCAGCATGGCCCAGAGGCAGCACAGCACAGTGAGGTCCCTGCTTGACCTTGGGCTACACGAGGTGTTGAAATACTTCAGGGATCGTGCAGAGGCTTCCCCTCCAGCACACCTCATCTGGGATCTCTTCTCACAAGCCCAATGCCACACCAGGCTGGGACAAGGTGTGAGGGAGGAAATTGGCCTCTGGTGCTCCCTGAAGGGTAGAGGGCCCCAAGTGAGTTAAGTATGTGAATGCTGCCTTCAAGGAAGCACTGCATGCCTATCAGAGAGAAGGACAGTGAAGATAAATGCATTAAAGACGTTCACTTACTGCAGTGCTGGTGGCTATGTAAGCCAAAGATGGCTGTATAGATTACGCACCATAAAGCCCTTCAGCAACGATTAGTCTGCGACTGTTGCTTCTGCTGTGATCATAATCATCTCACTACTGCCGTGTACCACCTGTTCTTCAGTTGTTTCCCAGATTATAGTTAGCTACTGCTGTAAAAGAGCTTCACATGAGCTATTCAATACCTCTGTTCTGCTCACGCACAACAGGGCCCAGTCCTCAGTGCGATCTTTGGGCATTTAGCACAGCCCAAATGGCAGTACCATTTGTGTGCCTGACCCTCTCACTAAAGAATCTGTGAGTGATGGCAGGCAAAGAATGTCAAAGAATTGGGTTTATTTTAGGCCTTTCTTCTTATTTTTTCTGCCACAGCAGCACCTGCTTCTTTCCCGAGGAACATGATCAGGAGTGTATCACTGCATTTTTGTTTCCCTTTCCACACTTATGTATTCTGATCCTCTAAAATAATCTGAAGCAATATCTGAAGCAATCTGAAGCACATTAGGACTGAAAAGAAAAATGTTATAAATTCAAGCCTAACTTAAAAATTTAGGGTGTCCGAGGCAATCAGCATTCTTAACTTTCAGTCTGACAGCTGGCAGAAAGGATGACAAAATACTTGGCATTGTTCTCATCTTCAAAACACATAACAGTTCGGAGGGAAATCTTCCTTCTGATCCAAAGGATTTCTTAAATATTATGGGGTTACAGAACAGGAATTTCAACCAGTTTTAAAAACTGTAATACGTTTTCTTCAGTTGAGGGACTAGTGTAAAATCTTTTTAAATATTAGCAAATTCCACGTGCTGGAAATAGAGCATTTTCTAATTGAAAGCAAACATAAAAAAGCAGTAAAGGTCATTTTTTTCTTCAGGTTTTAGTTAAGAAAATAGGTAAGAGGGCAAGATGATTAGGAAACTGACGTTTTGTTTCATACTTACTTTTCAGTTTCCTGACCCAAGCATAAACATACAAGCCAAATTCAGATCTCATTAATATGAAAGATTAAGTTGCCATGGGCTCTCTAGGTGCCTACTTCACTACCCCACCATTCTTGTGGTGCATGCTCTGTAGACCAGATGAGTTAAAACTCTGATTATTTGGTTAGACAGCATAAATTTTCTCAGCTAGTTAGTACACAGGAATGTGAAATTGCTGCAAGCAGCAAGGTAAGCAGATAAAAAAGGGTTTGAAGAAAATAACTACCCTCTTTCGCCATATGATTCACCTTTTTTTTTTTCTGTAAGATTCTATTTTATATTTGCACTACCTTAGACATCATTAAATTAATACAAGAAAAAAATCATGCATACTCTTTTATCATTTATTTCTGCTATTAGACTTTCCCAACTCCCTAAAACTACTTGGTTTTAATCACCATTGCAGTCTCATTTCCTTTGTAAATATGAATGGGAATGCTGAGAGGGTGAGAGTCATTAAGGACTGAACAGCAGTGCCTTGGGCTTAGGCATCACAACAGCTGTATCCTATAACCGCTTCTCCTGCCTACTCAGTGAAATACCCCCAAGCTGTTTCATCTCCTTATGCTTCTCACCATGTCTTTTTTCAAGACCTCAATTCTGAAAAAAAAACACATTGAAAACAGTCTTAAGGAGGGTATTCTCTCTCTCAATGGTTCTCTATAATGCCTCTGAATAGCACCAAACTTCTCCAGACTCTCCCCTGAAACTAATAATTAAAGATAAGATTGAAGGGTTCAAAGCTAGTACTTCAAAAGATCAGTTCCATTTCACTAATGTTCCTTGCACCCCTCTAACTTCAATTAGGATTTACGTCACATGTTAAAGTTCATTAATTATCACACTTTGGGATCTTGGCAGGCATTTTGAAAATAATCACAGAACATTTGGAGATACATTTTCAGAGGATGAGTTCATTTTATTCAGAGATTGTTGTATAATCACTGCCTGCGTTGTCTGACAACAACAAAAAAGACAAGGGAAGCATTTAAAACAGCTTTTTTTTTCCCCTGCTTTTTCTTTTAAGAACATTTTCATTGTCACTCTGCTGTGAAGTTAAGCAGTCAAACAACCACATTTCCAACTGCAAAATCCATATGTCTCAGACGCTTAATTAGCCATATTAGTTGCATTACTACATAGAGATGCAGATCAAATCAAGATACTGATATTACTATGTCATTCACCAAACTGATGAGTTACAGATATTTAGAAGAAAAATATATCATGCTTCCTATCCATATAGAAATGCTTTTAAAAGTTAGAGGAATAGAAAACAGAAAATACAACCCCAGATTCATTTTCCTGTACAGGAGAACGGACAATAAGAGAAAACTGCAGGCTGTTCCTGAAAAAAACACGGCTCTTGAAGTGGTTCTGTGTTGGGAATTATTTCTCCCATGACCAGTCTGACTGGGTTTCCACATTACTAATGACTATCTCTAGACTGCACTTTGTGTGTAAGAAAAAGAAAATTTAACAAAGGAAATCATGATAGTTGGGACAATAAGAAGGAAAAGCTAGTGGGCGAAATCAAAACTGAGCTCCAAAACTGTTGTTGTTGCTTGCTTGTTTTGGGTTTTTTTTTTTTTTTTGTTTTTTTGTTTAAAAATGGAATATAGACACTTTGTCCAAGCTCCATATGCAGAGATCCCCTGAGAACAGTTCTTGTTCCACCATATCAGATAACCTTGTGATCTATGATTCATCCTTCAGGGGAGAAACAGTGGGAAGGATATACCAGTGCTTTGTATACCAGGGCAGACTACACCAGAAAAGAAGCACGATGTCAACAACATACACAGGAAGAAAGAGCCTTAAACTAACTCACATAGCTCTGGAAGAAGTGCATTGCCAGGAAGTGGGAAAGAACAGCATATACTCTGCCTTCCGGCAGAGGAGGGCATGGCTTTTCAGAGCTGGCACTCATCTCTGACCTCAGCTCCTCTATGCAAGGACTTAAGGGCACCTTTCAGAATGCTTTCTTTATTTTCCCATGGTTTTGATAAATAATAATAATTAAAAAAAAGAAATAATCTGGCCATTAAATCATTATTTAAATCACACATTTCCTTCTGTCAGGGCTGTTCTGGCTTCTAAGCTGCCTTTATCTCTTTATAACCAAACAGTGTGATGAATGGACATACTGTGACATGGGAATAGAGACACTGGTATCTCTCAGATGTAGGATGGATGCAGGAATTTAGTCTTCTTTTGGAAGTACCAACACTTGTCTATCTTCCAGTGTTGACGGAAACATCTGTGGGAGACAGGGCTGCCCCATTTTGTTAAGTGAGGCTTTGCATTGCAAATCTTTGTGAAAAATAAACCAGCATGAACTCAATTATTATAAACTTCAGAAAAGTCACTTTGGAAGAGCGCTACGTCATAGGATCATAGTCAACACTCCAAATCCTCATCTGGAACAAGTCTCAAGCCACCAGAAGTATGCTGAATGTCTGGCTCATTATATTACATTATATTGCTTTTTTTTTTTTTTCATTTCAAACAGTTCCAAATTACTTTACAAATTATATACACAGCTTGCCTAACCACTTAAAAGCAATTACTGGTGGGGACAAGCTCAAGCAGAGTCAGGAGCTGGCGAGGACATGTAGCTGGTGGAAAACTGAGGCAATGACTTTCTTGAGTGACCAACGTTCAGTTCACTGCTCTGCGTAATGCGGAGAGGTTGCCTATTAATTCCCCACCTAAAAAGAGGTTATCATTGTATGCTGTGATCCAGTAAATAATGTGGAGGTAGACAGAGAAAATTATGATTGAAGTTTAAGTTACTTTACTCAAAAACTGCCACAAGGTGCATTACTTGACTTTCAAGATCTCATGGAGAAAAGAAAGCGTACCAAACAAACGGCATGAAACTCAGAATCTCTAGCTCAGAATAACAAATGGCTTAGGGGATCCTGTGAGACTGAAAGTGTCTGGGTATTTTAAACATAACGCTTAGACCACTAAACTATCCCCTCCGGGAACTGAGTTAATGTTTCAATTTCAATTCAGTTAAAAATATCTTACTGACATGTCGAGCTAGAGTAGTGATGCCAGCACGTAAGCAAGGTATTCCAAGTGTTTGCTGAGGCAGGTGATACACTCCCGGTGCTGTTGCTTCATGTTTCAGCATTACAAGGAAGCACTCACTTCTCAGTCTACTCCAACAGCCACCAGAGAACAGAGAAATGGCTCAGATGGCTGCCTGAATCCTGGCATGTGACATGGGTGGCTGCTGTAAGATGGTTGTGAGATGACCCTGTAGTGAGATACACAGGGCCTCTGGAGCTGAGAAAACTGAAGGGAAAGCAGCCAACAAAGAGAGGAATTCAGCAAGCCCCAAACAGATTCTAGATATATAAAAGACAGCAAAAGAGAAACTGCCCCGGATAAAATCAGCTAGTAGTTTTCTGTAGGGGAGGAAACAATTGAGGGACTGAAATATTGTTGTAATAGTGGAAACTATTTCAATCCATCTGCTGTCGCTCAGGGGAGAAATCAAAATGCTGCAGTCTCAGGGAGAAAATCAAGTTGTTTTCCGAGCAAGGGAGAAGGAGGGGGCTGTTCCAGAGATTCTTCCCGCACAATGCAACATGAGGTGGTCACTGCATCTCACCTGGCCAAACAGGCTTGTCCCTGCAGGGAACTGGTGCAGAACTGGGTCCTGGTGTTTCCCCTGGCAAAGCCTGCAGCTGCTACCGCATTTTCTGAAAATACTAATTACAAGCCCCCGGTTAGAATTCCAGATATGCTAATTCATTCTTTAAAAAATTAGCAGCTTCATGCAAATTAAAAACAGACTTCCGCACCTTAAACTCATGCTAGTTAGTTTACACGCTTATTCTTCACATGCCTGATCTGCCATCTCCGCACAGCCACAATCTAAAATGCAGCTCTGACACTGGCTTGCACCTGGGGCTTGCACCACTCTCTCCTCAACACCAGCTCCATAACACACCTCTCTGTGCTAGGAAGCTTGGCAGAGACCATTCCTGGGTGATTTGTCATCCTTTGGAGGTGCGCTTCTGTCATTTTATTATTGTTTTCTTTAGTGGGGTGACAACCTCTGATGATTTGAAATGCTGGGCCCGGAGCCAATCTTCTAGACTCTTGGAAATTTGCTTGTCACCATCGAAAACCTCAGGCCACTGATGTGGACAGGTGACAAATTCTCCCTATTTAAGGCTGTAACCAGCTCTCAGTGCATGTGCTGTTGGCACACTGTATGCATGTAAATCAAACTGCTAGTGCCGAGGATAAACTGTGACAGCGTTTGAAAATGTTTGATGTTGTAGGGTCAGCACAGACAGAATAAACCTTGACTGAGTCACACAGAATCATAGAATCACATTTTCACCGGAAATCCACCACTGATACATTTTTGTTTTAATTCTTTGTTAAAGGACTACACTAGTTTAGGTAATGAATTTTCAATGGTTTTACAAAGATTCTTGCTCATATCTTAATAGCATCTGCAGTGCTGCTTCGTTATCATCTATAATAGTCCAGTGAATCACAGCAGAATGGCAACAGAAAAATGACAACAATTCCACCTTTGTAGAATACATATTATGGCACAGGCAGAGGAATAAGCCTTGTGGAAATATAAATAATACATTCTAATAGTCAAAGGTTCATAAATAAGAAGATATATACACACCAGTAACTTCTATTGAAACAGGCACATTTCTAGAACTGACTCACTGGATGATTTTGAAGGAATCATTTTGTCACTTTCCGGCTCAGTTTCCAAATATGATATGTAAACTGATATGATTCTTACCACACTATGTAAATAAAATGCTTTGAGAATATGAATAAAAATCAGTGCAGAAATGCTAATATATTATCTTTCCTAGCTACAGCTGCATTCTGCACGTACAAACAGGGAGCAAAGCTGGGTTTTTGCTTTTTGTACATCAGTGCCACCAGTGGAAGTTTTGCAAACCAGATTAAGTCCTTGGAGACATAGTGCATTCCTACTGCTCACAGTGTTTGTACAGTTGCAAAATGACTGAAACTACTAAGCAATTCTGTTTGTGAGTGTACAATAAACACTAGCCTTCATCTTACCCTGTTAGCTACACTGGCTCTTCAGTGCTAAGCAAAGGAAAAATGGGAGCCATAATAATGAGAAACTGGGAGCTATGTGACTCATAAAATACACAAGGAGTCTGCAGCCTTATCAAGATGGGAAGAGACCAGTTCTGCCTGAACAAGCTGGCTTCTAGCAGCAGAATATTTTTCTAATTTCTCTTGTTAAAATGCTGCTCTTGAAATAGCAAGAGACTTCAGTTAATTAAATGTTAGCTGGTTCCTGCATAATTTATATTTCATTTTGGTCAAAAGTCATCTGAGGACCCCGCAATACTGTGGCAGAGCTACGTGCTAAATTCTGCCTTTGTATATACGGCTGCTGTTCTTCTGAAGTCTAAAGAAGTTTGTGTGATGTCAGGTCTTGCTAAATTCATTTTATGTAGAAGCTGAAATACCAGAAAGCTGAATAACTCGTCCAAGGTCAGCGACACAACAGGGAGCCAAACTGCCGGGAAATGGCAACTTCTATTTGCCTGCTGAACTCACTAGGCACACTGAAAACCTAATTTCTGCTCTGCTGACTCATAGGCAGCCACAGAGGTGTGGCTTCAGTACAGGGCAGAGAAGTCTTTCTAGGGACACTGCTGAGTCACATCTTGTTTGGGCCTATTCAGTGCACACATTCAAAAAGGGCTGCCAAGTCTGGTCCTAACGACAGCAGCTGTTCAAACTGAAATACAACGCTACTGCCGCTGCCATTGGGCAGTGCTGCTTCTCTATTAGTTAATCATCGGACAGCATTCTCCTTTAAAGTAAACCACAGGAATGCTTTTAACTTAAGGAACAATACCTTTCAATAAAGATAGCAAAACAAAGTTACAGGTGCATATTTACATATATTCTCTTAAAGTAAATAATTTGAAGGTTTTAATACACTCCTTCGTTTTGAAGTGCACAGCTTTTAAAATATTTTTAGAGCCTGTGTGACTCAGGACAGTAGTAACAGCATCTATATGCTTGTTTTTTTCCTAGTGTTTCAGTCCAGCCTGGGGTTGCTCTCCTGCCAAGAATTAAACAGCAAAGGACTTGGCGTGAGCTCTCCTGGAGACTTTTACACTTCTTTACCCAATGAACAGTCTTACCAAAGTTAACGGATATATTGTAGAAAGTAGTAAAAAATAGAAATACTTCTATTGTTAAGCATATGTTAAATCTCTTAACAGATCAGGGACTCCCAACAGCACTGATTAGGGTTGACTAAATATAGAAAAAATATGTAAGCATTCAGAAGTCACAGGGTGATTTACGAATTACTTTGCACATAAAATCAGACTATATTTGCTGGGTACTGTGACCCCTTGTAAATAACTGCTATATAAAAATATATAAACGAGTGAAATCTTATTCACAAACACAGGAGTTATTCGTAGCCATACTAATAAGAGAGTATAAGTAACTACATGGTTTTCTATCCACACATTTACAATTCTCTAGTTTTGGTTTTTGTGTGTGTGTGTTTTTTTTCTTAATCACAACACTGAAGTTGAATGTCCAAATTAGGAAGAAGAGTTTTAAGATCTTATGTTACAGTATGGTTTGGAACACACCGGGATGAATCTGTACCCTCTGGGGAACTTCTGTCATTTTTATTTTTGGATTTATACCCCACAGGCATAGAGCAGTTAAAATGGCTGAAGTCTATGAGAAAGTTAAGTATAAAATGATGAAGGCAATATTACAGCCTATGGAAGCAACTAGATGAGAGCCTTTTATTTGATTCCAATACTATCCTGTGCAATATGTCTGCTAAGAAAGACTAACTGGAGGAAACCAAGAATAGCCTTTAATAAGAGTGGGTGTCCCAACTTTCATCCGGGCAGGCCTGCAGAAAACGATCACTTACCAAGCTTACGAGGAAAGAACAGAGCAACTGTTTTTAGGGCTGTGGAGCTGCAGACTTTCCTGCATGAATCTCACATCACTCGAAAAAAAAATGACATTTTCTGCAAATCTGAGAACAGTGTTGGTAAAGGTCATTCTTTACAAAATAGTATAAAGGTGACTGATATATGAAAAAGAAAAAAGACAGAAAGAGAATTAATGAAATGGCAAGCATCACAGCAAAAATAATAATTATTATTATTATATATAAAAAGGAACACATTTAAACATGTTTGGTTTCTGAGAACAGAAAAACCCTTTGTAAAATGTCAATTCAGAATAAGCATTGCTTGCATTTCCCACAGAAAAGTCTTCACGTTGGTAAAAACACTTTCAAAAAAAAAATGTTTTTTTTCTATAAGAAGCTTTTATTTTCGTATTTCATTAATCATTTCATGAATTGGTCATAAAACCTAATGTAAAACAACAAAATACCTTGCAGGCATGAAGAATAAAATGCTGGACATGAGCTATAGTAAACATCATAACTCATTAGAAAATACTGCACATCGCTTGTCACAATGATCTATTCTTAATGTAATAAAGCAAGTCCAGGAGAGGTTTGCTATCTGATGATAACTTCTCTTACTTGACCATTAGATGTTCACTCCTCCATTCCTTATTGGATCATTTTAAAAGCACTTTCTTGTCACTGCAGTGCTAGTCTCCTGCCCTTCCCTGCTGAGTTAATCCATTTACTGAACTTGAAGAAGCAGAACTGCCTCCTCTAAGTTACTGAGTACGTGTACCAGTGCCAGCAGGAGACAGGCGGGGAAGAACTGTAGGGTTTTGAAGAGGGTAAAGGAGGAGATATGAAGGTAGTAAAAGATGGAGAGAAGAGTGATTGGCAAGCTTTTGACATCTAGTAAATTTCAGAGAAAGCTAAGAAATAGAGAGCAAATGGGGGGGAAAAAAAAGCACTTGTGAATACAGAAGGCCGTTGTCAGATATTTGAACATTTTGGGGCCATGAAGAAAAAGGAACTGAAGACAATGGGTATGAGTGAAGACCCAAGGAGAACTACAAAGACTATGAAGTATTATGAGCTGTGCACTAAAGGTCAAATCCTATAGAGTATATTAAGAGTTTGGTTCTTCTTTCATTTATAATTGCTTAACACTGAAGCAGCTCTACAGACTTATCCCTAGAATGCTTTGTGATCTGATCTTGATTAGCTTTTTTTAATAAAGCCAGTGATTCTATTTTAGACCACCTGATATTCTGAGTTGGACTTTAGCCATAAGGAGGAAGTCAGGAAGTGCAAAAGAGTATTTTTTTTTTTAATAGAGAATTGCTATTTTGGGCAGAAGATATGGGACATCTGTTAATTTTGGTTGCTCTGACTAAAGAAGAAGTGCAAGTTTTATTCCTTCATCTACTTCTATCTCATGTTAGTCTTCTCAACACTAGTGTGACAAGGACACCTGAGCATAACCATTCCTATTCCTACATGGACTAAGCCTGTATAGAAAAGCAAATTCCCTCCATAAAGATAATGGCCAAATCATGCTTTCAGTGAAGCCAGAGTAAAATTTCAATACTTCTGACAGATCAAGGAGGTGATCTGATTCCAGATATTATAACGGCAGCAGATTGTAGCTTATCAAATATATATATATATATATAAAAAAATAGAACGTTAACAACCTAATAAGTAACCAAGCAACAGAGGCAAGATATCATTGCTATGAAAACTTCAGATTTAATATTCTGTTTTTTATCCTAAGTTTACGGAGCTAAGTTGATATTATCACAGGCTTTTACTACGAGAGGTCCTGTAACATTATCTTCTTTTGTGATTTTCCTTCCAGTCATCAGCTTTCTCACCACGATTCCACCAGATAAGGATAACCAAGTTAGCTTCTTTACAGTGCAAATTATATTGTGCAGAGCACATCTACAGAGCACAGAGCACACTGAAAGAAGCTGTTTCTACACCCTACCTAATCTGTTAGAAGTAACTTTACTATCTCAGTCTGGTACCACATTGTGCGGTGGAGACGTAATTGATGAGAACGCCTTAGCTTCTACTTCCACCCCATCTTAAAATGGGGTTATTTTGCTTCCTTACAGGAGTACTACAGGGATATAGCCATGGATACTACTGTAAGTACTCAGGCAGCACGGCAAAATCCATGGAAACCTCCCCTTGGGTCCTTTTGGGGTGGTGCAAGATGAGCCAGTCCCTCCGTGAGTACACACATTCCTCTGGCCTCCTGTGACTTTTTTCCTTCCTTCCTACTGCAAGTCATACAGTGGATCAAACATGGAGAAATACGAGAAGAAAAGATTTGTCACTATCCTCAGTTAGTGTAGCCATTCAAGCACACAGTTTTAGAAGAACATGAAAAGTAAGATACGAGGAAAATTACAAGGTTATGAAAGGGCAAGAATTGAGAATAGCTTAATTAAATTAAATGAGGGAATATTTACACTTCCCATTTCTGAGATTTACAATTCTGTAAAATAATCTCCCAGAGGAAGTCATGAAAACCTCATCACTGAGCCATTCTAAATGAGTTGGAATAGCTCTACAGTGAATGTTATTGTGTGGGCTGTGGGCTGGCTTATGGTTTCTCTCTTTCTATTCAAGCACAATACCTTATACCTCTGTGGCATAAACTGTGGCATAATCCATATCTACACTTTGTATTTCGATTTTAAAACCTGTCTAGATACTTATCCCAAATAAATTAATAAGATTACCAAAAGGATTAGTGTGCTGTTGTTTGTCATTCTGTTTTCTGTGATCATACAACATAAATGTTGATTTAAAAATTTTGGCTCAATCTTAAAAGCATTTCATTATATGGATTTCCCACACATAAACACATCTATTGAAAGCTTTCCCTATTATCTGCATAACACTAAATACAATACCTCTTCTCTTGTCTAATCCTTGGTGACTTTAGGTAAACAGTATTTTTATGAGTCAAGATCCTTTGTATTCTCTTATTGTGCATGAAGGAATATTTCAGAGGCTTTGAGTTGGCACTGCAGAGCCCTTGGGACAGATCCCATCCCCAGAAGGATCCTCTGCAGAGGATATGAAAACAGCAGCATCAAAGGTCACAACTGCCAGTGCCTCATTTGGCATTTCTTTGTCTTTATCAAACATAGACTCTTACATCTCGTTATTACCAAATCTGTGTATTGTCATTTTGCCTGTAATTTCTGGGGTTGCAACTGTGAAGTAGCTTTCTCACGTATTGTTTCTTCCATCTATGTACCAGCTGAGATAAGTAACAAGGTCTGAAAATGCAGGCTTTGAATACTACACAACCTTGTTCACTTCAGCATAGCTAATTCTGCTGCTGCTCTACAGAATTAATTCCATTTTAGATTACTCTGATAATTTATTTACTTTATTCAAAACTATCTTGACTCTTCAGCTGACAAATGATTAAAACTGAAATGAGAATCGTGGCTGCAAATGGTGTTACTTAGAGGAAAACGGTAGTTACTGGACCCAGTGAAGTTTTTCCTACCATTTCAATTAGAGCAAATATTGTGCTTCACTTTCTTTAGGAAAATTATGTTTAAAGTTTCCATGAAAAACATCTGCTGCATTCCACCCCAGCACTGGCAGCTGCTCAGAGACAAATTAAATCATTCATTCCATATATACTAGTGAATCTAGATTCCCTTCTGCTAAAGCTGTTATTGACCGTGGATTACTGAAGCACTCATTTTATAAGAGCTGATTTCTAACTTTTTCCAATTTGACTACTCACAAGTAAATAACTTACTCGTATCTTTCTCTCTTCTTTGTACCTCAAATGCAATAGTTGGTTCTGGGCAAAAAAGCTTCTTGGAAAATCAGCCTATCAGGCTTTTCCAAACATAACACTTGACTATTTCTTTTAATCTTGGCTATTGATGATGATGATGATGATGATGCAGACATTACTGTCCAGAATTCTCTGTTTTAACAAAGGTCACTTATAACATAGACAAAGGTAATCAGAATCGCAGCTGGTTATTTTCTACACTTTCTATCTTGAAGTATGACAATAGCTCATTAGAACAGGACTGCTGTGAAACATGCACCAGTGATTCCCTGAGCAATGGTGCACATGTGCTGCTAACACAGCTGTAGTGTTTTAAATATTTCAACATTTTGGAATAAAGTGATTTAGCAATCCTAACACTAACTATTAATTTTGAAAGTGGGTGTCACTGTTACATTTTTACAATAAGACAAACTGAGAATTAAAGATCCTTAGTAAAAACAACTTATCTAAATGCCACGAGAAACAAAATGGAAAAAGAATAAATAAACACTCTGAGATGTATGATTGCATTCTTATGGCCACTAACAAAAGATTTTCAAGGGGAATTAAAGCAGTTAGGCACCTCAGTCTTAACACTGACTAGATTGTAAGTTAGGTACTCCCTGTGACATATTTTATGCTCTTGGCCAGAACGTTTTCATAGCACTGCAGCCCTCTCCTAGCCCGTGCATCCAGTTTTTTACAGGTGCACACCCAGGTCTAATCCTGAAAACAAATACGGGCATGACTGGACGTGTACTTGAACCTGAGATATAGGGGACATACACAGAGACTCAAAATTCATACAGATGTTTCAGTAGTTGTTAAGGCAGTGTCTTAAGCATTACTTTTCATGGCTGAATTCTCCATCGAAATTTCGGTATTCTGAATTATCTCTTAGCCAGTCATAGAAAGGAGAGGTTCCAAAATACTGCAGTATTTTTTATGGCTTTCTTGCATTCATCCTAATGCTCAGCTTTAAGCTGAGTCCAAATAGAGTCCAATGCTCTAAAACCCATTAAGTTCTTAGACCAAAGATGAATTGATCCTATTATGTGTTTGACAGGATTGGGATTCTGAATTTGTTGATTTTTGTGCCAATACATCTTGAGCATCTGAGACACACAGAGGTAGGTGTTTGAAAATGGTTATGTAAATAAGTCCTGTACAATATCTACCCTTGTTGCACAAAGACCTCTGTTCACTTAGGTGTAGAAAGCATTGGTTACAGAACACTCTGTGTGGATTGTAAGTGGTATACTATCCGTATCTCTAGGCAAATTTTGTATCTGCCAATTATATTGCAGAAATTGCCCCTTACATGTAGCTTACAATCATCCTTGTGATATTAAAAGATCATTATGTTGAGAAACAGAATGATTATTTCTTTCTCATGATAGCTTTACAGATTTTTATACAGAAATATATACTGATATCAAGGCTTGTAGTTCTTCCATTCTATCCAGTGCAAGCCAAGCACTCTGAAATAAAATGGCTACTTAGAATCTCTATTGTTATAAAATCCTGTCTAAACCCCAAGAAATAGGTTGTCTATACATATCATAATTAAAAACCAGACTGTAAGTGAGGCCAAGCAGTGCCTTCCTAAAGCTACTAGGATATTTCGTAAGTCATCCACAAATGTGTCATATCAATGATGTCCTGTATTAAGAGAAACTAATGAGACCCAGATTAGCAATGTATATAAATGTAGCCTGACTAAAAAATACAATTCTTATGCCTACTTTTTGCTTCTAATGCAAACAATAGCTCAGTAAAGTTAAAAAAAAAATTATTAAAATTGAAGCTCAGTTCAAGGCTTTCAGTCACCAAAAATGAAAGTAATGAAAATCAGGACATGAACGCTGGCTGTGTCAGACTATGGGGAAATAATAGCTGTCTTTCAAATTAGAAGGTTTTGCAAAGCCTGTTAGAGAGTACAAAGCAGCAACCCACGTAACTCCTCTCTCATGTTAGGGAATCCAAAACACAATTCCACCCGCAGTGCTGCATGCAAGATTCACAAATATTTGATTCTACCTCCTCCAAGAGCCTAACAAAATCTAAATGAGTATTTGGAAAGGTGACTAATAGCTTAGCATAAATATTCCAAACAACTCTGCTGAGGCATTTGTATAAAGGCACTCAACCTGCTCTTTTTGTGTGTCAGTACATCTAAATCAGTGCTTTTCCCTTCCTTCATTTGTTTCATAGCATGCGTAGAGATCTATATGCTGGACAAACATGACTTCATGAAATTACATAGTACACAGCAATGAATTTGCAGCATATACCAATAACATACAGTGTAGTATTATATTCCGTATCATTGGTTCACCTTCAGATTTTTTTATTATCTGGCCCCTTTATCCAACCTAAGATGTCAACTAGGTTACTCTATCATTTGCTTAACTCAAAACCGATGTTTCCAGGTAGCAGATGTTAGACAATTTGAGGCCCTAGAATGCGCCAGTCTTGGGTATATCACTCTCTTCAACCCATGCCAGTAGAGAGCTGAAAGATCACAAAAACAACTCCAGCAGAAAAGGCTATGACATTTTATTAACAAGAGCACTGACCCTGGAATCATTACTATCACAATGCAAAGTGGAGGTAAAATATCACATCAATGTGATAGTGGTTTACACTCATTTCATACTTATGCAAATGACTGCATATGTGCAAAGCAATAATGAATTAATGGACCAAACTACACAGTAGCATTAAGGGTATATACACAAATTTATTTAGGACTCACTAGCGTGACAGAGCAAAATTTTAAACTGCAGGCATTCCTCCTTCCTCACATTCATGTCACACTTAGTGCTCTCTCTAATACACCTTCAGATGTCTGTGAGTAAGTTATCATACACAACATTTTTAATTGCTACAGGATGCATTATGTTTCTGGTTGGATAGGGAGGTGTGATTCAAATGTGCTGATCGTCTTCCAAATAAAAGGTTAAATTTCAGCTCATTAGCCAGTAGGAAAGGTTGGGTTTCGATGAGAATCTTTCCTGGATGACTGCTAATCTTTTTGTTCTGCATGCAGACACACTGTTGCCTATTGTCATGGTAACAGTCGTTTCTGCCTCTGTCTTTCCTTAGGGTATGGGCACCCATGCACTTCTCTCCAGGTACAGTCGTAAGATTCTTCCTCTCTTCTCCTGAAGGCTTATTATGTGCCCCTAATAGTGCTCCCCATCCCCCAGGAAGGGACCTTGCTTTACTCGAAGTGAGGACTCTGTAATGCAAAGTCATTTCTTATTGTCTGGCCACAGAAGCCACTGACTCGAGTCCACATTCTACTAAAGTCTGTACAGGTGCAATTGGATCACACCGCTTAGCCCCTCGAATTCATACTGCAGTTTGAGCACATATAACATGAAGCTGTGTCAGGGGAGGGGCAGCTGGGGGTTGGGGACAGGGTCTGCACCACAGGGCGGTGGGCATGGAGCAGGATGCACAGGGCAGTGGGCATGGCCACAAGCTGCCAGAGTTCAAGGAGCACTTGGGCAAAGTTCTCAGACATAAGGTTTGGATTTTCAGTAGTCCTGAGTGGAGCTGGGACTTGGACTAAGTGTTCCTTGTGGGTCCCTTCCAATTCAGGATGTTCTATGTTTCTATGGTTCCATGACTCTACCATAGGGAAAATAATTTTTATTTGGTAGTTGGAGTAATGCTCTAGAGAAAGAACGATTCAAAACCAGGGGCCACATTCCAAGCCCATCCAGTCTATCACTTGCCTGCAAACTCTGCCCACGTGGCTTTCTGTGCAGAGCACAGGGATGAACACAAGCACCATCCCACCATAAGCCTGCTTGTGCCTGCCTGCTTGCAATTCCCGTTCCTGCATTCCTTCTGCTATTTGCTCTTAAAGACCCTCCTTGCATTCAGATAAAAGGACAATTTTCTTCTGCCAAGATACATAGCTTCTGCTAAGCAGACAGGCCTCTCGGAGTGAAATATTTATCCTGCTCATAATGCAAACACGCCACAGGAGTGACAGCCTTTTCCAAACTCTTACAAACCACCCAGGATCACCCCCAAAACTTGTCACACACACCTAGCTGACAAACAAAGCCGAGCATTTGCAGATTTCTTAGTCAGTTCAGTGAAGGGCAAGTGGCTGACAAGAAGCCTGGGGGCTGCTCTAACCTATTCCGACGGGCAGTGCTCCCAGGATAGTGGGCATGGGCTACAGTGGGGAGCCCCAGCCTTCCTTCTCTGGGAGCTGGAGGGGCAGGACACAGCTAGGACAGTGTGGGGGCTGCTGGCACCACGTGCAGACGTTGGGGGACTGCTGCCTTGCCAGAGTCACACAGTTTCTTAGCTCCTTTGGACAGCTTAAGCAGCATTAAGCTCTGGAAAAGACAATGGTATCTGGCAAGAAGATTTCAGAATTATGTTGACTAAGAACCTCTGCCCTCAGCTTTATTGTCACAATTAACTTGTCATCTTTTTCGTTCGTCCAGCAGTGTAGAAAGGAGATGAATTTCTGGGGTTAAAAACAGCAGAAAAGGAGAAACAGTAAAAAAAAGGGGTTTTATTTTTTCAGATCTTCCTCACATTTCAGTAAGGAATAAAGCAGTGTGAGAAGAGTGCTATTTATTTTGCTTCTGCAATGATCATACCATTACAGACAAGAAGCTTCTCTTGACTCATTCAGGTTGCAATTTTTGCTTACCCTGTGTTTCACCTAGGGCTAACCTGAGTAAAACTTCAGTTAAATCTGGGTGGAGACCTCAGGCTTTTGCCCAGTGTGTTTTCTGGGTGCAAAGGGAATGACTGAATGTAGGAATGTAGACTTAATGCTACAGGCAACACTTGCTGTATTTAATATTTAATAATAACACTGTGTCCCTACCCAGCACTATTCATTTGAGGCTCTCAGAGCAGTTAATGTTTACAATAGTCATATAGTAAAGCATTGTTATTAATTATTAATACGTTTACAGATACAAGTTGAGATAAAATATAACTAAACACCTTGTCAAAGCTGTACAACAAAATCTGAATCTATGGGCTCTCAAAAAAAGACTGAAGCTTAGCAGTGACCTGTTTTTCACCTCATCATGTTCTAGATAGTTGGTTGCTCACTTATTATGACCCATACCATTTGTCTGTAATTATTAACAGCAGTGGGTATTCAAACAAGTTAGAGAGCCTCAAAGGACTTGTTGCTCATACACAAAAAAATAAAAGCAGTAGAGGAGGCCACTGGTACAGACTAATGTCAAAGGAAAATAGACTTTCTCAACCAAGATAATCTTACTGAGCAATTTTGATATTGGGCTGAATAAGTAATACTGTATTACCCAAAATATATGCATATCATGAGCAGATTTTGCTTTGCTTATGTTCTGTACTATAAACTTTCATTTCCCTCTATTTTTGCTAGCCCGTCTACCTATTTACCCAGGTGTGCTTATACTCAGGGCCCTTCTTAACACACAAGGAATGAATTAAATTTTCTTTGGGGTAGTTAAACATGCATAAGAAAGGGTGCTGGTATTATTTTGTGCTCTTATCCATTTCTGCGCATGCAAGTATAAAATTTGAGCAGCAATGACTAGGTGTGGGTGGGGTGTACTCCAAAGCATTTGTATTCCCAGTATAGCACAGTTTCTATGTTAGTGCAGCAACTGGTTCACACAATATGTTATGCATGCTGTAGAGGCAGTGACAACTAATGACATCAGAAGCAGATGGACAGGCAGCACAGTTGTAAAATAAATCACTAATGGGAAAATATCTTAGGGTGCCAAGAGTGAGGACCCCATACTGCTGATGGTGTGCAGAAGGAAAAGGGAGGGAGGGATGTAGAAACAGAAAAAGGAAGTATCAGTGCATTGGCTGGGAAAGAGGCAGAGCTCAGTGTAGAAGTAGTTCATCAAGTTGAATAGATAAAGGGGAATTTCCCCCCTCTTAAGTGCAGCTGAAGAGGAGAGAGTGGTGTGCCATATACTCCCTTCATTTTAATGTGTGCCTCAGAGAGCCACAAATAGGCTGCTTGTTATTTATGGGCTTTAATAATCTCACTGAAGTAAACATTGGCTCTAAAGGAGAGGATGGACTGCAACTCATTCCCAGGTATAACATGAGGCATTTGGGCCCACATTCTGCAGGGCCAAAATGCTCATTTTTGAGACTGCGAAGGTGAAGAGAGACCAGAATATCATTTCTCATTCCTAGATTATTACTGGCTCAAATGTCCTGAATACAGATTAGAATTATGCGATTATACTAACCTAGGGAAAGAGTTGAATAAAAGTCCGTAATTGTATTTCAGGAAAATAGTCACATTAGGAAGTACAATCTATCTCCCTCTCCCTCTCTGCTCCTGAGTACTTATATCGAACACACACAGTGCTTTTTATAACCCTTTTTAGGGGTGCTTGAATCCAATTGAATATTGTCTACTCTGCTGGAAAGATTATGAAGTAACCTAGGACTCATCTCCTAGGACAGCAATAAACCAACCTTCCCGCCAGTCATAAACACATAACACGCCTGTGTTTAATGTTTGCTCTGTTCCCTTTGAAATGTTAATCATCTCTATGTAAATTCTAGCACACTGAAACTCAGTTCATATTAACTTCAAGTTACCTGATTTAGATACAGTAGAGGACAACCATTTATTGGTCTTTTTTCAAAGATCAAAGAAGCTTGTTCCTAAAATACATCCCCTAACATGCAAATTATTCTTAATGTCTCTAATTAGCTTATAACTTGAGGGTGCTTTCTGCTGCTGAAATAAAGTATTACCGTATCAGAGGCTTAATAAACTCCATGGATCTGATTTTCTCAGGTCACAGCCGCAATTCCTACCCTGGTCTCTGACTTGTGGTCTATGATTTCCCTACCCTCACTAGTTCTGTTACAAACAAACAAAACCGTGGTTTCAACACCTCCTTCCCAGCTCCATGACAGATAACACCTCGGAAATACTTGAGTCAGGGCTCCATCATGACAGGTGCAGTAATGGCATACATGTATGAATGCTGGTGTGCAAAATGTCCTACAGCCATGTGCTACGAGGTCTAGAGGTTCTACAGACCTGCCAGTGAGTAAGAAATTACTTGCGATTCACAATTCAAGCTTATTCTCCACTGCTGGATTTTATACGAGGAAATAAGTAAGTGGTTATCTTACTTTAAAACCCGAGTGGCAAGAAGCCGCTATGCTTCCACTGTTGTGTAGAGAAGTGAGATCAACCCTACTTCATTGGCCTGCAAGAGACTCCACCTGCTATGTTTTACAGTAAAACAAGAATTTGCTGTCCCCAGTAAGCTGGAAAGAAGATGGGGGTAGTCATCACATAGCAAAACATTTTGTGTGACTTGGAAAGAAACTCTTTGGTGAAAATACACAAATTTAAAAATAAAGAGGTGTGATTGGAGACCGGGCTAGTGCAGTTCCACAGGGAATGCTGCAAATGCCCATAGAAGGTAGTTGGAGGTGAGAACACAACATGTTTAGAGATGGCTGAATATTTGTAACAAATGCAGCCCTTCTTCATGCTCATGAATCATTTCTTATCTGATTCTGATTCCTTCAAGTACACTTGATGTGCTACAGGGTATATCTTTAAAGGAACACAGCTAGGATGAAAATATCATTATGTGTTATGTGCACAGGAAATAGGAAATCAGACTAATTCTCTGCTGCATTATTATATCAAAATATTACAAGATAAGGCTGCTGGAATTTTTCTTTTTCAAAAATTTCTTGTCTTAACCTCAGTATTGTCTTATCCTCAGTATTTTTTAATGGATTTGTTTGAGCATCTCTAGGTTAATATTAATGTCTACTTCAGTGTTTTTCCATTCATTTATAGGAACATGATAACTGATTGCATTTTCTGGAAACTCTAACACTGAATATGCACAGAATCACTTTTTATTTTTTTTCTATCTTTTTCTTTTTTTACTCCTAGTAATACGGACAGCAAACAATGAGGCTGTGCAAATGGCTTAATAAACTGGCGATACTTATTTCTGAGGATTTGTAAAACTCATTTGTCCATTAAAAGAAAACAAGCAGTAATGCTGGGATCAGACTTTACTCTCAGATAGACTGTTTCATTGCAAATCTTTCCAAGTATAATACTTAGTGTGCACATTCAGTGCAGATTTCTACGAAGAAGAATGTCCAGAGTAGATCTGAGAACTTTCACTGGCAGCCTGTAAGCTGCATGCTGAAATCTCTGTTTTGCAAATGCTGATATGCTTAACTTGAATGCTCAGATAAACACCTGAGCTTTAGCAAAACACAGACATTTGATGTAGGATTTGATCACAGATTTTCTTTTTTTGTTTTGATTTACTAATTTTTTGTTTGTGAGATTTTACTATTATCATTTACAATATTACCATTGGCACTGAAGCTGCTAACAGGAATATACGAATCAAGTTTGAATCTGTTGATACATTCAAAACCCATCAGCTGGAATGTTTTGACTTGCTCTCTGCCTGTAACAGGACAGCCACACATCTTACAACACAGCACAACTCGACTCTCTTTGACCTCGGCTTAATAGCAAGATACTTTTAAGGGAACACGTTCAAATCCCTGTTGGACAAGATGAGAATGGTTATCAGGTGATTCATCTCAATGTGATAAACTCAACGCAAAGAGAGGGGTCTTCGATGGAGCTCTGATACATGCTGTGACTTGGGTTTGGACAACGACTTGAGCACCAAGGAGGTTTAAGAACTCTAGCTGCACTCTGAAGAAGCTAATGAGAGAGTGACAGCAGAATCCCTAAACAAAATAAAGGCTGTGAGTCTAGGCATTAGAGAGAGAAGTAGAAGGCTGTGGCTGAGACTTCCTAGAGAAGCTGTGATGCTAGTTTCCTTCAAGAGAGGTAGCTGGCAGAAAATTAGAGACTGAAGTCTTAGAACAAAGGTGTCCTAACATTTGAGCTGGAATGGTCGGAACCGACTGGCTTGTACAAGACCTAACAAAGTGGAGCTTTTTACCACATTAGTCATGTTTTTTGCAAGAGCTGAGAACCTTATATTGTCACAAGTGTGCAAAGTATGTGAGGGCAGATGGGTGAGACTGTACCTGAGCTCTTCATACAGATATGCAAATTTAAAGAGAACTACCCCCAAAAGTATCACATCATGGTAATAAAGAAGTAGATTTACATGCAGAAATTCTAAGTCATTCTTTGACAACAGTAAATCTCTCGCTGAAGGAACCTTGCATACTCCCTCACCACTAATTTAAACCAAATATATAGTTGAGTCTACAGGTCTAATCATTTCCCTGCAATATGAGTTGAATACCATTTACCCTGTATGGTGCAATTCAGTAAGTGTAGGTCCATTTGACATGGAGAATTTTAACTTTTTGTCTTCCTGAAATCAGTGAAATTTGTGCCAGTATAAATATATATATATAAGGAGAGCTAAGCTTTATACATAAAAGATAACAAATACAGACTATAACGAGCTGAATGTTTTGCTCTTCTAACCAAAACATGACTCACTACACATTTTTCCTACAAGTAGCCTTCCATGACAATATTTGACTAGCACACAGCATTCTATAAAATGCTACACACACACTTCTATTACTACTTTAAAGCAGTGTTGGGCTAGATGTGACTGAAAAACGGTAACTCTTTCTATTAGGTCAGAATAAACTTAGTGGGATTATTATTCTCCAGTTTAACTGCCTTTTGTTTCTAGTGTGCTAAATATTACTGAGATTGTTTTTACTCTGTTTGGATCCACAGCTTCTAATGGGACATGCAGAGGCTGGCCCTCACTGTGGCTCCGGTCTCGGCCCATTTATGTAACTTCTGATATGTGATGAAGAAGAAATCTTTGGCTTCTGGTGTCCAGACTTTCACTCAGACATTTCAAATGGACTTCCATTAATATTATTAGAATTCTTCTGCAGCAAACAGACATGAATTTGCTAGTCACTATTTTCCCATGTCTTTCCTAGTGAAACATGAAATGTCTTTAGTCTGCAGGAGCTTCAAGCTTTACTTGCAAATAAATTATTTGTAACATCTTGATTTACTGGGGTGTTTGGGGGCCACTTTCATCTACCTGAGTGATATGAAATATCAGCTGCACCTGCTCAAAGTTGTCTGCACTCCTAGCCAAGTTGAGCTGTAAGAAGTAACATGGAGCTCTGACAGTATCCAGAACTTTCTGAAGGAGACTTCATTTCACTCTTGCATCAAGATACACATCAAAGATAACACATGGATATCAAAATATTATGCTCTCCTCCACAGGAAGTTGATCTAAATAAGTTTAAGATCTCATAAAATATTCTGTGATAGATATCTGGAGATAGTGATTTAAAATTCATTAAATTATCATGGATTAGAAGGTGCTCACATGTATAAGTGATGTGGTGCAGCACTGGAAACATGTCCCAAGAGGTGAAGTGAGTTGGTTCCAAGTTCTATTTGGTCACCGCCATGCAATTCTGGAGTTTGTGGTTTTGTTTGTGGGTCACAGACTGGAGAATTGGAACTGAAAAGTGAAAAGAAATAAACTATATTCTACTTGACACCATAGGTTTGTTTTCCCATGTAATTTAGTGGACTGCAGTTTGCTTACCTTTGCTTTGGTCTGCTATGTAGTTGCTCCTTCTCTATCATATGTGTTCTCCTATATGCTTCTGGTTCTTGGCAAGCTTGAAAATCAGGCAGCGTATTTTGGTAATTAAGTGTGGACTTAGGAGCATTACTTCAGTTATCTATTTTCTTTGCCAATAAATCATTGCTGGACAGATTCCTGACAGCAGCACAAATGCCACAAAGGCATGCTACACTGGAAATTAAGAGCTTTTAGCCAATTCAAGTCTTCACGAGTGTCATGTAGCACAATATTGATTTCTGTTCCTTTATGGATAACGTTCTCTGAACATTATTGCCTGCTCTGTATATTTAGAGAAGGAAACAACAACATTTCCATACCAGAAAAACAACCTTGTGGCCTACTCAGTGCTGAAATCCATTACATGACTTTGCAGGGTGGGAAACAAGCCTGCTTTTTCTCTTTAGGTTATATATTTTACAGCTGTCTTATAGAGTACACATCTGTCTGTGTGGTCAAGGCCATCCACCTGACTGCTGTATTTTTGTCCTGCATTTGTTTATATCAGCATCCCACGTGAATGTCAGAAAGCACTTACTTTCAAAGCACTGTTGTTGTATAAATATGCTCTTGGTGCAGAAGCACTCTGTCAGTGACAAGGAGCTCCTTGCCAAGATGACAGCAAACCTGGCAGAGGCTTCTTCCTCCTGCTCCACCCGGTTTTGCGCAAGTTTCTGACGGGCTTTTAGCTCTGAGTCTCTAACTAGAGTCAGCTGGCTGATGCTGAAATTGCTGTTATTTAAGGTCAGCAAAGGCCTCGCTTTTAATTCAGTTGTTTTTTTTCTCCTTGATTCTAAGCCTTTTCCTGTTGTGTTACTGCATTACTGAGGCTCCTGACAAAGCACACATCCCTAAGATTGCTTTCTCAGGGGTGAGCTCGGTTTGAAAAGAAGGTTGCCAAGTTGCAGCAAAAGCATCTGTATTCTGGGTTAAAAAAAAACAACAGCAACAACTTGTTTAATGATTTTGGGTTCAACTGTGTCACTAAAGGCTTAAAGAAGCATTTCTACAAAAAAAACAGATGATACCAAACTCAGTAAGTTGTTCAAATGTCTGTGTTATTAATAAGACTTTCATTTCCACTGGGACATAATGCTGGGTTGGGCTTGTATGTACATTTGAAACACTTGAAATATATGACAGGCTTCTGGTTTTCCTCTGCATTTATTCTTTCTTTTGAAACACAGTTGTTAAATGTTACCGGGATGCACCACCTTCTACAGCTGCTGAAGCACGAGGACCCTTTCAGTTAACAAGTTAGATTACATACATGATTTCAGATTTACCACAAATTTTATTTGATGGAGAGCCTGTTAAAGATAACTTAAAAGGGGAAAAGAGAAGGGAAGGGAGGAGAAAAAGGAGAAGGAGGAGAAGGAGAAGGAGAAGGAGAAGGAGAAGGAGAAGGAGAAGGAGAAGGAGAAGGAGAAGGAGAAGGAGAAGGAGAGAAAAAAGGATCTTGAAATTTTCATGATCCTTTCTAAAAGTTGTATGTGTTAGGGTTTGAAACACTTCTCATTACCTCCATAGATATTCTAATGTTTCTTTCTATCCAAGAAAAGGTTGTCTTGTTTGACCTACATAGGGTTATACAATTTGTTCAGCTTTGAGCTCTCTGTCAAGTTTACCTGTCAGATACTTTGTTGGTAATCCCATCTCCATAAAATACATTCTTTCTGAGGACTAACAGAGGACTGGAGAAATGTTTAAGGGGTGAGACTGTAAATACAGGAGTTGCAGTTGTATTCCTAGTTGTAGATTCTTCTGCATGAAAATTTGCCAAAAGCTTAATGTGTCACTTATTTCTAATAGCATTTTGGCTCTAGACAACTTAAACATCTTACATGCTGACATACAAATATCATTCCAAAAACATATGTGTGTTCAGTGTTGTGATACCTACAGAAGTAATTGTGATTTCACTTAAAAAGTACATACCTGATCCTTCCTGTCTTGGAAATAATGACAGTGCATTGACAATGAAAAGCAATGAAGAACTGTGACAACAAAAGAAGAGGCAAATTATCTCAATCTTATTTTGTTCTTTTTTATCTAATTCTGTGAAAACCTGGGAAATGCATTTATTTATAGATTACTCTCCATCACGAGTGTAACCAAGCTCTCCTTCTGTAGTTAACTCTTTCATTCCTGGCAACTGAAATAAAAGTAGCTGATAATATATATATATATTTTTAATAATATTATTGTTGCAACACCTTTCTGTTCTCCAGTTTCCTTAGGAACTGGCTATAAACACGTAATATATATATATATAGGTGTACACTCTTTAGTAATACTGTACATGTGCAGAATTGAATCAGGTCTTTTTCAGGTCTGTAGCTAACAGTTCTATATTTTTTCCCCAGTGACAGCTGCTCCAAAACCAATTTTATCTTTCCTCCACTTACATTAATTCTTGTGTGTTGTGACTCTAGTGGCTCCCAAGCCAACATTTAATACAGCTTTGCTGGATGAGTGTAGAATCTATAATCTTCTCAGATACATGCCTGTAATATTTGCACACTTTTGATACAATTGGCCTTTGTACAACTGTTCCAGAATCCATTTAAATTCTCATACTTGATGTAGTAATGCGGTGTTGTCTGTGCCATTATGTTATCTCCTGAGGGAACGTGAAAGTACCTTCTTGTGTCAGCATCCTTGGGATGTTTTCCAGTATTCTGAGGTATTTGCATGCTGCTGCAATGTAGTCAAGAACTGCTGCCTTTCACCTTGTTATCTGTACTGGCCTCAGCCTACAGCATGGTCTCTTCTACTGCTTGTTACATTCTCCGCCATAAAGGTGTTCTTGTGTCTATAGTTTTAAGATTATACTGTAAGCATGGCTTTCCCATTTCTCCAATTTTTCTCTTATTTGATTCACTGTGCTACTGTAAATACTGTGTTTTCTGCCAGTGTCATAATTAGGGCTGCTGTTTTACGTGATCTTTTTCACTAATGGTCAAAAGAGTTGAAGAAAGGGTTCCCTTGGATAGCTGAACTGGTAAAAGGTTTGCTTTTCGCAATCATGTACACAGCACTGAGCAACTCCTGTTGAAAAAGCACATTCTTTCTCTGCTTCTGTTCTGTTGCAACAGGCAATCTTGATACGTGGCGCTTGAAACAAAATCTGACTATCAAGCAGGAACAAAGCATCTCCTTTCCTCAGTAAATTTTCTCCTTTCCCTTCAGTGTTACTAAAAGGACATATGCATACGATAACAAATGTGCTGTCCCACCTACTACCACCAATATTAGGACGTTCATCTGATACTCTTGTGGCTTCTTTGAATGCTGTGTAATGCTCTCACTAGGGCTTACATAGATCCTCTAGAGTGGTGGTCATGTTACAGGGAGCTCCGCTGCTGCAGTTTGCTGTGAAACACCATCAGACTTCAGGGCCTTTGGCATACTGCTGCTCACTCTTGTTCCCTATTGAGCAGAGTTGCTTCATTCTTCTGTGCTTTTGCAATCCCTTCTGAAGTTGTCTTTGTTACAGGATCTGTTTCAATGCCCTCCTCCTGCCCTTCCTTAGTAATTTCTATTTTCTTTTTCTGTCAATTCCTCAGATTCTGGATTACCTAATTTATTTCAGATTCTCAAGAGTTCTCTTTGTCTTCCAAGCTTTTTGCAACAGCCTGATGTGAGTCTTCCTAGCTTCAGAATAGTATCAAGCTTTTGCACATGATGGCTTAAGAACAATACAGCATGGGCAGAGCTTTAAGAAGAACATCTCTTCAATTAGCAAGTCTGCCATATGCTTTCTTGCTCTCTAAAACCTGCTATATTAAAAAGTTACAGTAGGGTTTAATGTTCTCAGTAGCTTCGTTGATGGAAAGAAGAGCGTGGTAAAATGACACAAGGAAAGCAAATCAAGAGTACTCATTTGGAGAAACAGAGCAGCTGAACTGGACTTGCAAGGAGCGCAGATCACACTGATGAGGTGCTAAGAGATTTGATTTAGTAGCTTGGTGGGTAGGGATGGTGGTGGGAAGATGGTTGGATTAGATGATCTTGTAGGTCCTCTCCAACCTAATGAATCTATGAATCTATGTAGAAAATGAAGTCATCAGCTACAAAAAGAGCAAAATGGAAAGCCGGATATCATCTATAATGGAGGACTGAGTACGGGAGTGGGAGAAGGATGGTGTCACACGGACATTAAACATGGAAAACAAGTGGGCAGGTGGAATAAAGAAGTGACAGTCATAACAGATTGGAAGAGGGTGACACTATTCACCTCACCATTCAGACTCCTCTGGGGAGCATTTGGAAATGCAGAGTTTTGCAGAAATTATCACAAGTGAGGGCAGGTGCACAGTCAACACTGCAAAGAAAATGCAGCCTCTGGGGAAAACGAATAGCAGAGAGGTCATTCTGTCAGTTTTCACCTGCTTCTTTGTGATGCTGGTCCTTGTCATAAGAAGCTGAAATGCAATGGAGGGAGAGTTAATGGAGAATTCTAGGAGAGGCAAAACTAAGGAAGTAAGGATCAAGGCAGAATCAGCATCAGCTTTAGTTAGAGCTAGAAATAGGCTGAGAAAAGAAGGAAAAATGAGAAAGTAAAACTAGTGTGATCAATGGAGCAGCATGACAGAAAGGAAATCGAAAGAAAATGGATGTGCAAGTGAGAAGCAGTGTTTAAAATACTGAACAAAGAAGACTGTTACTTTCCGTGAGATTCTTATGGTGGTAATGGACTGACTGGCAAGGTAAGTGAATTACAGAATTTAGGGATCTTGACGCAGGAAACAAAAGTAATTCTTCTTAAGAAAAAAAAAAAAAAAAAAAAAAAAGAAAGCTTAACTTTTAGGTATTTAATACCAAATAATGAAAGGGAGGAGGAAGTACTACAGTGATGAAGATTTGAATTTCCAAACATTTTAAATATTCAGAAATCTGAGAGGAAAAAAAAAGAGAGCTTAATATTTCTGAATAAAGAATGTTTAATTTTGAAAAACTTAAGGTGTGTGGATAGAAGCAAACTCATAAAAATCAAGCTAGGTTAACCTTTGCTACTACTTCAGCCTACCAACTGAAATTATACAAGCACTGAAGAGACAAATGACTGTGGATCACTTGGTGTAACCAAGTGACAGATGGCCTTAAAGCACAGAGTGCTCACCAAGAAACTGTACTGACTGCACTGACCAGCTCATTGCTGCTGTATAAGCGGCCTAGGACACAATTTCATTTTCTCTAAAATCTCAGTGACTGAAATATCAAAAATATCATTTGGACAAAAATATGCAAAGAAGGTTTCGGAAATACTTTTTCCATTGTATTTCCACCCAGCACAAGTGGCTAAAACACACGTGGTGCAGTTAACAAACCATTCTTACTGTGCCTGTAACGGAAATTAGATGTGAAAGTACCAAACCTGAAAGGATGAAACTCTGCCCTACCTACTATTGAAAAAGTTGATACTACGAAAGAACAGGATACCCTGAAGATAAGATTTTAAGAAGTGCAAAAGAAAGCAGAAGTAAATGAACATAAAGCAAAAGGAGAGTATAATTTCTGTCAAACAGTCCAGTTCAAAAAGTGCTAGGATGACAAAGGTGAACGGCGTTCATAACGTAACAATTGTTGGAACAAAAACTAGCTTGTATCTAAATGTATGCAAGTAAAATTTAGAACAAGTTAAGAGCTTTCCTGGCTTTGTCTATAATGTTGGAAAAATTACAGACTAAAAATAGGTTACTTTTCTCATTATTCTGCTGTAGCATTATTAAAGAATATAACCACTACACTGGTAATCATATGTCTACTCAGTAAAGACTGGCATACATATTATTCCAGCTGTGGTAATTACAGAAAATGGACTATGATTTGATTATGAGGTAAAATATCTTGTAAAAATAGTATCACTTAAAGCACTTAAAGCTCAAGGTATACACAGCACAACCTTTTGTGGAAAATGGCATCAAGATTGCAACAGGAATGTCTATAAAAATCTCAAGGATCAAACCTACGCTATTATTTTGCATTACTCTGGAAACACACAGCCAGTTACTGAAATGTTTATTAGAGATGATAGCTTAAAACTATATTCCTTTACTACAAAGTTGCTAGTGGGTCGGAAGATGGAAAGATACTGCAAATTCTCAGCAGCCCGTTAAACAAATACAGGAAATAATGCCTGTGAGAAAAGATCACATAGTGATGGGACTCTGCAGGATTTTGCACCCATGAAGCTGTGTATATATAAAGGCAATCCTTCTGGATATTTCTCATGAAGTTTCTCTTTACTTTCTTGAAACAGAACATGTTCTTGAGGAGTTGGGCAGCAGCAGTGAAAAGAACTGTATGAAAAAAACCAGATGACAAAATCTACCAGAAATTAAGAGAGCTGTGAAACAGAGGATCCAGATTAGAGATGGAGAATTTATGTGTGTTGTACAGTGTATGATTTTATTGCAGACTATTCAAATCACATTGTTATTTAGAAGATGAAATTTCATTACTTAAGCCAGTGACTAACAACCACCAGTAAGAAGACAGGTAGGATACTGAGTTCACTATTTCTGTCACAAATTATTTCCTTCTTTATATTAATTTAACCTAATTTGATCAATAAATACTATAAAAAATGTGCTTCAACTGTAATGTGAAAGTTACAGGCAACCACATGGCTTGTAGTGTTTTGAAGACCCCCTAAACTAGAAGTCTGTGAAGCAGTGGGAAAAGTAGAAGGTTCTAGCAAATCAGCTCTTGATCTCGAGGTCTCATTTTTTTTTTTTTTTCTAAGATGTTGAATATAATACGCTCAGTAAACAAAACATGAAGAACTGAGTGTGGCATCCATCATCTCAAACTGGATGACTGGGCCAGAAACTCACTGTGGTATATGTGACATGGACATAAAGGTAAACAAGTCACTGAAGTTAGAAAAGAAATGATAGTTCAAAATTGCACTGAATGGTCAATATTTTTCTGACAACATGATGCTGGTCTGAAGAATAATGAGCCCATTTGCTTTCCTGATGTTGCTTGCCAGGGAAAAGTAAATCTCACTCTCTTGCTTTGGAGTTTGCTTTGTATTAGTTTGAAAGGCTCTTTAAAGAAATTACATGGAAAATAATCGAATCCTCATATACAGATTTATTGTCTCAGAGGAAAGAAAAGTTTTGCATAACACAGCCTTACCTGAAAATCATTAACTGCAGTTTAAAAAAGTTTTGAAGTGAAGAAAACTGCTTTGTTTGTTTGGTTTTGTTTTGCTGAGCACAAACTATTAAACCAATTAAACTGTAAAATAAATTTCTATTGCCTGAGTAAGCGCGGGCTTTAACTCTTATCTCACAGACTGTGAAATCAGTCTGTGAAGCTAATGACTCACAGCTTGTTCGGTCGGATCGATGCTCCACACTAACCCAGAAGAAGACTACTGTGCCACTTCGACTAATGACCCCTAGGAAAACTTGAAGCCTTCAAAGCTACCAGTCAAGAGCTGTACAGTGTTATCAGGCTCTTTATAGCAAAAAGAGGTTCCTTTCTACCAATGAAGCAGTCTGCAGAGGCTGTCTCAGACAACGTTTCTTTCTTACTTGCTTTGACCTAGGCGAATTGCCTCTTGTATCTGCACAAAGAGAGCCTCACTTCTGAGAATGTTTATTTGTTCTCCTTCTGTCATGAGTGGATCTTCTCTCCCCGCTCTAAGTGTTTGGATCAGGACAAGTTGGATCAATTTATTGACCTAATGGGAATGAATCACTTGAGAGGATTAACATCATATTTTCTACCAGATTAGCAAACTGATCTAATTCACCATGGGTTGCAAGATCATTATGGAAGCAAAAGAAGCCGCTGGTTTAGGGATAGAGGAAAAAGAGCATCAGGACTCAGTGTTCCTTGTTGGTCCCTTCCAATTCAGGATATTCTTTGACTCTATGATTAAAAAGGGACCCACCATTCAGAAGTCTTAATAGAATATGCAATACTTATTAGAATGTGCAATATAATACTGCACCCCTAGCAATGGTCTTTTCTTGTCATGTTACATTTTATGTTGTCTTGCTAGCTAAACAGCATAAAAATGTACAGTCACAGACAACTCTGTAATACCATCTCATCCACCTTCATTCGTATAGACAGAATACATAGAATCAGCCCTGACAAACGCAAGACTGTGAAGAGGTTTTAGGTGGAGTGTCAAAACTGCCATTCTCTCCCTGCTTCAGAGGTTGCTGGCTTAGGTTTAGCCCTCTTTTTCTTGGCTCACCATTTGTTGTCACCTCATACCTGTTGGGAGAGGTGTGGGTGGATTTCTCTGTGTCTTAGTCGATGAATGTTCTCCCAGTGCTGGTTTCTAATTAATCCCATTTAAAGGGATTATTGTTTTTGTGGACAGGGTTATAATGCCTCGGGAATATTACATATTTTGATCATGACTACCTTACTGAGCTGAAATGATTAAAAACAACAAAAAAAAAAATCAACAAACTTAACGCTCTGATGTCTTTCCTGACCCGGAGGGAGCTGCTAGGAAAGCTACTGTTTTGGAGACATGAAAAAGGAAGGAAAAAGGTGAGCTCAAACTGGAGAACCATGGAAAAGAGATCGAGGGAGACAGATTTTCACTTTATCCCAAACTCCCAGGGTTGAGAGGTCAGTACACTGCTGGGAGGGCTCTGCTCCTCATCCTGCCTCACATACACAGCAACAACTTGCTCCACATCCTCCATCTGCTTCCCATCAGTGACAGGAGCAGCAGGCACATGAAGCCGTACTCGCAGAAGGCAGAGAGCAGTTGTTCACTGGTGGTCACTACTTCAGCAGTTCTTCTTCATCTCTTCAGGGAAGAGGATGCGTTGGCCAGATGAGAGCACCCTGATGGATTCATGAGAGTCTTGTATATCAGAATGACCAATTTCACATTTGGAATTATTAGTTCATATAAAAATGAAGGTAAAGTAAAAAAGAATGATGAGAAAGGTAAACATGTAATATCTTAAAATATGCATGGAGTTGTTATGGTGATATAAACTGCTTTTAAAAGACAATTCTAATCCTTTTAGGTGGCATGGCTTTTTGTTTTAATATCACTCTCAAGTCTTTTTAAAAAGCACTCAAGAACTTATCTGACTGTAAAAAGGACACATTCTGAATGAACTTTATGAAATCTCAGTGTATCATTTGCTTTTAGCAAACTTTTACGCTAAAAATGTTGACTAAAGAGCAATTTTCAGAATAAAAAAACTGTTAACCCAAATGGTACCAGCCTGCACAAATGGTGCAAGTGTGGTTTCACTCACACTGTTCAGGAGCTCCATTTCACAGAATGATAAAACGCTGAGCTCTGAGATATCACAGAACCATAGAATGGCTTAGGTTGGAAGGCATCTTAAAAATCATCTAGTTCCAAAACCCTTGCCATCGACAGGGTTGCCACCCACTAGATCAAGTTGACCAGGGCCCCATCCAACCCAGCCTTGAACAACTCCAAGGGTCATCCACAACTTCTCT
The DNA here is from genome assembly GCA_036925125.1 of Oreortyx pictus. Taxonomy (NCBI): domain Eukaryota; kingdom Metazoa; phylum Chordata; class Aves; order Galliformes; family Odontophoridae; genus Oreortyx; species Oreortyx pictus. The sequence continues at coordinate 123,800,296 of JAUPFR010000001.1, read as the reverse complement.
GGGCAGCCTGTATCAGTGCCTCACCACCCCCGAGTGAAAAAATCCACCCAGTATCTCGTCTAAATCTCCCCTCTTTTAGTTTAAAGCCATTTCCCCTTGTCCTATCACCATCAGACTGTATAAAATGTTGCTCTCCCTCCTGATTATAAGCTCCCTTTAAGTCAAAGCAACATGAGTTCATGGTACATGCCATTTCGCATCATTAATTCCTGTAAGGAGAGCCAAAATGTGCCTTCCATATGTTCAAGAACTACAAATACCGGATTGTACTTGATGAATGTTTAACATAAAGTGAGTAAGAGCCCCTGAACAATGGAGTAGAACCAGGATTTTCCAACACACCCTGGATATGCTCCCTATTCATGAGACCAGCAAGTCACACTACCATTCTATAGCCCAGTAATTTGCAAAATAATGCGGCTTCAAAGGGGAGGAGGTGGAGTATCTTCAGTGTACTCACATAACACTCTCAGCTTCCAAACAGCCTGGAAGCATTTTCCTGGTAAGAGAATGACATGGCTTTAAAAACCCTTCCTCCTTCAGGCCGAAGAGGTTTTTTTTTACAGATCTTGGTGGTGACGCTGCCACCAACCTGTTTGCTGTGAATTATAAAGAAACTAATCCTGTAAGTCCTTTCTAAGCTTGGTCTGACTGCAGCCAATTTATCAGGCCTTCATGGCAAACTTTCATCCAAGGATTCACGCAGACTCTGATATACTTTATGCACTGCACTGCTTGGTTTTACCAAGAAGGAAGCGAGTTCAAACACAAGCAAAACATAAAGAAGACTGCAAGGTGAAGTACTGGCAAAATTCTGTTTCCTAAGGAAGATGTTTGGCAAAGCACATGTTGAAATTCAGAAGGATTTACACACCTAAATTCTATCTAAACATCCAGTTTATTATGCAGCCAAGCCAATACACATCTTGCTGTGCTGTACGTTACCCTGTGCTAGTGAAGAAAGCTGATTCTGCAGGATGGAAGGTATCCATTGCTCTCAAGACCGCGAGCACTTGGCTCTTAGCTTTGGTTAGGCTGCATCAGGAAACTTGTGATCACTACAAGTCCAACCATTCGTGATTTCCCCCATGCTGTTGCCAGGCAGCCTTCCACAGCTCTTCAGTGGAAGGGTCATTATTCACTTTTACTCGTCACCCGAGGGCTGTTGCTCTGAGGAGAGAAGGAACTGTTTAGAGAATAAGTTGCGTTCCCCCCAGCCTATCTTTGTCTGCTAGTCCATAAATCTCAGGTGCTGTCAGCGGTGAGTGGAAACGAAGGGTAACGTCGGGCAGGGAGGGATTCTTATCTCACATCCAGCTGCTTAAAGATAACAGTGCCTGCTGACACGTTCGCTGCACTTTGGGTCTGGAGTACCACGTGCAGGGTTTTATTTAGCCACAAGGTGTGGCGGGGGACAAGCCACAGCAGACTGGTTGTGTGAATGCTTCTGTGGACAACGGGAATAGCTCAGGATTTCACCTCAGCCACGACCAGCTCCCGGAGCCCACAGCACACAGCCGGCGCTGCTGCGCGCCGCGTCCGCGAGGGAAAGCGCGGCATCCCTCACTGCTCAACACCGCACGTGGGAAAGAAAAGCAAAGCCCCAAGTTGACAGCAGAAGAGCACACGCACTCCTGGAGAACAAAGTTTTATTTCCTGGAGGAAAGCGTGCGGCGAAGCAGAGCGGCCATGGAGGGAGCCCCCTCACTCTCGTCATCATTACTGCCCGCCGGCCGACCCCCCGCCCCCCTCGGAGGCCGTGCCGCCCTGAGCGTCCGCTCCCGCCCTCCTCCCCCGCCGGAACTCGCCGGGCGGCCCCGCCCCAACGGCCGCGGCGGGGGAGAAGGCGCGCCCCCGCGGGCGGGCTGCCGAGCTGGGAGCCGCGCGCGCGCGCCCGCGTCCCCGCGGCGGGAGGGGCGTGCCGCCGTGCTCCTCCCTCGTGCGCGGCGCCCGCCCCCTCCCCAAGGTGTCGGCGGCGCCGGCGGGGACGCGCTCGCTCGTGCCCGCGCCGCTTCCCCCCTCTCCCGCTGCCGCCCCCCCCCCCCCCCCGCCCTGCTCCCCTCGTCTCTCCCCGGCTGAGCTGATAGCTGCGCTCGGCCATGGCGGCCCCGGCGGAGCTAAGCGCGGAGCGGCTGCTGGCGCTGCCCGGCAGCTGGAGTTACGGGATCAGCCAGGGCGGCCGCGTCTTCTTCATCAAGTGAGCGGGGGAATTGCGACGGGGAGGGAGGGAGGGGGTCGCGGGGCGGGGAGAAAGGAAAGGGTGGTGGTGGTGGTGGTGGTGGTAGTGGGGAGGGGGGGGGGGGGGGGGGTTAGGGTACCCGGCTGCTCGCTGACCGCTCCGCGTGTGCGTCCCTGCAGCGAGGAGGCGAAGAGCACGACCTGGCTGCACCCGCTCACCGGAGAGGCCGTGATCACCGGGCACCGCCGCAGCGCAGGTAGGAGCCCACCCGGCGGGATGGGGGGGGGGAGGGGGGGGGGGGTCGGCGACCCCCTGCCCCGCCTCACCCCGCCCTGCCCTGCCCTGCCCCGCCATGGCCGCTCGGCCCCGCTCTGCCGCCCCGCCCGCCGCCGGCCGTGCCCGGGCCGTCCCGGCCCCTCCCGCTGCCCCCTGGCTCTCCCCGCTGTCCGCCTTCGCACCCGCGTTTTCCCTCCTCGCGCCGTTCGCTCGCGTTCCTCCTCCTGCCGCCTTGTGTCGCCGCTGTGATACCGCGGGTGCTCCTCGCTGCCCTCGGCCGTCCGCAGGTCGCTCACCTGCCCGCCGGACGTGTCACCGCGGTGGAGCGCGGCTCCCGCCGCTTCTCATTCTCCGTGTGACCGCGGGAGAGCCGCCCGCCGGCCGGACCCGAGCGGACCGCTTGATGTTCGCGTTTGCTTCGCGCTTACGACGCGTTCCCCTTTCCCTGAGAATCGGAAATGGGCTTTTTAGAAAGATGCGGACGGGCTTCTGCGAGTTGGGAGGAGTTCGCAAAGCGTGGGTTCTGGCTATCGGAACTCCGTGGCTTAATCTGCAGCGAAGGGCTGATGCTGAAGGAGTCATTTAATGCTGGGAAATAGAATTACTGATGGATATCAGGCTCGTCTTTCCCCCACTCTCAGTACTCAGATTAATTGAGGAAGCAGCTTCCATCCACATCACTGTGCATGGGGGCAGATGTATGTGAAGTGCTCTGCTACTTGGACATTAATATTAGCTGAGCATTAATTCTTTTTTTTTTTTTTTCGAGCTGTCAGCGGCGACTCTGTTGACTGATGGTGATTCACCAGTAATTCTCTCAGTGTCTCATTTATTTCTGCCATTAAGCCCCTTGTAAGGGAAGCACAGCTTGCTTTAGAGCATCTGGAGTGCTGAATACAACGTTAGGGGAGTTATTATCAGGTAAATAACTTTTGGCAAGCCTGTCTGCGGCAGGAGGCTGGAACTCGATGATCTTTAAGGTCCCTTCCAACCTGAGCAATTCTATGATTCTGTGAAATGAAACTTATTTCCAAATGCACGGTGAGGTATGACCTTGAGTACCATGGCCATGATCTGTAGGTCGGAAAATAGTGAAGTACCTGTAAAGCAAATAATCTTCTGTACATACATGTGTATGTTCACTCATCTCCGAACCTACTCAAAAGAAGTTTAAAATGTGTCATAAGAGACAATTTCTGAGTGAGTAAATTTCTCTTGTATATTTACGCTGTGAAGCTTGTTAATAAGTAATACCGTAAAATGTTTACTAGTCAGTGAAGAAAACCTTATCCTGCTCTATAAACTGAAGTGCTTTTTATTTCTGGAGGAATACCCTGGAAGGGTATTCTTTTTGCCACATTCTTATAGCATCCATAAACACTTCTGCTGGCGAGTCTTCCTGTTGGATGGACTTTGCCCCGTGCCAGTATCAAGGCACTTTGGTTCAGTATTTATTTATTTGTTTTCCTAGAGACTTCACAGCAGTGAAATAAAAGCCGGCCAGAGCAAATAAGCAACCAGGAAAAATCACATCCTTCAGACTGAGTGTTTTCTACTTTTACCAGGAAGTATATTACTGCTTCTCTAATTCAGCGAGCGAGCCCTGCGTATCAATTAGCGCTTTTATCAGCTGGAGTAAACTTAATGGCAGTGATGCATCTAGAGTTGCACAGTGGTGTCCAGTGCCTTCAGATCTTCCATTACATCAGGAAACCGTTACTTGAAAGAAACTGTCCATTAGTGGTGGTTTGGATTATTTTCCAGTGAGATTTTTTTTTTTCTTTATGTGGGCTCCTGATTCTTAACAGTGATAACAGAGAGGGAAAAGATGTACCCAATTCCTCCACTAGATTTGCACTGAAGATTATTTTCATGTGAAACTTCATAGAGTTGTAAACACTGCAGGAGCGCTTGTTAGTCGCATCAGCGGTGGAATTATGCTAATACGAAATAGCTGTGTGGTGTAGTTGATACCATGCCTGTTAACGATGCCTGTGACTTGCACGTAAGGCAAACTCCTTACATTGATTTTTGCTTAGATCTCTCCCTGTCAGGTGATTTGGTGCTACTGAAGTTGAAGGCAGAAAGAAATGGTGATGACAGTGAGTTCCAGTGACTTGACAAAGGAGAAAACGTTGTTAAACAAGACAGGCTTAAGCTGTTACTATTTGGGAATGACAAATCGAAATCAGATCTGTGTGCGCTGTTTGTCTTAGATTACAGCACTAATGAGACAGTATTTTGAGTCAGTTTAGAAATGCTCATTTATAGGACTAGAGCTTTCGGCATCTACATAAAGGGCAGATGTTAACTACTGAAGTATTAGGGAGTAGACCAGTAAGGTTAGCAAGACTTCAAAAGTTAATTACTGTGCTTTGCTACTTGTTTTCCAGACTTACCCACAGGTTGGGAGGAAGCTTACACTTTTGAAGGTGCAAGATACTATGTAAAGTAAGTTGAGAGTTTATCTGTCACAATGCTATAATTCTAATGTGGTTGTCTGAATGCTGCTGGAATCTTGAACATTTTCTAAACTAAGTATAAATTTTGTTGAAAAGTATTGTTCAAGCTTGTCATATGAAGTCCTATGTTGAAGACATCCTATACAGATGAAACCATTTCTTGAGTTTCTGTGTTAATGCTTTTAAAGTTGCTTAAGGGTTTGGATTCAAATGAAATTTCTGCTATGAGCGCAACCAGCTGGCAACAAATATCTGTGCAGTTCAAGAAGAAGCTGAGTCTTGGCTCTCGTGTGTATGCATTGTCATGTCGTGCCTTCAAAAAGGCAAGATCTGACTTTTGTTGGGAAAAGAGTGTCAATCCAAGCCCTGTTCTGTAGTCTTTGTTTAAAGCCACTCTGAAATTCGAATGCGACTGCCTTGCAGATCCCCTGGTGCTACTACTGATTTTTTTTTTTTAATTTTAATTTTTGTATTTTTTTTTTCTTCAGATTTTAGTGTGCTTGAAGGAGTGTGTCCATTCTGGTAGAACTGCTATATGCTCTTCTTGAGAGAGGAGTGTGGAAATGGAGGTCTGATGTAGAAATCTGGAGATCGTGTTGGTTGTATAGTCTTACAGAGTTTGTCTCTCTAGATAGTCAGACTGTCCTCAACTGGAAAATTCTAAAGTGGCTGCCATGAGTATCGGTCCAGTTAAAATGCTGTTTTCCTAATGTTTGACAAGTTGCAGGCTTTACTCAATACACTGAGGAATTTTTGCTCCCTATGCGGTGTGTTTGGTTTTCCGTTATTAAGTCATCAGTGCAGTGAGTTCTGCAATTGAAGATAACGGATGGTCCCAGGGCTGTAGGCTGCAGGTAGGTTTTGGCCACATAGTCTTGTTGTTGAGTGGAAGATAGCTGCTCTGTGTAAACTGCACTGTAAACATTGCGAGATGGGTTTTAGGCAATTGTTGCGTGGTTTATTTTGCATACTTGTAGGAAAACCATTGTGTTAACACTGAACAAAATTCCAAAGAATATACTGAAGAATAATACTTCAAAAATGTGACCAGAACCTGTGCCAGGCTCTCTAGAAGGGGCCTTCTTGTTACTAGACAACGTGTTTGTTTCACTTTTCTGTTCTGTCTTCTTGTAGCTTACATTACACTGGTACTGTATAACAACAAGAACTGCACAGGTCTGAGGGCAGGAATGTGCTAAGGATTTCACCCTTTACTGTTCTGTTTGCATTGTTAAATACAGAAGACTGAAAATTAAACTATGTGTATAGTATAGAGAAGTACTTTTCTGTACCTTCACATCGAGCAACTTGTCATAGAATAAGCCTACAAAGAGTGTATTAACTGTAGTAACTGGAAAAAAGAGTTTTCTTTGGTTAAAAAAAATGCGTAGGGACAGCTATTGTAGAAGGGCTTATGTGCTCATGGATGAATAAACCAAGTGGTGTCTTGTTTGCATACTCCTCACGAGGTCTTGTGTTCACGGCTTTATCGCAACTGTTAAGAGAGACGTGAAGTTGATTGTTTTGCTGATAGCCAACACTAAATAGCTCTGCTTATATTTAAATTTGTGCTGCATCTTTGAAAACATGTTGCACAAACAACACTTCTCTGTGATTTGATCGATGTAGGAGGATAGCAGGAGTAGTGCTGTCAGGTCTGGTGGAAGATTCAGATGGTTGGACCAGTTTGTCATCCTTAGTTAAGGGTGTTTGTTGTTTCACTGGTGTAGCTACTCAGGCTGGGTTGAGGCTTGTGCCTGATGATAGATTCTCCTTTTAAAGTTCTCCAGCATCAGTAGAGCTGAATGCTAGGCGAGATGCGAGAGCTAACGCAGACAGGGTGACAACATTATAATCACTATCTTATGCAGCGTAACTCTGGATGATGTGTTGATTATAATCATTCTAGTTGTCTGAGTCTTAGCTACCACGGTGTGCCCACACAACTGGAAAGTAGCTCAGATTGTTATGACCTTGTCTACGCAGGCATCCCCACATATGCATTTTTAATGTGCTTGCTTGAATGTACGGATTTGCTAAGTGTCGATGCTTATTATGTAGACCAAAGCAAAATAAAATTACGCTAAAACTAAAAATATTAACAGCGTGGTCCGGCCTGGAATAAATGTATTGTTTTGTGTTCTCATGTGAGTAGTGGAGTTCTAGAGGAATGAGTTAATGGCACTCTATTGATGTGTTCAACCACGTGAACCTTGGCTGCTGGATTTCTGTAATATGTCCAATAGGGGAGTTATGTAAGAAGGATAGCCGAGTTTCCTGATCACATAAATAATTTCACCTAGCTTCTGAGCCACAGCTTCAAATATGTGGGTTGAATGAAAATATTTAACAACCTTGCTTTTAGGCTGTGTTTGAAAATAAAAACCTTTTGAAAATGATTCTTATGGTTCTTTAATAATAGGTCTTCAGTGTTCCAAGTGGGTGTGTCACTGAATCTATTACTGTGCTTTTTCTGGCTTTGATGTAGTAAACACTGTGTAATCAAATTGGGATAATGCTGAGGAGATAATCGTCATCTAAATCTTGGCATTCCTGGGACTGCCATTTCAAACAAATGACTCAGGAAGCAGACTACTGCATTGAAATGGGATTATTCTTAAAGGACACCTTATTTTTCCTAATGGTACATGCATTCATTTTCAGAATAAGTAAATACCAAATGATTCTTTTTTTTTCTTTTTTTTTTTCCATAACATTGAGTTTGTTTTGTCTTTAAAAAGGAAATATATTCTGAAACATGCATAGGTAGAGAGTTATTTCCATTGTTTAAGGAGGTTTTAGTTTTGGTATGGGGTTATGTTAATAAGTTGAGGTTAGCTAGACCTTTGGCTTTCAGTGTTCTGGATTAGTAGAGCTGCATTACTTGGTAATGTCAGTGTCTCCCTCCCACATCCATCCCTATCCCCTGTAATTGCAGATAATAAAAGGTATTGTTTGTTAGGTGAAATAAAAAGAAAGAAAATGTGCAACATTGTGCCTCGTTAGATCTGGTTATATTATTTTTTTATTTCCTTGAGTGTGAGGAAATCTGCTTTTTTCCTTAATATTAGAAGTGTGCATGGGTAGCCCTTTACTTAACACAAACTCTGTCATTAAACTTTTCTAGAATAATGTTTGATTCATAAAATAGTTAAAGTTTCTACCTGTAATGGACAGCTGTGTGACTGTAGAATTGAAAAATTCAAGCGCGGTCTTTAATTATTACTTTATTGTCAGTTCAACATGAAATCCCATGTATTATGTCAGGCAAAACATAATATTATGGAGTAAAACTCCTTATTTTGAAAGTGGTGGCGCAGTATTTTGAAAGACTTGGAATTTTCTTTTGTTCTTGGAATATGTCAGTGTTCTGTTGACTTGTATGTCATGTACTGAATGCTTGTCATGAGCTTTGGAAAACCGAGGGCTTTGCCTTCAAAGCTGGCAACCTGGGTAGTACTTTGGGATGCTGAAGTTGCTTGGATTATTGGTGTTTGAGGGAATAGACCCATGTGACAGTCCAAGCATGGTACTTAATAGAAAGACATACTTGGTCACTGACTTCAGCTTCTTACCTCTTAAGATTAATGAGAATTTTAGACCTGATGTTTTTAATTACTGCATCGTCGTTAGGTGCTGATGTACCTGTCTAGAGCGCTATAAAATTGCATAAATATGTCTGTCTCTGTGTGTATATGTGTTTATACGTTCAGGAAACTCTTGTCCCTGGTTAAAAACACCTGTCTATTTAAGCTTGGGCATTTGCTTGCTTTTCCTGCCATTTTTTAAATTCATTATTCATTTTGGTAGTACTAAACATATTGTGGTACTTTTGGAATGACTTTTACACCAGGTTTATGTAGTTTAGATTGTTAACTTACAAAATCAAGTTATTCAAAAAATCAATCCAGTGATACTTGAGGAATTTTGCATTAGTTTAACTCCCTTGACTTCTATAGAGGTATTCTTTGGTAAGCTGTTAAGGTGTTTAGAACTTGGTATTTCTAAGCCCTGCGTAGCACTGATAATTTTTGGACAGTATGGAAGCTGACTGAAGTCAATAAGTGAATACTCTTAAAAACACAAAGAACTAGGAAGGTTAGATCTGGATTTTAGTGTTTTGTGCAAAAGGCCGTGTTTTCCTGCACTCGCTGGAAGAGTTTTTGCCTTTTGCTTGTTGAAACAAAGCCAGGTGGAAGCTGAGGTGAGTTCACCTTTGAATCAAGTAGGTGTTTCAAATGCTTTTGTGGAGACTTTTATCAATAGAATTGGCTTTCAAACATGTAGTTTGAAAATTGGGTAGGTAAGAAAAATCTATTTGGTGATTAAATGAGATGAGATTTTTTCAGTCTTGAGGTTCTGTTGCTTACTAAAATAAACTCCTGCTCATTTTGAATTCAGCTTTTGTTTGAACCTTTGTCTTCTATGTGCATTCTAAAGATCCTTTCCCATTCAGCTGAGAAATTCTCCAGAAAAATCAAACATCAACTAGTCATGTTTGCATAGAAGCCCTTTATTGAGAGGTTTTGGGAAAAAGAAAGTAAGAATAGATTGTTTTTCTCAAATAGTAAGAATCATGGTATTCTTCCAAGAAATTTAGTTCTGCTCTGGTTACTTCTGTCACTTATTTTGCTAAAACTTAGGAAAGACTAAAGTTTATTCCTGCCGTTCTTTCTTTTTTTTTCCTAAGACCTCTGGATTGAGTAATGGTCTAGGTAAATGGATGACCTGCCACATAAAATTACTACAAACCAGTCTGTGCCCTTCTACCTTTGACAAAGCAGTTCTGAAAAGGAGAACTTGTTAGGATTGCATGCAAGCTTGCTGTGTATTTTAAGATTTACATCTTTATTTCACTGCAATATTTTTAAGAACCAAAATTAGTGTAGGAAGCATCTTGCTTGACAAGTGCTCAGGCGTTTCGTAGTGTTGCTGCTCACTAAGACACCTCAGTGCGTTAAAGCTTTTGCTGCAGTTCTCCCTGTGGAAAGGATGAAGCTGTCTTTCATGGGAGCCCTGGGGAAAACACACGCTCTTGCTCTGTAGGGAAAAGTGAAAAATCTGTGGAGGCAGATAGGAACAGAAAGGAAACCTTGCTGTGGGGGAGCTGTGGGATGGGCTAGCTGCCAGGGGGCTACAGCAGCATGAGCAAAAGGCAGCAGTGGAGTGGGTGCAGTGCAGAAACAGGAGGTGGAAGGGTTCTTGGCACTGGGAGAAATGAGTTTGGGTCAGGGAAGGCTGCACCCTAAAAGCAGCTTAGAGAGGAACACACAAGAGAATGATGGAGAAGGAGATATGGCCTACTTCAGGAGTAGGCTGAAAGAATGGGAATAGGTGCAGGGAAAATGAGCTGATACTTAACCAGATAGAAAGGGGTGGCACTGAAAAATCAGTAAAAGGAGCAGGAGTGGAAGTTAATTTCCTTGGAGCAAACTCAGTGGAATTTCTCAGTGGTATCAGAGTTGCGTCCTGCAAAAATGAGCTACGTGCCCAATGAGAACTGCTATTCTTTGCTTATGAGCCTGTTTCCAACTTAGTGTGGCAGGTAGAACATCAAACGGGAAAGCTAAGGATTCTTGTGCTTGTAAAGCCTTTTTTGAGTGTGACATTTTGTGGTTGACGTTTTGAGCTGTCTTGTTCTTTAAGCGTGTTTCTAAATTGAGCAATACCTCAAATGCTTTAGTTTTACTAAAATAGACTTGAAGCCATGGGAGAAGTTAATTTTGCTTTTTTTTTGTTTTTGTTGCTTCTAAGTATTACCAACTTTTAAAATATTTGTAAGAATTAATGGATAATTACTTAAAAAAATGCAAAAAACCTACTGAGAATTTGTAACATGAAACATGGAAATCTATTAGAAAGGCACTGGTGGCAATTTGAGACTTGCCTTACTCCATCAGTTCTACACATGCTTTTTCCCTTCCCCGTGTCATTGCCTGTGTCCTGCAGTGCCTTGAGCTGAGGGCCACTTCCAATAGTGGCTGAGGTGGCAGGCAGGCACCTCCTGAGCTTTGCCAGCAGAGGTGTGCAATTGGTGTAGTCACCATTCAGTGAAACTTCTAAGCGTCCAAATTTGACCCAGTGCACATTGTTTTGCTTTTACTTAAAGGAATGGTTCATACTTTTTTTTTTTTTTTTTCTTGTGGTCTGTGAGTGTTTTGTTTTACTAGATCAAAACTAGCATCTGTTGTGGTGCTGCGCTGAGCCTGTTTTTCCTGCGTATGTTTATGTTATGCTGGCTCTTATTCTAATTCTAATGAACTGCACTTTCATTAAACCTGAGATACACTTTGGCTTGGCAGTTCAGACTGATCTTCAGTACACTTCTTTGTGCATGCGAGAGGAGAAAGCTCTTGAGAAGCTTGAGGCAGACTGACTGGAAGCAAAGCTCCTCAGCTTTGGCTGCTGGGGCTTCTGTCAGCGTGGAGCCTGTGTATTTTTCCTATGTTTCAGTAAGTAACTAAATTTCAATGCCCCTTCTCTCTCCTTCTTCCTTTACCTTCTTTGTTTTGAACGCAGGAGATGGCTGCTTTCCTCTGTTCCAGCCTTTGGCTGAAAGGAATGTGTTCTCTAGTAGCGATGTTGGGAAGAAGTTACAACAGCCACCTTCAGAAGGAGAAGTTTCAGATCAGGGACTTGTTCATAGGCACCTGAGTAAACTCTTTGAGAAGAGCTCCAACTTGGCAGCACTGGATAGGCCAGGCAGTTTTCAGATGGGTTGTGGTGTTGTATCTTTCTGCTCTGTACGCATAAAACTGAAATTGAATGCTTGTTTGTGAAGTGGAAAAAAGGCTTTCAGACAGTGTTTTGAATGCTTGTGTGGCCTGCAATGCATGTACAGCTTTATATAAACAAAAAAAAAAAAAACACATTTGCATGTTCAGTATGCTTCAGCAACTTGGTTTTCTGTGGCTTTCTCCATGATGACCTAGTAAAAGCAGTAACTTGCCTGAAAAGGTAGAGTAAGTAGCAAGTATGTTTATCTACATTGTAGTACTAGAGAAGAAGTCTGTTATTTTGGCGCATTTTCTTCCTGGTGTTTAAGTCCTACAGACTAAGCAGTTGCTGACCAATGTTAGACATTTAGCACTCTTGAGAATGGTTTTGGGCACGTTTAAAAGCAGATGACATAGCATCTTAGGTTTTTCACTACACCTGGTTTTCAAGAAGGAAAGAAAGCTGTGTGCGAAATAAAATGTTGTGTACAATAAGAATGAACAAGTGGTGCTCTTAAATCCCAATGGAGGGGAAAAATACCTTTAATCTCATTGAATGTCAAAATGTTTTCTTGGCGGAGAGAGTAAAGCTGCCGACTTTAAGACTTGTGTTTTTGTGTTTGTATGGGGAGAGGGAGTGTATATATATATATACTTTTTTAAGTATATTGGCTGCCCCATTTTGTGAGGTTATTTTGTAGTTTTCTATGTACATAATCTACATAAGCTTTATCAGAGGTTTCAACTAAGAATATCTAAAGTTCAGTACAAAGGATTGAAAGTGGAAACCATAGGCATGTTTTTAAGCAGTGTTGTAAATTAGATGTTTATTGTAACAGTTCGTTTTTATCTGAATCAAGATATAAGTTAAACATCATTAGAAATTCGTGTGATCTTCTCTGATCTTAAAATCTTTTTTTTTATGGTAGAAGGTTTTTTTTTTTTTGTGCTTGATGTGGGTATCCCATGCTTAGCTCTGATCTGAGACAGTGAAATATTTTCTGTTGATAAAGCACACAAATGTTATTTTTTTATGTGTGCAATTAATAGATCAAATAGTAAAAGCTGAAGTTTTCTGCTTATGATATCCAAGTGCTTAACTCATTTGACATTTGAGCCAGTATTTTAAGTTGGCTAATTGAGCCCATAATACTCTCAGGTGCAATGAATTTTGCGAGTTTGTTGCTAAAACAGACCTTGTTCTAGTAGGTAGTCATTATTGAAATTGTTTTAGAATGAATTGGATGAATTTTAGACCTTGAGAAGTTATACTCAGCACTGAGAGTCTTGGGCAAGCTGTCTGTAGTGTGTAGCCAGCATAAAAAGAAATTAAAACAAACAAATGGATGGACTTGGAGTTTCTCATGTATTTATGGAAGCATACCTAGCAACTACAGCTGACTGGTGAACTGTGAGACACTAATATTTTCTGATCTTTCCCATCTTTTCTGTCTTCCGCTTCTGTCCCTTCTTTTGCTCAACCTCAGATAAACATAAGCTGACAGTTTTTCATGGCAGCTTTTACTTTGCCTTGAAGTAGTGTTAGATTGAGATGTTGAGACTAGGAAGAAGCAGACTGAGAAGTATGATTGCAATACTGGAAAAGATGGTTTAACATTTTGTACTGAGCTATGTATTTCTTTTTCTGCAGCTCTCGTCTGTTAGTTCAGTTATGAAATGGAATTCACCTGGATTAAAACTTTCCCTGCTGTGTTTTCCACAAATAGTGTTTAAAATCTGCTTAACTAACTAGATGAATACAATGCATGGTATGTTTTAAGCAGCATAAAAGGTGAAGTCTTAGAATTATTTATGAGTGATACCTAGTATTATGGGTAAAGTGACTTCTGTTTAATTATAAATGGAATGAAACAGACTACTTCAGGCCCTGTCATTACTGCTAATGGTTACGGACTTAACAACAAACAGGACACGTTGCTTTTTATGCCTCCTTGAAAATCCCCCAGCTGAAATTTCTTACATGGAACACTTGTTTTCAGTTTTAACCTATGAAAAGATTTATAGTCATCAAGAATCTTTTCCCAAAGCACTCTCTATTCCTGTATCCTGAGCAAAACACAAAATACATTTTGTCATGGGCTCCCTAATAGAACGCTGTTGTGGATTTTGTTAAACTTCAGGTGAGAGTGCCAAACCTGTCTAACGAGAAAGTCAGGATCTCTGCTGCCTCAGATTGCTTATTTTGTGGTTGCAAACAACAGAAAGTACTATCAAATTCAGCAGTCGATTGAAATTCCACTGCTTCATCTTCTTCATTATTTTCTTCTGTGTGGATGCATTCTGCTTCAGAACATTTTGCAGCTCAAATATGTAAGTTATGTGAAATCTTGCAGTTTTACATGTGGGGAAGAAACTGTAGCAAGTGAGACAGAGGTAGTAAAACTGATTTAATCAGTGATGTCCTATTATTGTAGGTGGGGTTTGTTGTGTTTCACAGCACTGCGTGATTTAAGCTTGGGCTGAGAGACTGCAGCAGCTGAGGAGTTGGAATTACAAGCGTCTAGCTTTTAAATAAGTTTCTGTAGTCTTTGTTCAATATTTGAGTTGTTTTTTTTCCTTCTCGCCTTTCACTGATGGTATTTGTAAGTCATTAAAGGAATCAGGGGAGCGCTCAAGTCTTCCCAAACTTTTCATGTGTATTGAAGGTACTATCCATTTCAGATAGGCATTTTAATTGATGTCAACTTTTACAAGAACTCTTGTTTGTTATTTTATTTCTTTAACATTTGCCTTGTACTATTGGAAATAGGGCTTTTGAGGAAATTACAGAAATTCAAAAGTTTTTACTGAATTTTTCAGGGAAATCAAGAAATTAATCTGGAGTTGCTTCAGAAACCTGCATCGCTTGTATAATTTCACCATACCTTTGATATAGCTCATATAGCTGGCAGAGTGAATATATAAAGAACGCACGCAGCTTTTCACTTGTTTCAAGGTGGAATAATTACTTCAAAGAAAAACATGGGTAGAAGTTGCTGGCAGTCTCTTATATTTCTGTCTTAATTATTATTATTATTGCAGCAATTGGGACCTAAAACAGGGCTTGTAATGAATGAGGTGGGTGAAAGCACATGGGTTTGACTCAGCTGCTGGGTTCAGCAGGTGTCTCTTTCACAACCGTAATGGAAATGTCAAAAGGAGAGTGTACAGAGCAATTTGTGTGTGTTTGTTTTTTTTCTTCTTCCCTGTCCAAATTTGACACGGGTATGGCAACCGCAACGGGCAACCAAATGCAGTGCAGGCAAAGCTGTAGCTGGCAGACGTTAATAGGTTTTGAGCAAACGAATATTTCAAGTCTTCCGAAGTGTTTGCTGACTTTGAATTGAAATACTTTGCTTTTCACTAGGTGAGGAGTCTGTCTGCACTGGTAGTTGGACAAGAAATGAGAACTTCTTTGAATCAGAAAAGCAGATGTCCTCAGCTCATCTCTTCAGCTCTTCTTTTCTTCTGCTGTTTGACTTTGTCTTGTAACTTTTTCTTACATGTGTCCTTATCATTCACCCTACTGCTTTTCAGTGCTTTTCTGCTTGCTTCTAGCACTAGCAGCTCAAGTAGTGTTAGACGTGATCTTCCCCAGTTGGGCTGCATCCCAAACTTTCCTAAGGGGAATGTAAATACTGTGAGGTCAGTTCAGTATCAAGTGCCTGCAGCCTGAAACAAACCCTGCAGGATCTTCTGCTGTTCAGACAAAATTAGGATCTGCTTTGGATGCAAAGTGTAATATTAAGAAGTCAAGACCTTGATTGTTTATTTTATACTTTCCATATTTTTTTGTTACCTAGGTTAACCTTACTTTTTTCTCCTAAACTGAAAGGCAAAGAGAGTGGGTAGTGGGCGCAACTCACTACGGTGTTAACCGACAGGTTTTAAAGCCTTCACTGCTGGGTTACTGTGTGTCTTAGTGAGGTTGTAATGCAGAGGGCTGGTGTCCCTGTGTGCATGTTCACCTGAAGCACGCCTAAACCAGTGCTGAGTGTTGAACTAGTGTGTTTCTGCTAGCGAAGAAAATCTTCAGCCGATTTGTTTCATTCCGTGTTTCCCCTCACTTTCTTCCCTCCTCCTCAAAATAGACTGGTGGGGAGAGAGGACTGTGCTAAGCCCACTTAGTGAAGCAAAACCAAATAGTCTGACTATCTCCTGTACTTCATTCAGACCAGCTTGTTTCAGTCCCATAGTCACGGTTTTTAGAGAGATGTGCATACAGTAGTTAGAATTGCTTGCTCATGTGTGCTGCTGAGGACTGGATGCAGCCCTTCTGGTTTCACAAGTAGTGAAGGTATAGATTAACAGCCAAGTGGGAATGTTTCTGCTTTGTAGTGCTGTCAGTAGGCTGGCCTGGTTCAGGCGTGCTTGTCTTGTCAGCTGTTGTCTCTGAAGGACTGACTCCTATTAGCGTTACCAAAGGAATCCATCTAATAGATGAAACTAGAACAAAATAAGTTCCGTCTGTTCCACGAATGTCAACGAACAAGCTGGGGATTGAAACGCTCTTTGATATGTTCATTTGGCCAGACTGGGGCAAGACAGACTCATTCTCCGTTTCATCTCCAGGTCTTTAAGTTATCATGATCATGTTGCCGTGAAACAACAACAGAAAGTTATGAGTTACAGTTGGGGAATTTTTGCTTTCTTCATATTGAAGCTGTTTTGCTTTTGTGAGAAGCTAAATACTTTTGTGGTCGTTAGATAAGTCCAAACTGCTTTATGGTGCTTTTTTAATGTTCCTGGTGAAGTTTTACCAACACATCTGTGGTTTTGTGTGGGAGGCTTTCATGATACTCAGATGAAGAAATATTTGATTATTGAATGCTGTGCTTTGATTTTCTTGGTGGACTGAAGTGTATATTGAAACTGACTGTTAGAGGTATTGGTGGAAAAGTACAGCACTGAACCAAGAATAAAACACTTAAAAATGGAAAGCTTGTCTGTATGTCTTGGAAGTAAAACAATGTTAAGTTCAAGTTAATATTACTAAATGACCCCTTCAGAAGCAAGAATAAATGCATTTTTATATTATGGAATGTGAAGCCCTCTCTCTAAAGAATGGAACTCGAATACATTTCTTGAGTGGTTTCATTAATACTTAGTTTTGTGCTACTGAACAGCAGTTTTTAGTGTTCTGGATATTATTTGTTTGGAGATCTGCTTTAAGTGCCATCTCTTAAAAATAAAGCGTAAGAAGCTCGAATACCTGTGTGCTGCTAGAACAACCCTTGAAAATGTTCAATAAAAATTCAGGCTGCAAAGCTGTAGGAGCAGCTAATCTACCAGTTCTGTGCTTTTTCTTTTTCTTTTTTTTTTTTTTTTGTATCTAAGTACTTCTATTAGGCAAATAAAAATAATATATTTGTCGCTGTTTATGAAATGAGAAATGACTATTAGATCACTTCCACTTAACGGTGGAAATTCACTCACGGGGTTAGAAAAAGTCCACTATGTGTGGGATTTATAAAGTTAGTTTGGTTCTGTGTTTGTAGTGTTTTGCAACAGCAGTTGAATATCTGGAGCCTTCAAACTGGGGAACGAGGACCTTGTCAATTCTGATGCGTGTGTATCTTCAACAAATGGGTTAACTCCGCTTTGGCTGCTAGAACTGAGTGAATGACACTGTGGACATTTGTCCATCCAACTCGGTGCGTTCTTTTTTTGTCTAATTTTGTAACCCTGGGATTTATTTTGGAAAAGATCCAATGCTGTTGGCTACAAAGTCTACAGGGGAATGCAGGTTGTTGTTTTCTTTCTTTTTTTCTATTTAATAGAATGTCGGCCGTTTTTAGTAGCTTCTTTTGAAGTATTTAATGAATCTTTCTCATGAGGTGTGATGATTAAGCAGATAAATTTTTAATGATGCACGGGAAAGTTTGTTGTTTTTTTTTTTTTCTTTGTATGTGCTGGTACTTACTGATTTTTCATTTCAGTAAGAAATGAGGCAGTAGTACTCTCTCAAGTTTGGTTGAGTTTCTTATCTGCTGTCCAGCCACACTCCTGTTTTTAAATCCTCTTCTTCAGAAACCATAAGAAACAGAACAGTTCAGGGGGTTGAAGGGCAGTGTGGTTCTCTCCACCATCTGAACTCTGTGGCTCCTAACCATGCCCTGGGACTGTCACAAGATGCTGGAGCACAGCCTCTGTAGTGGTGCCCCTTCACAAGTATTGTCAGTTCTCCTATCTGCATTTCAGCAATTCAGCTATGCTCCTTAGTATATGTAGATGTAGTACTTAACTACCCTTCCTAGTTGAGGATGAATTCTTGGAGCCCTGAAAATGTGCTACTGTGTTACCAGGAGACTAATGGCTGCAAATCAGCATGTGCACTCCAGGCAGTGTTATAAGTTGGCTTTCTCATTTTAATAACTTAATCCAAAGTCATAGGAAGTGGTTAGTATCCTTAGATTAGATAGACGTCCTTTTTTTTCTTTTTCCTTCATGTACTTTTTTGTTTTTAGGCCTATGGGAAAAAACTTTTTTTTTTTTAATTGGGGTGGGAAAGGGGGAGGGGGGCAGTGAACTGGAAAAACTCATAGTTTCAAATCCTGATCAGACTATAAACAGTAAAATGTTGTATCTGAGCAACTACTGAAATATTATGTAAAAATTAAAGGCACAGAAGATTATATTCCTGTGGAAAAATTAGTTTGCTTTATTCCCACAGGCACTAATTATCATTGTTCTAAACTGAAACATGTACTTTTCTGCAAGGGATCCTTGTAAGGCAAACATAATCAAGAGCCAGTAAACTCTCTGGTCTTATTTTTAGAGATAAATGGTGCTATTTTACTGGTTGCATTCCAAGTTATGTATTAAAATGGTATTTAAAAAAAAAAAAGATTGCTTGACTTAATTTCATATAATAGTACTTAGCACTCAAATAAAAGAAATGGGAGAGGAGAGGAATGTAGCTTTATAATACATTTCCGTAACATAGCAACTTGGCTTTCAGCTATGTGTTTAAATGCTTTAGTTTTTTAATTTGCATCTAAAACCACTGTTCTTGTTTCTTCACTTTTCAGAGAAGCTTAGCTTTGACCATGTTTTGTGCGGCACCGAATATCATAGCAGTGTTTGTCCTAGATTTCTTTTTTAATATACTGCTTTGAGCTATTTCTGTATGTTCAGATTTCTGGTCTTTGTTTCTTTTTGGGCCCTTGGCAGTTATACTACTTATTTGTCTGTAAGCTAAGCTTAGATAATTTAAAAATTAAGTATATATTTATTTGTTGAAGCTGTAACAAATACTGTGTGGAACTGTGGGACAACCTTTGAAGCTATGATTTTATTTTCAGCAATTAGTTGTACTCTTCTGAAGTATTACTACTTCAAGCTGTTATGACTCACCTAGCAACGTAGTAATGGCGAGTAGTGGGCAGAGGCATGGTCTTTCCAAAAAGGAAGTGTTCAAGTATTTCTTGATGTCCATCAGTAATAGTAAACAGCCTGTTGAGCAATATGAATGTTTTGTGAATTATGCCAGCAAATAAACAGGGCACTGAGAGGGGAGAGGCCGCGTGCTGCTGAGTGGACTCCTTTCTTCAAAGTAAATGCTATTCATTGGGGAAAAAAAAAACAAAAAACAAAAAAAACACCTACAGGGAAGATTGCTTTGTGCTTCTGCAGTCAGATTTTGGATTAGCTTATAGTCTCAACAGCTGAGGAGGGAAAGATTAATATCCTATATATTGTTACATGTGCATATACGTACAGTTACTGTTTTATTGACCTTAAAGGAAACAGATGTTTTCAAGATATGACCTGTATGGAACTGAGCAGTGTGAATTCCTCAAAAGCTTCTGCATCTTCATAACCTGTTTTGTGGTAGATTATGTGCTTCAAGTTAGATATTTCACATTCTTCCTTTTGAATAATTTTTTTATCTAACCAAATTTATGCTGCTGCTTGTAGGAAATCTTCTTAGTACAAACATAGATTAAAGGGTTTCATTTTGGTCAGAATTAATTGTTGGTGGAGTGCGAATATGAAATTGAAGATTTGTGTTCAGCATTTAAAAAGTAAACCATGGCATTCTGTAGAGAACTCATTTTAATGAGTGTTTTTTTCCACTTCCTACAGTTGTTATTAATTATGACTATTTCACTGACTTTCTCTTTGTATTTGCCTGAGGAAGGGGACTTTCTGAAAGTAAAATAAGAATGCAACAAAAAAGCCTGGTTTGAATGTTTCAGCTGACTAGCAGTGTTCTTTCTTTAGGAGGTGATTTGAAAATTGAAATAACTCCCTTTTAAAAGTTTAAAAGAAACCAGAGGTAAAACTTGAGAAGTGTAATCTGCTTCTTATTAAAGGTAACTGGGAAGAAAATGGCCCTCTCACTTTCAATGTACTGTGTTGAATTTGAATTGAGCAGGAACATTCAGGCTGGAGGAGAAAATAAGCCCCCATATTCTTTCAGACTGGCTTTTAAAGATTTCCATGCAGATCCCAGTTGTTGTGAGTAGCAGGTCTTGAGAAGTGGGCACGGAAGTTAGGCTGAGCCTTGTTTCCCAGGAGCAGCTCAGTAGTAGCAGGGTTTTGTTCTGTGTCATGATTTGAACACCTGCACTAGCGATCTGCAGATGATAGATGCTGTTAGACCACTTCAGTCCATGGAGCTGCTGGGTCCGGCAATTTTAGTGGTCTTTTTCTGCAAAGTTATCTGAAATTTTTTTTTCCAGCCTCCTGTGGTCGTTTGCTGTGACCAGTGTTGCCTGGTCCTTTGCAGCCAGAGTGCCAGAAGCCAGGTCTGCTTGTGCTTACTGCCACTCACCGTGATTTCCTGGCAGTGCTAGAAGAAGCCTAGAACTTCAGGAAATTAACAAGATATACTATTTGAAAAGCAGCAGTACTCTCCAAAAATTGACGTATATGATGTTAGGCTTATGAATTGCCAGAATATCTTGCCCTCAGGATCTAAGAAAATATAATCTTTTATTGATGTTTAGATAAAGTCTTATCAGTTTGTTTAGGGGAAAGAATAGGTGCTGTGGCCTTGACCCACAATATAGAGAAAACCCTTCAAAATTAGACACCAGCTGAAAATGACTGCAAAGACTTAATGTCTAAAACAACATTGTTCTGCTTAAATGTAACTTGATGCGTGAGCATGACTTTTTCCTGTCAGTTCAGTACTGCTACAGCGTAACGATAAAATAAAAGGTACAGAGAAGATTGAGAAGTGACCAAAGATGGGGAAATGCCTGTAATAACTCAGTGAGGAGTATTGGGTAAAGTCTATGAAATTATAGATGGCAGAAAGAAGGGAAATAGGGATCGTTTGTTCATTGCATGAGCTAGCAGTAGGAATTGAGAATCTGGAAGAGCTGGCACCTATGGCTGATTTTGTATTCGTAAGGTCTGAAAGATGCAAGCATTTAATAAAGGAAAATGACTGAAAACATCTAGGAATCACAGCTCAGGATTTTGTGGACTGTAATCTGTATTCCATGACTGGAAGAAAGTAGGTGATCACACTTTTCGTTTTAAATCCCACCTCTGGGTCTTACAGTTGCCAAGGCAGGAGATATCACCATACATCTCTTCTGTCCCTGCGGTCTCTGAGAGCTGTTTGCTTCTCATCTCTGCCGGGAATAGGGCACTGTGTTACCTGCACTTCTGATCCTTATTCAGCTCCTCTGAAGTAATTCCCAACAACAGTAATCACTAGGTCGTAAATATTCATTTACTGGTAATAAATCACAAGAATGTTGTGCTAGTTATGGTTATGCAAATGATTAGGGATAGTCTTGCAGAGTATCTGTGGCTGTTATCACTGAAGCTTTGATGGATGCTGTGTGTGCACAAAATATATAGAAAGACTTAGTAGTCTACGTACTGTAGTGTACTGGTCTTGACTTGAAAATAAATTATATAAACATGTAAGAATGAATATCGGTAACACTTTCACTTTGCTACATGCAGAGGTTTAGCAACTTGAACATAAAATTCATGGAATCATTAGATGCTGTCCACCAGATGGGTATTGATTCAGTTTGATGTAATGAATGTTTTGCAAGAAGACATTTGAGTGAGTGAGAGGTTCTTGGCAAGGAGATTTTAAAGCAGAATTGTTTTTCAGGTGGTAAATGGAGTTGAAGTGCTAAAATTGTACCTGTTTTTGGGAGTCTTATGAAATAGCTGGAGGTCAGCCTGGATGATATAAACGTGGGGAGGGGAGAGTGGGTCACATTCAACAGTCTAATTGATGGCAAAAATAAAACATTGTATTCTTTTATTCCTTCCTTTGCAAAAGATGTCGTTGTTCCACTAAAGCACATTAGCACTTGAAGAATGAATTTCTTCAGCTTTAAATCAGTGCTGAATTTGCTAGAGAATATCTATCCTTTCTATACTGCCCTCTCAAGGAGTAAATTCTTTGGAAAACTTAACAAGTAGGATATAGATATAGTAGAGCTTTAATCATTGTGCTTGTCTAAAGTTAGATTTGATTTTGTTGTTCTGTAGTGAAATTATAGAAATTTATTTGAGCAATGAAGCTGAAAGCTTTGTTATAGAAAGAACTCAGTGTTGGTCAACTCAAAAGCTAGAATTCTGTTTTCGTGCTTGCAGCCCTTAACCAATGTCAGGATACAGTATTGCAAAGTGACGGGTGTTTTTAAAATCTAAAAGAGAATGACTCATCTCACTACTTCTAGTACTAATTCACTGTAAGTTGTATACATTCAACTGGAAAAGGCTTCAGAGTGCAAGAACTCTAATGGAAGATTCCCATGAAGGATTTAGCTTTTGGGTGTCAGTATTATCTTGCATTCTTAATGAAAAGAAAAAGCCAACAGTGTTGTTCCTTTTAAAATACTCTCAAGAGTGAAAATGCAGACTTCCTAGCTGGTACAAGTTAGGGTTTTTTCTGTTGAACTGGTATTTGTGGGAACAGGCATATAAACTATCTGAATAAATAGGAATGATTCCAGAACTTGCTGGATGTACGTTTGGAATATCTTTAAAACATAACGAGAATGCTGTAAAGAGAAAGCTGTCTAGTGTGACACTGTCTAGCTCCCTGATCTAGGATTTAATTATTTCCTGTTCTGGCTGGGAAGGAAAAGTACAAGGGTTATTCTGAAAGTAATGTCTCCTTTTATGTTATGTTGGCTCACAACTTCGGAGGCTGATGTTGGTGGTATGGCAGTAGAGGTTGAACCTTCCCCCCCAGTATTCCATTACGTTTTGTTGCTGTGTGACAGATGGCAGCAGAGGGGCAGTCTGACAGAATGGCATCTGACGTGGAAGTGCGTATGAAGCAGGAGTGTTTAACTGAATTCCTCCTTGTGGAAAAAAATGGCACCCATTGACATTCATCAAATTTGCTGAACGGTTGGGAGACCGAAGTGTAGATGTGAGCACAGTGAGGCTGTGGGTGGTGTGTTTCAGCAGTGGCAACAGAGACAGCAGTTCACATATTATATTATGATAATAGAAACCCAACTTTTCATTTTATCTAGGGAACTAACATATAAAATGGTACTGAGTCATAAGAATATTAAAAATTGATAATTCATAAATCAAATTTTCTTGTTCAAGCAGGACTGGGATATTAGAGCATTGTACCAACACTGCCTAAATTCAATAGTGACAGGAAATCAACCAAGCGTTAAAAAGCTGTTGGTATTGTGTGTGGGTTTTTTTTTGTTATTTTGGCCTTTTTTTTTTTGTTTGTTGTTTATTCACTTTTGAGCAGAGAAATAAGAAAACAAGCTCAAGAATATCCAAGTGAATCTTCAAATGTTGGTAGAGATCATGCCATGCCTTTCCAATTTTCATGCTCTTCAATTTGGACTGCTTTGTGACTGCTACTTTGCCCCCGAAAACGTCTGTTTAAATCTTGAAAAACAATAGAAGAATTGTTTGGCAGAGAAGTCAGCAACTAGTGTCTTGGCACTGCCTTCAGCTGCTTAAGCCAGCTTGCTGACAGCAAAAGCATGAGCAGAACGTAGAAAAAAAAGTCCAGTCTTGCAAAACTAAGTCTAATAGAAAAACGCATTCCACTTTGGAGAGTGTAAAAGAATAACACTTGAAAATATTTTTACATGAAAATAGGTTCTGTTTTCTTTACAGGTTAATTATCTCTTGTAGTTATTTACGCCTACGTGTTAATCTGTGTGATGGCACTTCTGTATCAAAAATGGTAAATTACTGGCTTGCAGCTACATTACTTTGAACTTTTGTTCCCTGCCAAAAAAAAAAAAAAAAAAACCAACAAAAAAAACACCCTGATCTTTGCAAAAAGCTTCAGAAAAGATAAAGGAATTGGAGTACAGGAAATAACATGAGAAGTGCTTAGAAATTGTGTGAGAGACTTCCAAGTCACACCTCTGCTGGTTTGGTATATGCTTTCTGAAGCAATGATGAACTGGGACTTTTTCAAGTGCTGAAAACATAGAGTTTTATACCAAAAATCCCAGACAAGTGAATCATGTAACAAAAAATCTAATTATGCATTTCCCTGAAGCACTCATAATAATCAGGTACTTTTTCATAACTGTGGTCTAACGATGTATAGCATGGGTGTAGGCTTACAAAATCCAAAGGTAATGTCACACTCCAAGGGCAAAAAGTGTTCAGTGGTCCTTTGGAACACTTTTCTAGTATAGGTACGTGTTAAACTCTTTAACTTGATTTGAAGCTAGCTATTAATGATCATTCCCTCAGTCCTGTCCCAAACAGTTCTCTCCCATTAGTCCTGTATGCAACCCTTTTCTTCTGACTCCCTTAGCAATCTTGTAGTTATATCGAAAGTCAAATCAAACAGAAAATTTGTCTATTGTAGGAGTATTTTTCAATTGGATATTTGAGCTGATAGAACATGCATCATTTTCAAGAAGAGCTTGTGCAAGTAGCAGTTTATCAGGCAGTGTAAGCTGTTCAGAGAGAAGCCTTTAAATTTTGGCATAGTTCCATGTGCCTTTGGAGGGTTTGTTAATAGTGAAATGTTGCTCACTGAACAGCATGCTTCATGGTGCTGCTCTATGAGGAAAAAAGATTTCCTATGTAGATTGGCTTGTAGTTTTTATATAGCATTCTTATGTGTGTACTCGAGTAATGCCAGCTTGGTATTTCCCTGTAACTCATTCCTATTTCTGTTTATATCTACTGTTTCCTTTGGTTAGCTAAAACGCTAAGTAGGTGCTGCTTCCAGAAATAAAGATATAAAATAACAAAATAAAATATCCTTTGGAAACTGCTTTTATGGTTGACTCTAAAATCAGCAGAAGCATTAGATCCCAGTAGAATTAATAATAGTGACTTAAACAGCTTGCCCAAACGTTCACAGGAACGTGAAGAGGAATGCTGCAGTATACAGCTGAACGTATAGATGAGAAGCTAAAATGTAGTTTTACTAACAGATGTTGATTCAAACAGTAGAATTAATTGCTCTGGTCTATCAGTGCATTGATCTTTAGTAACTATTTAAATATAATCAAAATTTTTAAACTAATAGTTGCAAGTCTGAGGCTGTTTTAAGAATTTATTTTAAAACTAACTCTGGGGGATGTTTATTCCTAACTACCATGTATCAGTGCATGTGTGTCCACATGCTTTAAAACGTGAAACAATGTTTATGATTTTCATGGTTTTCTACTTGTTTTTATGTTTAAAAGAAAATCAGATCCTCTTTTAAACTTCTAGGTAGCAGCTTAGAAGATTACTGGCATTGTCATAAACAAATGAATGCCAAACTCTTTGAGCAGGTAAAGATTTTTCACTCTCCACGTAAATTATTTGATTTTACACACCAATTCCTAATGAATAAGTACACGAAACGGCGAAAGGTATATTTGAATAAAGTGATTTGAGCTCTCTAAAATTCCAGCAAAACCAGGAGAGAATTGACTTACCACTGAAATGATAGTGAATGTTAAAACAAGCAATGAAGGTACAATTGGATGGTGGGGGTGAAGCCCCACTTATGAAGTAATTGGAGAAGGAGTGTTTACCTTGGCTAACAGAGAAATTTATATCCTCAGGTGGTTTTTGTACTCATTACTGAAATTAATTTAAGACATCAAAAAACTGCTCACATGAGTGCAAGTCATTTATCACATTGATGAATGAATGACCGCTTCTTTTAATTTATCTGAATTGTTTGTAAATAGGTTTTTCTTCATATGTGTTTTGATGTCTTCATTGGTTTTGAAGGGAGAGAGTGTATGCCATATTTACGCCACCTGTTACGGTAGCACAGTATCAACACCACAGAAACTTGTGTCTGGCAAGGGTGTCACCCTGACTACTGGACATGTTGTCACTTTTGGCAAAGCAGCATCAGAAAATGGTTCTGCCGTGAAAAATATTGTCAGAGATAAATGCTCAGAGCAAAACTCTGTTATATGGAATAGATTGTTGCTGCCTTTTTCAGTGATATTTGACAGAGCGCTGCCATTTTGTCAGAAGTGGTATGGGCTTTTGCCAGCTCTTGACGATAAGAAAACGTAAATATACTTGAGAAGCACATCATCTGGGAGTCACCTCATCTCGGCCCAAAGCTGCCGTGGGGTTTGTCTGTGGAGATTTTCAAACCTTGACTGCACATGAATGCTAGTGCCAAGGCGATGTCAATTCTCAGTTTCGTTCTCAGTTTCTTTCTCCTGAATTAAAAAATAAAAACTTCAAATGTAGAAATTAGTTTTCTCTTGATGTACCTGGAAGAAAAGTGAAGTTTAAATGGTTGGCTCAAGCGTACTTCAGAGCACACTGATGTGATGCAGTCTGGAGAAGGGGGAGATTGGCAGCAAGACTTTACAGGCTTCTGGTAAAGAGCTGCAGATTCATTTGTTCTGGAGTACTGGATTTTTGTGGGATGGTAAGAGAATACTTGAAATTTGTTTGAGGGGAGAAAACTCTTTCATATCATATGAATATGATTAAAGTTCAATGCATAATAGTTGAAATGTAGATTGAATGTTAATGAGATGACTTATAGCATCAAGTTCTTTTGAAAGTGTTGAGCCCAGGAGGAGAAACCTGTGGTGCTTTTTGTGTAGGATGTTTAGTGTTTCTAGTATGCTCACAGCTTGTCATTTCTCATATTTTTGAAGGCTCTACTGCATACTAGTTGGCAAAGGATTTGTTTCAAGGTTAAAAGTCCTGCAGTAACTATTGACAGTTACTAATAAGAATCTTTTCCACACTAGTACCAAATTTGGAACTTAAAGTTTATCAATTTATAAAAACCTTATTGGAAAGAATCTTAAGAATTTGGGATGATGGGTAATCACCTTAAGTTGTGCCAGGTGAGGTTCAGGCTGGATATAAGGAAAAGTCTCTTCTCAGACTGGTGCGTTGAAACAGACTGCTCAGGGAAGTGGAGGTGTTCAAAAAATGTGGAGATGTGGCACTGGTGGACATGGTTAGTGTTTATGGTGGGGATGGGTGGACAGTTGGACTAGGTGATGTTAGTGGTCTTTTCCAACCTCAATAATTCTGTAAATCAAGACAACCTCATTTTTTTCATGACCCAGGCCTGTCGAGGACAAAGTATTTTTCCTGGTGTTCTTTAGTACTGATGGAACAACTAGAACACCTTGGTACTGTCAGCATCTCTAAATGCATATTTAAAAAAAAAAAAAAGTAAAAAAATCCAATACTATACTTTTCTTCCTGTGAAAGCTTTGCGGTGTGCTTCAAAGTAGAACCCTGCAGTGAAGCTGCAGAGCACTATGGGGGAGTTGCCTCGTTTCAGGCTGTGTGCTGTAAGCAGGAGTACATGGGCAGGAAAATGTTTCTTCTAAAAATTATTTTATGGCACTGTGAATAATAATAATCTAATATGTCTCAGTTTGGTTAATATGGTTGGTTTGTTTTTTTTTTCACTTGAATGAATAGGAAACTTGGGGTTTTACTCAATTGTAATTTTTATCTGTTTTCATGTCCTTTTTATGAGCGTGAGCATTCATGAAGCATTTGCTATCAAAACATTTTAAAACGAACTGGAGGAGGGTTTAGGATGACAGCTTTTCAGGATGTTATTAAAGCACATTGGTGTTACTACCAACACATGGGCATTTAGTATTTTTTCATTTAATGATGATTATTTGCTTTCAGTTACAAGTATGGACTTTCCTTGGCTCGCTACATGCCGTGTGTTCTCAAAAATATTGTTTTCCTATTATATAAACACAGAAGGCAGAGTTAAGGAATAGCAAATTGTGCTTTTTTTTTTTTTTTTTTTTGAAGTTAGGTAGCTAATAATAAAGCTGGGTTAATGGGATTGGTGCTCATGTAGAGTCTCAACAGTGTAATACACACAAAATAAGTTGCATTAAACAACGTTGAACAAGAGCAGTGCTCCAAGGATGCAGTAATGGTGCAAATATAAGCTACCATTATGTATTTATCGTTTAAGTTGATCATTTGTTTATGCAATCAATTCAGAGCAACTATATGTTGTGGAGTCTCAGATGTA
The DNA here is from genome assembly GCA_036925125.1 of Oreortyx pictus. Taxonomy (NCBI): domain Eukaryota; kingdom Metazoa; phylum Chordata; class Aves; order Galliformes; family Odontophoridae; genus Oreortyx; species Oreortyx pictus. The sequence continues at coordinate 123,772,231 of JAUPFR010000001.1, read as the reverse complement.
TGTAGGCTTTTAGTTACTAAACATCTTTCTGTAACATTACTGTTATATATGTTTATTAAACTGATGCAGAAGTGCTTGATTCGTTGTTGCTAGTTTTTGTTGTTTTTTTCTTTTTTTGCTTTTCTGAAACCTTTTTCCTCCAAAATGTTTGTGCTGGCTTGTAGTAGAAAGTAGTGCAGCCTTGTTTTCTGTTTCCTTCAGCTGCAACTATTATCTATAAATATGCTAGAGTCATATAACTTCATTGGAGTTGAAGATCCTGTTGTTATGACCCATACTTTGTGAATTCACACAGAATCATAGAATCATAGGGGTTGGAAGGGACCTCTAGAGATCATCGAGTCCAACCCCCTGCCAAAGCAGGTTCCCTACACCAGGTTGCACACGTAGGCGTCCAGGCGGGTCTTGAATATCTCCAGAGAATGAGATTCCACAACCTCCCTGGGCAGCCTGTGCCAGTGCTCCGTTACCCTCACCATAAGGAAGTATTTGCGCACATTTGTGTGGAACCTCCTGTGCTGCACCGTCTCCACACACTTCTGAAAAGAGTCTGGCCTCGCCACTTTGTCCCCCACACCTCAGATATTTATAAACCTGGATCAGGTCCCCTCTCAATCTTCTTTTCTTAAGGCTAAAGAGACCTGGTTCACTTAGCCTTTCTTCACAGGAGAGATCCTCCAGACCCTGCACCATCTTTGTGGCCCTGCACTGGACTCTTTCCATGAGATCCCTGTCTTTTTTCTACTGGGGAGCCCAGAACTCCAGATGAGGCCTCACCAGGGCAGAGTAGAGGGGGAGGATCACCTCCTTTGACCTGCTGGCCACGCTCTTTTTAATGCATCCCAAAATGCCATTGGTCCTCTTGGCCACAAGGGCACACTGCTGGCTCATAGTCAACCTGTCATCCACCAGGATACCCAGGTCCCTCTCTACAGAGCTCCTCTCCAGCAGGTCATCCCCCAGCCTGTACTGGTGCATGCAATTATTCCTCCGTAGGTGGAGGACTCTATACTTGCTTTTGTTAAATTTAGTCTGGTTTCTGACTGCCCAGCTCTCCAGCCTGTCCCAGTATTGCTGAATGGCAGCACAGCCTTCAGGTGTGTCAGCTAATCCTCCTGCCTTCGTATCATCAGCAAACTTGCTGAGGGTGGCCACTATCCCCTCATCAAGGTCATTGATGAAGATGTTGAACAAGACTGGACCCAGCACGGACCCCTGGGGGACACCGCTGGTCACAGGCCTCCAACCAGACTCTACACCGCCAACGACAACCCTCTGTGCTCTGCCAGTCAGCCAGTTCTCAACCCACTCATCTATCCCACACTTCCTTAGCTTTGTTATAAGGATATCATGGGATACGGTATCAAATGCCTTGCTGAAATCAAGGTAGACTACCTCCACTGCCCTCCCCCTATCCACCCAGCCAGTGACAACATCATAGAAGGCCACCAGGTTGGTCGAGCATGACCTCCCCTTGGTGAGCCCATGCTGGCTACTCCTGATGACCTTTTCTTCCAGTTGTCTGGAGATGGCATCCATAACAAGCTGTTCCATCACCTTTCCAGGGACAGAGGTGAGGCTGACTGGCCTATAATTACCTGGATCCTCCTTCTTGCCCTTTTTGGAGACCAGAGTGACATTGGCTATCCTTCACTCACCAGGCACATCCCCCATTCTCCAGGACCTCTCAAAGATGACAGAGAGCAGTTCAGCAGTCACCTCTGCCAGCTCCCTCAGCACCTGTGGATGTACCTCATTGGGTCCCATGGATTTATGAACATTAGCATTGCCTAGGTGCTCATAGACCACCTCTTCCCTGACTAAAGGAAAGTCTCCCATTCCCCAGACTCTCTCGCTAACCTCCAGAGTCTGGGATTCCTGAGGGAGAGCTTTTTCACTGAAGACGGAAGCAAAGAAGGCATTCAGTATCTCTGCCTTCTCAGCATCCCCCGTTACCAGAACACCCCCCTCACCTAGTAGGGGGCCCACATTCTCCCTAGTCTTCCTTTTACTGTTAACATACTTAAAAAAGCCTTTTTTATTATCCTTTATCACTTTTGCTAGATTCAGTTCAAGGTGTGCTTTAGCCTTCCTCGTTGCATCCTTGTAGGCCCTGACAACCTTTCTATATTCTTCCCAAGTGGTCAGACCCTTTTTCCACATTTCATGGACCTTCTTCTTCCCTTTGAGTTTGCGCATGAGCTCCTTGCTCATCCACGCATGTTGCCTGCCACCCCTTCCTGATTTCTTGCTCCCAGGGATGCACTGATCCTGAGCTTGGAAGAAGAGCTCTTTAAATGCTGACCAGCTCTCACAGGCCCCCTTACCTTCTAACACCATCGCCCACGGGATGGCTCCAAGTAGGTCCTGGAAGAGATGAAAGTTGGCTCTCCTAAAGTCCAGGGTAGCAGTCGTACTTTTTGCTTTGCTCCTTCCACTCAGGATCTTGAACTCCGCTATCTTGTGATCACTACAACCCAAGCTGCCCCCAGCCTTTACTTCCTTAACAAGTCCATCCTTGTTAAGTGAGAATAAGGTCCAGTAACACCCCTCCCCATGTCAGTTCCTCTACCACCTTCATCAGAAAGTTGTCTTCAACACATTGCAAGAACCGTCTGGACCATGTATGCTTGGCCATGTTGCTCATCCAGCAAATATCTGGATAATTGAAGTCCCCCATAAGCACCAGCACCTGGGAATGTGACACTACTTCTAATTGCTTATGGAAGGCCTCATCAACCTCCTCTTCCTGTTAAGGGGGCCCTGTAGTACACACCCACAGCAGTGTCACCCTTACCAGCCTGCCCCTTGATTCTCACCCACAAGCTCTCCACTGCTACGTCACTCTCCCCGAGGTGGAGTTCAATACACTCTAATTGCTCTCTCACATAAAGAGCAACTCCACCACCTCGCCTTGCCAGCCGATCTTTCCTAAAAAGTACATAGCCCTCCATGGCAACATTCCAGTCATGAGAGCTGTCCCACCATGTGTCTGTGATCGCAATGAGATCATGGCCTTGCGACCACATGCAGATCTCCAACTCTTCCTGTTTATTTCCCTTGCTGTGCGCATTAGTGTACAGACACTTAAGGGAAGTAGCATCCCCTTGCCTCTCTCCATGCCTATGAACTCCACCCTCTTCACCCAGCAAGCTCTGTTTTGAGCCTTGAACCCTCAGCCCAAGCGGCCCTCATTTTGTCCACTTCCCCTTTCATACCTAGTTTAAAGACCTGTCAATACGTCCCGCCAGTTCCTTGGCTAGACAGGCTGCTTCCACATGCAGTCATCATGCCAGATGCCAAGTAAATTGCCCCGTGGTCAAAAAAAAACGAAATTCCTATGTTTGCACCAACTCTTAAGCCATTTTTTTAAGAGGTGGGCTTTTTGGATCCTCCCGGTATCCTTCCATGCCACTGAAGGTATAGAAGAAAAAAATCACCTGCACACCTGTTCCTTCTACTACCCACCCCAGACCCCTGAAATCATCCTTGATAGTCTTCAGGCTTTTCTCAGTGACTTCGTCACTGCTCGGTGACTACAGGGCAGGTGCTCCACCACTGTGTGATGAATATTACCTTGCCCTTTTGGGAGGGGGTTACAGGTTTTTTTGCTTCATGCAGACCACAAGATTAAGTTAAGTCATTTACCTGGTCACACCTTACACAAGTGCTGCCTTCATTGCTTGGCGCTGCAAAGGCCGGGCTCTCGCACTCATCACAGCCAGTGACCTGTACACTAGCGTGCTGTTTTGGGGCCTCAGTCTGCATCTCCTTGGCTGCAGCCTTCCTCATATGTGTGCAGGGGACCTGTGTCTGGGTCTCCACATTTTTCCTGGCAGTAGCCTTACACCGGGGGGCAGCTGTGGCAAACCAGTAGACACACTAACACTAGCACAAATTAGAATAGCCTTAACAAGGGTGTGAATGAACAGCCCCACTCTGCTACTGGTAGTGCTGGCTCTGCTCTCATCCTGTTACCAGCTCGTTGACAGGTGCCCCCACTATAGTTTATCTTACATTTTTGTACTTTTTTTGTATCGTGTTAAAAATAAACAGCTCCTTTTGTTACAGCATCTCTCCCTTCCCTGTATTTTGTCTTAAAACCATTGTTACTCAGAGAAGGCCACTTGTATCACTGGAGTGCTCCTTGAGACTTAACCGGAGGGGAGTGTTGACTTGTTTGTTCTTGCATTCTCTCTTCATTATGAACCAAAGGAAAGCAAGGAGAGAAAAAAAATGTATCAATAGGGGGCAAATGTGACTATGGAGAGATGCATTGATATGCATCTCTAGTTCTCATTTAATGAGACTTGAATAAGAAATTAATTTCAGGCCAGCAGGCCTGTTGTTGAGCACACAGATGATTAATTCCTACAAAGTTTTGTGAAAATAGGTACCAAGCAGAATAATCTATTCTGTATGGGGAAAATATTATGGGAAGCCTAAAATCCATTCCTGTGTGAGATGTTAGAAAATTCACTACTTAATCAAAAAGTCTCTCCCAAGCGTGCGTTCTGAAGCCTGAAGGGAATATGTTTATCTGCTTGGTGGTGGTTTAGTTTTTTTAGATCTCTGACATGCTACTGTACCATTTCCAGATCAAAACTGGAATACTACACCAGCTCTGTGCTGCATGATAGTATTTCCAGTTTGATTGCTGTTAGAGATTTCCACTGTGCTTTTGCATCTTTAACATGACCTAAAAGGCCTAACATCCACTAGTAGAGTAGAGTGAATGCTGCCTTTCCAAGTGTGGTGTTCACCAGAATGCAGACCAAGGGCTGAACTTTTGAGCACCTTCTCAGTTATTAAGGTCACCACTCCAGTTGGGTTTAGTCCAGGCTTCTGAAGGAACTTTTGAAGCAAAAGTGAAAAAGTGTTGCAAAGAGGAGTAGACAGGAAGTCTTAGCTCATTTCTAGGGATGTGTAAGTTCAAGCTTGGTGTTTTGGGCCATGCAGCCCTGGCTGCCTATATGGTGATAGCAGCTCTAAATTCTGAAATAAGTGAGCTTCTTTCCTCTCCTCTGCCCCCAGGCCTCCGAAAAAAAAGAAATTGGGATGATTCCTTTTGAATGTAACTGTTTCATAGTGATGGCGTACTATTTGTAAGAATATCAAAAACAGTTGAGGCAGTTCATTTATGGAGCAGAATACTGAGAACCTTTTACCTACTGAGCCTGCAGCTTTTTCACTTGATCAAACCTCTCTCTTTCAGAAACTGAATGAAGCATGAATTTACCTGCAGTACTGTCACTTTCTAGGAAAGGCTTTGATCTTTTATCTAATTTGTAATAATTTATTTGACTGCGTTTTTTTTTCTGCTTGTTCGTTTGTTTGTTTTTTCAGTTCAATGTGTACGTGTTTTAATGTTTCTTTTTGTTTTTGCATTAAAATAACACTCTTCTATTAGAAATGCTTCTGTTCAGGTAAAACTGCAGCTTATCAGAGGATGAGGAAGCTCAAGTACTGTGTGTTGAAGCTCAAATGATATGTGGCTGCTGAAGAGGCTGAGTGAGCCTAGGCCTTTACTCTGAGCATGAAGTTTCTGAGATAAAGCTGCATGACCTGTGCTGGTTCTACTCTGAATCTGTCAGTTTGGCTTCATTTTCCATAACATTTAATTTTAACATTGCAGCTTAATTGCTTAAGAGGATTGTCAAGGCATTGGTTCAGAACTGAGGAAAACTAATTTGAAGATTGAATATCATCATTTTTGGGAGGCTGAATTTTGACTGGTGGAAGCAGAAAAGAATGCAAGCTTTCTGTTGAAATAACCCCGAAATTAAACCATAGTCCTCTCCTTTTACACAGGACAAGTTAGGGGGAAAAAAAAAAAAAAAGACATTATGAAATAGCAAGTGCTTGTGAAACTTCTTCCATAGGTGCTCAGTTTCCCTTTTGATGGATATTCAGTCAAGTATAAAAACCTTGTCTTGAGGAGCAAGAGAAATGATTGGTTGCTTTTGTCTGACTTATTTTACTTGAAACTTAGTCAGTCTATGGGAAGTGTTCTTCGGCAAAGTTAGATTTATTGCTTCAAGATCAACAGTATTGTAGCTGTTGTGAATTGTGCAATGACGCTGTGCTAAACATAAAGTTTAGTGAGATCCATTTTAAGATTAGTAGTGTGTTGCACAACTCCTTGTTCATGTGATCATAACGTGGGTGGTGGTGCAGGTGATGAACTTAGAGTTTACAGCAGTTTACAACAACCCGTTTAGGACCTTGTCTTTCAAGTGTATTGTAACCATGTGTAGTTAAATTGGTGGTAGTAGTAGTAAAATGCCAGCTTTGCTTTTTGCCTTGCTTTGATTTAAGCACTGTGTCTCTTAAGCATCTAGTCGTTTTGTTCCACTTCTCACTTAAAACGCATGAGTAATGCTAGGGTGGAGAACTCCTGGCAATGTATTATCTCACCTCAATTATAAACGGACAAGGTCTAGCACAGAAGGTAAAAGTAAACATCCTTTTTGTACACCACTAATTGGAGTGTGTTCTTCCTTGCTAAACTACGAACTTTATGGTTGGTGTGGTCAACAGGAAAAACTTGTTTCAGGCCTCTGGGCAAGTGCCTAATGACTTCTGTGAAGCTCTTGCATAGCTTTTTTCTTTTGCTTAATCCCAAAAGATTTTTAAAATGTTAATGGTGATAATAACTTTCTGCTTTCTTAAGAAATAATGCATTATGCTGGTATGAAAAAAGGACTGAGTGAAAATTCTGTTTCGCAAGCACAACTCGATACAACTTGGATTTATAACTTTTCAAAATAAAATATTTTAGTAAATCTTGTGTAGCGATATTGAAGTTTGTTCTTTTTTAGAAGATACAACTGGTAAAGATTTCTCAAAGACAGGAAGCAGTTTCGTGAACCTAAGTGTCTCATGGTTTTTAAGATGTAAAATAGTATGTCACCATGGTGTCCTCCAGAAATACAGGGACATATGTAATATGAGAATTTGTATTTAAAAATAAATATAACCACACACAGAGACAGGCACAAAAAACTACAGAAGTGCAGAAGGAAGATTTGACTTGATATAGTGCTTATCAAAGTTGCTCTGCTTTAAAGATTTAGAGATTTCACATGCTGTGAGTGGAGGAATGAGAAGTGTCAAGCATCTTTCACTCCAGGAAATGGCCCTCGGAAGACACACGTTTTGTAATTGAAAGAAAAGTGTCTGGCTTGCACTTTGGAGCTGGATACGCATATTAGTAACGACCTTAGTGATGCAGTAGTTTCTCTGTCAGCAAATACCACAAAGGATAGTTTGAATGTATCAGTCTGCTTTAGCTCTCTGAAAATCTAGGTGTATACATATTAATGAGACATTTCCTGAAGTAAAAAAAAAAAGTAATTGAAGAATCCTAGTCTGTGTTTTATTTTAATAGGTTATTTATTAGGGGTTTGGGTGGGGAGAGATGAAGGTAAAGATTTGGGAATGAAGACTCTTTGAAAGTCTATTGTTACTTGATAATCTAGAACACTATGATGTATAATAAGACTCCATATGGTGTGGTCTGGTACATGTGTGACTGGTAGAACTTTTCAGCATTTTTTAATATTTGGGCTTGTGTCAGACCTTTCTGTGTGCTCTTATTGTCCTCATTTAAGCAGGTTTTACCTGAAGTGGTTAGAAATCACCAGAGTCAATAAAATAATTTTGGAAGGTCAAATGTTAAAAACAGCCATCTCTGGAGAGCGCAGAGCCCAGCACTGTCCCACGTCAGACAACAGCCAGCTTCAGATGCTCCAACAGGGACCCACTGCTGCCACAGCTGAACCATGAGCCACACCAGGTGTGTGCTTTGGGAGAGCAGAGTTAAGGAAGGGACCAACTGTGCAACGGCAGAGAGGGGTGAGAAACTGAGAGAAGCAGCCCTGCAGGCATCAAAGAGGAGCAGGCTGTGCCCCTGCAGCCCGTGGGCACCACATGGAGCAGATCTTGTGCAGCCACAGAGGAGCCTGCAGTGCAGCAGAGGATGGGGCCTGAAGGAGATGCAGCCCATGGGCACTGTTATGGAGCAGCAGAGATGATGTGTGGACTGACTGTAGCCCCTGTTCCCCTGCGCTGCTTTGGGAAGAAGTGGAAGAGGGTGGATGGTGGGAGATGTGGGGGGAGAGGGTTTCAGTTTGCTTTAACTTCTCAGTGTTCTAGTCTGTTATTAGCAGGCAGTAAATTATATTGATCTCCTTTAGGCTGAGTCTGTTTTGCTTGTGATAGTAATTGGTGAGTGATCTTCCTGTCCTTACCTCAACCCACAAGCTTTTTTCATCCTATTCTCTCCCCTTGTTCTGATGAGTCTGGGGGAGTGAGAGAGCAGCCAAGTGGTGTTCAGCTGCTCATCAGTTGTTAAATCACTACACCATCAAAAGTGTTAGATAGTTCAGAAGTGCTTTTAAGTCTGTTTTCTGGGTGAGAAGGCACTTAAAGTGGCAGATACAAACCGCAACATGAAGTTTTCTGTAGGAAGTATCTATTCTGAATATGTCAGAAAAAGGGATACATTAACATGCTACAGAAATAAATCTAAGGAACCACTGCAGGGGATAAAGATTAGAAACTTGCAAGATAAGGGAAATTGAGTTGATCACTTAATGAGTACCTTCAGCACAACATGAAGCACCTCCATGGCTTACAGTTCAAAATCAGCCAGTTTATTGGTGGCTGAGTTGATGGTAAATGTTGCTGCCTTGGAGGCGCATGTGGACATATTTCCCTGAGAGACTGTTAAATCTCCATCCAGGTCTTGACAGAACAAGACCCTGAGTGGACTGATCCAGACCAACCCTATTCAGAGTGTCAAAGTGGTCTAAGTGATTTCCAGAGGGCTACTCCAGTTAACGTTATTCTTTGACCTAGGATTCTGCCTCCTGTGCAGTAGGAATGGAAACTGAGAGAGAGGTGGGGCAGGCAGCTATGTTTTAAACTGGTTTAGGTCTTGAATTGGCAGGACACATCTCTGTGCTGTCAGCTTATAAATTTCTAGATAGTCTTCAGGGGAAAGAGTGTGTGTATAGAAGCATAAGAATGTTGGAAGTCTTCCCATGACCTCAAATAACCTAAAGGAGCTAATATTTTCATTTTTTCCAAGTGCTTCATTAAAACTAAAAAAAAAAAAGGACAGCCTTTGGTTGAGTATGTAATATGCAAAGGGGTTTTGCTCATTTGTATTTTATCTTTAATAGATAACAACTGGAATCGTAACTAATTAGTTATAGATCCTTATCAGCTCTTAATGGTAGTACGTGTGAAAATACTGAAGTATCAAACTCTTTCTTCTGGGAAACATTAAGGATGTGATTTTGCTTATGTAGCAATTTCAAGTACTTAAAATATATTTAAAATTCTGATAGTTCTGAAACTGGTAGCTGCTGTATGCACACTGTGAGTTACGGGTAACACTGCAAGCATCTTCCCATTTATATTAAAGACAGTGTCTTAGTCTTCTGTTGGTCAAAGTAAGTTTATAAATGAGGCCAAGACACTGAAGCTGGCATCTGAGTTGAGCTGCACATTGGGGAGCGAGAGGAGGAGCGCTTTAAATAGAGAAGTCTGAATGATCGCTGCTTGATGTTCTCGGTTATGCCAATGAGTAATTATTTTAAAGATTTTTTTATTGGAGATACAGAAAAATATATAAAATAAAGTAGTCATCCTTCTTCTGATCTTCTGTGGCTTTTAGAGCAATGATAAAATAAATTTGTAGATTTCTTTTTTATCATGCAATCTTGATTTCACCTTATGAATCCCTTTTGGTAAAAACCAGATTATTGGGAATGTGCTTTTAATTTGCAGTATTGCTGTGCAAGAGCTGTTCCTAGAGCACACTTCTCTGGTTTGCAGGCAAAAACAGGAAAAGAGGAGATGTAGACAAAATGGAACTCCTTTCAAGTATAATCTTCACACTCAACTAAAATGTCCAAAAAGAAATATACTGCCACTGGCTTTTCTTCAGATCTTTTTATAAAGTTACATGATATTTTCCAGTGTATATGAATAGAATGGCTGCTGACTCGTTTAAATTCAGCTTCCTCCAAAAGTGTGAATAGATTCTTCAGTGTGTTTGGTTTACTTCTTAATTTTGTGATGAGTGAAGCTACCATGCAAATCTGGCCAGCTCTCTCTGTTGGAAACATGAAAGATTCCTGTGACGTGGTAGGCTGTCTTTGTAACTGAAGCACTGTTCTATGAAGTGTTTCCTACTCAGACTGCTATTCCTAGGAAATGTAGACTGTATGATTTGCCAGCTAGTATGGACAATTGAAAGACGAAGTCAGTAGCTTAAATTTTTCTTTTCTGTTTCAGGTGTTCAATCTATAGAACTAATCTGTGGGTAGTCTAAGGCATTACCAAACTGAAATGTCATGCTTATTATCAGCTTGTTGGCACTGAAGGTCTGCTTCTCTTTGCCTCCTCTACTTGCTAATGTGGTTACTCATTGTTAAACGTGCATGTTATGCTTTGTACATTTTACACAAAATTTTACAATATCCTTATTTCTTATATACCAGCAGGAAATACTCAGTGGCCAAAATAAGATAAGTTCCTGATGTTTCTCCCTGCTTAATTTCCTTTGCTATTAGAAAGTTCCCTTGGGTTGAGTCTGTTCAGGATTCATATTTTGTGAAGGTATGTGCCCTTCTGACTACTGACTCATTCTAATTCAGCATACCTTTCAGCTCATGTGGACTTAGGTCCTCCTACAGAAATCAGATAGTCTTACTTACTGTACTTTGTTAAACATTTTAGCTTGTTGACTGGTAAGAATCTTCATTGAGATCTATGTGTTTCTCTTCCCTTGTTCTGGTCGGTGAATATATTCAGCAAATATGATTACAAAGGAAATAGTAGAGTTACCCAAATATTATATGCACACCTGCTATCTAGAATCAGGAAATTCTACACAGCTTGTAACTGGGATACATGCTTTGTTTGAATATTTGCAGTAGCAGTGAGAAATAATCTATTATCTTAATTAAATGCATGAAGATTGCCAACACTGGTTATAATTATAGCTTTTTTATTAAAAGTAACTGTTGTAGCTCACTCAGCTCTAAAAACACAAAACAAAAATATGAAATATGCAATATTTTTCCTTGTGTTATTATAAATAGCTGAAATGTGTTTTAAATATGAACTGGTCTCACAAAACAAATTAACTTTTAAAGCAAAGATACAAACAGACTCTGGCAGCTGTGTTCCATATAAGATTATAATCTGAGCTCCAAAGTGCAATGTACTGGCAGGAGGGAATAGCTGAATTATCACAAAGAAAAGGCAGTCTATTCAAGTACGAAATGGATTCTTGGCTAAGTTACAGCTATCACACAGGTGGTAGTTGATATGAGTTTCAATATTTTCTTAGGAGTTCTTTAGGCTAGAGTAAGTAGAATCACTGAACTGAAATACATTCTGGACCCTTGACACAGACTCCTTGGCTGGTTATACATTGCTGGAAGCCTATTGTACCCAAGAGGAATACCCAATTGCACCGTGCAGCAGATACACAAAATGTCAGTTTTGGAGTTGAACAGTACACATACTACCTCATTTACTTTAGCCTTTCACTATTGTAAACGAGCAAGGATTTCTGTTTTTACCTTTCTCAACATACAAGTTGGGCTGGAATAAATTGAAACAGTGAGCTTCTATGTTATCACACAAACACTGCTTTTCCACTTAAGTTACTCTTCTACTGTGTGCTTTCCTGTTATTTTGTGTTTATGTGTCCCCCCTTAAAAATTCAATAACTGTTTAGAAACAAGAACAGTAAAGTATTTCATGTTCATCGGAACTCTAAAATCTAAATGAAAGCTTAAAAATAAGCAGATGTATTTTAAAGAAGCATTTTGCTAATTATTTATTCAGAGACTTAATCACAAGAAATGGATGCAGTCTGCTTTGTTAACTGGGTGTATTTGTCTGTTGTTGTATTGTTGTTGGTGTGGTTTTTGTTTGTTTGTTTTTCTGTAGAGTAATTAGAACAAGTATTAAAAAGCTTAAATGTAAAGAATTTGTTAGAATAGGTTCTTTCATCATGCAGATGTCTTAAGTAACTTTTTATTGCTGCAAAGCATGCAAATTACTCTGCAAATCCATTGCCATGGATTTGATAAATTCTCTGAATTTGCGTTTTTCCTGCAAAAATGCCATTTTAAAAAAATTCTACTTGTCCTCTTGCTGTAATTCTAGCATGCATTATATTTGTACAGTTTTTAACACTGTGTGCTTGTATTGTATTTGTAAATGGAGCTGGAAAGAACTTAGGCAACCACTTGTACAATACTTTTTTTCTTTCATTTTGCACATTCCTACTAGGTTTTTATCTCTACTGGGTATAATGACTTAGCACACCACAGTGTCCCATTCCAGTTCTAAGCCTTTCTGACATTTCCTTCTCTTCTGTGTGTGCACAAGCTGCTCCATGACCCCCCTATTTTGACACATGGGAGAGCTGGGAAGAATGTTAATAAGTATTATGGCAATAAGCAACTCACTAGGGACTTCTCATGAGAATTTCAATATTTATTCTTGTCAGGAAAACACAAATGTCAATGTTGTTAACTTTTTTCTTGTTTTGATTCTTGACTGAGAGAGAATCTATTTGCAAATGTCATTTAAGGGCTGTACTACTGATGTGTTAGGTGTTACAGAAGCAGCTCTGGTTTGTTATAAATGGAAATTCAGATAAATGGAAATTCAGACGAAGGGATGAACTTAAACTGCATAGCAACTTCTAGTTGCCATGGTACTTCAACTTGAAGTAATTTTCTTCAATACTAAAAAGCTTCTTGGGTGTCGCCTTTGCATTTAAGTAGTCCCTGTTAAGAAGTAAGTGGCTCTGGGGAGAAGTAATGAGAAACTATTTTTGAACATCTAACGTGACAACCAATGAAGAAGCATCAAGAAAAAAATCTTAGCATTCAAGAATCTGCTTGGGGATTGCTTATTTTACCAAAATAGATATCTGCTTTTACAATGCAGCTTTAAAACGCTAAGGAATGGCAAGTCCTGCAGCCTCCTCAGCCCTGTGTAATAGGTTGGCTTTTCAAGAAGCAAAAATTAAGCTGAGTTTGTCAAGACTTGGAGTTCATAGGCTGAACTGATTTCCCGTTTATTCTTTCCCTATGTGCCAGTTGGCTACTTTTTAGTTCAGATGTTTCTCCTCCCCATTTCTGAATGGACAGTCCTCTATCAGTGAAGTTAGTATACCTGTAATTCTTATTCATGTCATAATTGAAAAGATGCATTGTCTGACTGGATAAAATCCTTTGGGAAGATCTTGAACTTCTTCCAGAACTTTATCTATCCTCAGTAATTTTCTGTGCTGGAGCTGGTAAGTGTTGTGCTTGGATCCCCCGTGTGGAATTGAGCTGCACTACGGCTTTCTGCTTTTCCAACCGGAGTGCTGTTGGTTACTGAGCTTTGTTGCTGTTTTATTCTTTTTGTTTCATATGAGTTGCTTTAATATGTTCTTCCTGAATAAAACATTCGATATTTTTAAAAATAATGAAGATTGTCAGCTACTATTACATCTTATTCTTGGAAATAGCAGGGGTTTGGAAAAAGCCTCTTGAATGTTGCAAGGCTTGGATACATAAGTGGTAATAATCAAGAAATGGTAATCTGGAAGCTGCTTGTACACAAGTTTATGTTGAATGTCATTTAGAGTTTTTAATATTGAACATTTCAGTCTGACACATTGGCTGAATGGCATATTAGAATTGTCAGAAAATACTCTCAGTAAACTTCCTGAAGTTGTTTTCTCTCAAAGTATACTTTCAATTTTAAAATATTTAATTTTAAAAACCTTGAGTTAAAGTGTACTCCTTTATTGTAGTCACACACACATTGCAGATAGTGAAGTCAGGTTGTGCAGTGAAATGGGTAATTAACACATTGCATAATAGAAGCCTCAGATTGCACCACTGTCATCTTTAATGAGCTTGCATCATGCTTATTGGAATGATCAGTGCTCTGTGAACTGAAGGTGGCAATTAACTCAAAATGACCAAGTTTATGTCTGGCTTGTTCCTACGTATTTTGACTGCTCCCATGTAGTTGCTGAAACTCAAAATTATCTTTGCAGAAGAGGTATTGCAACTTGCAGGATTGAAGTACTGTGTGTACTGTGTTATTCCCATGTTAATTCAGGGTTAGTTAATTCACTCAGCTCCGCTTGTTAGTGAAGCATCATTAAAGAAGTGAAATTACTATATTTTTAGAAGAAAAAAACATTGCCTCAGGCAGTTTTTGGTTTTGGAAGCAGTGATCGTCTTTCATTTCTGCTTAGTCACTGAGAACATAATAATCTTCTGCTACTAAATATAGCATCTAGATGTTTTGAATGCCACTATTTCAAGCTAAGGAGTGATATTCCTACTTAAAAGATGTCCTCACCACAGCAGTGGCCTACAACTGTTCAAAATTACGTAATGGGCTGTGCTGTGATAAAGCTGCAGCTTTATCCCTGCTTCCAAGTACAGTAGAGGAATGGGTGGTTATTTACTCATCACAGAAATCTCAGTGCATTCCAGCAAGGTTTCCACCCAGCTTCCTCTTAAACTCCAGAAGACCACTTGAATAGCTTGAGTTCAGTGGGTTATATACCACTGTCTGAGTAAAGGTCTTTTATTAGGTGAGAACAATGCCATAAAATTTGCATATTTAACATCTCCATCTGGAGCACCTAGTTGGAAGATGATTTGGGAAACAGCGACTACGGTAGTAACTGACTTGTGAAGAATGCTTTTTGACCCTGTCATGTTGCTGCTATCCGATATGAACAGGAGCAGAATGTTTACGTTCTAGTTCTCAGCCTATTATTCCATCAGCTCCAGAGCTCTGTCCTGATTTCAGAGCCAAGAATAAATCACATCACTTCAGACAGCAAGTGAGTTTTTGAAAAGTGCCTCCAGATTAGTCTTTGCGTCTGTCAGCAGTCAGTACAGCTTAAGTTGCTTTATATGCAATTAAAGTGACCTAACTGAGCAGTACGGTAGATGTAGCTAAGCTGCCAAAGAAATCTTGAACTCCATATCAACAACACTCAAGTTATTATTGCAGATAGGCTAGGGTTTTGAGTTGGAATTCCTAAGGAAGTCAATTTTTTAGGTACCTGAAGCTGTGAGATTATTTCAAAAGTTATACCTGTGCTGACACTTGTACTGTACAGCAGAGAATCCTGGACTGGCTTATAAAGAGTTAGCTTACATGCAGAAGCCAGCTTAACCACAGCGCAAGATGGAACTTGACGTGTTTGAAGCTTTCTTCATAATGCCTCAGCTCTGCTTGCACCTTAAAAATCTCTCTGAAAATCCTCGCTAGGGATTCCTGTGTTATTTCAAGTGCCTTCTATTGTGACAGCTTTCAGAAAGGACATACTTGGCTTTTCTCTGCAGCTGCTTTTAAAGTGAAGCTCATCATTTCAAGCACGTTTGACAGCTTCTTCATTCTTTTGTTAACAATCTGTAATTGTGTATTGCTTCCTGATTCTTTTTTTTAACGCTTTTGTATTTTTTAACAAGATTGCCCTGTGTTTTGCAAAATAGAAATGCAAATGAAATCATTCCTATAGCTGCTGTAACTTACTACAAAATATTTCCGAAAGAAGCTTTTATTTATGGAGCTTCTTGTCATAAGAACATCTCTATTTGTCCATTCCTGCTCACCAACCAGGTACTAATAATGAGATGTATAATCTAAATCTGTAGGACTTTCAGCTGCTGCCAGTGACACCACCTTAGGCAGTAGAGCTACTTGAAGAAATGTCATGTAGCATGTTAAGTCCCTTGAGTTCACTATAGCAGCTGTCCAGAAATGGTAGCTCCTAGTGGTGAAAGTGTAATAACCTCATTAGACTGCCTCTTCTTTACTAAACACATTTTCAGTGTTGAGCTCAGTGTGAGATTGGCATGCTGCTTAAAAATACACTGAATCGTTCAGTTCAGGAGATGACGAATCCTTTCCCATCAGCATCAGAGTCACCATCACCTTGGTTGCCACCCTGGATTCATTCTGTGTGAAGAACAATCTTGTAACTGGCTTAAGATTGGGTGTCAGATTTTGCTGATTATTTGTTGTTGCTGTTTTGTTTGTTTATTAGCTTTTGAGGTCCTACAAAAAAAAAATATCCAGAATTAGAGATCATGATTACTACTGGCTTTGGAATTAAATTCAAAATTAATGGATGAGAAAGAATAATCTGTGTCAAATGGGAGGCGATTTAGTATGTGCTCTTAAGATGCCGTTTTAAAATCCAGTATTACTTTCTAATTTTGCTTTCTTAGCAGGAAACTTGTAGAGATTGTTAGATTTGTTAATTTTTAATATTCGGGTGGTATCAAGGGGTCTGAATCTGCTTCAAAAAGAAGTAAAATAAGAGGAAAAAGATTGATGGAAAAAGTGAGTCTAATACAGGAGATTTCTTGACTTGGAGAAGTCAAGGTGGGTGAAGGTGCACTAAATGGGAAAGCAATGCAGAGGAAGAAAGATCGGAGTAAAACTGAAGGGAAATAGGAATACACCTTCTGTCATGGGGGCTCCCAGAACGTATAATATCTTTAATGTAATATTGGAAGAGACAACCTGGGAAAAGCAGTCTGTAAGTCTGGAAAGCTCTTTGAAGAATAAAATAATTGGCTAGTTGTGAGAAAGTTGCCCTGAAGTGTTTCAGTAGGCTGAACTAATGTTAGCTTACGAGCTTGATTTCTCTTCCAGAGTTTGTCTATCTTTTTAACCTTAAGTTAGATGGTGAAGTACAGTAATTTGAGAGGAAGGAGAAGGACTGGCCACATTTTCTCTTGAGCCCACATGGTTTGTTGGGGTTTCTTCCAGTATATTAAAATTATTTCTTTATAAATACTGGATCATTCCTTACACAACTTCATACTTTCCTTTTTTGACCTCTATGTAATGTTGTTATGAGAGTTGATCATTAATCTCTAGAATTAGTAGCAATGCCAGACATGCCACTGGTGCAGTCTTAAACTCAACCTGTTCATCTTATTGCATATTGTCTCACTCCACCACATCTCATGCAAGAAAGGGACAGCAAAGATACAGTGCACTGTTTAGATTTTAGTAAAGCCGTGTTGTTATCCTTCAGGGATATTTTTGAATCTGCTTTCTTGCTGTAGCCACTCACTCCTCTCTCAGAAACATCCTGGAGAACAACTTCTTTGGTCAACCCCAGTTACTGTGGACATTGATAAGTAGTCAACTGATGCTCAAGTCCCATTAAAACTAATCTCCTCTGAGGCCCATTTGGGAGAAGGACTCGGAATGCTTCAGGAGTTTATGTTGACAATGGGATTTCCTTATCTACTTTTGCGCCATTATCCAGCATGAGTGAATGCTTGCATAAAAATGCAACTACATGCAGATAACTTCTTAAATATTGTAATAGATAATAAGTCATTATCTTCCTTTGAGAAAGTGGCAATGTCTTCTTAATAACCGTTTGTATATTGCTGTGTAAATTGCTCCTAGGTTAGTTCCCCATGCATGAACAGGCTGTTCTTTTCTGTTTCATAGGTTGGTTTTTGTTGTTGTTTTGTTTTGGTTTTTTTTTTTTTTTTTTTATGAGTAGCTAGTTATATATTGGTAAAATTAACAGGTTGCATTGATACCACCATTGCTCATTCAAGCAACTGTTGCACCTAAAATTTAAATTTTGAAATAACTTGATTAATTTAGTACTCATTACAGTTGCTGATCAAAACAAGTTCTTATAAAAAAAACCCACATATATATGTATACACACACACACAGGATGAGTAAAGAGATTTATATTGTTGGGTAATGGATCCAGTGATGTTTTGTGATGCTTATAATTATGAAACAATACTTCTAGAAGTTAAAAGTGCATCAGTGTTTGGACTGTTCCCAAACCACTATGTCCACTGGCTTCACGAAGGTTGCTTTTTTTTGTTTTGCTTTGTGATTTGGTTTTGTCTGTGAGTTTGGTTTTTCATTTTTTGTTTGTTTGTTTGGTTGGTTGGTTGGTTTTGTTTTTGTTTTTTTAGTAAGTCCTGTTGCTGTTGTTTTCTTCATCCTCAGAAAGCAACAAACAAGAAAACTCAGTGCCTGTTTGCCTTTTTTTTAATGAGAAGTTAGATCGTTTACATACATGGTGCAGATCAGGAAAAAATATTCATACATTTATTGATACATTGCCTGCATTTTACTGATATTTGCTTCATTTAAATTCAAGTGTGGGTATTATTCTAAGACCAACAGGTGATTATCCTGCTATAATACTGTCCAGTAAGCTTTTCACGTTCTAAGAGCTTATCTGTAATTCACTGACTTTCAAAAGCATCTTGATTTCCTTGTCAGCAGTGTAGTAGCTTTATTAAATTATTCAATAATAATTTGCTAATTCTTATGTCCTTGCTCGAGGACAATCCTGTTAGTCTTATTTCTTGCCACGGATTGATCGTGCTGGAAAGAACTTGAAACTGAATCTCAGTGGTTACTGTGCAATTGATTTCTCTCATTGTGAAAGCAGCACATAGATGCATCCTCAGCTGTAGGACCTTTTGTTGGAGGTGCTCTAAAAATAGAGCAGAATTCCTTTGCATTTAGTAATGTGTGGTGGAAGTTTCCATTGTGAGGTTGTTGGCAGAAGTATATAGCAGGCCGTGTGGTACGTAGCTGATCCTGAGGTCTATTCAACCTCTTTTTCCATAAATTATTAGATACCTGTGTATGTAAGTGTATCTGTGATTGGGTATTGGTTCTTTTAACGTCTGAAGGATGCGACTGTTTAAATCTTGTCTAGGTTATAAAATTCTTTAAGATTTGTTTTCTAAGTGTAGAAAATAACAACCACTAGAAACCTGGAGTCTGCCTGTTGAAAATGAAATGTCTGATTCTTGCAGTGCTGGGAACTTTAGATTGTGAAAACCAGTTGTTTCCAATCCACTTTATTAGAGCAGGAGTCTGTATAAACTGTTCAGAGTAAATTTGAGCCTTTTAAATGCAGTTGAGGATTTTGGAATGTACACATTCTTGCTTTTTCACAAATCACTTCAAATATATTGTGGAAAATAGTGAAAAGATTTTAAGTTCGTGGGTGTACTACATTTAAGAATGATCAAGTGCACATATGAAATTATATCCAGTGAGTGCATACCATCTGAGATATCAAAAAATACTGCAAGCCACGTGGAGGGGGTGGATAGAAAAGCAGCCTTTGAGGAGAGATTATGTAGCCTACAGAAGAAATAGCTGAAAGGGAACGTAACTCTTGAAATACATTAACGACTGCAGCAAAGTAGAAGGGAGTAATTGGTCTTCTATGTCTCTGGTAGTTAAGGCAAGAAATAGCAATCTTAAGTCAGAGCAGGGGAACAACAGTCTAAAAGAAAGAACGGCCGTGATAGTTCAGTAAGCCTTGACACGTGGAGGTCTGTATTTGCATATATTCATAATACTAATGTACCTGCAAATAATGGATTTTTATTTTTTTCCAATTCCATGAAACCACTAAAAATATTTAGCTCTTGCTTGGTTTTATTGCTCATGAAGGTCACTGCTCCTGCTGTCAAATTAACAAGTCACTTCACACACGTTAAACTTTGTAAATCATTGCTTGTGAACTATTTTCTCTAATGTTGCCCTTTTCATTTTGAATGACTGTTTTAACGCATGTAACTTTCAGGAGGCTTTTTGTATGTGTGGGTTTGATTTATTTTTTATTTTTGATCCTTTTTTTTCCTTGGAGTGAACTCATCAGCATGCTGATGCTTTGATCTTACCATTGCATATGGTCTGTCTGTCCCTCAATTTATATCTAAGTGTAATCTATTTGAAATATATAATTTTTTTTCTGTGCTCTTTTGTCTTTCTGTATCACGTGTTATGTGCAAATCAAAACGCCCCTTGGTTGTTGGGAGAAGAGAGAAGTCCTATGTAAAAGCTGTCATACAGTCTGTTGCTTGTATCCATTTATACTGCTATCAGTGCATCAAAGCAGTCTCTATGCAACACTTTATTAAAGACTGAAAGTAGTATACTGTAACTTACTGTCTGCCATACTTAGGAATCAGCATCGCATTGAATGCTGAAGCAAGTGTTTTCAGCACTCTTTGGGGAGCTGAATGTCTGGTTTTCCTTTGTTCATCTGGTTACGCAGTTTTTATATGTAAATGCTCTTCCTTCAGGGAAATTAATTTTTGTGTTTTGGGAACTGAAGTTTTTTCCCCTTATATACACATGAAGCAAGGGCTGAGTAGTGTGCCTGTGAAACAGACTTTTAATTCTCCTCCTAAATGTTGGGGAGCTTCTTAGAAAGAACAGTGAATTCTCTTGAATTACAATATTAACCTTGCTTTGATGTAATGTAGGATGTTAAGTTCATGTAGTTTTAAAGTGTATTTTGTAGGATGCACAACAACTTGGCTTTTATTGGAAGTTTGGTTTGAAGTGTCAAGTGCCATTAGTAATAAAAGTTTACTCTTGGGTTTGGAGATACTCCTGTTGGGAATAATAAATTGCTTTTTGATTTCTTGCTGAACTAGTGAATGAGAAATGTAGCTCTTGTGCTATGATATGAATGTTAACATATTTTTTAATAGGTGGAGGGGTAAAAGGTCTAAAAATATATCAGTTTGTTTTCTTAAAAAAATATATATATATATAAAATCTATTTTCAAAACAGTTACAGTATGTTCCCTTAGTCAGGGATGAGTTTCTTATTGTAGTCTTACATCCTGCTTACATTCACTCTGCTATGATAGAAGTAACATTAAGGCTGCTCTGAGGATATCTAGTTCAAGTGAGTGTCAGTTTATAGCTCAATCTTAGTTACACAAGAAATGGATATTTATATATATTTTTAATCATAGAATCATTTAAGATCATTCCCATGGGAACCATTGAAGATCGTCCAGTCCAACTGTCAGCCTTTCTCCGCATCCCAACTAAACCATGTCCCTTGGTGCCACATCCCCATGCTTCTTGAATGCCTTTAGGAATGGTGACTGTACCATCTCCATGGACAGCATTTCCCAGTGCATCGCCATTCTTTTTGAGAAGAAATTTTTCCTAGTATCCAACCTGAACCTTCCTTGGTGCAACTTGAGCCCATTACATCTCGCCCTATCCTTAGTTACCTGGGAGACTGATTCCCACCTTGCAGTCAGTGGTCTTCTAGAGTATATCTTCAATCTGTCTGAGGCATACCGAAGAGATGTGATGAATGTGAAGACCTTCAGGAAAAGCATAATCAAAAAGAGTAACTTTGAAGAGTAGGCTATTCTGTCCCTTTTTCCCTTCCTTTTCTGGAGTTTTGAGCTAAAAAATACATCACAGCTTGTCAGGGTATGTATTAACACTTTGTTCTACATATATGAATGTTGTTTTTTTTTTTGCTGTCCTGATTACTTCATGGTAAGGAGATTCAGAAATTTTTTTAAAGCTCCATTTCTTTCTTTCGTTGAACAAAATTTGCATTTCAGTGAAGTTGGTATTAATTTCTTACAGCTTGAGAAGTGATGACTACAGAAATGATATTCAGCATCATTTTCAGTATTGCATGTGAACTCAGCTTTCTTGTTTATCTGCACCAGTTTTCATGCTATGTATGTCCTCCCCCTGCTTTTTAAACTCAAGTCTTACTCATTTTACACTCCAGTTTTACAGATGGTTCCGTGGTTCTGGTTGTCCTTTGCAGAGAGGCCTTTGCTTTGTAGGGCACATTTTGAGCTGGGAGAGGAAGATCGCCTTTCCAGGCCACACAGACTTCAGCAGTGATACTGAATGTTTTCAGTTCTCTGTAATGCTTTCCTTTTTGGGTGCCACTGAGCTGACATCTCTTGAAACTGCTGGGTGGATCTCCAGCCTCTTTAGGAGAGGTAGCACTTCATTAAAGCCTGATCCTTGTCTCTATAGCTGTTTATCCTGCTTGAATCGCATTGCAATTAATGTGCTGGATTTCAATTGCTATCTTGTATCTCAGACAGACTATTAGGGGCTTTGTAAGCAATCCACTTTAATCTCATTTTGCCTAGTCTGAATAATTTTGTATCGATTGCAAATTATTCCTATGTTATTCACTTGCTTTTTCTGATGTATATGTTGTTTTGAATATGTAATCTGTTCTTGTATCTTGCATCTTCCTACACATTAATAATACACAGATAAGACTTTTTTTTCTATGACAATTGGGCTTCTTTAAAAGGACTCTGAGTATGGGATTTTTTTTCTAAGATAAGACTGTGAATCTTGTTTGTGTGACTTGGCTGCAGTAAATTTGCAAGATTTTCCTTTCGTTTACAGAGGTGATGCTAACTCTTTCACAGTGTATCATATATATTCCTGTAAATGTTAATTTTGTTCTTTGTTATCACAGCTGATTGCACATCCAATAGAGAAGCTAAACTTTATGCTCTGTACTTACAACAACAAAAAAAGTAGAGCATTTTTGAACAGGTAGTATCTCTGCTTATCACATGTCATTCCTCTGATACAAAAGACAGTTTGTGAGAGGTATGCAGTCATATCGTACTACTCATTTTTTACTTATTTCCGTAGAATAGTTGAATAAATTCTGATATGGCCAGTCGTTTTATTGCTGTTTACTCCTACTGGTCCAGGCAAATAAATCCATGGTGTTGCTTTGAGACAATTTATAAAACTCTCTTGCCTGTAAACACTGTGGCGCTTTTATGGGGAGCTTAGTTACTCCTATGAGAAAAATGCAACTAATTCTTTTGCTGTGGTTTTGTCTTGTCTTAAGTGCACCTTCGTCATCCTGCTTTATCACTTCTTCACATTCTGAAAGATTCTTTTCTGACTGTTTGAAGAAACTTTCTGGTTTATGCCACATGCCAGAAGCAGTTTTCTTGGCCTGCCAAATCACGCCTTCACATTCTTTGTTTTCCATACTTGGCCATAGTTTTCACTTTTTAAACATCTTTTGTTCCACGTAGGTTTTATTTAGTAGCTTTTGTTTTTGAAATTATAGCTGGATGACGGGCTGCTGTGTTTGTACAGCAGTCTCTCCACCTTCTCCCCACCTCCCCACTCGCTTCCCTGGGTTGAAATGGAAAATTCTCGACTTCCTGATAGATGGCAGCATATACTGAGTATTTTCCTGATCCAGAGCTTTGCTGGAAGAACCAATGACTAGTTAATACTTGGCTTATATAGAAGTCGCATATTAAAACAAGAGGGGGAAAATTTTTGTCATCTTCTCCTGAACTAAGAGTAAGCACGGACAAGGCAGTGATCCGAAGTACAGGGATGTGCTGTTCTCTTTTCTGCAGCATTGGTTTGGCTCGCTGTAAACCCCTCAAGTGAGGAGCGATTTTCCTTTTTCATATTCTACTTTTTATGGTAGCTCTCAGAGGAGCCTGACTAACTCTGCTCCTGAGTAGGAGGGTGTGTTAGTCTGTTGCACAATGCTAAACACTGTGCAGAGCCTACATATGTTCAATACAGAATGTACAGATAATGTATAAGACTAGTTTAATTCGGGTGAGGTTCTGTATCTAAATAACTATAAAGTCTAGGGTTCTTTCTCCTAGTAACAAACTTGCCTAGCTTTAATAGGAGAGATTATCCAGTCTGTTGAAAGCAGATGGTATTTTCAGTCTTTATTTCAATCTCTAGGTATTGTTTTTCCATTTTGTGAATCTGCTGGGAGAACAGCCAGCGTCCAGTCTAATATTTTTACTTTGACATGTGCTTAAAAGTAGGCAACGAGGACAAAAATTAACCTGAGTGTAGGATGTGGAGTAAAATTTCCATAAGACATTGATGAAAATGTATGGGAAAAATAGGCATGTCAGAACTGAAGAGAGTTGCCATATCTTCAGTCCTTCCTGCAAAAACAAATGTACTTTGCTCCATTGGGCAGTTTTTAAACAGGTTAGCATATAAGGGGGGAGAATGGTAAAAATGAGTTTCTGTTCTTTGTATATGAAATGATTGATGGGGGGAGGGGAACATGGGGGAACATGGGGCAAAGATAGCTCATTATGGCACAGATGTTCTGATTTTTGTCTCCAAAACAATTCTTGGAACATAATGAAAACTAAAATATTTCATAGAATCACAAAATGATTTGGGTTAGAAGGGACCTCAAAGTGCACCAATTTCCAGCACCGTCCCAAAGGCAGGGCTGCCCCCCACCAGCTCTGGCTGCCCAGGCCCCATCCAGTCTGGCCTTGAACACCTCCAGGGAAGGGGCATCCACAGCTTCTCTGGATAACCTGTTCCGGTGCCCCCATCACCTTTGTTCAGTTACGTTCTTCCTGATATTGAAAATAATGTTTCTCTCCTGCCAATAATATAAAATATTTTTAAACAATCACAATGCATAGAAGAAATTAGATGTCCTAAAAATTACTGTTGTAATTAGTAGTGACCTTCAGATGATGTAAACTTGTATCATTCAGTTTGATGATTACTTATTGCCAGCATGTTGTCTGTGTTGTAAGATCTCTGTAATATTATCCGTAGATAAATCATTCAAAGTTGATTTTTTTGTTAAAGCAAAGTGCATGATGATTGTGTTATTACTTCTTCACGTCTTTGAAACTGATCTCAATAGTATGGTCTGTGAATAGGGTATTTTCTCCTTACTGGACATCTGAAAATTACCAAAGAGAAGAAACAGAATACAGTAGAGGGAAGAAGAAAAGTGGTGTGTTGTCTTTTTCGAGCTATCACCTGACAGACCTGGATAGTTTATTGCGTCTCTAGACATCATTCCCTAGACACAGAGGAAAACATTCAGAGGTAATTCTTAATAGTTTCTCATAAGGAAGGTAGGATAGTAAGACCAGCAGGAAGCATGCAGGCAAATTGCTTAAATCTTGTGTTAGGCTGGACGAATTGTCATACGCTCCTTGGCTTTGAACTATCATAATCTCATTCCTGTTGTGAAGCAGAATTTGTGAATAAGAAACCTGGAGTCTTTTCCACTATTAGTGGCTAATGATGGAGCTTACTTCATATTGGTAGTGACTGCAACTGTTTTTCTTACATAACTTTTAAATGACATATGGAAAGCATTCCTAGCTTTTAATTCATTTTCCAAAGCTATTTAGCTCAATTAACTGAAATGAGTATTTCTTTCATAAACGTGATGTGCTTGTTTAGACAGTACTGCTAAATATTTGAATTAAATATGATTTTGGCAGAAGTGTTTTATTTCCTGACATTCACATCCTCCTGATTTGCTGAGCTTTTTAGAAATCTGCTTTTATTTGTTACAGCACTGTTTGACTATTTATAGCAGTGAATCCATATGTTGTGATTCGAAGAACTCAGAAATGAGGAATGACTTAATGCCTAGTGACTGGCTTTTGGGTTTTTTTCTTCAGTGGCAATACTTAATTTTCTAATTTGGAAAATTACCCTCACTGGCATCATATTAACATGCAGTTTTCTATTGCATGTGAAATTTAATTGATGCATGTAGGTTTACTTGTAACTTTTGTAATTAACTAGAAATGTGTGCTGCAGTCTTCTGAATAGCATTTTTCATGTCCTTATTTTACTTACTGAAATGATCAGGTCTAATGACTAAGTAAAGAGAGACTGAGGTAATACCAAATGCAGGATGTAGCAAGAAAGGTAGCTTAAGCCTTACAGCTCCTCCCTGAAATCTCCTGAAGAATTTGTAATTCACTTACTGGTAACTGGTAGAAGCATTCACCTTCGTGAAAAAGCTTCATAATAACTGTGCCACAAATGTTAAATCCTGTATCGCTTTCCAAATGAATCTTACACATGGCATGTTCTTTGGGCCATAAATGTACTGAAACTGAACAAACCCTTCTTCTGTGTCTTCAAGGCAAAGGTAACTGATGGTTTAAGAGTATCTTAGTGTGAATAAATTGGAAAATTCATTGGGAAGAGAAAAGAGACTTGTATTGGTAAATACTGGATATGCAGAGTAATTGTAATTGTTAAGAATATAATCCTGTTTAATTAATTTATGCCCTGGTCTTTCTTCAGTTTTGCCTTTCTATCTGTCCCAAATTTGAGTATGTAGCTGAGAAAAGAAAAAAAAATTCTTTTTTGCCATGCTCCAAAGATAAATTCTATTATTTGTATAAAGATGTTTGTAGGTTCTTTTTCAGTATCTTTGAAACCTTAGATGAAGCCACAGAATAACAAATGTGAGGAGGATTGGGGTGAGGAGTGATGTTTGTTTGCGGGGTTTTTTTTTTTTTTTTGCTATTCTTTTAAATAAATTTACCCTGTTTATTCTACTACTTGAGATGTATGTGACTGCACTAAGCTCTCTGTATGACAGCATTGCTGCTCTTACTATTCAAACCAAGAACAGAATTATGTATAAAGCTCACCTACAAATGTAGACTGTTTTCTATTAGAAGGTGGGTTTTTTGTATAATTTTCAGTAGAAGCTGAATGTTCAAATGGGATTTTTTTTTGTTTGCATTTTTAAGTTTCATCTGTATATTAAACTATGCTGCAGGTCAAGTTACTTCTTTCAGACACTTCAGTGAATAAGTTATGTATGTTCCATGTTAAAATTTTAATGAAGAAGATACTTGACACTTTGGCATGGGAATGGGTTGTTCCAGGTGAGGTGACTTGAGGTTGCAAAAACCATGCCTATTACTGCAGTGCCTAAGAAAAGGACTAGTATATGTGTAATTATTTCCATATGTACTCCCTGCAATTAATTATAACATCTCAGTTGCCATCATGAATAAACTTATTAACTATCTGTTTTTCCAACTCTTGCTAATATTAATTAAATATGATCTAGTCCAGGATACTGTTAGGGGTTCTGGAAGAGGCAGTTCACAGTACAATTTCTTGAAGTTTTCAAGAGGGAGTGGAAGAGCTGATTTTAGACGGTTATGGAAACCTGCTGCATAGTGTCTTGTGCATTCATACATGAAGATCCACAAATCATGTGCAGATTTTTCAAAAGCAGAAAGTTGGCTGGAATAGTCAGTTGGAGTGTAGTAGTCAATTTGGCTTTCTACGTTTGCTTCTGAACTTGAAAACTTCAGTAGAACATTAGTGGGTTAATGTTACTTCTTGTGTTTAATGCAGTTGAGAGTTTTGGGATAATGAACATTTCAGACAAACATTAAATGCTGACATTTTACTTCTGAGTAGCTCTTACCAGAGCTTAAAATAGCAGAAATGCTAAATCTTGTCTTCAAAATAAATGCCTGGGTTTTAATATTCTTACCCAGAAGGAATAAATTGGATAATCACAAAATATAACAGGAAAGTCAAATGAGCTAATAAAAACAACACTGCAACACTTGTCTTGTTAACATCAGGTATGTAAGGTCTTTAGCAATAAAACTGCAAAGTTCCTTTACAGAATTGGTGGTTTGTACATATGTGTTAAAAGCATTCATAGGAGAACATTTGTATTGTTGGCCACTCAGCCATTCAGAGGGACCGTGGAAGGCTGAGCTGATAAGACTCTTATGAAGTTCAACAAAGAGAAGTACAGAGTCTTTCACCTGGGAAAAAACAACCTCAGGCTTCAGGACATACTGTGGGCAATCGTTCTGGAAAGCAGTTCTGCACAAAAGGACCTGGAAGTCCTGACAGATACCAAGTTGTACATGAGTTAGCAACATGCTCTTACTGTTAAAAGACTAATAGTATCCTGCTATATTAGGCAAAGTATCAGCAGGAGATCTGGAGATGTGATTGTTGTGCTCCGGTGAGCATTGGTGAGACCAGATTTGGAGTTTTGTTTCCATTTCTGGGCCCCCCAGTACAAGACAGGCATGGAAGGAGTCTAGTAGAAGGCCAACAATATGATCAATCATCTCTCCTGTGAGGAGAGGCTGAGAGGGCTAGCACTGTTCAGCCTAGAGAAGAGGAGGCTTAGGGAGGAGTTCATCATTGTATATAAATGCCTGAATGGAGGGTACAAAGAGTATAGAGTAAAGCTTTTAGTGCTGCCTAGTGCCAAGGTGAGAGGATGTTCTGCCAGGCAGTACTTCTGTCCTCCTTGGAGATCTTCAAGTGCCACCTGGACATGGATCTGAGCAACCTGCTTAGGGTGTCCCTGATTGAACAAAGGAGGGAGCAGATGGACCAGAGGTCCTTCCCCACCTCAGCCATTCTGAGTCTGTGAACCTCTTGTATGTGTTGAAACCACAGTTATTGATTGTCTTGCTCATTAATTTGTCTTCTGTTTCCTTTTTGAGTTTATGGAGTTTGGTTTCAGAATGTAATACCACACAACTATTTTTTCACAAGCAACTTAATTTCTTGTGATGAATGGATTTGGATGATAATAAGTCTTATTTACAGGAAGTCAAATCTCCATTGTTTACCTCCTTATTTTTGGAGAAACCTTAATGTATACACAAATTCAGTGTCAGTATGAATATGCATCTTTAAAATAAAGATGGATATTTTAAGAAAAATATCTTGCAAGATATCCTTGGAGCTTGCTATTCTAAGTAAAACTGACTGTAGGATTCAAAATTAGAGATGTTTACTAGTTATGTAAGTCCAACTTAATGTGGATTTTGTTCTTGTGGGTTTTTTGTTTAGCTTATCTCCTATTTTGAATTGTATCAACAATATAAATTGTATACCTTTTGAAGGATGTGAAATACTGGAGTAATAATAAGATTTTA
The DNA here is from genome assembly GCA_036925125.1 of Oreortyx pictus. Classification (NCBI taxonomy): domain Eukaryota; kingdom Metazoa; phylum Chordata; class Aves; order Galliformes; family Odontophoridae; genus Oreortyx; species Oreortyx pictus. Next base: position 123,743,618 of record JAUPFR010000001.1, on the reverse strand, counting down.
TCCCTGGGTGGCTGGCCTGAAAACAAAAGTCAATTACAAAGTGCACTTAATGTGTTGCTCCCTCTAGTTTTTATTGAAGCATATAGGCTTTTTCATATTGAGGAATATAAAATTCATTCAATCAGTTAAATTGATTTCAACAAAAAGGAAAGCCATAATATGAAGATTTTCATCTGTGCTGGTTTTATTCTGTCACTGATGAGATTTACTTTCAGCAGATTGAAGTGGCTGGAAGTGGAAGTTCTTGTTAAGGATGGCTCAGCTGAATTGGTGGCAGCTTGTATGGAAGGAAACCCATGGAATTAGCAGCTAATCTAGCACTATGCTGGATCTGGAGGTTTGAGAATAAAAGTAAACAGTTAAGCTAGCTTGTGAATTTTTTGTTCAAGAATATTATACAGTAATGCTGTTTTAGGTATCTATCACTGGGAACCTGAAAACAAGGATTCTTCTATCAAATATATGATTGAAAATTATCTTTACGTATCATTGTTGATCAGTAAAGTTGAACTGTAAGTTAGCTGCAGATCATTGTGAGGTCGATTATCCTCTTAATATTAACTGGGTTAATGATCTTTCAATATCAGTGACTTTTGAATTACTGGCCTTTCCTTTCCAGAACTTAAATTGCTACCTTTATATCAATTTTCATGAAAGTAGGCAGTAGTCTGTAAGCTCTGACCTGCTGAAGGAAGATACTCTTATTTGGCACGCTAGTGGAACTGGAAGTGAAAATCGACTTCCTACCACTTGGAGCATCAGTCCCTTTCCTATTGGAAAGGATTTGGGGGAAACCAGGGGAATAGTAAAAACTGTGTGGAGAAATTTGTGAGTTTGAAGGAACTCTTCTAATAAACTGATACTGATACTAGTCCTACTGAGCTTTACAGTAGGTGAGGAAAGAGACATGACTTATAGTATCTGGATGCATCCTGTCTCCAAGGTTTCTATCAAAGTACATTTACAGTTTTCACAGCAATTGACAGAAATTGAGATAGCAGAAAATAATTTTTTATCACAGAATCACAGAATTACAGGGGTTGGAAGGGACCTCTAGTGATCATCCTGTCCAATTTGTTTTTTAAATTCCAAGCCATCAGTGGTGTGTGGTTCACTGACCTCTGGAGGTAGTAGTACTGTCTTGTATTTAGCTGCACACAATGGGTTTCAGTACCTATTTCTGAACATACAGAAACTTTCCACAAATCGTTCTGGAGTCTTAACACAGTTCCATGCTGGAGCTACATGTATGAAGGGCTATTACCTTTCCTTCATTTTAAATCACTACCATCTAGTGTCCTATTTATAGTTTGCGAGATGGAGAGTGGATTGCTAAAAATAAAGCCCAGGATGACAAAAAGATCTTTTATCATATCTACTATTAGGAATTGCACTCATGTTATAAGCTTCAGGCAGTAAGGATGGTGGAGGGGTGGCCTCCATGAGTACATATTTTGTGTGCTGATGTCTGTAAACTGTGAGAGATGACCAATATATGAGTTATAATGCTAAGGTTTTATTCCCCAGTAGAAATAATCATCTGAGAGCCCATTAATAAATATGTTAAACATAGTGCATTTTTGCGTTGTTTTACATTACAGTTACTAAGCACCACTTTGTTTTACTGCTTCCATCCTCTAGGTGGACCTATCTAGTAGCTCTGTAAAACTTAAGGCACTCCATTTCTGTGGAACTGAAGAAATTTGAATACTTTGGGCAGGAGTTAAGCCCCTCCTTACAGCAGGGAGCACTGGCTGCTTCACCCTTTCCAACTTGAATTCAGTAAACCATCTGCTTTGAGTCAACTAGGTGCAAAAGAGTCCCTTGAACAGGTTTCTCCAGCTGTGAAAACAAATGCAGAAACTCAGCTGAGCTTCTACAGTCATAGTATCTTCTGTCAGTGTTCTTAATTTTAGTATTTATTTTTTTAGTTTCTGTTTTGGTTGAAGGCTTCCTAATTCTCTAGCCAAAAGAGAAGCTATATTAGGCTTGGGACATAGGGTCTGCCTCTCCTCTTTTTACCCTCTGTACATTTGCAAATGGTACTTCAGAGCCTGTAGTGTATTTATTTTTTCAGTTGCCTGTTTGACTTTTCACTGAACCAGTAAGTACTATTTTTCCCATTTGAACACTTTAAGAGTTTTTCTTTCTTCCAGTAAACTTCTCCATTTAGTGATTCTGATGTGTTTTTGTTTGTTTTGTTTGTTTGTTTTTAATATTCTTTGTAATGTTATGCTTTCTGTAATGCAGAACAGTTTGTCTTCTACTCTCACTGCAGTTAGTTTGTTGATTTACGTCAGTAGTTCTGTATCAAGTAAACATTGAACTGTCAGAGAAGCATGTTTTTTGAATACTTGATTTTTTAAATATTAAGTTATAAGTCTACAAATGAACACTTCTATTTTAGAATTACATCAATTGATGTAAAGAATAAGCTTAATGGTTGCCCATGTAACTGGCATTCTGAGTAAGTTTAAGTACCTTACAAATAAGCTTTAGTGAGAGCTATTAACTTAGAGGATAATTTGGATACTTTCCAAATGGGATCTCAGACGTTTTGACGGGAGCTGTTTTAGTTAATAAAAGGGATTTGTGCCATGTGGTGGTTATTAAAAAAAAAAAGAACTGGGAAATAACTTGCAGCGCAGAAGTGCTTCTGATCTTTAATGTTTATTGTATTTGATTGTTTTTGCTTGTGTGGTGTCCAAAACTGGATTTATCTGTCTATCTCTCTGTCTGTCTATCTATCTATCTATCTATCTGTCTATCTGTCTATCTATTTAGCTTTTGTTCATGATAAGTAAATTTGGAACAAAATAGGTCTGCACTGAAGTGCAGATTTACAATTGTAAAAAGCAATAACATTATACCATTTTTTGCAATGTAGGAAGTGTGCAGAAAAAATTAATTCCTTTGGAATTCAAGAATAACTGTTCAGATTGGATTTTTCAGGTTCAGTTTGAAACAAAGATATTCGTATTTGAAGTCACTTGCTTCATTTTTAATGGCATAACTGAAAAGGAATTACTTAAATGTGTTGAATTTTAGAAGCAGTTAAGAATTTATCTTTCCAGGTAGAGATCCTTTGTCAGGTTTTTGTTGTTTTATTCCTGTGGAGTGTTTTTCTAAAGCTAATGGCTATTGTAAAAGGAAAGACATTTATTAAGAGAATAATGATTGAGGGGATATTCTATCTAAACTGAGGATGTGTCGTGGGTTGTCTATCTGTGGCTAGAAATTCTGAGAGATGCAGGGAGGTATGCAGCATGTATTTCGGAAGCGTGGTTGATTCAAGGCTGGTCTTAGTCTCAGAGAACTGGTAATATACACATATATGAATTTGGAAAACAGCATTATCAGAGCAGCACTGGTAATTTTATATGTGCAGAGGCTGATATAATGTTCCAGGTGAATCATGTATGGTAACATATTGAAGACAAACAAACAGTGCTTTTATTAGCTGTGGACAGCAGATATAAACCTTGTTTTTTTACAGGGGCAAGATCAGAAATTATTTTATCTGTAACATCTAGTTATACTAGAAAGGAAATGACAATATAAGCGGTAATGCGTGAACTTGTAGCAGACAGTTTGAACTAATTGTGGGTATATGAATAATGAAAAACCATAAAAAGTTTTAAAACAGACCTGTAACAACATAACAATGAATAGGATGTATGTCATATTGTGTAATTATCAAGCCTTCGAATGAAATGATGAGGTGAGAAGAACATCCTCTGGAGAAGGTTTTTGGGTCAGATATTGTAATGTCTGTCCTCTTAGCGAGTTCTGTAAGCACTGTAAGACAGTTGAAGACTATCAGTTAATTTTAAGTTTCTTGTAGCTGCTGTACTACTGAATGTCTGATTCTGAATGTCTGGGGTTAACCACACTGGTAAGCTGTGAAAATGTTGGTAATGACAGAGGAAAAACAAGCAACACAGAGATAAATGCCACCTTTCTATGTGTGTTTACCAGCTTTTGATGTAGTTTCCCTCATGATTTGCGCATTAATATAAGTGGAGCAGATACATGTTCCTTTTTTATGAACTATTTTTGTTCTTGATTGTTTGGTGTTACTGTCTGATATTCAACAGCTATTTAATTTGATTTCAGTATTGAGGAAGGACTTTTGGAGTTTCGTTAACAATGGAAGGAAGAGTTAAATGAAGACAGTTGAGAGATGAGGCAGTATTTTCAAATGAGTTGTGAAAGAATAATCACGAAAGAACAGGAGAAATGTTAGTGTAGGAAGACTGAAGTATTACAAAATTGACACACTTAGAAATATACAGCACAGGCAAAATCATGAATAGGTAAAAAATGTAAACAATACATAAATAAAACGACTCACCTTTGAACTTTGCATGATGAATGTCCTCTGTGTTTCTCCAGACCCAAGTTACTGCTCTGGTTTTGTTTGAAAAATCTTTTCTCTTGAGTACAGGTGACCGGTCGTGGAAGAGTCAGCTGATAGTTACAGTGTAAAAAACATAGAAGAAAGCAAGATTTTAAATCAGTGCACATTTCTGTAGCTTTAAATGGTCTGGGAAAGGAAGGCATTTTAAATTTCTGTGAAGGTAGTATTTGAGGAGGCTTTTTGAGACATTGGTTATAGCAGACCAAATTCAAGAAAGCTGCCTGTGTGATCTTGCCAAAACGAAGAAGGGAGCTGAAGGAGTTCGTATGTAAGATATATAAAATATGTATAAAAGATATGATTGTAGAATTCTTTTTAGGATACCAGAAGTATATTTAAAACTCTTGTGCAACTCAGCTGCATATAATCTACTGAATAACTTATTTTTAGTTAAAAATTCCAGTTGTGTAAGTCAAAGCTTTAATAAAATCCATATAAAGCCTAGTTATAAGCTCAAAAGTTAGTGGTGTTTCATTCTGAAATTGTGGTGAGTTTGATCTCGAGTGTTAAAACAGACCTACACATAATGCAGAACACCAATCTTAGTAAAAAGCTGCTCTGCTGTCAGACCAGACGATCAGAGGTGTTTGTGTGTGATGCTGAGAAGCTTTTAGAAAAGAGCAAAGGTGTTTTTAGTATTCACCACCTGATTTCTTGATAAATATATTAAAAGGGGGAAGGAAAAACTTAAGTCATTAAATGTTTTTTATCATGTGTTTTAATTGTGTGCTGAATTCAGTGAAACTTAGACTCGTAGTACTCTTCCTGTACTGATTGAATTCAGTCTTTATAGCAGCAGAGAGAAATGTGGCATTGTATCTGTGCGATAACAAGGTTTTCTTTTTGGATATAAATATGGAAACTTTCGAAAATTATTTCAACTTCCAGTTCCAATTTTAATCTAGCATCAGCTTTGTCAGGGGAAAGCTAAAACACAGATAGAAGAGTATTTATTTTCTGAAAATGCAATTTGTAGGATATATTTCCCTTTTTATGTTTTGTGTCCTTTTTTTTTTTTTTAACCTTCAAGAAATTAAATTGGCAGATTTCTACTCATTTAGTGTAAAACTTTCTTATTGAATGTGCAAATCTCAAAACTCAAATGTTTGTTATAGGAAAGAAACACTTCTAAATTCAGCAAGACATTCTCATGCACAAGTAGCATTTTCCGTTAATTAAGGAACCAAAATTTTTGTGCTCTTATGTGCTATTTGTAGCTATTAGAATTTCATCACTCGCTACATTTGGTGGGTCATAAAGCAAATAAAATACAGATGCGTGGGCAAAAAGAAAAACAGCAAAAGTGTTCTGAAGGTTTCCCAAACTCCTCTAAGAAGCTGAGCAGATGTCCCAAGAAATGAAGAGGGTTTTTCAATTAAAAAAATATAATTATATATATAGTATATAAAAATTAAACCAAATATATATATTATTTTTTAATGTGAGATTACGTCTGCATAAATTTAGTTTCAGAGCAGACATTTTGAACTTAGAAATTATTAGCTAGTTGAAAGGAAATGTTGAGAATTATTACTCAGTGTAATGGGATCTGGGGAGGCAAAGGGGGATATACCTGGAACAAGAACAGTGTTTGCTTCAACTGTAGTGAATTTTATTAGCTGCTGTTTTTCCCCCTTCATCAGCCAAATGTGACAGTTACAAATCTCTATCTATTAATTAGTTAGTAGAATTAATCCTTCTTCACTGGCAATCTTTTTTTTCTTCCTTTTTTTTTTTTTTTTTAGAAAGAAAGGAAATTAAACCTATCTGGATGAAAATGTTTCTCATTAAAAGCAATTTATAAACTGGTGACATCTCGCTTTGTGTTGTATTGCACTAATCTGAATCTTTGAAAAAGTTCAGAGAGCAACAATGGAACAAATGATTGAAAGTTAGGGGATATGGGAAGATAAGCTTAGATAAAAAAGTGAAATATAATTTAATAATTTTTCATTAAAGATTTCGTTAGCTGGCAGGGAAATGCAGAGATTCTTAGCATGGTGCAGGCTCACCTGAATACATCTGAATTTTACATCTTGGACAGACCGTGAACTAAGGGTTGAGGTTCAGATGTAATGGTATAAGAAGATGAAATTCCAAGGCATTAGGAGATAAAAGTCAAATTATTGCAGTTGGTGTAACATGATTGTGATTGTTTGGGGCATTTTAATAGTGATGCAGTAGTATCTATGGAATGCAAAATTGGGTGTTTTGTGTGTTCACACAAAATAATTTAATAATGACTCAGCTCTATTGTGCACCCTGAGATCTGAGTTGATGTCCAAAAGGAATTTCGGAAGTGAAAGTACTTCCATTCATTTTGTGCAACTTCACAGTCAAAGGGAAAGGGTGAATTTTAAGTTAATTTCCATAATAAGTATTTTGTTTTCATACTGAGATGGTTTTCAGAGTGTAAGAGGTGCAGCGTGTGAGCCTTACACCTCAGAACATTATGACTAAAGCTGTAGATTCTTGTCCTAAATGCAATGACTTTTTCTGCATTGATATGAAAACCTCATTTTTTAGTTAGTTCTAGACATTTGTGAAGATTAAGAATAATATCTAGCTTATCTGCCTACCGTTCTATTAACCTTTGTCTGCTCCACTCAAAGAGCACTTTGATACCTATGCTTCAAGAGTAGCCTTTATTCCAAATTTGGCTAAATGTTTCCGTGCCTGACTGTGATAGAGACCGGGAAGTGGGTTGTCTTGTGCTTATAAAGCAGCTTTTACAATATAGCTTTTACAAAGTAGCTTGCTTGGCTTTGCTCTGTGCTTCAATGATAAACAGGAAAGCATTTGGAGGAGGAAAAAATAAAACCGTAGTGCCTGGGGCATAGCTTTTGTCTTCGCACAAAGTAGGAAAAGATGTAGTGTATTCACTTTAAAAAATGAACATACAATAAGCATGGAAAGAGGTCTATGAGATAGCAGGAGAAAAAGCAAAGCACCGAAGATCTCTGTACGTTTTGTATCTGAGCTTAAGAGAATTAAAAGATGTTAATCACCAAAGGAGGAGGTTTTAAATGTCTTTTCCTTGGCACTGAATTTTCACTTGTGAATAAGCCTGGCTTTTGATATCAACATGAACAGTTACATTAGGAAACTAGATAGTTTCTCTATTCATAAAGAGATTTAAAGTGGAGATACCTGCTTCTAAACATAAACTTCTTGTTAGATAGCTGTCTGGTCTCTCCCTTCTTGCCTCTCCCACTCCCTGAAAATGCTGCCCAGAAATCATTGAGAAGGATAATTCTTAAATCAGTTGGGGTATATTTATCAGATCTGTTGTCTCTGTCTAATTTATGAGTTCTGCTGCTTAGTGTTCAGATCATATGCTAACCAGAAAAGGGTTTTTGTTTATTACAGTGGCATCATGTAATTACACTGAAGTACGTGATGATAGTATTTAAGGCTTAAGATGTTTTACAGGGAAATAATGCAAGTAATTATCTGTGCATCAATTCAGATTTTAAAAAAAGGAGGCGATTGGAGAATAGGTCAAGACCCGTACTGCTTGTTGGCTGAGTTTTATGTATTCCAGTTAATGATTTTGGGTTTGACTTGAAGTTCTACAATTATTTGGAAGTAGGCCATCTCATGCTGTGCTGAAGCATCAGGCCATTTTAAATGAGATACCGAGCATGCTCATATCAAGTACCCAGTCTTTCAGATATTGCAGCGTGTGTCTCTGTTCCCTGTTAGTAGAGCTGTCATTCAATTGAAGTAGAGGAGAGCACAGCATGCCCTTTTGTCATTCTTCTATCAGTGTGCATATGATTTCTCTGGGATCTGGAAATCTGAGATGTGAGCCCAGCCTTGCTGTTAGAACGTCAGTGGTGTCGGTGAGTTGATATTAATCTCTTCCTTTCTAATGCCTTTAGGTACCTCGGATAAAGCTCAGCTTCATACTTGTCTCTATTCTCTGATAATGGCATCTATCTGAAATGGCTCTGCTACTCGTTTCAGTAAAATAATTCTGGCATGTATGTATTAATTTCTTTAGTGAAAAAGAATTGCTTTTTTAACAGGAATGCTAGGCTGCTTAGAAGTCCAACAAATGGGCATGTGTCTTTTCTTCTGACTTCAAATTAAGCCAACTGTTCCAAATGTAACAGCAGTTCTTGTTAAAGAGCTGTCACATTTTTCATGTTCTCTATGTCCTTTGTAGATTGGTTTATATCTAGGTTATTTTGTCTATCTGACATTTTAAAGGGAGTTTGAGTACTCTTGTAAAAGAATTGCATTAATGTAAGACAGTGTTGAAAGACAGTTATGGTATTTCATTTCAACACAAAACGCTAAACAGCTTAAGTTAGCTATTCTTATCTGTTAATTTTGCTGACAGATACGCATGTATTTCTACCTTTAATCAGCTAAGAAATAAAAAATCGCTCAGCTCTGTGTTATGTCTGAGATTTTACACTTTGGAGGGCAGTAACAGGAGTTTCTGGACAAATTTTTAACCTTGATCGTAGCTGATGTATACGTTTGATACAACTCAACATTTAATTCAGTTTCAATGATCTGTAAGAAGGTAGCATTTATAATTTGAAGCATCGTCAGAGCTTAAGTTGTTGCAACCGATTCTTCAATATAAGACTTCTAACTTGTAGCAAAAAGACAGTTGATAATGTATTTTTTAAAATGCTTTAACTTGTACTGTAAAAAGCAGTGATAGCATTAATAGCCATCCCTCTACCAGTCAGTTCCTAATTGCATTTTCCCCCTAGTGAATGAAGATGATTTAAGATCAGCCTTTTAATTAAACTTCATGCATGTTCTGGGGTTTCATTTGTGACGTTATTGGAGTAATTGCCATCTTATTACTGGATTGAGATTAGAATTCTTTATAATTTTTTTTAATGACGTTTTTGGGTTGGGGGAGTTATGCTTTATAGTATAGTGGTGCATATATCCTTAAAGTAATGCACTGGACAGAAGAGTTGAAGTACAGTGGCTAAAACTGATTCTGAGGTTGCAGAGGTGCACACTGCTGAACATTTCTCCCTCTATGGCTGGAGCTGCCCACGCTCACTGCAGAGTGATCACAGCCTGCAGGCTGCATTGTGGCCTTAGGCTTCAGGCTGGGAGGGAGGGAGACAGGTCGGAATGCGTGGATCTGGAGTTTTGGAGGCCACTTTGCATGACCCTCTGGTACAGAGCTCTTAGGGAGATGATCGAAATGGGTAGATGAGTCTGGATTTCTGTTAAAGCCTGAGGACAGTGCATTTAATTGAGGCCTTGCTCTGGCAGTGGGTTGTCAGAACCCATCAAAAAACTTGCACATCGGCAGCCGAAACAGGATGCCAGAGAACATCTGTGTGACAGATGAGAGAGAGGTGCTGAGGGCTACCTGTGTGCCTGCATTGTGCAAATTCATTTTTTTGTGCTGACTTACTTGCAAATCACGTCATGTCTTCCTAACGCTACATTTTTATCCTTGTAACTAGAATACGTGATTTCCTAGTGTTGGTGCCTTCAGATGATGTTAGCTGTGAATCTTAGAGAGCTGGAAAATGTGAAGAAGTCATACAGATTTGCCATAGGAGAGTTGAGTTTCCAGATGGAAAGCCAACCTAGAAAACTTGAGACCTTGTTTTGCTTATGTAAAGAGATGAGAAAGCTGAAGATCTGTGCTAGTGGCTACAGAACGGGAAGAAGAGATAAGTGCATGCAAAGAAAGGTGCATTCAGCTGTTGGAGCAGTGTTTGTTTGAAACTGCTAGCATGGAGAACTGCTTTGAGTCACTGCTTTAGATCACCGAAGGAGTTTGGACTTAAGTATGTTTCTCCTGAGCTGTCCCTTTGAAATAACAACTATTATTAAATTATAAAAAGTAGTATTTTATGGTTTGTAAGAGAACAGCATCAGTCTCAAGGAAAGCAGAAACATGCAAGTGGTAAACATCTCAGGTTATCTTTAGGATCTTTATCTTGTCTATTTTACTCTGTTTCTCCTTTCGTTTGAAGTGAAGGCTGACTCTGGCTAGTTTTCCAAAAAAAAAAAAAAAAAGGTATTCTTGTATTATGGTTACAGAAGTTAACTGAAGTTTTTACAAGTGAAAATGAAAAACAGTTGTCAGTTTTTGTTGTCAGTCACTCGTTTTACACCTACCAGTCATCAGTGGGATTTTATTTTATTTCACTGTGATTCAGTATGTTGTAACTTCCAGTAAAATTCTGGAGTAAAAGTTTTACAGCTCTACTGTGTAGATCCCCCCTTTGGATTTTTGGAAACCAAATCACCTTGTTCTATTCTTTTTTTTTTTTTTTTGAAGAGGACTACAAAAAAAAAAAGATGCAGTGAAAGGTAGTGGCCTGCTTGGCACTTTTTCATTGGGATAGCTGAATAGCCTTGAGAATGTAGTAGAGAATTCAGTCACCTTGCAGAATTTTAGAGGCAGTACCGCTGCTGAAATAATTTTTAAATAAACGTCGTATCAGTTCAGGTTTTTTTAGCATAAATGTTGGCATGCAACTAAGAAAAAAAAAAACACACACATTAGCAAAGGATATGGAAGTTAGGGACATGAGGTGAGTGGGGGGGGAACCTCTTGTTTGTATCGCAGTCAGTCTGCCTGCCAGCTATTTTTTGAATGATTACAATCTGGATAGTGAAGGCTATCAGACTGTCTACTAAATGAAAGATTTTACTACTGCTGACACTTGTTCATGTGCCAGATGGAGAGCTGTGACAGTTTTAGACTGAAGGTTGTGTCTAAAATCCTCGTCAGCATTCTGCATGAAGTCTTGACCCATTTTAGACAGTACTGTACAATTGGATAATTCGAAGAGGAAAACGACATTTAGAAACTTTTTTTTTAATAGGGTGTAGGAAGGAATGGAGCTATGTGCTCTAAATTTACACTTCAAAATGAGAAGACACTGCACACCAGTATTCATTTCAGTTAATTGGCTATAACATCTGCATTGAGTCCAAGATTTTTATAGAAAAATAACAGAGGCTTTATTAGATCTTCCTGCATGTGTATAGAACAAGTTCAGAAACCAAAGGCTAATCTCAAAAGTTTAAAACCCCCGCAAGTCACTTGTTCATTTCATGTTATTTCTTTTATTTTTTAAGTCTTCAGCTGGCTTATGTCAAGAGAATACAAGAAAGAAATGGCTAGATATTGACTGAATGAGAGGAGAATTGTCTCTACATTTACAGAGCACTGAAATTTAAAGTGGGTGCTAGATACAGTCCTGTGAATTTAGGCAGCTTTTAGCCTTGTAAATGTTAGACTGTGGCAATTCAGTAATGATATTTGATGAGAATTTCCATCTCTAAAAGTTTAGAAAATTATTGCATACAAAAGCTTTATATTACCTGAAAGAAAACCAAGAGTAAAAATCCTCTTTTGTAGGTCAGAAACTCCTCATACATCAGTTAATAAAGAACAGTTTGGAAAAAAAAAAAAAAAGTAGGGGAAAAAAATGGTTCCGTTTCTCAAAATAGCATGTCAATTTAAATTTTTTCCATGTATTTTCAGAGAAGTGCTACAAAAATGGTTGAAATGTATTTCGTCTTATTTATATACATGTATCTATATTTTTTAAGAGGATTTGGAATAGTAATTTATGCTCCAGAGAACATCAACAACTGAAATTATTTTTAGTGTTTTCAATCGAATGCACATTTCAGTACTGTGGTAGATAGAATGACTTAGTATTTAAACATCTCAGTGGCTTTAAGAAGATTAGAATTGCATTTTGTTCATGAAACTGATCTGAATTTCATGAAAACATGCTGTATAGCAATTTGCTTTTCTTCCTAGGCCCATCGCAAATTTGTGTTTTTTCCAAAGCACTGGGATCAAGGAAAAGGAGTGGCGAGTTGATTTTGGCATGTGGTTTGGAGGAGGCATGAAAATAAATCATGTTTTGTGTGTATATTCATACCTTAATCCAGAGATGTTTTATAGCCTCCTGTTTATATGGAAAATATCAATGTAGTTATTATTTCAGTATTTAAATATTATTCACCAAGCTCCCTTAGCTTTTGTGCCTTTAAATATAATCGTGTGCAGATTTTTATTTCCAGGGAATTACATGAGTGTTGTAACAGAACCAGAACCATGCTGGTACAGAGTCCCTCATTTGCATGGAAGTTAATGTATGGGCACTTAATCAGAGAGTTTTTAATCAGAGAAAATGTTTGGTGATGAATCAAGTAACTAGTGAAACGACCCTTGACCTTAACTTGTAATAGAACAATATTTGCTTTGTTGTCTTTAGAGGTGCCTTTTCTTGGCCTAATTCACTGTGACCCAGGATTAAATTGAAAACAAATAATCAAAATGACTGTATTTCTCTTCTTAAAATTTGCTGTTGCTTTCTGACAAGCTGAGATGCGTGAAGATGTATTCAGTGTACAATGAGGATTTTTAAGAGGAAAAAAGTGTACCTAGAACTGAAGAACATGAAAAGGCTTTCAGACTCATCATTAAAATAAGCCTTTGTATCTTAACTGGGAAATCCAGAATATCTTATCTAGAATAATCTAGAATCTAGATTATTTTCCTTTGTTTTTCAGTTTTTTGAGATTTACTACGAACCTTTTTTTATTTTTCCTACTAGAAAATCTAACCTAAGACAACAAGTTTGTCACGTGGTTGGGGAGATGAAAGTGACGCTACTTAAACAGTGGCATTTTTGGTTGTAATGCTGTTTTATCCTACACTGCCCAGTACATCTGTTTTCTGTATGAGCAAAGAAAAGGCACATATCTTTTAGAAGCCTTCAGGTGAAGGCTCTCAAAATAAGTATTTGAGGGCTGCCTTTGGAAGCACCTCAAAGAGCTGTTGTTATCTTTCTGAAGAAGTCTGGCTGCTGCTCAGTAGATGACAGCAGTGCCAGTGTTCAAGCAGGAGTTGCCCAGAGGGAAAGAAGAGGTGGTGTGAATCGCAGAAAATAGTCATGAGTGTTGGAATTCTGCTAGATCCTTAAAATTATATCCTAAAATGAATCTCGTGGAAACATCTGTAAACTGGTCATTGATAAAAAGGAAAAGGAAAACCAGCTACTAGGTGGCTTTACCTGAGCCCTTTGGAGTTCTCCATTGCTAAGCAGTTGAGAGCTTATATTGACTTCATAGATTTAGATTGAGTTTGATTTTTAATTGATCTGACAATCAGAATACTTTAGTGTTGTTCCATTAGAGCATTATTATCTTGCAGTTTCTGTTGCATTTAGTTGCTTTAAAGTTGGGGAGTATTCTGTGCCATAGTGTTACAAATTGGAAATGAAAACAGATTTACTTAGCCAAGGTCACACAGAAAGTCTTATGAAGCAGAAAGTAAAGCTGGAGGGCATATAACCCTGATGTAATTAGCCTGATGTTGTGATCCCTGAGCTACTGTCAGTGAAATGTCTCAGGTACTGAAAGGCATGTCAGTGCAAAGTTGCACCTGGCCCGATGGGAAGAGAAGCCAAATAGCTCTAGGGAAACCGCAAGCTGCACAGTTTGTGAGACTTCAGCTACTGGCTCTGTGTTATGCCATCTGGAAATGCCAGATCGCTTGCAGCTGGTACTGATATCTTAACATGACACTCATGGTAACACGATGGTATGTTTAAGGTTCTTGCTTTGTCAATTTGGGATCCTGATCACTAAGGTATCCATCTCATTTTGTTCTGTAGTGATTCTCTTTTGCAGCATGTATTCACATTGACAACTTGGTCCATTGGGTGTTATCTTTAATTTCATTAACATTTCTTAGTGTTTAATTCAAGTAAATATTGTTAAGGTTTTTGTTGTTGGCTCTCTTTATGTATTTTTATTCAACTGATATATTAAATGTATTCATTGGTTAACACTAGAGTCATTCAGTTTCTTCATTTTTTTCTTACAGTGACATAGCTATTAGAGTAGCAGTGTGTCGTCTTCTGACAGCTGTGTTGATGTTGAGATATTCTATCTGCATACCCCTTCATCGCTTTCAAATAAAGCTTTCTGAAAAGTTTTGCACCTATGTACAGCTGGGAAAAATTTGGAGAACATTATAAAACAGTAGCAACAGAAATTAAGAAACAGAGGCTAATAAATGGGGGAGTCACTGTTGTGAATGTAGAGGGTGTGTATCTGTGTTTATACATGTAAAATCTAGCTGATACTAAACATTATCCAGGGAAACAGGATGATGAGAAAATCTAGCTTCTCTCCACTGGATGTCACCTCCTTTCCTTCTCAGGTGGTTTGATAAGCATACCTAATTTCATCTATGGACAGTGGTTTTCAGCTTGCATGAATTGGTGAGCACTGCTGCTTTTATTTCAAGTTTAAACAATGGCTTTTCCTTTATAACCTTGCAGCTCCTTTCCAGCTGTATCACTGGTATGAGAAAAGATGCTGACCCTCATGTAAACCTTCCCTATCTGTCTGCAGTCCTGCCCCTAGCAGTGCTCATATCAACACTGACGTGATTGCCCAATACAGATTTCATTCATTTCACTGGCAGAACATACTCTACACAGTTTTCCTTCAGTGGTTCATTGTTTTGTTTTGCCAAAGGGTTGCCAAAGCAGAGCATCCACAGTGCTTCTTATTATTAACTGCCAGCTTACAAGAATTGCTCAGTTAGCAAATAGAACTTGACACTTTTCACCAAACTTTTTGGTAATACTGAAATACGCCTGCCAGAAGCTTTGGAATGGTAGTGTTAATGGTACTGGGGGCTGATTTTGTGTTCCTCTGTTATGCTGCTGAATTTTGTGGTGACATTGGCATTACTACGCACCTCACAACAATCATGCTCTTCAGTGACTTTTCGTCATATTGAATTCAGATTTCAAAGGCTCTTTGATCAGAAGTCGCTTCTTGTAAGTGTTGGGAAAATTTGAGGTAGTTGTCAGACAAGGCTAAACTCCCTGTTAGATGCCACTGTTACAAGCCAGAAGTGTTTGAAATGATGTAATTTTGCAGTCAAAGTGGACTGTAGAGAATTGCTACGGGCGTAAATGTTTACCGTATATAAGGTACACCCACAAAATCAGAGTAAATTTCAGAATGCCTTTTTAACATTTTCACCTGTGGTGTTAATGTGGCAGCTGCTTTCTGTGTAGTCATTTCTGAGATTTTTCTTAAACAGAAGTCTGCTTCTAAGACTTGTATCAAAAGTGTACTTCTCCAAAGGGTGGTCTTTTTTCCTTTTCCTAACCTGAGAACATGCTTGTCAAGTTTGTATCAGTTTAAAATCTACTCTCATTCTCAGTTGTGATTACAAATTGTATTTATCAGTTTCTAAAACTTTTTTTTTTTTTTTGCAAAAATTTAAGTTTTTAATGTTTATTTAGACTCCTCTGTCTTATTTTTTGGTGGATCAGTGACTTTTTTTCTTTTGTGTACCGTAACTTAGGAGTTTGAAGAACATTCAAGAACTCCTGGTTTGGTTTTGTTCTGTTTGCCAATGCAGAGAGCAGAAAATTCTCACAAGTGAAGTGGAATAAGATTGAGGTCTTAGTGCTGATCTGTGGACCATTAACGTTTTACACATACTTGAAAATCTGTTTTACAGTGACTGAAAGTTCTAGATAATCAGAATTCTTGATTGCTTTTTATTTTTTCCCCTCTTCAGATAATTGCATTCCAAATTTGAAGCATGGTATAGAAAAGGAAGGGAACAAATTAGCCTGGATGTTACTGATATGAAGAGTAGATTGTTGCTGGTATAAGCTTTAGCAGAATCATAAAATTCTCTGAAGATCTCTGCTTTAGCTTTGCCTAACATAAGTGACAACATTGCTTGATTTTTCTTTTGTTTGTTTTTATAATTATTATGCGCATGATTGTTGCTTTAACGATTTGCTCTCATCCTGGTCCTCCAGCAGTGAACCTAAGAATACTTCGCCCTTTCCCTAAAAGCAATGGAAAAGAGGAAACAATTTCATCTGCATTGTTGTTTTTTTATTTGTTTGTTTCTTATTTTAATTGCTTAGTATTGAAAGCGGTATACTTGTAGGGTACTATAAACATCTCCCTCTAGATAGTCTAGCAGCTCTAAATGCTGGTGCTCTTCATTCCCAAACGCTTATTTAAGGTTCTTTGTCAGTGTTTGTATGTCAACATAATTGAGACAAAGCATCCCACAGGATTTTGGGGTCTTGCCTTCCCTGCTACATTTGCTGAACAATTAATGTTCATGCTGCATGCAGATCCTACTGCATATCTTTAACCTGCTGGATGTTCAGGGCAGAACTAGACAAGCCACTTGCAAGCCCAGACTGGGCACTGCTGTTGGAAATACTTGTTCTGTCTGTTCCGCCAACAGTCAAAATTCCTATTTCAAAATTCATTTATTTTGTGTTCATGGTGTATAGAACTTAAATAAACCAAGCAGGACAAAGATTAAATGCTAGAGGCAACACATCAGTGCTTTCAGTCATAGATATACAGCAGGTTAGTGAATATAGCTGAAGCAGCAGAAGACAGCCAGCAGGTCTTAGAGCCATACCTACTAGCTGGGCTTGATTGCAAATAGGACCAGTGATATTTTTTGCATGGCACTGTTTGTTGTTCAACCTCTTCTTTTTAGCTTTGACAAGTGTAAGCTCTCTCAAGAGCCCCCTCCCCAGTTGTTGTTTTTTTAAATTGAGCATTCTGTTACAAATTATTTTTTTGAATTGTGTTTGAAACAGCTATGAATTCTTGTTTTAGGGACGTGACCATTAAAAATCAACCAAACAAACAAAATTAGTTCTGCAGCCTTTTATTTTGAGAGTGCTGCAATCTAAGCAATATTTTTCCGCTTATTTGACACAGATGTAATGAAAAAAACAAGTACTGCACATTAATAAAGTCCAGCATTTAAATAGAGACCATGTTGCTATGATCAGCCAGACATTTGGAGCCTCTTATTCAGCTGAGCTTAACTGTCATCTAAAAATAATTAGTAGTTCTCACGCATGTTTTCTACACTTGATTAGTATCCACGTAGTGTAATTTACATTGTCTGTTACTCAGAAATTGTATAAGTTGTCTTCCATAAGAAATTAGTAAATAGGAGAGACTTCTGCTTTATTTTAGGGGGGCATCATGACAGTCCCTCCTTTCTGAAAGAATTTTGTGGTCTGGTGAACATGAGCAGCTTGTGGTTTACAAGGCAATGGATACCCCATTGCTGCTTAGGCGAGTTACATATGCAAGTCCCTGGCACCAGACAGCTTGCATTTGAGGTGCTGAGTGAGCTGGCAGATGTCCTTGTGAGACTGGTTTTTATCAGCTATTAAAGGTCTTGGGGTTTGGTGGATAAATCTGATGACTGGAAAAAGGCAATCATAGTGCTTTCGAAGGAGAAGCAAGAAGAGAATCTAGGGAACTAAAGGCCGATCAGCTTCAACTCCGATCCTGGGAATATTATGCAAATTCTCATAGAATTTTTTTCTGTTTTTCTGAAGAACTGAATACAGAAACAGCTAGCATGAATTTGTTAAGGGAAACTCATGCTTGGCCAACCTGACTGCTTTTTCAGATGCCCTCCTCTTCAACTGAAGGGAAACCAGTCAATTTCATTCACCTTTGGCTGTAGACTCATGTGATGCTGTACTCATAGCCAAATGAGGGAGTATGGATTAGATGAATGGATGGTGAGTTGGTTGAAAAACTAATTGCACCTCTGGGCTTAAGAAATAGCAAACAATGGTTTGGAGTTTTAAACAGGTGACTAATTACAGGAACTGTTCCGTGGGATAGATACTGGGACTTAAATTGTACACCCTCAATAAGTTTCTAGGTAACACCAGCCTTGGAAGGAGGATGCAGTGTGCCAGAGGGTAGCGTGGCCACTGAGAGACAGCAAACAGGAGGGAGTGACCAGCTGGGAACATGCTGGAGTTCAGCCAAGGCAAATGTACAGAAAGAAGAACAGAATCACTGAAAATGGCCTGGAGTCCTCATGGTCAGCAGGCTGAGTCAGTATTACACCGTTGCGATGAAGGATAATAGCATGTTGGTACTAATCACCACCCTGGCTAAAGCAGCTCAAGTCATCACTTTTGACGATGTCTCTGAAATAATTCCAGTTTTGGTCTCATCATGAATCCAGCAGAAGAGAAGCAGGCCCCTCATTTGGGGGCCAGAACACGTGATGTGCTAGAAGCAGCTAGCTGAATGTTTGCTTAGTCTGCAGAAGGCAGGAACACAATGTCAGTCCTTCTCCACCTAAGGGAGCTTTATGGAAGAAGCAGATTCTCCTCAGTGGCAAAGAAAGGACAAGTGGCAGTGATCATAAATTGCAGTGATGGACATTCAAAACAGTTAAAACTCACAACTGTTTGAGCACAGAAAGCCAGTGGAATCATCATTCTTGAATATTTTTGAAACTCAGCTGGACATGGGATTCTGCAACCTTGTTTAATTTGAATTTACTTATACTCATGAGATTGAACTTAAGATCTTGTCCAACTTGATGAGGTTTTTTTTATCTTATTCATATGAAATATATTTTTCACTTAAGGAGTTTAGGTAACATAGCACTTATCTTATGCATAGTCTCAGGATAGCTCATTACATTCATCAGAATTACATTCCCTAAATCTTGTGAAAAATACAGGTAAGATTGCCATATGGTCATCTATATGTATGTGTCCAGAGCAACTTTATATTCTCTTGCTCTTTGAACCTAGTTTATTTTGTTTTCATATTGGTCTGACTGGAGAATAAAATGTTTTTTCTGTTTACTTGCATATATCAAGACGGTTTACTGCAGTGGTCTGTAACTCTCTAGGGCAGTGTGTTCTACAGCGACAAACTGTGACTAGTTGCCCTCCTCTGATACAGATTTTTAGAATCTAACATTTTAGTAGTATGAGGCTGCTTGTTCAAAATTAGTCATTCAGCATTGAGTACGGTCTCAGTTTACAGGCTGTTCAGGAGTGGAGCGTTATTTTTTTCCTAGAGCAACTTGTTTTCTTTGCAAAAGCAGAAAACTGGAAAATAGTAGAAAGCTGTAATAATTCAATACTAAGTTTTTATCAAATTCAAAACTAGCGCTTACTGATGGTAAGACACCATTTATCAGTAGGAACTAACCTAGTAGTTCTCTCTTTCAACTGCCATGGACCTGCTTGCCTTCATCTCCAAACATCGTGTGCTAATGCTTCATCAAATCTCACTCTGAAATCAGGGCCGGGTCTATTAAAGAAACTTAGATTCTTCTGGAAGTAGAACAGTTCCTACAAAGAAAGGCATTAATGTCTTGGAACTAACAAGGGATTAATTGCTTCTACGAAGCTTATCATACTCTAGCAAAAAGATGGAAGAGATTGACAACTTAATTTTAAGCAGAGGATCGATTTTGTAAACGAAACATACAAGTTGAGAGAGGGAAGCATAGTCTATGTAATACTGACTACCTAACATGTGACTAATGGTCAACGGCTTTATGGAATGTTAATTTTGTCTTTAAATCTCATATTCTATACTTTCCTGGAAATACTTTGTGTCTCGACCCAGTGAATTTTGTATGACGGGAAATTGTTTCAATAAATCACTTGTTTTAAAGGTAACCTGCAGATTTTAAAGCTAACCTCTCTATCACAGAAAAGTTAAATGATGTTAAATGATGAACAAGAACAACTGAGTTGTAAATTTTTTTATTTCCAACTTATATTTCTTGGAATGGTTGTCTGTTTGCTCTAGCTTCAGGCATTGTTTAATTTTCCCAGTGTTTATTTATACAACTTTGAATCCTCTTTTTACAGGGTAGTCTTGTCTCACCTTATAGTACTAGGTCAGATGAGGCATATTCCTGTAATCTTCCCTCTGGAGTGTATACTCTTACTGGTAAGCTCTTAGTTTTGTTCCAGGTTAAAGTAATATAATTAATTATCATGGATGCATTCCTTTATCATACTCAGATTCTTCTGTTTTTCAACCTTTCTTGTGTAGATCCATTAGAAAAAGGGCAGAAGAAAAGTGAATGGAAGTGCAGATTATTGCATGTTCTATCACAGAAGTAGACACAAGTCACAAGAATAGAGATCTTGGGTTAGAAACAGCTACAGACACACTAGATGCTGTTCTCAGTCGTTGTCTCCTCTTGTCTGTCTTGCAGTATAGTTCCGTGAGTTCAGGGTATCACCTTACATTTCTGCTCCTCAATTTTATTCCTCCCGTTGCTCTTTGCTCTTGATTATTCATTTCCTTGCACAAGAAAATAATCTGTTTCTCATATTTGATCAAATATCACTCAGTATGTCTGATGATGCCCCCGGCTTTGTCACCAGCAGACTTCATGTGCCTTTTTAAAGTTACTAATGAAAATGCTAATTCTAAGTTAGTCCCCTGAGCAAGACTGCGTTCAGGCAGTAGTTTTGTGTGCATCAGTTGGTTCCTGGTTTTCCACTTGGCTTCCTCTCTTCACCAGCTTCATCCCTGTCTTGGTGGCAGTCTGCTTGCATGCATTATTTCCCTTGGTTCACGTCTTCCTGCTCCTGTGATTGACACTGTTCACAGTGTAAAATGGGTAGAATATTAGCCAGTTTTTTAATTCCTTCTTGACTAACTCTTTGAAACCCTTTGTAACTGCTTACCAGTTCCTTTTTTTTTTTTTTTCCTGTTTTTTGTACAAGGAGTGTCTTTGTTGTCTGACTCAAGTTAGACAACATTTCAGGGGCCTGCATTTTCTTTTTGGTCTGTTCTTCTATACTTTCCCTAGAATTTCTCATTTTACTCATGGCATTCTTTTGGTTTTTTAATCAGTTATTTATCTTGCTGAATTTTGAGTCTTTTGTTATAGAGAGGGTTTGTGTCATCATAGGTCACAGATAATTATACTTATTACAGTGTAAAATAATGTCAGGCCTCTTACTCACTGAGATGCCTGTGCTGCCCTCAGTCTGGCTGGCTGAAAGCAGTACTTAGCTGCACAACAACCCTGTTGATTTCTAGCCAAACCTGAATCAGTTATTTCTCTTTCAGAGCTGCTTAAAATCTAAGGGCTGTCGTATTTAAAAACGCATGACATTAATTTGAAGCCATTCAGGGAGACAATCTTTGTTATTTTTTTAGTATGAGGGATCTCTGTCTATATCCTTGTCAATGTCTGTTTCAGTTGACCTTTTTTTTTTTTTTTTTTTTTTTTTTTTCTTTTTTCCCATGATATTCATCAGAGTGTATATGACTTCACAGTCTTAGTAGTATTCCATTCTGGTATCAAAGTTCCTGACCCTAGTGTACACAGATTACTTTCTGTTGATCATTTAGCCAGCTTCCTAGCCTTTTTTTTTCCCAGAATAATTAGGCAAATAGTTTCTGAGGACTGTGGGACTCCCTTGTGCTCCCAGGCGGTCCGTTTGACTGAGGCAAGGCCTACAGTGCAAGAGGAAATGATGGAGGAGCAGGGGATGGGGCAGGAGGAGATCAGGAGAGTGGGACGTGGTCTTGCTGAGGGTTGGCTGCAGAGCAGAGTTGGGATGCTCTTAGCTGTCTTAGGTGGAGCCCTGAAGAAGGTTGTGCCATGTTGTGGTATGCTGTCCTAGTTCCCTCCTCCTCTCCAGATCATTCCTCTGGTTTATGAATATCACTGCAACAAAATACAGGCTTTGCGGGTTGAAGGTAAATTAGAAGAATGTGTTTATATAATGCTGCCAACATCTGTTCTTTTTCACTTCCTCTCTCTGTAACATTTTGTGTAACTCATGGCATGCTCTTAAAAATCTTAACTGTTAGCTCCTGTTGAAATTTAATCCTGTTGTTAAATATGCTTCGTCTTCCATCATTTCGAAGCAGAGATTTTATTGGCAGAAGGGAGTTGATAACTTGGAGCTGCAGCAAAACATCAGAAGTATGTGACATCACCACAGTATCAGCTTTCTCTGGAGACTAGCAGTCCTGACAGCCGAGTTGCTTTTTCTCTGGGTCAGGGTTGTGCAGTGCTCATTGGGGAGCAGCTGTGGAGAGGAAAGGGCTGTACCTCACGACTTGGTGTGCATTCTGTTGTTTGTGTGTCAGGCTTTTGGTAAGGAATGAATTTCCCTGAAGGCTGGTGAGTAATTCTTATTTTTCAACATACATTTTAACTGGGCTTTTTCAACATGAAGTATTTTCGTCTTCTTTGGGAAAAAAGAGAAGTTCAAGTCCAGCATTTAATTTACAACATAGGCAAAGTGATATACAGTGATTTTAGCATTCAAAGTTAAGATTTTAAATGCTAGCCTAATATTATGTAGTAATTGACTGTTCACTGTTCGTTACTTTCTTTGTGTAACTTCCAAGATTTTTATTCAGCTGTGCTCATCTATTGGATCATGATTAAGAGACTGAATGTAACAGGAGTTGAAGCTTTTTTAATCAGTATGCAACACTAAATGGAAGTACAATCAAAATATACCCTTTATTACCTTATTTTAGCTTATGGCTTATAAGGCAATGTTAGTAGTTGACCATCTTACAAATGGTATTTTGGGAATTGTATATGTGTACATGGAGGACAACAAGTGGAAAAACAGATGCACTTCCAGTGGATGTATGTGTCTGTATGTATCTCGTCTGCCAGGCTGGATGTTTATTTCTGTGTCACTGTCATTTAATGAGCTGCAGAACCTGTCAGCCTATAAATTTAGGGGGGGGGGAAAAGACAAACCACCAAAAGTGACCCCACAGAACTGTGTTCGTTTGGAGCTTAAGTTTTAAATAACTGAAATACACTCTAGTTCCTGCTTCTTGGTAACTGTTCTAGCATTGTCTGAGAAATATAAAATACATCTTTTCTTCTCCCTGGCACTTAGAAGTCTCATTATAGAAAGTCCTACAGTATTACGTTTAGAATTCTTGGCAGACACCAATTTTGCAAGGGCTTTTCTTTTAATATGTGGATAATCTTCTGTGTTAAAGATAGAAAATGATAGCACCTCTGTCTACACAAAAGTATTCTAAAAAGGAGAACTAGGATTTTGCTGTGTCACTTTGGTTTTGGTGGATGAATGCATGTAAAATGTTTTATTCATCTGTTTGGAGCTTTTGGGGGTAGTGAAAATCATCTTGGTAAAAGTTAGATATTGATTTGTGGCAGGGAATAATTTCCAGATTGGATTTAGATCGTCTGAATCAGAGCCTTAGATATCTCCATGGATGTATATGTTAGCTAGCAGAAGCCTATGCTCAGGATAATTTCTTTGATGTATCAACTGAGGCAATTCATATGATATTATAGTGTGATAGTATTTCACATACAGAATTAATGTATTTATGATTCATGTTAATAATAATCAGCCAAATCATGTAGAAGTTTCTTTGTAGCTGTTTGTGTAGATGGTTGGTTTCCAATACAGAGCTTAAAGTCATGAGTAATGGGAAATGGTTTTTGAAGTGTATTATCACAAATATACCTTTGTTACGATCTTTAAAATCATTTTACTGTTTATTTTAATGATGTGTTTATCGTACCTATTTAGGTTATTTTTTAAGCTGAGTAAGTTTTTATTACCAACTTTATAGCATTTTGTTTAGTGTAATTTAGGGTTAGTTGAAATAGGCTTTTTAGGCAGTTATGTTGGAGCTTCTGACTTATTTTTAAAAATATTTTAAATATGCTTTGCTTTTTGCTACTTCTAAACTCCATTGAATGTTCTGTAATAAAAAGGGAAAGGGTAGAGACGTTGTATCCAAAAATTAGTTAGTAGATTTCTGGATTAGAAGCTGTGTGAGTGAATGACATGCATGACTATTTTCCCATTCTATTGGCTAGAATTTAAGATTGAGTTTAAACTTCTAATTTTCTGCTTTTCTTTACCAAAAGCATGCAGCTGTACTTCTAAATGATTGAGGATAACTAGCTTGAATTCTTTCCGTGGGGAAGGAAAAAGGGAGCGGAAGAGGGAGGCATTTCTTAAAAATTGGTCTGAACATACTTATTACATTAGTTAGTTTTATCACATCATAGTTAATATAAAATTGTGTGGTTTTGTTGGTTAACTGAATAGTACCACAGTTAGACTGAGCTACTGTGGTGATGTCTGGAATTTTCCGGTTTCTTCTTCCTACCTATAGGAGTAACAATTTTTTTTTTTTACACTTTCTTATTCTCTTGAAGAATTAGTTTTGTTTTTCTTTGTTAAAGTAGAGAATAAAGTTTAAATATGAGCAAGTTTATCTTGCTGAGATGTTTGGCTACCTAATAGGAGTTAAACTAGGGATATGTTTATGTGTTTTATGGCACGCATCACCTACTCAAGTGATGGAAATACGCTTCTGGCTTTGCTTCCAAATTGAGCTAGTTCTCTCTGGCTTGACTGGCTTTGTTGTTGTTTTGGTTTTTAGCTTTGTTGTTTTGTGGGTGTGTGGTTTTGTTTTGTGTGTGTATGGAGGCAATTAAATATGTTTCATCTACCACTGAAGCAGCTAATTTATCTATTTTATCTGGATAATGTGATCTCTAAAAAAAGCATGAGCTGTAAACATGGTGTGATCTGTTTTTGCCTTGCTCGGGTTAAGAAACTAATTTCATTCAAGAAAAAAATGAAAGATATCATACTGACAAATATTTACTACAACTTTTAGGTTTACTGCTCATGTGAACATTAAAATGGTTTAGAGCAGTGATCATTGAACGTACTCGTTACCTCAAAATACCTTCTGCCTAATGAGGAGAAGTATGAACAGCATTCATGGCAAACATTACTACCTGTTTGCACTTGTTCTTGGTGAAGCTGGTGATTTTATTTCATATCCTTAATGTCTTTCTTGATTATCCTATTATGTTGATCTGCAAGCATTCTTTTTCTGTACTGTAATGTTCTTTATTTATTTATTTATTTTGAAAAGTCCTGAAAACACTCATTTTATGAAGATCATATATGGTTATGTAAAGTACATATAAAGGGATCTGACTTTTAAATTAGCATTAAATCATTTAAAAGTTATGTGGCAGTAACGATCACTGACATGATTTGAACTGTCCTATTAAAAGAGAAAATAAGTTGTATCTAAAGTAGATCTACCAAGATATGTTTTGGCTTATGTGTTTCCTACTCTTTTAAAATGCATAAAGTAGGTTGGATTTTCTAGTTAGGATATTTTTTACCTCAGTTGTCCTCACTGTTATGGCTGATATTCCTCTTATAGTAGAATACAAGGTTGAAACTCATTTTAAAAGTTTGATACTGTTGATTCTTACCGTTAACGTTTTGTTAAGTAGCATCTTTGTATTATAAGATGATAAAAACAAAGCCATATTGAATGGTCTTATAAGATGATAAAAAGAAAGCCATATTGAATGGTCTGACAAAAGTTCCATTCTTATAAATTTTTTGTTATTTTTGAGTTACCAATGTCTTATGGGTCTTGTCACCATCCTGGAGCCTACCAAGATCTGTTTATATGAAAGCTGGGAGTGCAGTTGTCTTAAATACTCAGACAGCTCTTTAAGTTGCCCAAACGATTTTGAAGAAATATAATGAAAGTACTCCATTTTACATGCTATAGTTCTAGGACAAAATTACACTTCAATTCATGGTACTGAAAGAAATCTTTTTTTCATTTACATTGCTTATGCAGGGCTATTTAGGTAGTAGGCTGCGGGGCAAAAATAGCCTGCGGGTGTACTGAGGGGAAGGGAATATGAGGAGAGATTACCACAGCAGGCTTTTTTGCAGACTCTTGCTAGCATGACAGCATTTTCAAACTCCTTTCCCTGAGTCAACAGGGACTAAAGTCCAGCTTAAGTCAATAGAACAGCCAAACTCTCTACATTCATCCTCTCTTGGAAGAGCTGGTCAAGTGGTGGTTTGTTTCCTATATTAAGACTTAGTGTTAACGCCCATTTTTTCACACAAAATAAGAAATTGCTGTTAAATTGTCTTCCCACGCTCTTCACCTCTTCCACTGTTGATGATCTTGACCTTTACCTTATGAGATTCAAACAGAATAGGAGAAAAATTAGTATTATCATTAATTTCATAATCAAATAATTGTCATAATTAGTAGTTGGTGTATTTTAATATTTATATAATTTTGTGATCTCTTATTTCTTGCTGAATGATCAGTTCTAAACATGATATGGAAGTATTGGTCAAGGCTGTGCCTTCTTAAGATTATTCTTTTTTTCTGTCCACTATTAAGCTGTAACAGTAATGCTCCAGACAGTAGCCTTGTTTAGTTACTTCATCATGTTGATGAGAGCAGAGACACACAATAAAATGATAAGGAGTTAGAGCTGTTCTGTAATACCTTTCTGAGGTCTGCTCTGCCTGAGACTTTGTTGGGCTCAGCAGGAATCTGAATTTAAAACAAACAAATAAGTGAACAGTGCTCTTTTCTACCATCTGAGAGGTCTTTTCAGTTCAACATCTAGGCTTTCTTTTTTTTTAATGATAGTGTTGTGTGACTGTAAACCCAAAGGCTATAAATACATTTTAAGGAGAAACAAAAACTATTTGATATCAAGGACAGATAGCAATCATGTACAGAGGCTGGATTTCCATAAAGAATGCGAGGACTTTTTATACTAGATGAAAAGCATTCTGAAACAATTTTATGTCAGAAGGCGCATAACATGTAGAAATGTGTTGAGTAGTTGGAGAATTGTAGAAACTCTACATAGCATAAATTAGAGATCTGAAATATCTCTGAGGTTGCTGATTCTGGAAACGTTCTATAAGGTGAGAGATGCTGTAAAAACATTATTCTTTGCAAACACTCTGTTTTACAGTCTTGAAGTGTAGCCTAAAATCTGCTTTTCTGATAGGATGTATGTGTAATCTGGAAAGAAAAAATTGTGGCAAAGGTTCCTGGGTTTCTCATGAAAAATCACTGCCTTGCAAATCTCTTCCTTATGTTCATGTTTTCTAGTGGTAAAAGGAGAAATGAGTAATACTCCATATGGTAAATTGAGGTTAATTTATCTTCTTGAGAATGATATACATAGTCCTTTAAAGTTCCTTCTAAAGCCAGTTTCAGCATAGAAAAAAACTAAAGCATGTTCTTAAGTTCATAGAAGATTAAAAGTGTTCCCACCGGTATGGAGGGTGATACTGGACTTGGTTGTTTAAAAATACCCTTATTTTGCCACTGAGTGTAATCTATGCCAGACATTGTCCATTTGTCCCCGACATCTGTTGTGCCATTCTTGAAACAAACTGTTTTGTCTTTTTAGGTGAAGAGTTACTACTTGGCAGGAGGGTCCTTGCTAGAATGCTTTTCATTGTAGTAGTTACAATGCTAGAACCGCAACAGATGAATTGCTCTCATGTTAAAACGTCACTTTTGCCAGCTTGATGCTTAGTATATAGCTAAGCTAATGTGTTTGTCAGCTGTTGTCGGAAGCATAGTTCCATCTCCCATGCTGCACCCCGTGCTGGGTGCTCACTGGAAAGTTAACACTGTGAAAAATAATACATTTTCAGTGGTGTAAGCTGGATCACAGTGTGAGTTTTTGAGCGCTGATGAGAGCACAAGAACAACAGGTGTAGTGGGCTTGTCATTTTGGAGCAGTCATTTCCTCAGTGTGGTTGTTAGAATGTAGACCCGAGACCTGACTTGAGTTGAAGATGTGGGGCATGCACAGAGTGTATCTGGGCAGATGACAGCCATCTCTGTTGGCCAGGTGTGCAAATTCCAAGCTAACAGCCATGTACCTGCATTATTGTGATCCTGAGTCTGAGTTCAATAGCCTGTGCTGCTTCTAACCCACTTGCATGTCGTGGGCTCTGTTGTGTCACGTGATATGAAAATACTTGAGTGTTAGAGCTACCCTGCATTATACATGGGTTGCTCCAAAAGTAATGCTTCCTATTTATTTTCAAGTAAACTACAACAGCTACAATGCACACAATGAACTGTTTGCTAGACCAAATTCTCAGCTACAAAACACCATTTTCAACATGGTCACCACCATTAGCTATGCATTTTCACCACTGATTAACAAGAGCCTGCATGCCATGCTTGTAAAAATCTCTACCAGTGAAAGTGACCCACTGTTACACATCTGATATGATGGCATTATTGCTAGGAAAATGTTGCATGTGGAGTCCCAGCTTTTGTCATCCCAAACAGACTGAAGTCATAAAGCACCTGATGTAGACTATATAGTGGGAATGGTAGAACAGTCCCACCAAGATTCAAAAGACAGTGCTTTACCAGACACTTTATCTGCTGAGGGCCACATCTTGAACTTTTAATTCAGTGAGGAATTCGCATCACCACTCCATGAAGTTTTGACCCTGATTTGTAGTGGTGACACCACATCTTGTCTCCAGTAATGATACAGTCCAGGAAACAGTCGCCTTCCAACCTTGTCTTGGTTTAATAGGTCCTGACAAACTTGCATACAGTGTTCTTTCTGTTCCTGTCTGAGAATTCGTGGATCCCACCTGGTGCAGACTTTTTGATATTCCAGTATTGCCACGATCATTTTCAGGGCATTGAAGCTGATGTTCATCTCTACAAGCAGTTCCCTGGTTGTATTCTGCCAGTTCATGCAGATGAGGTGATGAAGACGCTCTTCATTTTGTGGCGTAACAACTGTACATAACCAACTGGAATGTGACTTTTTTTGCCACATTCCTGTTGCTACTGCTGAAACACCATCCACTGCCTCACTGTGCTCACATGTGCTGTTTGATCTCCAGAAACATTTGACAATCATTGGTGAATGTCAGTAGGTGCCATTTTATGCACAGAGGAATTCATTGGCACACCTTTGCTTCATATGCACAACCGTGTCAGTGTCGTTTTGTAGTAGTGCCCCTCTGCTGACATCTGTAATACAACAACAAAATGCAATGGAATGTATGTGGGAAGGTTTGCATTTAATATTATTATTTAATTAATTTATTTAATTATTTATTATTATTTAATTAATAATGCACTCCATTGCAGTCCAGCTACATCCACCTCTGCCATTCTGAGCCAACATAACAAAATAGGAAGCATTGCTTTTACAGTAGTCCTCAAATTAATTTCCATGATTTGTGGCAGCTGAATGCACTTGGGATTAAGGCTTGAGAATTCATCACTGATGCTATTCAGCATTTTATTACTTGGTATGTGGGAGAGCAGCCTACCAGAGCTGGCCAAAGATGGCTTTCATGTAGACTTGGAATGGCATGCCACAATTCTAGAAGCTTGCAGTCCCTCAGCTGCTTGAATTGAACCATCTGTTAAGAAAAATAGCTTCCAGCTTCTAGTTCCCTATGAGGTATGAATTTAACCTAAGAGAGTGATGGCAAGGTCATCAGAAGCATCTCATCTGTTGAAAAGGAAATGTTTGCCATCCTGTTTTTTCTACTGCCGCAGTTAACCAGTAATTACAATGGAGACATTTCAGTACATCATTCTTTGAAGGACTGTGTTTCTGGGTCTCTACTATTTATTAATAAAAGGTGTGTTGTTTCAACTGTATTTTGAGATAAAGACATAATTATGAAGGTCTAGATTTAAAATTAAGGCATGGGATTGTAATATCTTTTTACTATGTGTGTTTCCTGCACTGCCATCAAAGTGGTGACGGTTCATTTTGTAAATGAGACTTGGTAATTCCCTTGCATTTATGAAGAAAATGAATAGTGCGGAACGATCTGTGCCAGTATTGAAGCTGAAGATGTGAAAGTAGAAGGAAAGGCCACCAAGAGAAGCTTTTCTCAAGTGGAATTTTTTGAATTTTTAGAGCCAGAAGTTTGATTTATATAAGGCATACAGGTGTGAAAGTGATTAACAGTCTGCATTTAAGCACTAGGAGGTGGAAGCAAACTCCTTTTAAAATACATGACTGCATGTGTTGAAACACATAAGTAATTCTAAGCAGTAAATCATTTTTTCCATGTAATACAACCATTTCCTGGAAGAAAATAGTAATTCATTTCCTTTTTGTCTTTACTGAGCATTTTTCTGTGTTGTTTTATTTTGTTTTTTTTTAATGCTATTTTTTTCATCTACAGCAGTATATATATTTATAGTCACCCTTTATCTGTCCCATTTCCTTATCTAATAATAAATAATAGTGCTGCTGAGGTTGTCATAAATTGTTGCTGCTGCTTCAGAAATTTGTAAAAATGATCAAGTTTATTTATCTTGCAAGAAGCTCAGCAACAAGATGGAAAAATACATCTAAAACACCACATTAAAGAAACAGGACTTAATCTTGTGTTCAGGTTGGCTTGCTTCTTTGTTTCCTCTGTTTGTAATAACTGGATCGTATCATAACAGTTTTCAATGTGAAAAATGTTATTTGGGAGCATCTTTTTTTTTTTTCTTAGTACCTTTTATTTTTTTAATCCAATTTCGTATTTTTTGAGATTGTGCAAGGGAAAATGTATGAGTGACATTAACAATTCTAGACATCTTAAATACTGTAGGAAGGTATTTGATATCACTACCATAATCTTTCTCTTCTTGTATTCTGGACTAGTAGGAAAATACTTATCTGGGTTTCCTGCCTCTTGTGTTGATACATAGAGTAACTGGTCAAGAAAAGGCAAACCAGTACTAGATTTAAGGAAAGACTAAACGTGTTTTGGAAAGGAAGCTAACAAATTACCTGCTACCTAGCTTTGTACAATTTCTGTTAGGCCACCATCACTACAAACTCCCATTTTTCCATTATTCCTGGTTACTGAGGCAGGTGCTGATCTCCAGCTTCGAACCATAATTTGTCTCTGCCTGTCTCCATGGCATATTTCTCAAGCTGTTTTTCTTGTTACACATATCTCTGGACTTCATTGCTTTCTGATCACTGGCAAGGAATTAGTGCTGTAAAATGACATCATTAAACAGCATGAAGGCAGATTCAGTGCTGTAAATGTTTATTTTTGCTAGCTGCTGATGGGTTGAGCAGAGAAGCTAGATGATCTACAGAGGTCTCTTCCAACCTGAACCATTCTGTGATTCTGAACACCAACAATTAGGCCTAGCCAGCCTGATCATCAAAGTTAAACGTGTTATAGGAGCACACAGACACTGTCCTCATAGGACATTCTACCCCTGATAATGAGCTGTGCTGATCTGTAAGAGGAACTAAAACTCTTAGGCACCCTTCAGCATTACTGATATTGATTATAATATTTTATTTATAATAATTAATATTCTAGTGGCTTTTTTCTGCTAAGTAATATTTGCTAAACTTTTGAGGCTTGCCTAATTTTTAAAAATACTTTGAGGTAGTAAGATGAAAAATAGTAGGGAATGATGAATTTGAAACCATAGAAATTAGAGAAAATGTGAATCTCAGCAGCTTGGTCCATTCTTTGCAGATTAACTGTGATTTACATCAAGGCTCTCCACAAGCATGATCGGTGTCCATACCTCGAGACTAAAATATGTTGCATCTTTTTCAAGATCTTTCATCTGAAAGATGAGCAGGCAAACTTAAGAACATTACATAGTTAGATGTGACTGTTGCAAAAAGGCAGTGTAGTCTTTTGAAGTACATGTATGCGCAGGGAAGATCTGAATTTCTGTTCTGTGATTTCAAGCAAATGCAAAGCATTTTTTTTCAGTCTTTTGAAGATTTCTAAAACAACTTGCTGCTGTTCTTCTAAGGAAATAATGTAGATTTTTGGTGGATTTTTTGTTTTGGTTTGTTTGTTTGGTTTGGTTTGGTTTGTTCTTTAATGATCAGCTCCTGAAACCAAGCTCTAATAGACTAAAAGCAGCACCAGAGCTGTGGGAGGTTGATCGGTGCCCTGAGACCTCACAGATGACAGCCACCAGGGTTTATATCATCTGTCTATGGAGTTGAACTCTACGTCATAGGCAATGAATATTTTTAATAGGCTTTATACTCTCTTGTTTGAGAAGAATGCAGGCCCACATATACTGTAAACTTTAATGAATTGTCCTCTGGGTCCTGGTGCACATGTTTGCATATGCTGTGTCAGTGGAACGTGGCTGTTAGTTTTTAAA
Organism: Oreortyx pictus; assembly: GCA_036925125.1. Taxonomy (NCBI): domain Eukaryota; kingdom Metazoa; phylum Chordata; class Aves; order Galliformes; family Odontophoridae; genus Oreortyx; species Oreortyx pictus. The sequence goes on along the minus strand of JAUPFR010000001.1, from coordinate 123,711,361 downwards.
ATAATTATTTTTATAAAGCTTCAGCATCTATCTTTACTTCTTGGAAAACAGAATCTGTTGCGAGGGAAAGCCTGAAATACAGAATGCCTGAATGCAGTACCACAATTAAAACAGGTGCATACACCAACATTTCAGCTCCTTTCCTTTGTCAGACTCTTAATTATTTCTAAGTGTTTCCCAATTGATAGATAATGCATTTACTTAGCAGGAACTTGCCAAGCCATTTTCCTCTCTCAGCAGATTAGGTCACAACTAGGTACTTTCCGAGTATATTTTGATATAAGGACTTGACAAGCATGGTTTCCTTTTAAGTTTTACTGAGTAATTAACAGAAGTGTGTGATATTTAAGAAAATTTCATGTTTACTAGAGATCTGATTGTGAAAGAGTGTCAGCTTGTAAGGCAGTGGAAAAATGACCAAGACACCATGGATGAAAACAGTTATGATGTTATGCGCCTACATATCATGTTGGCTAAAATAAAAATGGAATTTGCTTCATTACTGATACTGGGATTTGCATAATCTTTAAAATAAATCATTAATAATAGTAGATGGGGCAAAGGGAAGATATCCCTATGAATTTGACTAAAAGAGAGAACTCAAGAGGAATAAGGTGCTTAAGTACTACTGCTAGGACGTAGCAGATTTTGATTGCTGATGTACTTAGATTTGCAAGGAGAAGGAGAACAATTCAACCAAAGCCTCTCTTGAAAATCTGCTGCTGGTCCTGAGGTACTTATTAACAGAAATAAAAATGTATGTAAGTACATGTTGTGTTTACAACTCAATAAAGTTAAGCAGCTTTGATTCTTTGTGGTTGTACAGCAGGAGTTTAATAGAATGATTGAATAGTGCTGTAACTTCAAATAGTGCTTTCTAAAGGATATCTTTGCTGTAAGTAGTTTGAGACTAAGCAAGATTTGGGATTATATGATGTAAGCATAAAAAATACTATGCAAGAACTGTCTTTGAAGAAAGAAGAAAGTAGTACTGAGTGAAGGTAATCAACAGCTGAGGAGTTAGTAGTGAAATGTGAGTTGTGAGAGAATGAGAATCCAATATATAGGTTATTTCAGTAATCAGCAAGCTGTTGTTCAAAAGCAGTAACTGGAAAGAGGAAGAAGTGAAAGCATGGAATGGTTGCACCGAGTGGAAAACTGGGGAAGGAATTTCATGCACAATTAAGAGATAATTTGGAAAAGAACTAAGGAGAGGAAGGGGAAAGAGAGCAAGAAGGTTGGCTCAGGTGCTGAATACTGAAAATAGCAATCAAGCAGCAGATCATAAACTGTAAATTCATACTGTGCTCTTTTGATCCTTACTATAAGCAAAACAACTGCACAGTAAGGTGAAACTAAGATGAAAAGAATTCTGATACATAGTATATGGAGAGATTGAGTATTATTAGTCAGTGGAACTATAAATAGGAGTACAGCAATTTACTAAATAACTAGATTTTGTGAAGATAAATTGTCACCTGTCCAGAGAGTATTCCAAACAGGCTGAAAAAAAATACAAGTGGGTAAATGAACGTAGGATTTATCAGTTTTGTTAGTAGATTTACTGTTTCTGTTAGTAAATGCACAACTCTCTCTCAGTGAAACAGAATTTCTAATATTCTTTTCTGCATCCGTGAACTTCACTGAACTCCCTTTTGAACTGAAAGAGGGAAGGAGGCTGGAAGGAATGACAGGTAGTCAAGGTTGTCAGTGCTTGTGAGGTGAAGAGAAGTGTCTGTCTCTTCAAATCGAATGGAAATTAAAACATTTTGGGGCAACTTTGACCTTTTTTCAGTGTACATCCATTGCAGACATCTTGAGTTCTTCAAAGTATGAGAGCCAAGTAAGACTTCAATTGAAAATACTTTTGACAGCAAGATTGTAATTTTGCGTAGACCAGATATTAATGTTAGCATGTTTGTATATATAACAACTGCTTAATTTGTTTGCATGCATTTTTCTAATATAATGTTTAAGAAGATTTTTTTTTCAGCACATAATTATTGAAGAACACAAACTATTATTAAAGTAGGCTTCTCTTGCAAAATAGCTCTGGAATTCATAATAAAGCAAAATGAAAGCATAAAACAAAACCTGGTTTTGAGTTCCTACTTCTCTGTCTAACAACCCCTCTAAAATAGTACATTTCACTTGTATTTCTTACATCACAATAAATCCTGAAAGCCAAGGTTTGTAGAACTGAGCTCAATGGTAGGTGCTAAAGATTATTCTCTTGTGTAGTGAGCTTTGATGAAAACATTTGAAGTCTTGATAGCTGTATAAAAACATTTGCTAAGAATTTTTACTTTAAATCATGCGTAGATTTGTAGATGGCGGCTGAGAATCCTGGCTTTTCTTCAGTCTCCAAATGGCAGTACTTGTGTGCTGAATTGCTCCAGATGTTGTGATATAGCTGTGATCATGCAGTTGCACAGCCTACGTGCATATGTCTCTCCTAAGTTCAGCTCAGGTTGTTTCTGACTTTGTTAAAAGTTAACATGTATGTATTTATAGGTGAATACCTATTAATAGTTGCTCATTAACTCTTCTTAATGAAACTCAGTGACTTCATAAAGCCTTAAATGACTTGTACATCTTTAGCAGCAGACTTGTTGTTTTGGGACAGCTGTTATCTGTGGCTTCTTGTTGCCCTCTCCAAAAGTTAGCTTTTAGTTCTTTTACCTTCACTGCCTGTTCAGGGGAGGCTGTAGCATCCTGGTTGCAAGGGACAAGTGGACTTTTGGAAAGCATTATCTGGTCTGTGGTCAGTCCTCAACAGGATGGGAACATCCAGTGTTGCTTCTTGTCTACAAGCCACCTACTGAACCATGCTATTCTAAATGTTATTTGAATTTAGAAAGCAGCATGTAAGCTTTCACTCCAAGTGTCTTATTTTGCACTAGTTCTTGGAAGCTTTCCAGGTAGTTACCCATTAAGGAGCACTAAGACATCAGATCAAACGGAGACTTGCAGATAGTTGTGCCTTGTAACACCTGCCTCATCTTTTTTTCTCAAATGGTCTCAAACAGCAAATTATGTTTTAGTAATTTTTTACTATAAAATAATACACAGTTGAGGATTTCCTTAAACTACAGTGCTGTTACCAAGATAGTATATTATGCTCTCTGCTCAGGGCTTAAAATGTAAATAGTAAAATCTTACGTACATTTATGACACGCAGCAAGTTGTTTCACAGATGGCTCTGCTTTTGTGGCCTTTATTGAATTTCAGTATCTTGAAAATTCCCAAATAATGTTATATGTGAAAGAGGCCCTCCTACAAACATGGAAAACAATTATATCAGCTTGGGCAAGAAAAGGTTTTATTTCACTGAAATATAAATCTGGTTTTAGAAAAGTCCAGTTGAAAGAAAGGGCTACACTTTCAGGGCAAGTGCTTTATATTTTGAGACATAAATATAAATAATGATTGAAAAGCTGAGTACAGTCAGATATATATATCTATATATAGATATATAGATATATGTTCAGGTGCTTTGTTATTACAGCATTAGCAAGGACACCAAAATTCCTGTGACTGTAACAGCTTTGCTTCATGCTAATGAGGGCTTAAACGGAAAATCCAGAGAGAAAAGACTTTTTGCCTGAAAAAAAGAAACTCATAGCAGATCAAGAAATTGGTGGTAGCAGCAACTGCCGACTAGGTGTTGTGTTGTTTGCCAAGAAGTTCAGTAGAGTTTTGCATGCACCAGAATATTCTAAATGCTTCACTGTTAGCAGAGTATGTGATGCATCTGTCAGCACTTTGAAACTTGTTGCCTCTTTACACACCCTTTTATACAGTGTCCCTGATGTAAATTACTGTACTCGTATGTCTTCCAGTGGAGCCTAACAATATGACTGCCAAAGTTGTTTAAAAAACTTAACTGAAAAAAGCTCTGTAATTATAGGGTATGACAGTATTGACAAAAAAAAAAAAAAGTTTGTGCTGTTTACTGTACAATGTGGCATTGCAGATTTAGTAAAATAGAAGAGTTTATGCAACCACAGACCACGTTCTTGCTAACAGTTGTGTAGGGACTGCGTTTACTTAATTTTTTTCCAAATTCAGACAACTTCTTGTTAGATAATTGTAAGTTACTGTGTTTATTTCATTTAGAAATGAGGCATTCTTATCTTAAAAAGCAAGCACACAACATAAAAATTGCTGATGTGTTTCTTTTCTTTGGTCATTTTTTCCTCAGTTCAAGAATGAAAAGCTTCACAAGTTGAATAAAGCGGGTCTAGACTCATCCTGTATATGTTTCCAGTTTAATCTTACCTTCAAATGTCAGAGGAAAAAAAATAGCATTAATCTAAAGAGGAGAACTTCATTGCTTTTCTAAGTTTTGCTTTATCTGTGGCTTTAAAATACTTTGTTATGAAAGATTAAAAATGTATACATTTGCCTCTCTTATGAAATATCTCTACGTACTCTGAGTAAATTTGTGATATAAAGAGATTGCCTATAGATTAGATTGTCAGACTGCAAATCTTATCTACGGCTTTGAAAATATGTTAGGAGGCAGATATCTGGTATACCATTCTTCTGAAATGTGTTCTTCAGTTTTATCAAGAGGAACAGTCTTTCTGAATTAAAGATGAAGAGGTTTGTTGAAAGTTGTGATTTTGTTTGTATCCTTTCAGTGAAGGGGAACTCAGCCTTTGCTTTGATGGTCACACTGAGAATGAGTAAATGAGAAGGCCTTAGCATTTAGGGCCATATAAATAAAGTATACAAAGAAAGGGCATGAGAGAAGCTTTGAAGTGGCATCTAGCTTTAATTTCAGTGGAAGAAAACCAGATGTGTTTTTGAGAGTCCTGGCCCACGCTTCATTTTCATGAGAGGATAGGGAATTCAACCAAATCATACAATGGAGAGACCCCTGACCAAGTATCCCCACCCTTGTACTTCAGTCTTCCTTGCCACTTCAGAGTGAACTGCTCTGTTCCAGAGGAAAGGCTGTCTGACTCTTCAGATTCAATTTTGTAGACCTTCCTGTACCAGCTGGATTATATATCTTTTCTATTTCTGCTGCTATCAACCGAGTCAACTGCCTGTCCAAAAAAGTCTGATACCTTTAAAGATTAAAACAACTTCAGAATGACAAAACTGGATCAAAATTTCAATTTGCTGATTAAACAGTGTTGCTATCGGTACACAGCGTTTTTGGGTCAGCAATCCTGGATAACAAGGTAAAACTAAAACAAACAGTTGGAAAGTGCTGTCCCTGGAGTTCCACATTATGTTTCTCTCTCTGGATAGGGTAATATATTTAAATGATCTATTTGAGGGCTTTTTTTAGTAGTCCGTGTGTCACTTTTGGCCATCAAAAAGATTGCTGTTAACTGTACATTTACGGAGTAGATTAACCAAGATTTCTTAAACATGTTTAGCATTGCTAAAAATGAGTAAAATAGGCTTCTGTCTGTCCTTAGTCTTCTTGAACAGAGTATCTTGAGTAACAGAAAGGAGAAAGAAAAAGTGGGACTAGATGGCAAATAACATTGACACAATGATTTGAAATTATTTTGGAAGAAGAATATAAATTCCAGAGAAAAGGAGGCCAAATTTTCCTGTCCAGTTGTCTTGCACTGAGATAGCTTATTCAGAAATATGTTCCATATTCAGCTATTTCAGTACGTTTGAGTTTTTTTTCTTTTTTCGATTGGTTGGTTGGATTTATTTCAAACACTTTTACAGCTATCCACTGTCAGAGCTACTACTGGAATCAAGAATAGAGTATCATCTTGATGCGTGCAAGATCTGTGACTTACCTTGCTTCTCTGTCACATCATCTTCATTCAATGAAGAAACGTATCTGATCTGGGGAGTGCCGTAGTGTTACAGCAAGGGGCATGCTTCCTTGGAGTCCCAGCGTAACCCAGACACCAAGCCACTGTTACCTTTCTGAGGAAGCAAACATTTTTTGTTCCGATTGTCGTGAGGCACTTGCACAGCTGCCCAGAAAAGCTGTGGGTGCCCCATCCCTGGAGGTGTTCAGGGCTGGGTTGGATAGGGTCCTGGACAGCCTGAGCTGGTGGATGGCAGCCCTGCCCATGACAGGGGGTTTAGAACTAGATGAGCCAAACCATTCTGTGATCTTAGCGGTGTCCATTTCTGGAGTCTAATGCATCTCAGTGACAATCTTTAATGGTTAATATATTTTATGTAACGGCCTGAATCTTGAGAGTTTGCTCATGAATACCAATAAAATATACAGGGAATTTATTCCCTCTTCAGCTCTGGTGTGTAGCAGGCCAGTAATACAAACAAACTCTGGATGCTGAAATAGTAAAGGTCAGTCAAATCCTTTGGTATAAGCGCAGCTGTTCATGTATATAGTCACTGTTCTCTCAACACATGTTGTTACCAGAAATTGATTGGAGACTTGTGGAATTACCCTCCTCGGAGATCTTCAGAGGCCACCTGGACTTCATCCTGAGCAGCCTACTCTGTGTGGCTTTCCTTGGGCAGGTAGACCCAAAGGTCTCTTCCAGCCTTAGCTGTTCTGAGAGAAAGAATAGTGTGTTATATCCATGTACATCTCGGAGGCTGTATCCCTGCATCAGCAGAAAGTTAACACACTGTCTTCTAGCTGCCTTTATCAAAATAAATCACTGTTGATCACATGATAAAGGCAAAGACTCAAAAATATGCAGAGTTGAAATTCTGAATTGCGAAGTGCAATTTGCATAAAATGGAAAACAAAGCTTGAAGTAAAAGAATATTTTTACTTTATTTCCCCCGAGGTTCATTGACGAGTTACGCAGCTTCAGTATAGACTCAGAGTGAAATTTCTTAGACAGCTATCTAAGCCAAACGTGATAAAGATTATGAATGTTGAATGGTGGCTTTTAATGAAACTTTATGTAGTCTGCAAGACTTGGTTTAAAGCAAATGCCTTAAACTACTGTTAGGTAGGAGGATTATGACAACAATTACCAAGATACTTTATATCTTACATGAGTAATTCGAGGAGTCAAAATATTGTCAAAATATCTGCTACATGAATGCCAAAAATGCAGCATTTCTGATGAGTAATGAACAAGTTTTAAATTGAATTGTTTAAAGTCTGTTCATCCAGTTAGACATATTAAAGTAATCACACTTCTGTACAAGCTGAATTCCAGTGTTCACTTACGAGATTTTACTTCCATTTCAACTGAAGAGAAAGAAAAGATTGTTCTGTCTTTGGCTCACCTAAAGAGAAGTGACTATAAGGATCTCTAAAGTGCTTTAAGGAATTTTATACCTTACTGGAGATTGTTTGATGTTTTATGATTTTTCTTGCCTATTATGTATGTAATGTCAGCTACATTTCTATATCCAAAGTCAATTTGAGAAGTACAGAAAACCATATTTTGTCCAAAAACATTGTGTTACTACTGGAGTACTGACTGACTATATTATTTGAGTTCAGGAAAAAAAAACATTGCTAAAAAGATTTCTGGTTTTGCATCCTCTCTTCTGTTTATTCTTTTCCTCCTCTTTCCTGTTTACCCTCCTGGCTTTGTATGACCTGCCCATAGGATTGTTGAATCCTGTCTGTTCGTGTGTCAGCATATGCCAGGTGTGTCTCACAGTACCTGGGATGTGGCATCTCTGCAGCAGACCTGATTACTGTTAGTCCTTGAGCAGAAGTCCTGATCCATTTATTTGTGTGGTACTGGATCTCAGCAGATAGCTAGCTGTCAGGGTTTAACGCAAACATCATAATTATTGCAAAACTTACAGAGTTAGCTCATCTCCATGTATTTTCAATTTGGGATGAGTTTTTGAGTTGTCTGAGTGAATGGAAATTAAGTTTTTGGAAGTCAAGAAAAAGAATTAAAGAAAACCCGATTTATTCCTCCGGAATATTTTTGAGTTCTCTTCAGTGTGGGTAACGTTCACTTTAAAGTTGTTATAGGATCGTGGCAATTAGGAATGGTACAAATATGCTCCAGTGATCTCTCCGTTCCCCTTACTGTAATACGTGAGCTTCTATAGCAGAAGCTGCTTTGAAAGCTCAACTGAGTATTCTGCTGAATTTAGTGAAAAGATAAAGATTAATTACCAGAGTTTGTTAGCTCATTAGCTATGCTACACAGTGTGTCTATCCACATAGGTATTCATAGGTTCTAAAAATTTCACTAAATTTCAGCATGGAGAGGCAGACAGGGTTATTTTTCTAATCTTGCACCTTAGGTTTATGCAGATTTATCCAACTGTCCAGTGTTCATGGAAGTAGTGTGAATAAATACTCACACTATGGGGTTTTTGAGTAGAGGTAACTTGTAATTAAATTGTGCTCCAAAGCTGCAAAATGATTATGATCAAAAGGATTGTTCAAGAGCCTGGGGAATGTTAAGATAGCCTTGTGAAGTCTGGGGTGTTTTAAGTAGCAGGAAGGGTAGAGTGCATAACATTTGCAAGATGAGTTGTGCTTCATAGTTCTGAAAGCCAAAAAGGTTAGGCAAACATGCAGTAAAAGAGGGTGCTGCTAGGGAAAATGTGGCATTAAGAGTTCCTGTTCTTTTGTACCAGTTCTGCTATCTTGCAATGAAAGCATATGTTTTTTCCTCCAGGTTTGTTCCCCGTCCACAAATATTTTTAAGGCTGAACTTGGGGTAAAAAAGGCATAGTATTGTATAAGATCCTACAGATTGTATCTTGCATTCTTTGCAAAAGTAAATATTTTAAAGGGAATTCTTTTTTCTTCATTATTTACAGTGCTGCTTTCGGTTACTGTTGTTTTACTTCTTGTATGAAATACTTATTTGTTTATATAAAGTGTTAAAAGTGTAAGTGAGATGATCTTATATCTTAGATATATTTGATTAGTACTCCTTCGTTCTGTGCTCATTGCCCTTTCCTAATCTGAATTCAGCTTCTGTGCTTTTTAATCACTGAACCAAGTTCAGATTTCATCAGCACACCTCCCCTGCTCCACCCTCACATCTGAGGAATGTTGTTCCCAGGGGTTGTTGCAGTTCAGGTCTTAACTTCTCACAGTGTCCCAGGCTGGCTACTGTGCCAGCTGGCAGCTCCACGCTTCCAAACTATGTCACTTTGTGCCATAGCTGGGGCTGCAAGGCCTCCAAAATCACAGGGAAGCCCCAGTCTGCAGCAGGACCAGCATATACAGTCAGCCAATTGTCACGTCTTGTGGGCAGTTATGGCAGCACCGCTTCTCCCCTATGCACCTGTCCCCTTTTGGGCTAGTTGGCTCAAGTCAAAAGTTTTCATTCATGAGTGGCAGCAGCTGATAGCTGTTGAATTTCAGCTGGCTTAGAGTCATCAGCTAACCCAGACCTTGTGTGTGACACAGCTCTGTTCCAATTATTGAATACTAATCTGCATTATCTGAAGATTTAGAATGAGCAACTTCATTTTCACTGGTTTGATATGCTTGATGTAGTGGCTTTATATAGCTGAGTTGGAATACTAAAAAATTTATGCCTAAGAGTTGTTCCTTGTCTTATCTCTACAGTCATAATGAACGGAAAGTAACCTGTAAACATCCGGTAACGGGACAGCCATCGCAGGACAACTGTATTTTTGTTGTGAATGAACAGTAAGTGGCTACAAAACACGCTTTAAAACTTGTTAACATTTAAATAAGCTTCAGTGATTGTTAATTGTGATATTTATTTTTTTTCCAAGTCAAGTTACCACGTGCAAAATTTCATTTGTTTAAATCATTTGAAAGTAATATTAAATATTCCATACTTTTTTTTTTAAGATGAAAGCCATAACCGAACCTGTTATACAGTAGAATTGTACTTTGATTTCCATTTGTCACTTCAGATATTCTATAGTGTTAGCAAACAATGTATATATTATGTGGTAAACCAGTAAAATTCCAACAAGGAATCAATTTTTGAATCTTACAGGCACAATCAGGTGCGTTTAATTTACATTTTGTTTGATAGTTCTTATTCTATTGGTTATTTTCTTGGCCTGTTGAGACGTTTTCAGAATCAATGGTTAATAGCATGTATTTACTATCTTTACATTAGTTTTGTAGTTTACACAACAAAATGTAAAGGTGAGATGGTATGCATGGTAGTCATAACTGACTATAAAATGCTATATGTGGCTGGGTGTCCTATCTACCACCACTGCTGCTACACCTGTTGCACTGTGACTGGAGTAGCAACTATCAGAACTACACTATGTGAAATTGCAGAAATGTGTGTATTCTGAAAGAGAGGAGATTTAGACTGGGTCATTAACTCTAAAGGTGGTGAGTGAGGCTCTGGAGTGGCTGCCCAAAAGATGTGTGGGTGCCCGGTCTCTGGAGGTGTTCAAGGCCAGGTTGGATGAGGCCCTGGGCAGCTTGATCTGGTGGATGACAGCTCTGCCCATGGCAGAGGGGTTGGAACTGATGGGCTTTAAGGTCTCTTCCAGCCCAAACCATTCTATGATCCTGTGAAGTAAGGCAAAGCCACATGGAGCATTGGAGAGCATTTCTTCCTATTTATTTCTATATCAAAGAGTTTTTCCTTCCCACCAACAGCACAAACTAATAAAGAAATCCTATTTTAAACATCTTAGATTTGTCTGTGACAGATTTAAGATTAAAACACAGCACAGGTAACTTTACAATGAAGTGTGAACTGCTTTCAAATTGAAAAAGTAGGACGCAACCTGTATTAGGCTACATCTAAGGGTGCTTTTTAATAGCAGTGTGCATACACAGCATGTTCTAGTGCTATTACATATTCTATTTTCAGGACTGCTGCAGCAATGACGTCTGAAGAAAAGAAGGAGCGACCTATAAGCATGATATGTGAAGCAACCAATTATAATCTGACCTCAGATTATGCTGCTCATCCAATGAGCCCTGTGGGCAGAGTAAGTCTCTATGTCCAAATCCCATTAAAGTTAAAATGATTGTTATTTCACAGAGTTCTAGACTGTGTTATGTTAGTTTTCCATTTAAAAAGGGAAATATAGGGCGCTCAGTTCCTATTATGTTTAATTTGAAAACTGAAGTGTTCAAAACAAATTATCACAGAAGTTGCAAATTTTTTCAGATATCTCAGATCATATGAATTGCACACACATTGTTTACAGAATTTAACCTTTCTGATCAAGTAAGTGTGAATGAGCAATCTTGGGTAACTGCTCAGACATCTGGGAACTGCTAGATACACAAAAAATTGATGAGATTTCTTTGGCAAAATGAAGAGAATTCTAATTGTAAATGATGTGTTTACAAAAGAGATGGAAAGTGATACTGTGATAAAATAAAAGGGCAAATATAATGATTTGCTGACACCAAACCAGAAATCCTGGATTCCTGAGAAAATTTCTGGGAGAAATCCTGGAGATTCCTTAATCACCATAATTTGTGTCCCCCCCTTCTCCATTTAACCAGATGCTCTGATGGTCAAGGTGAACTTCCAGAGGATGGATCCAATTATATTTATTTTAACCTCACCAGCTTTATCCAACAAAGATAGTGTGCATTTTTCCATTTTTTTTTTTCTGAGCTTTCCTGTAAGGAAAGTGCACTGGGTACAAAACTAATAATTTCATTAAGTTTCATCACCAAGATCACAGCTGTGGTCATTGATGACAGGCACAAGCCCTGTAACATCTTCTACAAAGCAGTCATTTAATACAAGGGGAAAAAATAACATATTCTTTACTATTTATGGAAAACATTAGTGCTAAAAAATGCTTTCTGACAGATTAATCTGCCCTATAGGAGAAAATAATTGAGTGTTTTTAACCCAACAGTTTTCATGATTTGAAAGAATTGAAATAATTTGTTTTCCATTTGGTAGAAAAGGAACATTATAATATTTCTTAAAGTGCTTTTTTGAAACACCTTTTTTTGGTTGTTTTGAATATAAGTCAAGGATTCTACATGTCTAATAAGACATTAGAGAACTGTTATTTAATGAGAAGAAGCCTCTAGCTTTCAAACTATGCTTTAATCTGTTGTTGCTGGGGGGTAAAAAATGGAACTGCAGGTAAGTTAGAAACAGAAACCAAACCCATAATCTCAAATTTTGTACAGTCATGTTTCCATCCAGGCAGGAAAGCCGGCTTAAAAAGTAGTAAAAGCTGTTAGAGTTGTAATAGTGTTGTAGATTGTAGTAATAGTTACACAGAAAATGAATTACAACAGAACTAGCAAGCACTTTTAGATTAAATGTAAGAAGCTGTTTCCAGTTTAGGAGCACATGATTTACAAACATTTTCATAGTCCAATTCCAAAAGAATAGTTCAGAATGCTCTCTGGCGTGTTCATTTCACTGTGTTCAAGATGGAAATTGAGACTGCTGCAGGCCAATTATTGTAATTCCTTTACATTCTTTGATTAATGACACTTCAAGTTCCTGTGGAAACTCCTATTATTTGAAGAAAGACTTCTGTGCTACTCTTCATTCCTCTTGTCTATTTGTTCTACTTGTTAAATGCACTTAAAGTATTAATGATTCATGTGCCTTTATGTGCAATTATTGTACATCAGTTTTCACGTGTAATCTTATCTGAATTACTGTAACAGCATTTTAAAAGCTTTGTTTTTAGGATATAAATAATTTCTAGCCATTCCACAGCTAACATTTAGTCAACCTTTTCTTGTGGTTCTTAAAGGCTAATGGTTTACATCGCTTTTAAAGATGACTAAATAGAAATTCCCTACTGTTTGTATCTAAATGCAACAGCTGATTTTCTTTCATGATTTTATTTTTCATGCCTCCCAACAGTATGGAGCGAAATTCTTAGTTATCTTCTCAACATTTGAATATAGTATGTAGAGGCTCTGTCTATTGCAGTGCTATAAGAGTAAGATAATATTGAGAAATATAGTCACAGAACAGCCCATGCCTACTATTTTTAGGTTCATAGTTAACTAATGCATATACTGAGTATTGGAAGGTAATGAGGAAGGGAGGCCAAGTTTATGCCACAGCTAAAATTTCAGACAGTTGAGCGGTGTAAAGTATGCACTCCCTTTCATGAATGCTTATTGATCCAGAATAGGCATGACACTTGGGTAAGTTTCTGTTTTATAGCAGAAAGACTTCTGGAGTCTGTTGCTGTTGAGAGATCTGAATGAGGTGAGACAAAAATCAATCTCAGATAAAAGTCTTATTACTGCTTCTTCTCCCGCACTGTATAAAGCATGATAGTCAAATATTACACTATAGTCCTGGGCAGAGTAGTCTTTTAAGTGCTACTTCTTCCCTGTTGTCTTAAATTGTATTTCTAAATTCGAAACCAATAGACCCATGACCGTGGAAAAGATCTACACGAGTTTATGGCTGCTAGTGATGTATTTATTTCTTCCTTTCTTTTTAAAACAAAGTCACTTTTTTATGTGTTAAAATCACTACATAGACCAGTATGGTTCCATGCCCTGAATTTTGGGTGTCAGTTTTTTCATACGTAGATAAAGTAAGGCAAGTTACTAGCCCCTCTCCACAGCTCATCTCCCTTGCCCTGATTACCTGCAGAACCGTGCTAACAATTTTCTCATAGTAAGTGGAATGGAGTCTCTGTTACAGCAAGGATGTGTCAAACTGTTTATACGTGTATCATTTCATATATATTTCATAGAGTCCTCAAGGCAGTCCTGCTTTAAATAACTAGTTTCAGTACATCAGCACATGTCTGAACAGGATTCAGTTTAACCAGATATAGTCATGAGATGCATCCACATTAGCAAATGGCACAGTAAATGGGAACGACGTGCAGGGCAGTATTGGTGCTTAGGACCAAACATCTGTACTGTGCATTTGTGGTTTATCTTCAGGCTAGTCCTTATGCATTTTACGTTTTAGTCTTATCCAAAATAAATAGAGTTTGCTCTACTAAGCAAACTAAAGAACAGTAAGGGGGAATGATTGGGAGATTATTTTCAAGAGCAACCTCCTAATCCAAGCTAAAGTGCTGAGGCAGAAACCCACTTAGTTCACAGAAGACTGCAATATTGTATGGCCCTAAAATTGCCTGCAAAATACAGAAGGCAGGACTATGTTGGCTTGTGGTTTGGAAGATAATTTAAGCCTTAAACACTAGAAATAGATTTTTAGGCTGAAGTTGAAAGCTAAAAAATTTAGTTCCCCTTTCTCCCGAATTTACATTCAGAAGTTTCTTGAGCCTTGTTTTTAAATAAGTTTAGCATTGATCTTTTTTATGTTCATTGAAGAGCATTTTTGGTATAGTTAGCACTTCTGAAACTGGGGAAGAAGACTCATGAAAATTCAGTGTCCACTAGCAGCAGAGTTCAGAGAAGAGCAGCTGAAGCAGTGGTTAATTATGCAGCCATGGCTACTGCTTGAGCTGTTGCCCAGAGTTTTCTTGTGTTTGTTTTCTTCAGACAGGGTAAAGAGCAAATATCACTGATAGGATTTCCTGGATTCTTTCTCAGTACTTGAACTGAGAAGAGTCCTTTAGGTTCTGGTTTTGGAGACATCACTGTTCCTGGGATCATTCCTCAGAATTGATGTAATTGTACAAATTGTGACTATAAGTTTGTTAGTTCTGTTACCTTCTACACCTTCAATCAAGTAGTCAGCAGTTAGAGCCATCATTCATTATCCTTCTTTCTCTTACCTTTCTCTAGTTACAGTATTGTGGAGTGAAAAGTATTTTAATCCTTCTTGAATATTTCTTTTACTCCTGTTTTCCTAGTTATGTCAGATTTGTTCACAAAAGGAATGTGGGATGGACAGGGATGCCAGATGTAAAAGGAGGAGGAGATAGCCTAAGAAGTTTGAAAACTGATCATTAGTTTACATGAACACCTACAATATTTAAATATCCTGAAGAAATCATTGTCTTTGAGACTTAGAAATTGTTGTGAACAGATAGTCCCATTATGAAATATGAGGTGAAATAATCACAAATCACCAAAAGTGTTCTCTGTATTTGCTAAAATTAGAAATCACTTGTGATGCTCTGTTTAATTAATGGACATTTGTACGCACAGTTGATAAGATGTATGATTAACCCATTAAAATCTATGCTCAGAGCTCAGTGAAATTAAAATCGGTTTGTGTGTTTTTCGGTTTTTTTTTTAATCAGACTTAACCTAAGAGAGATCTATTTAAATTATCTGTATTTGCTAGTAGAAGATTGGTTTTGTTTCCAGAAGTGTCTTTAATGTGTTAGCTATGAAACAAACATAGGAAGTTTCAAACTCTTAAGTGCTCCTGAACTTTAGAGAAGGAATGAGCATTGCAAATTCCTTCTGATCAAAATCTTGGCACAGTTTTTGTATAATATTGCAGTGTAGTGTCCATACAGGTTAACTTAGATGTCTGTATGGATGTATAAACAGAATAAGAGATGAGAGGCAGGAGAGCAGCCCTGCAGAAAGGGCCCTGGGGATTCTGTTTAATGGCAAGTTGGACATTAGTCAGAAGTGTGCACTGACAGCCAAAAGTGTCAACGGTGCCCTGGGGTGCATCAGGTCCAGCACTGACACCAGGCAAGGGGAAGTGTTGTCCCGCTCTGCTCTGCACAGCCACATCTCAAGCACTGACTGCAGGTTTGGGCATCACAACACAAAAAGGACATAAAAGGGACAGGTTCTGCACCAGAAGGCAGTCAGTGGGCTTGGAGCAGGCCCAGGATGGTTGGCACAGCCTCAAACCTGGGAGCCAGGAATCGGACTCACTTATCCTTGTAGGTCCCTTCCAACTCAGTCTATGCTATGATTCTGTGGTGTAGATTTACTTTATATAATGTGCTCTGAATTGTTAGGGGTTCCCTGTATTTTCCTTTTTTACACCTGCATGTCATACTTCTCTTGTGTTCTTAAAAACTGTTGTCTGGTAGAATTTTCCATATGAAAGCATGGAAAATTTTGGCTTTCATTTTGAATTAGGACTTCAGTTGCTTACTCTGTCTTGCTTTCCAAACAGAGCTGAGTCAAATTTCTCAGTCTCTGAGGGAAATTAAAAGCACTTTGATTGTTCTCATATTCCCTCCCAATCCTTCAAAAAAGAAACACAAAATGACCTTGTCTCATTGTGTTGTAGGCTTCAGACAAACATGCATAGTTTTTGTAACGTCATTCTTTTTAAACTAAGCTATATTGTATCCTTCAGTAAATGGCATCGCTGACAAAAGCTGCACATTGTTCTTAATTGCAGCTTTCAGTTTGATTTTTAACTCACTGTGGAATTCTCTCTAACATATGTATAAATAACAGTGCAGTTCACTGAGGCATGTTGAGAGAATTTTCATAGAGAAACCCCATACTCTAATTTTCAACAAAAATTGAAGTGTGTCTTTAGCTTTTCCATTCAAGCATCTCATTTAGGAACTTTGTATAACCTCAAGATTTGTCTCAGCAGTAGAGATGGGGAAGCTGAAGCACAGAATTATATTGTCTAAATTAAAACAGTGGGATTAGAGCAGAGCCAACCACACAACGCAGAAAACTTATCTGGACTTTTCTTCTTCTGCAGAATGGGGTGCTTTGCTGTATGTCATTGCAGGGTCTTTAAGGCACCAATCTTATGGAGTTTGAAAAACAAACATTCAGTTTATTTAGTTGCAGATCAAACTTTCTAAATGTAAACTGAAAAGAATGAGATGTGAATTGGTACATTTATTTATGCCTTTTCCCATTTGTTTTGTTTTCTCAAGTATGAGAAGGATGAAATAAAAAAAAAAAAAAGAGTTATTTAACCCACTTCTCTTACTCATCTGTGATCATTGCGTAGCTGTAAGGATATAAAAGGTGTGAGCAACCATAGAAATAAGCACTGGAGATTCAGGACAAAAGATTCAAAGCAGGTCTCAGTGCAAGCAGGTAAAATACAGAATATTCAAACCATCCAAAAAATTTGTAGAGTGAAGGTTTTTAAAGGAGAAGAAAGAATGTTAGAAAGTTCCTGCGTGTTTTAGGAAAGTGGGAGACTTAAGAAGAAGCCTTTGAAAATTATGTCTTCTTGAAATCTGACCCTGTTTAATTCATTAGGTCCTTGTTACAAACAGGGAAGAGTAGAATTTTCTTGTCCAGGTAATGTAATTTTTTATAATTGCAGTAGTTCTGTTAGAAGGAACTGAAACAACATCTTGATAGATTTGCTACCTGCGTGATGAGGAGATCAGATAGGTATTTGGTTTTAATTCTTTAAAATAAATAAATAAATAAGATCTTTAAGGATTTGCCTTGGGATTTGTCTTTGAATTTTCTGCAAAGGAAAAGAAAAGAAGTGCTGAAGCCTGCAGAACCATTGTGATTATGTATCTATAAAAGGAATACAGTTTACATTCTTCAATCCTCAAAAGAGATGTGCAAGAAAAAGATTTAAAAAAAAATGCATTATGATTTTTCCACAGTTATTGATATGATGTTTTCTTTAACCTGTTTGATTTCATTTAGACATCACGATCGTCAAAGAAGGTTCATAATTTTGGAAAGAGATCAAACTCAATAAAGAGGAATCCTAATGCACCAGTTGTCAGACGTGGCTGGCTCTACAAACAGGTATTTTCCCCTCTCTTAACCTTGGAGTGGTTTTGTTGTTTGGTTGGTTGGTTGGGTTTTTGGTTTCTTTTGGTAAGACATTAATGTACAAAAGCCAATCATTTGGAAGTAAACTAATCTGATGCATTTGATCTTTTCTATTTAGTGAGTGTAGCCAACCTACTGTAGATTTTCTAGTCAGCAGTACTATATTATTTGCATTTTTCTTGCCCTGGAAGAAACAACAAAATCAATTCAGTCATATTTGGAATATGTTTTTTAAATCCACTAAGAGCCTTTTTAGAACTTGGCGTTTAAACTCTACTGAGCCACACTGTATATATAATTTTGAATATACTTTGTTATTTAATGTCCCTAGTAGAATGACCCAGATAGCTTCCTGGATATCGTTGATGAATCAGTTTTAAAAATCTACTACTAAACAGATATTAATTTTTATAGTAGCAGGTTTTTTTTTGGTAGTAAGCATGTGTTAGGTATAGATTTTTCTGTGTTTAGATATGCTTGTGGCCTCTGTGCTGTAATGTTCATATTACAAAGTCCATTTTAGTGTAGTATTTTCCTAATTTAGAAGGAGTAGCTATAGTTTCAAATAACAGAGTTATTAAGGTTGAAATCACCTCTTCATCATCTGCTGCAACCTCCCTTGCTCAAGAAGGTTCAGTTATTGCCAGTTGCCAATACCTGTGTCCAGTCCGGTTTTTAATCTCCACAGACACAGACTAAGCACAACCTATCTGGGTTGCTATCAGCATTTGGTCGTTCTTATTGCAAGATAAATTCCTTTGCTCAGAAGGAATTTCATGGTTTTAAATTTGTGCCCATTGCCTTTTATCCTGTAACTGGGTACCACTGAGAAGAGTTTGACATCATCTTCTCAGAACTTATCCATCGGGTATTGATAAGATTCCCTCTGCCTTTTCTCAAGACTTACCAGGCCCAGGTCACTCAGCCTCTCTTCACACACAAGTTGCTTAAATCCCATAATAATTTTTAGGCCCTTTGCTGTATGCCAGTATGTCCACATCTCTAGACCCAGTGCTGCAAATAAACCTCAGGACTGTTAAATAGTGTGTCCTCCTTGTACCTCCTGGCAGCACTCCTAATGCAGTCCAGGATGCTGTCGTCCTCCTTTGCCACAAGGGTGCCTTGCTGGCTCATGATCAGCTTACTGTCCCTCAGGACCCCACCATCTATCTCTGCAGAGCTCATATGCAGCTAATCAGTCCCAGTGTGTGATGGTGCCTAGAATTATTCCTCACCAGATGCAGGGTTTTGCATTTTCCATTGTTGAACTTCACAAGATTCTTCTCTGCCCAGTTTTCCTTCCTGCTGAGGTCCCACTGAATGGCAGCAAAATCATCTGGTGTGTCAGCCACTCCTCACAGTTTTACCATCTTCAGACTTGCTGCGTGTGCGCTCTGTACCAGTGTCGTTAATGAA
Organism: Oreortyx pictus; assembly: GCA_036925125.1. NCBI lineage: Eukaryota > Metazoa > Chordata > Aves > Galliformes > Odontophoridae > Oreortyx > Oreortyx pictus. Next base: position 123,692,466 of record JAUPFR010000001.1, on the reverse strand, counting down.
GAAGTTAAAAAGTATTGGCCACAGTGTGAACTCCTGGGGTACATTACTAGTAATTGGCCCCTCCAGCCGCTGATGACAACCATGAAGGCCCAGCATTTCAGCCAGTTTTCTGTCCACTTCATTGTCCAAATGCATGCCATTGGACGGGATTTGTGTGTGGAATGGTTTAAACTCTGAGATGTTAGACTGTGTTTTGTAAGAAATGATTGCTGTATGTTTCTATGTTGTTAGCTGAAAGATCAGTTACTCGTGAGTTTCAGTAATAGGTATTATCTTCAAAAATATACAGCCCTGCAAAAATTTACAGTAAAAATCTGTACTGACTTCTTTTGGGAATAAAATAATTTAAAATAACATATTTATATACGCACAGAGAACAATAAGTTTTGTTTGATCCAGGGTGTGCAATCTCATTGAATATAGTGCCTATTTTCTGTAATTCTTCTACTGATCATGACATAATCACAGTAATGAGGGGAAAAGTAGTTTGTAAACTACTGATACAGAAGGTATTTACTCATAAGAAGGAAAAAAAGTAAAATATGAGAACCACATACTCATTTTGTATACCTTTCTGTGAAGAGTAAGGAAGGTAGAAAGATCATTTCTGGAGTGAGTCGTTTTTGGGAGAGTTATGAATGTGTCCATGTAGAGACCTGTTGGTGTTTTTGAATGATGGAAGAAATCTGATGTTGTGTAACAGCTTCTTTTGCAAGTCCATCTGAGGGCTTGAGGTAATCCTTTATGCTGAAGAAGTTCAGGAATTTTTGAATTCTGAACTTGATTTTTATGGGTAGTGTCCTTAGGGCCCGAGTTCCCATGTGCTAATCCACTACCAAATTATTGACCTTGTCAGTGAGGGGAGGAAGCCAGTCTGCCCGCTTTGTGTCTGCCTTTCCAGCTGTGAAATAGGAGCTGACTGCTATGGACAGTGCTTCCAGAGTTCATTACTGTTTGTTAAATCATTTTGAACTCCTTAGAAGAAAAGGGCTATAAAATGTTTAGTTATTGTATATATGAAAATGTTTGTAGCAAAGGATTATTTTTTAACTTTTTCTGAATAATGTTGCATAGATAATGCTTGCTTTAACCTTTCTTCTCCATCCTTCGTCTTCTTCCCCCACCCCAAAAGCAGAGCTGAGTTTGAATTAAGAGGCTAAAAATAATGCAGACAGTTTCTTGAGTATAGGCGAAGTTCTGGATTTCATTATTGAATCCTTCTTGGTTGTCATAAAACCTATTCACTAAAAGAATATTGGTAATTCACACGTACCTTTCTTCTTGGAGAAGATTAGCATATTTATTAAATCCATTTCTGCTACGATGTGCATGCTGCAGTGCTTTGGCTTATTTACACTGCAGTAGTGACAGTCTTTCATTCTAAGCTGTGTGGTATAAATGGATTATAAACATAAATGAAAATGCAATTGCCTTAGGAATAAACTTTGTTGGAAAGAAATTTGCTGTAGATACATGAATAGTAGAAGATGAAGTTTAGTAGATGGTTTCAGAAAACAAAGGATGGGTTTTTAAGTACTATAATTACTCATGCACTTTAAAATAAAAAAAGAAAATTTAGATCTACTCTTTAGTGTAGATTGTAATCTCCAGCACTCTGAAATAATGGGCTTTCATTTCATCTATTCTCTGCTGTTAACATCAGGCCTCCTGGCTTTATCATCATGATTTGCCATGCCAGTTCTGCAATGAGAAGTGAAAGATGCTTAAAATATGACTAAGCTAAGAAAATGAACAACACACCACCAGATTTTTGGGGTACCCAGTTTACTTTGTGAACGGCTTACCATTTACTTACATGATTGCTTTTATTAATACAGGACAGTACTGGAATGAAGTTGTGGAAGAAGCGGTGGTTTGTGCTCTCAGATCTGTGCCTCTTTTATTACAGAGGTAAGTTCCATTCAGGAAAAGCTTGCCTAGCTTGCCTGCCAAATTCTACTGCAAGCAGATAGATTTTAACAACCTACTCAAATACAGGAAAAAAGGAGCTGCTACTTGACTTAATGGATCAAATAGTTGTATAGCTGCCAATATCCAGGCCTATTACTTTTATCTTTTCCTTTCTTAATTAGCAATTTCATATAATTGCTTCCTGCCTGTCAGGTATGCTCAAAGGGCAAATCCATTCACAGCCACCTTTTTAATATGTTCACATTGTGGGTTTTAGTTTTCTCACTACTTCTGTTGTTAGGAAGTAAATATGCCAAGTTAAATCTGATTTATCATGCAAATTAATTAACTGAAATGGGGATATGAAAGGGATAGTGGAGAGGGGCCAAAACTCGTCCTTTGGAATGATTTAGAGGATATATATGCCTTTTGGGAATCTAATCAGTGCTCATGAATACTTACAAAGTGAAATTTTATCAAGTTCCACATAAGTAGAAGTCTCTACTGTATTTGGAACAAAGTAAAAATCAGTTAGTACCTTCATGTAGCTACATCAATGTATTTCACAGGGAAAAGTTAGCTGGTTACAATTTGAATCTGAGCATATGTGTATTAGAAAATTGGTTTCTTCATCATTACAGATTATTAACCGTAGTGCTCCTGAGAGGATAAATAAATAGGACTTGTGCATATGGAAATGCATTCAGTCCTGTAATTAGGTGTACATTGATAATAGTTTAGAGGCTGAGAACAAAGAAGAGCGTAAAGCCTGGCAAAATAGAGGAAAATGAACAGTAAAGCCCATCTGCAGCCTTGTGGAGGATGAGAGAGGGTTTCAGCTTATGAGGAGACTTTTGAATTGGTAGCAGTAGTGTTGATGCTAATAACCCTGAAAGCAGTGACTGATAAAATAAAATGCTGTTCCATTAAGTGCAGCACATTTCTGCGCTGAACAGGACAAACAGGTTATGAAATATAAACGCTCATTCTTTGTGACTGTTTTAGTTAACAGATTCTGAATTACTGAAATATAATCACTGGCTTTGTATCTTTACCCCAAAAGTATATGTTGTTAGACAGTTGTGGAGTCAAAATTAAGCTGTAATTCCAGACGTGGAGGCAGTCAGTTGTGTTACACTGCATTGAACCAAGTGGTCATTAACTATTTTGTGCTTTCTTAAGGAGCTTTCTAATTTTCAACAAGTCCCCAAGCTTTCTCTTCTAAAGGCTGTAAAGAAAGTGCTGCTTTGCCGCTTGTGAAGAACAGATTAAATTGACTTGCAATCTTTGATTTGCAGTATTTTAAGAAAAACAGTAATAAAGTACATCCAAGCAGCTTTATAATCTGTTTCCTTTTCAACATTCTAATGTACCACATAATCTGAAATACAAGTTCTAAATTGTTTACATGATAAACTTATCTTTTAGCTATCACTCTTACTAGAAAGCAGTTAAAGCTTATAAACTCAACTAAACTGATGTATAGTGAGTCTTAAAAGTATTTGAAATAGCTACCAATATTGAAACAAAAAAATAGACACTCTAGACCCTGTGCTTTTAAATTCTTGTATTGTCTCTCAGATACAAACCAAATGGAAAGGGGAGGGAAATCCAAACAGGATTTGTGGTTGTCTGATTGTAGTTACTGGTTTGTTGGGTTGTTTTGGTTTTTTTGTTATGTTAGTAAATCTTTCTGAAGTTTTACGATTGTGTTACAATGTTAGCAGCTAGTGCTTAAATCTAATTTGTAGATGAAAAGTGATTTCATTGTACTTTTCCAGAGCTTAGAGAATGATGTTTTTCTGTTTCACTGGAGGATAAAAGACAGCTTGCTCTCATATCGGAAGGTTATTGTTGCAACAAATAAAAGACCTTTGAACGGAACAGAAGATCTACTATTTTTCTCTTGAATTATTCATGCACAGCATACAAGTAAAGATGGGATTGGGGCAGTATAATGTGTAGATAAAAGCTGTTCTGAGAGGACACAGATTTTAAAAATCCAGAAATGGAATGTAGCAGTTTGTTTTACCAGAGACCAAAGTCTTTGATACATAGTTGTTCAGTGCAACAAAAATGCTTAATGCTTTCACATGACACTACTAGTTGTGACATAATAATAAACAAGTTTAAGTGTAATCTAACATCAGAAGAAAATATTTCCCCCCAAAAATCGGTCCAAATAAAGTGGAAAGCCCCAACTTTGCCACACATTCTGGAGCAGGGAAAAAAATGCCTTCATGTGTGTCTAGTAAATGTTTGAAGAGAGAAGAGTTTAAGGCATGAATATGAGTAGACAGTTGAATACGTGTAAGTAAATTACTCCTTTCATCTTTATTTTTTAATCAAAATGTTTTTATAGTATGTTCTTCAGTTAAAAAGCTATCTAAGCATAATTTTGACATCTAATATCTCATTGTATCTGGACAGAGCTTTACATTTGTGAATAACTGAAGTGAAAGATGTCGCTATTCTGAATCTAGTGAGTAGATGAGAACCAGGAAGAGATTTTCAAATCCAAATGTAACGTAGCCCTTTGGTGCTATTTGCATATATATATATATATAATCTTTTAATTGTAGCAGCATTAATTTTTTGTACTTGAAGCAAGTTGAAGTACCAGTTTTTCATCTTAATTTCATAGATACATAACCTTTGTGGTGGACAGTGTCTTCAACTAAGGAAAGCTTTATCGCGTGATCTGCTAAGATAAAGGATGAGAACTGCAGTTCTGTGTCTGAAATACAATTAAGATTGACTTTGTGAATTTCATCCAATTATTTCTTTATCAAGGCATAATTGGATTTGAGAGCTGGTTGTGGCTTCCAATTAAAATGTCAATTTATTATTTATAAGTTGTTTTCTTTAAGTTGTATAAAAAACAAGGTTCAGTGAAAGGGGTGTTTTCTTTGTTTGCTTTGCAAATGTTCTGACACGTATTTATTTGTACAAATAGAATGTAATTGAGTGTAAAGTGCTCAGGGAAATTATAACAATTTCCTAGCTTCATATGCCCAGTATTGGTGAATGGTTAGGAGAATGTAGGTTTTTTACTGAGTAGACAATAGATTGCAGGTATTGCTCCTGCCACCAAATTAGAGGCTTAATTTCCTACTTCTTTTCAGTGTTGAAGTCTTATGTAGGTAAGCACTGATCCACAGGAAAAGCCTCCAGGTGAAGGTGTTCATGGTGTTTTCTCTAAGACAGCTCACGTATTTAAATTTTTACAGAATTGGCATTTTCAGGAGAATATATTTATGCTTGCCCATCTTGAAGAAAAGATGTCAAAAGTGGTAATATTCAGGTGGCTTAGATGTGCTGAGCAGGTTTTTTGGGCCACGCAGTTACAGGATCATACAAATATATAGATAGCTGCATAACAAATGGGTCTGGCTTTGGGATTCTCTAATGTTTTCTTCCAAGATTGTAGAATCATTGAGAGTGTAAGGGAGGTTAGAAAAGACCTCCAAGGTTATCTAGTCCAACCGTCCACCTACCACCAATATTTCCCCACTAAACCATGTCCCTTAGTATCTGAACGATTATTTAACGCCTGCAGGGACAGTGACTCAACAACCTCCCCAGGCAGCCCTTTTCAGTGCCTGACCACTCTTTTGTAAAATAGATTTTTCCAAAGATCTGACCTGAACCTGCCCTGGCTCAAATTGAGGTCATTCCATCTTGTCCTGTTGTTAGTTACGTGTGAAAAAGAGGCCAGTTCCCACCTCACAACAATGTCCTTTCGGGTACTTGTAGAGATATAAGGTCTTCCCCTGAACCTCCTCTTCTTCTGGCTGAGCAGTCCCAGCTCCCTCAGCCACTCCTCACAAGACTTGAGCTCTGGACCCCTCACCAGCTTTGTTGCCCTTCACTGGACACACTCCAGGGCCTCAGTATTTTGTAGTGAGGGACCCAAAACTGAACGCAGTACTCAAGGTGTGACCTCACCAAGGCTGAGTCCAGAGGTACAGTTATCCCCCTGTTTCCGCTGGCAACACTGTTTCTGATACAATCCAGGATGCCATTGGCCTTCTTGGCTTCCTGGGCACGCTGCTGACTCACATTCAGCAGAGCCAGTAAGCTTCTTGTTACTGGCCATGTGTTGTTCAATGGAGACTTTCAGTTAAGTGTCTGAATATGAGTATTATGTATCAAAATACTTTGTTTCTCTAATCATAGCGTGTTTATTCACAGATGAGAAAGAAGAAGGAATACTCGGTAGCATACTCCTGCCGAGCTTTCAGATATCTGTGCTTTCTCCTGAGGACCATATTAACCGCAAATATGCCTTTAAGGTAAGGAAATCAATTTTTTGTTTTACGTCTGAAAGCACAATAACCAAGTGATCAGAACTCATTTTGCTGAGTCGTTATGCAGAAATAAATAAATAAATAAATAAATAAAGATTTACAAGCAGCTTCTGGGATTGATTTTTTCATAATATGGTAAATAAACGTTTCACAGGCATTTTTGGTCTGATGTAAATGCAGACATAGTTACTAGAGTGAGAAAATGGATAAATATCACATATTTACTAGTCATTTATTTTTAGTTCATTGCTCTTAAATGCTGTGGGGAGTTTTAGAATTGTAAACAGCATCCACAGCTAAACTTACCCACTAATGAAAAGTTCTGTCGTTATTTAGATACAATGTATCTTTACATATAAATAAAAGTAATGCTTTATTATCAATTAAATCACAAATATGAATCACTTAGGAGTGTTTCACAGCTAATCTTTAATTATGATATAAATCACTCTACTAAATATTCTCTCTTGGCTTTTTTGTCTTTTATGAGCTCCTTTTGGTTCTTCATTTGGCCTGCTAAGCAGCACATCTTTTATTTAATGTGGTGAGTATAAACTGAAATTTACTGTATCATTAAGATGGCAAAAAAATCTATGCCTGAGTCTTATTTGTATTAATTAACTATATTAATTTACATTAGTGTGTAGTTGAGATAGTTTTTAATAGATCATATAATTGTAAGGACCTTTTATCAGACGTGTTAATGAAGAAACAGCTATGACTGAATACTGTAGGTCATTATTTTGGAAATACAAATACAATGAATAAAAACTTAACACTGAAGTATTGTATTTTTTCTGGTAATATAGTTTTCAGAAATTTTATTTTTAAAGAAATTAGAGCATGTGTGTAGTAATATAATTTGCCTCTTTTCTTTTACAGAATCTTACATTTTTATTGCAATGACCATGTCATTTCCAATCAGGCAGCTCATCCAAATATGAGGACATATTATTTCTGCACAGATACAGGAAAGGAAATGGAGTTGTGGATGAAAGCCATGACAGACGCAGCACTTGTGCAGACCGAGCCTGTGAAAAGGTAACATAGATCCACAAAACAGTGGAATGTTCTACTGCTTTCTTCTGCTTAATTCGACGTATTTAAATGAAGAGGACACCTTTAAATTGTACATAAATTATCTGAGGTGATTCCTCTTTCTAGCCAAGAACTCCTACTCGTTTAATAATTTTGGATACAATTTTGCATATTTGTTATGAATATGGATGCCTTGAGTGTAAAGGGGCAGAGGGGGAAAAAAAATGACCAGTTCTTTTAGCCAGTGGCATCAGAGGAAGTGCAAAGGCATGCTTGATTTACTGTGCCCTTCTCACTGAAGAAAAATAGAATCGTCATAGAATCACAGAAAGGCCTGGGTTGAAAAGGACCTCAAAAATCATCTAGTTTAAACCCCACTGCAGTGGGCAGGATCACCAACCACTAGAGCAGGCTGCCCAGAATCACATCCAGCCTTGCCTTGAATGCCTCCAGAGATGGGGCATCCACAATCCCTCTGGGCAGCCTGTTCCAGTGCGTCACCACCCTCTGAGTGAAAAACTTCCTCCTAACATCTAACCTAAATCTCTCCTGTCTTAGTTTAAAGCCATTTCCCCTTGTTCTGTCACTATCAACCCGAGTAAATTGTTATTTCCCTTCCTGTGTATACACTCTCTTCAAGTACTGGAAGGCCACACTGAGGATTGAGGTCTCCCCAGAGCCTTTTCTTGTATAGTAACTTTACTGGTGGTAGTCTTTGTCTTACACCTGTCTTAAGTATGAAATTCACAGTTGTAGCTTCTGGTCAAATCAAACAGCTGCACAGATGGGTCTCCACATTTCTGCTCATCATGCTGTTATTAAAATTATACTTAACCTATTCTGCAGGCTTATCTTTTATGTAATCCACATGTTGATAACAAAAAGTGAGTCATCACTGGAAGTCAAGTGTTCTCATAAACTATTACCTGCTGCTATCTGCCCAGTAAAAATTGTTTTCTCTCTGACTGTGGTCCCTTGGGCCAGCTTCATGACATCTGTAATGAAAACCTCATCAATAGAAAATATAAAAGCTCCTCGTTATTGATGGCACAGAAATTGTTGCTGATGGCTGCTCTCACTTGATTTACTTCTGCACTCCCTTAGGTCCTGCTATGCTGGAGCTAAATGAGTGACAGCAATCCTGAGAAACTTAAGTGTAAAAATAAATAAAATCCCATAGACATCGGTACCAAAGAAAGAAAAGGTTACAGTTTTTGTTTGTGTTATAGATTAACAGAAAAAACATTGTTCTCCATACTTTGGGAAAAACAGCACATCAGACTGTTAGCTATCATGTCTGTTTTCCCCAAATTACAGAAAATAAAAGATTTCAGCTTGTAGAAATGAGGAATGGTAGGTTCTGTTACAGTCATGACACTTGGTCTTATTATGTAAGATTTCATACTGTACACAAACTTGTTTTGCTCTGTGTCCTGTAACACTCCATTTGTTTGGATGTTGTGGGGGAAAGGATAAGTAGAGGGGGATAGGAGCATAAACAGCTTGATGCTTTTTTGATGATAAGATTTCTATCTTTTAACTTCTCGATTGAGAACATTTTGAAAGTGATTGCATTAAAGTGATGAGTGTGCATTGACAAAATATCTCATTTAACTTAGTGAATAATAAATTTAAAACTCAATTTTGGCTTGCATTGTAAGTGTATTGCAGATAGCTGGTGATAACTTACAAACAGAAAAATGATTTTAGGCCCGCTTCACTTCAAACAAAAATCTTATCTTGAATATATAAACACGATAGGAAGAGTGATATTGACATGTGTCACTCTGAATCTTTCTAAGATAATGAAGGGACTTCATTTTGCTTGTGCAGTACTGTAAAACTGAACATTTGAAAGCATATCTTAATAGTAAAAAAAAAAAAAAAAAAAAAAAAGAATTGGAAAAAGGTATGATTCTGACAGAACCTGCTTAATAAATGTTTTCATGGTCTCCCACACGATAGTCGATGTAATAAAGAATATTTAACAAGTTAAAATGTACGAACAAATGCTACACAGTAGGATATTTGTTGTAACATAAGGAGCAAATGAAATTAAAATATTGATGTAAATATTCACTCTTTTGTTCAGTTTATTACTGTAGCTGTACAGTCACGCTTGCTGCCTCAGAGCCCGTCAAGTCATGCAGTAAGCTTGCTCTGACATTTGGTCCAGCTTTGTGAGATAGTCATTCTTTCTAAGCTGTGGTGATTGCTTTAGCATGACTGATGTGCAGCCCATGGCAGTTAAGGGTATTCCAGCTTTCCTAAATGTTTGGTTATGTTCCTGTCCCCTTCTTACAACTGCAGTGTGTATTCCAACACGGATGTCTGCCCGTTTCAAGTGCTTGACAGTGCACAGGCAAACAGTGGGGATTCCCAGTATATCTGAGCTTATCTATTGCTTTTCATCCAGCAACATGCTCCTGCTATCTGCCATGCATTGCTTCAGTTGCTTATCTTAGTCCTTGGTGAATCACAGTGGCACACACTGAAGTAGTAGAAAAACACTTGACATAAAAATGAGCAGTTTCCTGCCTGATTATCAAGATGAATGTGCTTACGGACAGGCAAAACAAGTGTTAGAAACAGGAAAAGCAAGTCTGTAACACTACTCTGTTGTTTTAATTCAGGCAAAATACAAATAAACATAATGGAAAATTTGACCTCTTTGAAAAATTTGTTAGTAATACACTTCAAGACCATTGAAGGCCCTAAAACTTTCATATCTGTTAATTAAAATAAGGAAAAAAAATCTTCCAGACAAATGTTTCTAAAGAGACCATCTTTTAGCTATCAAACCAATTCTTAAAACTAACCGTGTAACAGAATATGATCTTATCCAGAAGAAATACTTCCCTGTAAGAATCTGTTAAGAATTAAGTTGGTTATTACCTCATCTTTAAGTAACCTGGAGTTGGGCGTGCACATAGGTTTAAGAAGGAATTATTTGGGTTGAATCAGAAATTCTGCCAGTGTCTTATGCTCTCAATTCTATTTATTCTAGAAATGTATAACGAGACTGCAGTTTTCTAACAGACTAAGTTGCTTATGATGCCGTGGCTGGAGTTATTAAACTTACTCTCTAACCCAACGGAGCCACTCTCCTGTTCTTGTTAATATAAATTGCCTGGTAATAAATCAGAGTTTTTGCAGTATTACTATTTTAATCTAGAAATTAAGGGACTTCCTTACTTAAGGTACTCTTATGGTACCATCCCAATAGTCAAAGAACTGGAATATGTCTTGGTTTTTTTTTTGGAGCACGAGAGTTACTTAGAGAGAAGAAAAGTTAAAGCGTATTTGAAACATTAAATTCTGATGGTTATTTTTGTCAGATTTTCCATCAAATATTCTTACTCTCAAAATACAGTTAATCATATACTACAGAAGTGAGATGCTTAGATGAGAAAAATGGAATTATTTATTTTAGAACTGATCAGCAGCTTGCAGTAGAAGAGCTGCCTTCTCATTGCAGGGAAGGAAATAGTAATTGGTCCTATTGGCTTAACTGTAATTATTCCTTCCTAAACATTTTTGTTTTCATTTTTCCTAAATAGTAAATTCAAATTTTGTAATATACTGAGAAACTTATCAAAATCATAACAAGAAATACTATAATTAGCAAGTGCTGCCTATGCTTATCACTCCAAGTATGATCTCAAATAACCTCTCTTTATTAGCAAAACATTTTACTAATTTGGTGTCATATCACAGCAGACCACAGTCAAGCTGTGTCTACAGTACTGATTGTTTGCTTGTGTTTGTGGATGTTAATATCCATCCACATATCTACCAGCAATCGTTCCATCCCAAATGCTTATTTCTCTACACTCCAACATCTGAATATGATTTTCCTGCACTTTTACTGTTAACTGTGTGTTCTAGAGCCTTTGTGTCTTCCTCTTGAGTGCTGCAGTGTGTTCTAAGAGAAGATTTTTCTCTTCTTCTGTAGTTACTCTCCCTGAACAGCATAAGCTAAGCTGCCAAAAAAGTACTTGTTAGCATAACAACATCCACAGCGGGGGCTTAACTGACAGTACTAGATTTGAAAAACATGTTTTTTTCTTTTCAAATGCCTCTAGCTGTCTTTGTGCAGTCCTCATGTTTGTCTGATATTGACTACATAACCCCCTCATCTGATTTAGAATTTTGTATTTGTTTATAATTGTTTATAGAAGCTGAAAATAGTGTTTTTCCTCATAGTACCATTCCCTACATATTATTTGTTTTGTAGTAGAAATCTATAAATTGCATTCAGTATGAAACTTGTATTTGATGCTCATTTTCTTTTTCCTTCTTCTTCTCCTTATAACATACCCCACAAGCCTTGTTGAAAGCCTTTGAGAGCCACATACAAACATGGAGATAAATAAATATGGATTTCTATTCCTTATATTTGCATACTAGTTTCTGATGATTCCTTCTCACTTGTAACCACTGCTATTAAAAGAGATCTCTTGCTCACACTGTGTTGTCTGATCTGATGCACAGACTTAAAGGCAAGCCCCAAAGTCTATTTTTATCAATTTGAATGTCACACCATGAGTAAGATCATCAGAAAGAATGTCAAATAGAAATGCTTGGCTCTGATGCGTATAACCATAGTAACAAGTGGTAGGAGAAAACTATTTTTCCAATTAACATATCCAGTGGAAAGTAATATGATAATGTGAATAGACCATTATGCTCAGGCTTTGTTTTTCTGTCCATCTGATGAATGTCCTTAGAGATGCCACTCTCCATCTGCAGCACCGTTTTTCCATCTGTAAAATGGTAACTACTTCCTTACTGTTAAGCACCCTGAGGGAGGTTGATGTAACATGTTATGTAAGGGGATACCTGGTGGTATTATGGTAGTATTATGGCACGCTGCATACAGTACAGTCTGTGTTTAGGAGTATTTCCAAGGGAGTACTCTATTTGCAAACTCATGAGCTCGCTGAAAGATGAAATTTTTAATGCCATTTTGACTTGGTAATTGTGGGAAGTAGCATTTTAAGTTTTTGGGAAATTCCTTTAGATTGTGGCAAAACATTAAGTCATGGAGTTTTGAGGTGAAGGGAGGATGTGATCCAGTTCTTCATGTAACATTAAGGAAGAACTCAGTCAGAAATGTTGGGTCTTGGGATACTCTAAAGTTTTGGAAAAGAAAACAAACTAACTAACCCTCACTTTGAAAGTGCAGCAGGAAATGAGTCTATTGGTGGCAGAAATTTTAGCCTTTACTTTCTGCTTTCAGAAAGCATCAGATGCATCTAACACTTGTACTTAATAGCTATGTACAAGAAAAAAAAAATAACTGTATAAAATTAATGAGTAATAAGTAGCCAGAGAGATGTTCTGATATGAATATTTTCATTTGTAATACATTCGATGTGTTTGCATTTTCATGTCAGCAGCTCAGGTATAATCACAGGTTAGAAAATAAAGAAAAAGGACTATTTAGAGCTCCTTGCATTAAGTTTTGACTTTAACAGTGGAAGACATTGGTTTCATCACCTCTATGTCAGAAAAAGGTGTGGGGAAATATCGTGCCTCTCATGCACTCATGAGGTATCGCAGTTTGAAATACACACAAGAAGTATGTGTGTGTTTCATACAAACTCAAATACAGTGTGCAGCAGACACTGATGTCCTGCTGTTGTTTGAATTGTGTACTTATTTTAAATTAGTTTTTCATTCCTTTCACATACTGAGAATTCATAGCAACACAGAGTGATAATGGAAGGTGCATGAAAAGTTAATCACCCAACTTTATTAACAATGGATGTTTTGTAAGGACATTACATTCTTCCGTCCTCTATATATTTACTGGAGTTGTGTCTTAGATTGTTGACTCTTTGGGAATTCGTGGCTTAAATAATATGTCAGGGAAGCGTTGACTTGTTATAGACCTTGACCTCATGTTCAAGACTGGATAAGCAAAAATGCTTACTCTTATGAGTGTAGCTACTCGGAAGCAGACCACATATCAGAAGAGTGGTCTTATGCTCTTGGTCATTTCTATACATGATGGTCTTTCTACACACAGATTAGGCATTTGAACTGGACAGAACTGAAAAGATGAATAATCTTCCCTCACGAAAAAAAAAGGAAAAAAAAAAATGTTGGAAAGATTAGTTTGACATCATCTTAAAATGAAATGTTATTCTTAGTTTGGTTTTATAAAGAGATGTAATCTTGAAAGAAATGCTTCCTCCCATTCCCAAAAATGTTGACCAAAACTTTTCAGCTTTTGTTTTGTTTTGTTTTGTTTGTTTTTGTTTTTCTACTAAGTCACGCTAAAAAAAGTCACTGTCTGAGCTGGATGTTCAGATAATGTCCCCGGGATGAAGAACATACAGCTTCTTGACATTCTGAAATTTTAAAAGGACAGTGGCTAATTGAACTATATACATTGCTTACTTGCATAAGTACTGTAAAGCAGTAACTGTTGAAAAATGTCATTATTTTTGTGGTACAGTTTCCTTAGTCAGCAGCTATCTTCCCTCCTAAACTTAGGGAAGCCACAGTTATTTCCCATAAAATGTATGATGTCCAAAGAGATGGCATACCAGAGAAATTTAATTCATGCCAGGTACCATGACAAGTTGTTTTCTTAAAAGGATCTTGTAATGTGTTAAATCCAGCAGTGTGGTGAATTACAAGCTATTCAGCAGTGTAGTCTGCTACCGTTTTTAAAGATAGCTTTAAAAATAGTGTAAATTTCAGGGTGTTGATTTCTGGAAGCTTTGGCTTTTGGAGAACTACTGATTACTTCCACTGTTTAAATGTCCAGCCCTCTGGGAACCAAACATCTGCTTTTTCAGAGTCTGGCTTTTTGCTCTTGTTTAGTGCACGTTTTGTCAGGGGGATTAGTATGAAGCTGTCTTTAACAAAAAAAAAAAATGCCCTATCTCACAAATGTTTTTTAAAATAGCAAAGAAAGAGAAGCATGGAGAGCGAGGGACCAAAAAAAAGGGCGAGAGGATGAGAAATAAATTGTCACTGATGATTGAGAAAGCGCATCCTGGATTTTTCTATGAAACAGCTTAGTTTAAAACAGCAGGACAGTGATAACTGAAAATACCCTGGTAAACAGGAAAGAGATTTGCTTTTTGTTTTCTTATTATTATAAATGAATGTTTTCTTGCTGTTACAGTTTGTTGTATATTCCTTTCTAGAGTTGAGAAGTTAACCACCGAAAATACACCACCTCGAGAGGCCAATAATATTTCAAACCATCGGGTGCTAATTAAGCCAGAGGCACAAAATAACCAGAGAAACAGAGAAGTGAACAAAAATGAAGAGAAGAAGGCTTTGGAAGCTGAAAAATACGGATTCCAGAAAGTTGGGCAAGATAAACCATTAACAAAAATTAACAGTGTGAAGCTAAATCCTTTGGGATCAGAATACAGGACTCTGCCCATAACCACAGTTCAGGCTGGACACTTTAGACCAGTTCATTTAAATGGAGCAGAGAGTAAAGCTGTTGGTGTTGTCCTGGCAGATACTGGAGATGGAGGTCAGCACAATGCAATTCAGTCACACATGGAATCTGAACGAGTTATGCAAAGAACTAATTCAATGCTGCAGTTGGAACAGTGGATTAAAATACAGAGAGGAAAAGGGCAAGAAGAGGAAGCGAGAGGGTAAGTGCTATGTATTTTATTTTTTTTTAAACTGGACTTCCTACCAGATAGTCTTGTACCCTGGCTACTTGCTTTATTTTTCGGACCCTATTATGCAAATATTCTCATAGAATATTATGTATTGTTCTCTGTAAGAAGTGCCTGGATGCCTACTGAGGACAGTTCACCATTTATTAGCATTGAAAGATTATTATGTTTGAAATAGCTGTGTCCTAGCAGAGGGAGTGTGACATCAATTGTAAGAATTATTTTTCCTTCTTAAAATCTAATCTTGTTAGTGCCCTGTCCTCTGTGTTTTTATGTTAAATTATTCTAACAGTATCTAAAGTGCTTCAAAAATATTCCAGTCAGTTTTTAAACAAAATAGAATCGGAGAGAGAGAGAAGCTTTACCTAAGTGTAAGTCTGAGTAATCTCACTAACTGGATGCTTAAAGCTTCTTTTCGTGAGAAATTAAACATCTCCCAGTTCTAATATTGGGCTCCAGTGCATATTCTTGAAGCTTTGAAATTGCATGTGAACGACTGACAATATTGAATCTGGTGCTGATAGCTAATTCACTTTCTGGCACTGCTTCCAGCCTGCCTTACAGACAAGCAGCTCCAGCAGTAAAATATTTTTAAAATAATAATAAATATTGCATTAGAAATATTGGGGTGATATTAGGGGAGATGTTTTGAAGAGCTGAAAGTTAGGAAATTCACGTATAGATAGACAGCAGAGCTTATGATAAAACCAATTTCAGAAGATCTGTTTTCCTAAAATGTGAAATTGTAGTGGCTGGGGACTTTCTGAGATTTTGCAAAACAGCAAAAATTTTCACTACTTTGTCTTATGCTTGCCAAAACTGGTTAAAAATTTCCCCACTACCTTTCCTTTTTCATTAAATATGATTAGGAATAGATAATGTATTTATTGTATCGCTGCTGTTTTGCTTTTAGACCCATCTCCCTACCCTGTACCTTTCCCCCCCCCCACCTCTTTCTCTTTCCTGGGGCGTGCCCCATTAGTCACAGAACTAGGCCGAAGCAGCCCATAAACCATTGACAGTATTTCTTCATGAAGTACTCAGCGTAAGTAGTTTGCTCAAGTTCAGATCTGCACTACATAAAATAACTTGCACAACCATTTATTTTAATGTACTTTATTTTATTGTGTATGCTTCCATAATGAGAAATGAGAAAGTTCCTCGTTGCAATTAGTTTTTTTTTATGGGACTGTAAAACTTGCATCCAAATGGTAGAAATTCGAAGGGCTGTGCCTTTTTTTAGTTGTGAGCAAGCATAACATCCTATAGCTGATTTCACTGTAATGGGAAGTAATGTTAAGAATATTCTCTAATTAACAGCATTTTATTCTTGATTATGGGGACATTTGTTGCTTTAAGGGGAGCACTGAAGGCACAAGCATGCTTTGAGCTGCAGTTCTGCAAAAAGCTAACAAGCTGGGAAAGAATAGATGTTGTGCTGTCCTTTCTACTTCTGCGTGGAAGTGGCCTTGAGTAACCACCAGAATTTCTAATGCGTAGTGATGTCTCAAAAATGTGTGGGGTTTTTTGGTTTGTTTGTTCATTCAGATTGCCAGATTCTGGCTGGAGAAAGGGTTCTAAGGAGAATTGAAGTTTGTGGCTGAGAGTAGAAAGAAGCTCCAGTTTACGTAAAAGTTTGGGACAAAGGTCTGGTTAGGCTGCAGTAAGACCTTTCTCAAATGTTTGAAACATGGAGGAAGGATCTCCTTGCACACCAGAGCAAGTATTGCTGCCCAGCACCTCTGAGGGTGTTCTTAATGAGTCCGTGAACTCATGCAGAAAACTTTTCTTCTAATGGGAACACTAGTAGGGAGCTATTTATGACAACAATAGTTTGTAGCCTTGCAGGCTGTGTGACTGCTTAATTGCCTGTGGTGGTCCTTTTGCATGCAAAGCAATTCCAAGCTGCAGCACTGTCCAGAGTTCTTTTTTGGGTTTGACCAGAAGGGCATTTATTGTCAGTATCAACAGGACGTTGGTGAATCAGTTTTACTTGTGGTTTGCCTATAAATGATGGATACATTATCTTCCTAATTATTCTAAGATTATAACTAGTTTTATGCAGACTTCACATTGCTGTCTTTTCATATTAAGATCTTCATGCAGCTCTTCTTCTCACTGAGATGTTTAAAGGAGCCAGCAGGATTACAGAATCCATTCAATTAATAAAATAGTAGATGAGCTTTACTGAAAGAACTGCATCTGGCTACTGGCTGCCTTCACCACAACATCAGACTTCACCATACTCGTTTGTCAATAAATAAAACAATACTTTGAAAGTTAGAAGTGGAGCCCAAAAATATCTCAGCTGTTGTTTTTCTGATAAGGAGATGGAGAAAAGCTCTTATCATCGATTATATATTACATAAAGAAATGTGGAGGCATGCGGGCACATTTTGCAGTGGGAGAACAGGATTAAGAATCATTTTTTGTGAGAATAAAAAGCGATCCAATCTATAAAATGGGGATAATACTTTTTTACCTCTTGGAAAGATTCAGAATCTGCCACGGACTTTGTATGTAAAGCGATTTACTGCAGTTTTCATCTCCAAAAAGATACAGCTGGTCATAAATCCTCAGCTACAATCTGTGAAAAGAGTTGTTGGTTTTTTTCTTACCGTCATCAGTTTCCACAATAATTATTTCATGAACGATCACATACCCATAGTGCTTCACCTTGCTGTTTGCTGCACATTGTTTCTTTAATGTGTTTGTGGCGCTTAAGCTGCTCAGAGCTGGCTTCAGACTCTGATGCCTTCTGGTTCCAGGGTTGCTGTTTGAGTTGGGCTTGCTGAGGCGTAGCTGGAGGCTGCTGCCCTCTGATGGCTGCATCGCGTTCAGCCTGAGATGGATGCTGTCTCTGGGCCAGCAGCTCTCACGGATGCGATCAGCAGCAAATGGCTTTCAGCGGTGCTCATCAGAAATTTAGACAAGGGCTGAATGCTTATGACCTCAGTTTTGTCCCCTGCCAATAACTGCTATTTTTCCTTAATCTGCTGTTACAAAATCATGTGTGTTGTTTGTTTGTTTTATAACAGCTTAATTCTTTCTCAGGCAAGCAACAGGAGACTTTTTCACTTTTGAAAAAGAAAACATTTAAGCACTCATAGAAATTCTGAGCTTAAAAAACTTGGACCTATCTAGCATGTAGACCTGATTTGATCTGTAATTGACACTACTAGGCGGTTAAACTGATAAAAAGATGAAGTTTGGATTAAACTGTCAGGCAGTTAATCTGAGATGAGATCCCGTTTCAGCTGCTACAGTGCTGAAAAATCTTGATAAAATCTGAAATATCATCTTGATATTTTGCTTGTTTTTAAAGCGACAGTGCTGAAAAATGATAAGAGCTGGCGGGATAAACTTCATCTGTATTGAATAAATTTTACTGCCACGATTATAATGTAAATGTAAATTAACGTAAAGAATACTTGTGTTTCAGCATAATCTCGTATCAGACATTACCAAGAAACATGCCAAGCCATAGACCTCAAGCTTTACCCCGGTACCCAGAAGGCTACAGAACGCTGCCCCGAAACAGCAAAGCAAGACCAGAGAGCCTCTGCGGCGTGACACCGTCAGCTTACGACAGAGCCATAGGACCCGTGACTGCTGAAGAAAAGCGAAGGTCAATGCGTGATGACACAATGTGGCAGCTCTACGAGTGGCAGCAACGTCAGTTTTACAATAAGCAAACAACTCTTACTCGACACAGTACTTTAAGCAGCCCAAAAACGATGATGAATATTTCTGATCAGACGATGCATTCCATTCCCACCTCGCCTTCTCATGGTTCAATAGCAGGTTTCCAAGGATATTCTCCACAGCGGACCTACAGATCAGAAGTGTCTTCACCAGTGCAAAGAGGAGATGTAACTATTGATCGGAGGCACAGAGCGCACCACACTAAGGTAAAATTACATGCTCTTACAGTTAAAAAGCTTATTTGCAGGGATTTTTTTTATAAAGTATACTGCTACAGTTGCGTTGCACTCTCCTATATTTTATTGAAATGGGGATTCAATTGCACTGCTGCTTGCATGGAGAAAGACTTGCTTTAAAAAAAGCATTTCACATCTAAAGGTTGTAAAAGATATTATTGTAGCATGTTGCACAAAAACATGTGGTCCTAGTATTGCTGTCTGTGATATTACATTTCTCTGAAATAGAATAGTTTGCTGTGTGTGTAGAAAGCATTCTCCCTTCCAGCTCTTTTGTCTGGAGCTCCAGGAGGACTGAAAGTCCTTCCTTTCTCTCCATGTGTTACTGTCTGTTCTTCAAACACAAGTTTGGCTGCCTTGGGTTCCAACGGAAAACTGAGGGTAGAATTTCTTTTGATGCCTTGGAGTTATTAGGATGATCTCTAAAGAAAACTGGAGTCTGTACACTTTGCCCCTGACTAGTATAAACTTACTCATGGTCATCAGTGAAAGAGAGACAAAAAATTGTAAACCTGAGTGCCAAAGAGATAAGTAAAATTAGAATTTAGTTTCCTCGAGTTGACTGTGTAAAATACTCCTTGAAGTCTTTTTGCTAAATCATTAGCTCAGGTGTTCTTGTGATTTAGGGTCCCTATCAACAAAGGAGTATTTTTGTTTTGGAAAAACGTTTCAATTGCACTGAAAATTTAGGAATCAGTTCTTCTCTCAAATCTGAGAAGTATCACTGAGATCAGTGCAGCAGAGCTTGTGTGCTGAAATGTCATTTCAACCATGTTTTGCCCTCAGGTATTTTTCCATCTGTAATACTTCGTGCTGTGATTGGTTTCATGTTCAGTATCTTTAATACAAGACTCTGAAGTTTCCCTTCAGTTTTTCATGCCACTCAGATTGTGCTTCTTTAGTTACACAGCTAGCCATTCCTATTAGCTTAAAAACACAAACCTGTTTTTTCTGAGGTAGGTAGTTAGGAGACTGGCTTTATGAAATCGCTAGAGTAAACCTAAGACTTAAACCATCTCATCTACACAGAGTTCTTAGAGATTTTAAACAGCTTTCAGTGATATATGAAAACTAAAATTGTTCTTTACATGTACGGCACAACCACAAGCAAGAACTGCTAATGATATGAGCGATGAAATCTGGGATATTTCTGAAATTTAGAGGTAGCCTACTCAATTGTCAGAGGTGGAAGGTTAGGAGAGAACATGACTGCCCAAAGCTCCCCAAAAATACAGCAGATTTGTCATGAAATGCTCTTGACTTTTTTTTAAGCACCTAATGGCTGTTGAGATTTTAGGTAACTATGGATCACACTGCAATTTTCTTTTTGTACAGCATGTCTATATGCCTGACAGAAGGTCAATGCCAGCAGTTCTAAGTTTACAGCCTGTTACTCCTCAGAGCCTCCAAGGCAAAACAGTGAGTCGTATTTTTTATTTGGTTCATCTTATTTATATATTTATACGAGTAATTCTTTAAGTGTGAGCTGAAATCTTTGCCTATTCAAAGTTTGCATTAAATATAACCTTTATTTTAATTAGCAGAATTTTTTTAAGCTACTAAAGAGGTGGTTAAATCGAATTCTGAGAATATTCTGTATGTAATGAGTCCAGATTTTCTATCAGAAAGAAGGATTTTTTTTAATTGTCAGTGATACGTTCCACCTCTTCCCAGAGATTTCTGTTTCACAGAATACTTCTTCCTCCAATACTTAGTAAGAAAATCCTGGAAATAAAATTTACCTCATTTGGACATGTTTAGAATACTAAAACCACTTTTGGAATAATGATGTCCTTTCTGACATCCCCTTATTTTTCTGTAATGGAGTTGAAATTCTCATTGTAGGTATTTCATCAAAATAATGGTGGTGAATGTTGTCCAGCTCCCTAACTGAAACACGACCCTTGGTTAAGATCGTCCTAAACTCATTAGATTGCTTAGACAGTTTTTATCCCTTTTCTGTTATCTTTCTGAGGTGTTCATGAGTTAAGACTATAGGCAGTGAATCAGACTGAGGGCAACAGCTCCCCAGTTAATCCTTCCACTGCCTAGACTGCTGTTTCTTGCACTTCCCAGCATGAATCCTTGGCATCTCTAGCAACTTAGGGGATGGCCTTTGTCAGCTGGTGCCTTATCTCCACGCCTTAATTCCCGCAGACATTTCTTTGGGTTCCTGGCCCCATCAGCTCTCCTGGGCTGAGCTGCTGGAGCTGGGCTGACGAGCAGGGTAGGGGGCAAGGAGGTCCAAGCTTCTGCCTGTACAAACCAGAAGTGCTGCCCACAGCACAAGCATCACAGAGGCCAGAAGGAGAAAACCTTCAGGTAGCTCTTTAAACAAAAGCCTGTGTTTTGTTTGCTACAAGAGCACCAAGGGTTATATCAAAAACACAACACTGGCAGCAATGACAGAATTGTCTGCAATGCTGTGAAAGTCTAGGACTTTTTTATAGAAAAAGAAAATGCTTGCAAGCATTGTATTTTAACTGCAATAAGTTTATTCTTAATGCGCTAAAATTGAGCTTTTGCAAGCCATATCAAGAGAAGTTTTGATCTCGAAAATAAATTGATTTGTTATTCCTTTTGTTCAAAGATGCTACTTCTGACTCTCTCGTTCCTAAAAATAAACTTTCTTGTGCTTTGCAAAGATGACAATTTTCAAACTGCTGAAAGCGCTGTCGCATATTTTTGGAGAGAAATTGAAAGCATTTTGTATATCTGTCTGGATTCTTATGCTCAGTTCCTGAAATCAAATGTCTTAAATCCAGATACTGAAAAAGTAATAGGAGGGTAAGAACGACCATTGGACACTTTGACTTTGGTACTGGTTTTCCTCCAGAACAAATGGTTTTGACAGCTGAAGCAGTGTGGAAATACCTTGCTCCCCCTGGTGGGTACTGCGGTGCAGGCTCACGACAGTGCCACGCTTAGCCTCACATATTTTTCTTTCTGTATTCTACGAAACTGGTATTTGGTAACTTAACACTTTGGTCTTTGGAGACTACTTCCGTTCTTCCTTGCTTTGGGGAAATTCTGAGACTGGGGAAGAGGGCAAGCAGGTGTCTGAGTTGTGTTTTGGATTTTTTTTTAAGCTCCCATAACATGTAAGTAAATCAAAATGTTGGATGGGTATTTAACCTCTTGTAAGACTTAGATCTGGAGAAGTGTAAGCAACAGAAGCGAACAGGAACATATCAAAACTACTTGTGATGTCAAGTGTGATTTATTTTCTTTGAAGTGTTGCTAATAGAAGGTGGTTCTGAGGAATGGCTCAGGTAGCTTTTTCCAAATTGACCTAAACTGTTCTGTGTAGAATTACCTGAAAAGTACCCATTTGAGTGTGACCCTATTCACGTAACCTTGGGTTTTAAATACTGTCCTTTATCCCTTCCTGAGGCTGTACTGAACATTTCAGTCACAAAACTCAGTGCCTCAGACCTGTGGAAGGAAGGAAGAAAAATTATTTTTGACCTGCTTGTGCAGTTTTATTTTATCGAAGGTGCTTGCTCCTGACACAGTTCAGCCATCTCTTGGGGATTATTTTGTTTGTTTTCACTTTTAATCTTGACAGAAATTTGAAGGATTGAATTTTCTCGAGGGTGCTTTTTATTCTTCCACCAAGCTCAAATGGTTGTCTGTACAGATAACGATATCCTAAGGGTTGGAATTATATCCCCCTTCACTTAAGTCAATATCATCAATTTGATATGCATGTCAAAAAGTTTGAGGGCTGCACAGCCTTCCTTCTGCAAAGTCCCCGCATTTTTTGTCCTGCATCCAGAAAGTTGCCGTTTTAATGGCATGTGCAGTACCAATTGCTACTCAAGTAGTTGCAATTTAACCCTTTGTTATACATCTGAAAGCGGTCAATTTGGGAAAAATGGTATATCTTTTGTTGTGTCTCTGTAAAAAGTTATTGTGAGAAAGATACTAAGAAGCCTTATTTTAATTAAGTGTTGTTTAGGATACCAATTAACCTTTTCTCTACTCTTTGGCTTCTCACACTGCACTCCTTCAGCCAGAGGAGCTCACGCTGCTGCTAATAAAGCTGAGACGGCAGCAAGCTGAACTGAGTAGTATCCGGGAACACACACTAGCACAGCTCATGCAACTAAAACTTGAGGCCAACAGCCCAAAGGTCAGCAATAAAGCAATGTGTGTCATGTACCATTCTCACTAACTTTTAGTTATTCATTAATCAGTTTGCATTTTACCCACGGTGCAAGATTCTCCATCTGCTGTGGGTGCAGAATAGAGTGTGGTTGTGTATACGATGTTCTGTTATTAACCCTTTGAGGTCTTAGCTGCTAATAGCTTTTAGGTATTAGCTGGATTTAAATGATGTAGGAATGTTTTTAAATGTATTGTTTACTTTAAAGTTGCGGTCTTTAAACCAGTTGTTCTTAATAGCAGAAAAGATCATGAGATTAATCTGCTGTTTATATTGCTTCGTAACACATATGATCTTACTGCAATCTGCCAGAAGTATTAGGACATTTAAAACAGATTTATCAAAGGGTTTAGAGTTGCTTGCTTAATCAAATATAGTGGATGTTTCATCTGAGCATACTGTATTTTATGTGTAGAACCAAAATGTAATGTAGTAGTTCATTGGCCAATTCATGACGGAATTTCATCACTTCTGTTTAGAATTCAAAACTTGTTAATTTATTCACAAAAAGGGAGATAAAGTAACATTGTATTTCTGTGTTAAACAGTTCTCTGTTTAGTTTACATCTTTAAAAACTTTTCATGCATTCTGCACCTTCTGTCCCTTTCCTTTTTCCCCTCTAACTGCTGCCTGCTAGAGTGAGATTCTTTCGCATCACCTTCAAAGGAATGCCATATATTTGGATCATCAGGTGGGATTTGCAGTTTTCTTGTGTGCTTACATTTCTTAATGCCTTTTGCCTGCCCCTATCAAACTAGAAATACTTGGGAAGAAGGATTTTCAGTGATTTTCATAAAGTTGGATATTTAAAACAAAACCATTTTAGGTTGCACAAATTAATTTTGTTTATTACTTGAAATGTGAAAATAAGTAAATAGAAGTTGTATAGAATACAATGGCCATTTTCCAGTTATTTTTTCTATTCTTTGTATCCTTTCTTTAATAACACTAACTGCAGCATTTTACCATCACTAACCAAAGTGAGACTGTATTTCCAAGTTCATATGATACACATGCAGTTTGTAAAATCAGTATTTCTGATTATTTTACTTTCCAAATTAAGAATAATTAGATATTTCTGCGGGACATAAAATGAAAGGGAGATCAAACATAAGAAGGTTTAAAATCACAGCATGGCAAATAACTTTTTTTTTTTTTTTCCTTTTACTCAGTTGTTTCTTAAAGATTTCTATGAGAATACAATTTGTAAACTTGTGTTAATGTTTGGAGTAAGAATGTAATTCTGCCTCCGACAATGTACTTTACTGCAATAATTGCAATACCACATTCCTCTTTTTAAGGCTTTGTTGCATGGTCAGGTGGGTCTCATTTGCAAGTTGTGTTTGAGAAGGTTTTAAATGGTCAGTTTTGAATAGAACATAGAAAATCATAAGAACTTAAATGAAATATAAGCAACTAGGTGTCCGCTAGTTAAAAATATGGAAATCTCTAGAGCTTTTTCTAATATTCTTTTTTTTAATTAAACTCTTCACCATTACTCTTAAGCCAGTGACATCATGTTCCTCTGATCACTTGTAATCAAGGTATAAATAGGGACCAATCCCATTAGATAGTTCTGCATTTCTAAATATGTTAACCTTGTTTAAGGAGGTCTAAAAGTAGGGAAAAATCTGTTCTTCCTAATTGCTTTACTAGGCCAGCATGTTTCATCCAACTCAAATATTTCCAGCTTGTGATGTTTTGGAATAAGAAAATAATTCCGTCTTCAAAAATATAATTCATTGGTGTGGAAGAACAACTCCCTGTGAAATTTGAAAGTACGTAGCACACTGCTACCTGATCAGCCAAGCTTGTCAATATAATGCTCAGGATAAGGAGGAGAGAATGGCCTTTGCATACTATGCAAAGCGGTACGAAGGATTTTCTTTTTACTTGCCTCAGATGTAATGTGATGAAACATTATTAATTCAGGGAAGTGCCGAAATCTCATAAACATCTCATAATTGCCTTTACCAAAAATGCAGGAAATTACAGTTCTTCTTACAGTGAGAAATCATTATTAAGTCAAAAATATACTAGTCATAAAATGATGGAAGATCAGATTGAAATATTTGTCCTAGTTTCACATCAGTTTTCCTTCTTTTCCTTGTATTAGTATTGTACCACCATCCACTTGCATTTAAGTAAATCCTCCTGAGAGTGTTTTTGCTTTAGGGCTAGTGTCTCATTTATGTCTTTCTATTATTTCGTCCATTATCATTTCTCCTTTATGCTGGGAAGAAAAGGCCCATGTTTCTCTTAGTCTGAGGCCTTTCCTCCTCATTATCTGCATCTGTAACCAACTTGCGTAGTCACCCGCTTTGAATTTTAAATACCCAGTGTACTTAAACAAAACATTTCCTCTCTTGATTCATATTTAGTCTCTGAAAATAGAATCAGAACCCTCTCTCCTAGAGCATTTGGTGGAATTCCAGTTCTATTATCTTTTGCTCTCACACTGTAGAGACAAAGAATGCAATACTTGCAGTGCTGTACACAGCATTAATTAGCAAGTTCCTGCTCAGGTCACACAGAGGAGTTTTCAGAAGGACAAAGGTTCATGCATAGAGACACAAACTTTTACACTGCTGCAGTAAGTTGTTGTCCGCTGGTTAGATGGCATTCTTATCAAAACTCGAGAACGTCCCGTAGCATTTTATTAATGTGGCTTCTTTTTAGCATAGCTGTTTCCCTTTGAGATGCTTGGAAATTCTTATGTTACACTTCTCGATGTTCTTCTAGTATGTTTTCAGAATTTTTGTTGTTGTTGTTGGAGTTCAGGGCTGGGGGAGGAAGTTTGAAGAGGCTGATACACATATACCCATCCATGTTGTTTCTTTGATGTCATACAGCCAAAGGAATTATTGTAGCCTTTTCTTCAAGTGAGGTTTCAAAGCACTCAGCTGCCTTAAGCTTCCCAGAGAGGCTGGGGAGAGTTTGATTTGCTTTTTAGGAAGTAGTTATTTGGATGTAGCTAACAACCCCAAGCGGTGCTGATTTGTTTGTCAGCGTGAGACATGTTAAGAGGACAAATATAATCTCTGTCTTCTGCATTAAGAAATGTTAAGGGATCGCATTTTGTGTGTTACTAAATCCAAGCCAGCAGTCTCCTTAATGTATTTGTTGAATGAATTTGTACCCAGTAATTACAATAACAGTAACGGAAAGTAGGAGCATATTTTTTAGATAAAAGCTACACATGCTGCTTTTTCTCCTTTGTAAATATAGCCACGGCAGGAGGTCCCACTTGAATCTGTTCCACTCTTCTGTTAAGTACAGAAGATTCCAGCAAACTGGTCTTTGAACACGTATTTTAATTCTGTATTGCTAGTAAAACTTCTCTTTGCCTCAAAAGCCCCTTTCTACTGAGCTGGAGTTATCTCTGTGAAATTCTGTGTGTACGTGTGTTGTTGTAATCTCAGCGTATCTGAGGTTGGTTTGTCCCAGTGTAAGCTCCACACATCCTTTTTATTCTTTTTTGTTGAGATGGCTCTTTATGTGGATAGCTTAGGTGTTGAATTGTTCATATATTTATTTCACTTTTGCTGATACTTTATTTTTTTTAGCTTCTTTTAGTTTTTAAAGGGTGCATAAAGATAAACAGAACTTGAACAAGAAGTTGTCAAACCAGGGAGTGAAGGTCTCGTAGCCAGCATCCATGCTGTCTTCCTGTTTTGCTCTTGTTTTCTCACCCGCTTTCTGTGATGATGAAAGAGAGAGTTAATAAATTAGAGGATGGAAGATCACAGCGGCTGTTTGGATAGGGCAGCCACATATCCTTTATTAAATCTCATTTTTTGTTTCAGCCTAAAATTCTGTGTCCTGTATTAGCAACATTTATGATACAACTCTTCGTTGTATTTTTCAAGTTTTTGGAAAAGATAGCGAGCTGACACAGCTCCCACTCTTGTTCTTTCTGCTGCTTTTTTCCTTTTTACTTTTTGAGAGCAATTGGGAAAGTCTCAAGGGCTGGAGCTGTGAGGGGTGAAAACAAAACTGTGTTGGAGTATTATTGGAAAAGAAAGCAGGAAGGAAAAATGTTTTTTCCTTCTTTGCTTTGGATGGAGAAGCAGAGGAAAGGCAGGGGAAAGGTCCTGTTGCTACTGCTTTTATTTTAGGAAGCTTGAGAGGAAACAGATAAAAGTGCCAATCTGAGCACAGACATTTGCCACCCATAGCACATCATTGGAGAGGTCGTCTGTCATGGTGGGGAACTGCTATTCCAGCCAGTGGCTGCCACCAGAACAGCACAGACTGTAACATCATCCATGCTGGGTGTTACCATAGCACAGGAGAGAATTTAGGAAGAAGAAGGAGGAAAAAAAAGTCTGTAGCTTGGCTTTACAGTTTAAAACATAAAATACCTGCTCAAATGCTATCTCATAAGCAGTAACTGTTCATATGTGTCATATGTCAAGGAGGTATTTTTACATCATTTCCAGCTGATGAGAAAGCTTGTATATGCTACATCAGTAAAGAGAAAAGGGAAGATGAAGTGTCTGGGGAGAAACAGTGAGTGAGGAAACTAAGACTGCTAGGTGTGTTGCTGTGTGGCATCAGGCAGCTCACGCTTCAGTTTGTTTATGTATAAAGAACACCTTAATTCCAATTTTTAGAGATATTTGCGGTATCTTTAGCTGGAGAGAAGACAGATGTGTGACAGGATTTAGAACAGCCCTTTAGTGTGCAGAAATTTGAGAAACAATTTTTTTTTGAGAGAAATGTAGGGCATGCTTCTGTTATGAACATACAGACATTTTTCCTTGTCCTATTAGAAATTTCTTCAGTGTGAGCCTGCCTGTGCTCACTCCCCTTAACAGAAGGGTCTCTCGTGACTCTTAAACAGTGTCAGTGCTTTTTGGAAACACCACTTTCCTGAAGGGGAAAAATATTTTTGTCTGCTATGAAGACACTTTGGTTGGCAATGTCTTACAATGAACTGGTTTTCAATGTCTGTTCTGTAAGGGCTTAAGGAACTGGAACTTTTCTGGAAGCAGCTGGCATTTTCAGTGTTCCATGAGCCTGATTAAGCAGCAGTGGTACTATAAATACTAGAGGAGGTGCTATAAATTGAAGCTGGAGCTGGCTGGAGGGTGAAGCATGGTTTCAGAGCAACTTTTGAGGAAATACACTTCTTTTCTAATCTGGATGATAACAATCTTAACCGTTTCACAGAAACTAATTTTGACATTATGTATTATCAGTCAGAAAGAAACACACTGTGTTGTTTTTTTTAAAAAAACCACCAGCTAAACAAGCTGAAGCTGTTGAAATCCTCCCAGTAAAAAGGCATACAAACCGGTGTACTTCAATAAAACATCTCAGCCAGAGAGCATTTTTTTTCTTTTACAGATGTTTCAGTTGTCTGCAGTTTGACAGCTTGGCTTTAGATCTTATTGTTGATCTTACTTTTGATATAACCTTTGGTATCACCCAGTGCACCCACTTTCTGGATAAAATTTTAAAGTGAAGGAAGAACAACTTCTTGTGTCAGTTCTAATTTTGTTTATGTAATGCTGTTGAATATGGAGCAAATAGGAGGAGTTGCTTGCTTGCTTGTTTTTTTCCTGCCTGACAAAGCATCATCACCTTGCTTACTTGAGATAAGGCACTCTATAGGGTGATTAACTTACCAGCTGAACAGACTTAACTATGTTCAATAGAACATAGTATTAATAAAACAACAACAACAACAACAAAAAGAAGTCTTGTGTGTACAACAACAATAAAATCCTAAAGGGAGAAAAAGAAATAGTCGAAGTGACTTTTTAGTTTCTTTAGGAGATGAAAATTAACAGTTTTTGTAATTTTCCACTTATTGTTAGGAAGGTCTATTTTTAAAATAAAAAAATCCCTACTATGTTTTGCATACCATTCTGAAGTCCTCAATGTGTACAACTTTTGCTGTAATGATCAACAGATCTGTCTTTTACATTTGCGCACACAGCAGTGAACAGAAATCATTACAGAAGATGTCTGACCAGCTCAGAAATGTATTTTCACACCCATATATGAGGATGGATAAATGAAATGACCAATGTTTCAGAGTTCCAAAGTATATAAAACAGTGCAGCATATAAAGACATTTTGTGATACACGGATGAAAACCTCGCTTCAGTGTTCTGAGGGAATACATTTATCTTTTTAACATACATTGAGTTACTAAGACTGTAATTTCAAAGGTTTTCTGATGAAGGTTTGAGTGTTCCTATTGCATAATCTGTATCATTTCCGTATCTTGCAAAGCCAGAGCTATTTTAAGAGTTTTTTAAAAGGGAAAAGTTTGTCCAGTTATTACTTCTTTGGGTTTGAGTGTTTTTATGTGGTTTTACTCCATTTATTAGTTATCATTAAGCTTTTCAGATGTTTGATATTACTGAATGATGGAATATATAAAAAGCATGGGGTAAAATGTCGTCTACTGTATATTTAGAAAAAAATTAAAGTAGAGGCTATATTTTACAGTGTCGTCTTTCAAATCTAGCCATGCTGTAAACTGATGTTTGCTGTATGCTCCTCCTGATTTGAAATAGATGAAAGAGAATGAACCTTTAATCACCATGGTTCACACTATGATTGAGAACTCGGCGCTAAGACCGCAACTGTACCAGCAAGTAAGGTCTCGGACAGTGAATGAAATTGCTTTATCATCTGCAAAAATTTTTCTTAGTGACAGTTTTGGTTGTTCCTCAGATTTATTCATAACATCGGTGTTTCTCTTATTTGCTTTGGAAAACCACGAGTCATCCATGCTTTATAAAACGCTGCAGTATCGTTAGCATGGCTTCCGCTGCGTTTTTGTTGTTAAGTATTAAATGTACCCCCTTCAAATAACTCTGTCTGGACCATTTAATTGGTTGGTGTCCTACGCAGCTGTCCAGTAAATTCATAAAACTTCCAATAAGCTTCCAGCATCCGTCCTAGCATGATCCTATGCTATTAGTGTTCAAAGGTGCTTCTTTCTTTTGACCACTACAAAAGCATGTGAGTGGTGTTTACCTGGTCATTTCTGGCAATTTTGTTTCATTCTAGGAAGTGGATTTACAGGTTTTTGGTTGCACCTTCCAAGCCTTTAGCCATTGACGAAGGGAAGGATCAAAATTACTTTGATCTGGGGACTGTAAATCCAAAAGGCAGTGTCTGTTAATAAAGTCACAGCAGACTTAACAGTGCACACTTACAGAGTGTATAGTGACAGCTGTAAATGGTAAGATGGAAGACGAATCCAAAATGTGAATGGAAATATTGCCTGAAAATTGAGACCTGCATTAACTTATGAGCATGGCCAATACGTATCTGTTGGCACTGCAGTGTCTTAGGCATGTTGGGGTTTAGCTCAACAGCTCCTGCTGCATCAGGGAATGTTTTAGAAGCTTTTACCCACAACTGCTACAGAGGTGTTGTTCTCACTTAACATTGTGGTGTTTTACTGTAGACGACAGTACTGGCTGACAGTTGGAAGTGAGTGTCTGAGGGGCTCTCTTGTGAGCTAAAATGAAGGCGCATCGTTCACAGAAAAGGAGAGATTCTAGGGTATAAGACATTCACAGGTATTTAGTGCTTTGTCATGTCTCTGCAAAAGCCTGCTGAAGCTTAGTTTCACAGTTGTGTTGGTTTTGGAAGTCAATTTGCTTGTGATTCCAGAAAGATCCATCTCAGCTTTCCAAAGGAAGTTGGGTTGGTCCAGTGTGTGCACCCACGTGCAAAACAGGATCACTAACATGGAACCTGGAGGAACTGTTTGGAGAGGAATGAGGAAAGTATAATGCCTTCAAGCCCAAAATGAAGCTGCTTTTGCTGTTGTTTTCTTTTTTTAATTATTTTTTTTAAGGAAGCCTGACAGTTGCAAACTTTTTTAAAGCAAATCACTTTTTGGTTTTAGACTATGTAATAGAAATAAGTCAGCGAACTCAGTATTACACAGTTGGATCTGTCAGAGTGAACTAACTCAGCTTCTACAGTTGATCTAGATGCAATGGAGGTGTAGCTGTGCCTGGGCTAGGGTTAAGCTACTTAGGAACGCCACTGAAGTCATAGTGCTTCTTGATGAAGCTGTTCTGCCAGCGAGGGTATTGCTACACAGCACTGCCTGCACCTTGCAGATATGCCCATTCTTTCTTCCTTGACACTGAATAAGCACATTTTTTTACATTCTTGTCAGTAAAACAGTGAACGTAAAGGCTCATGAAGATTAAATAACCTTTTGTCATTAGAAGTGTGCTCTGTTCAGATCAGAGCACTTACAGTGTTGCAGGCTTGTTTGAAGGAACTCGTGTGTTGCATAAATTGGAGAAGAGTGAGACCTGCTTTCATATACAAAGTTTCCTATACAAAATATTTCATTAACTGACTTCCTGGAAAGGATAAAGATATATTGTAATTTCACAACCTGACTAGCCTTCTAAATGTTTGTAAGGCACAGTTAACACGTTTTAAAATTCTGGCAATGTATTTGAAGGCTTAAACAACGTTCAGTTTTTAATTTGAATAACATATATTGTTTTCACCGATCATCTTTGCCAGTGCAGCTTAAAATAAATAAAGACGACTGGGAGAAGCCCGGTGTAAGTGGATGAAACCTGTTTTGTTGTCAAGTTGAGCTAGTCTTTGATGACTGCAACCATTCGTGCAGGTACAGAAAGGATCTTCCTTTGCTTAAGTTTTTTCAGATCAATTTTATGACAACTTATTCAGAGTTAGGCAAAGGAAAGCAAGAAACGCTTGTGTTTAATTAGAAATTAACATTTTGCTTCTTCTTTGTTTGTGATGATTAATGGCTCTTGAGAAAAACAGCTGAAAACTATACTATGCCAAATGTCTTATTTAAAAGACGTTTTTAAATGCAATTGTTCAGTTGTCACTGTTTTTAAAATTATTTAAATCACTTTGACTTACATCAGTTTGCTCTACGCACTGTACCATAAATATGTAGGTGTATGGTTGGTACAGACAAGAAAAACACAGGCCTTTTGCTGCCTTGATCCATTTCTACCTTGATTTTTGTACTATGCCAGATGTGGAGCGTTAATGTTCTTTTCTAAAGTGGGATCTGCTGAATTAAAAAAAAAAAAAATGAATTGTCCTCAATTCCTTTTACATGTGTGAGTTTACTAATGGGAGAAAAATAAAAACGTCAGCAGCAAGCTGACACGTGTCTTTACTTGGATGTTTGCTCTCAATACTTGAAAAATGTGAATAAAACTAGACCTGGATTTTTATTATTTTTTCTATGAAGATGAGGAGATCCTGTTTCTGGTGGCATGCCACTTCTTTTTATCATTGTTATTTAACCAACTACATAAATGTAAACCATGTTTGCATATTACGTTTTGAGATTTGTAGGTAGAAGTATTTCTCAGGTTTTGTTACGAATGCGTGAGGTGATTGTACTTCAGCTGAAAATCTTGTATTTCCAATTTGTATTTCAAATATGAAATCTGCTGCAGTTTTATACCAGTTTTATACCAGTTTGGAGGAGAACCTTACTTGCTGTGGGTTAAGTGCCTATTTGTATTGCTTCCCAATTGGAAGAAGTACTGGAGAGGGAAAACAAACAATAAAAAAAATAAAACAACCTCTTGGAAACCTGACTTTAACATCATGCTGCCCACAGAATGCCCTATATTTTGGCCTGCTTCAGTCTTCTAAGCACCATAATTTCGCAGAAATGTCGGTGTGTGTTCAGGCTGTCAAATTTCCTGCCATAGTTATTGAGTCAAAACCATCAGTGGAATCTGACAACGACAATACCTTCGCTTAAATGGTTTAGATATCAGGTGCTTAAATAGGTCTCACCCCCAAGTCTGAAGGAGGGAGATTTGCCTAGTCTGTATTTATTTAAAAAGAAGGCTCCCACTGAAGACATTTTGTATGGTGTCCATCATGGTGGTCTTATCCCCTTCTGTGACTCATCCGGTCTCAGTTTTTGACAGAAGTGATGCCTAACACAGTATATGACAGCTAGGAGTCTAGGAAGTTAAATTTCACATTATGAAATTGTTAAACTCTGCTGTATATGTGCATTCACAGTGAAGACAATAGAACACAAAGGGGAGTATTTTAATTCATGGGACCTGTATACTAACAAGTTATTTCTAGTTAAGATTGCTTTTCTTTTTCACATGTGAGGTACTCATTTGACCGAGCTGTGTGCAGTTTGCCCTACAGAAATGCTAAGTTCTGTTTGGAGGTATTCAAGGTGCTGATACTGAGCGTCAGCACGCAGCGTATTTCAGTGCAGTTGGTGACAGGCCAGGTCTTCTTCGGGTATGAGCAGAGAAGTGTGGAGCAAAACTGGTAGAGGCCTGCAGCAGGCTGTGTCAGTCGTTCAGTAGGTGGCAGTCTTTCCCTGGAATGTCTGTGCTGGAAAAGCAGAGGAACATCTTAGTGAGGGAGGCTTTGTTGAATGTGACATAAAATACATTGCGATAACTTGATCACTGGAGCTCTTATAATGCATTTTCCAGGGTTATGAGATTGTTAACCTTGCTCGTAATGTGTAATTGCGCTTTGTCTACTGCAATTCCTCTTACAATTCCAGTAGTGCGATAGCGCTCTATCTATAGATTTTTGTCTTTAACTGATTTATAGACATGCTGCTCAGAGTGAAGCCGCTGTTTCAGAGATGGATTGAGTGGTTCATATCGTTTCTGGAGGGTTTTTTTGTGTTAAGTCCATGGAAACTGTTGCAACAGAAATGTGGAAGGGGCCATCCAGCATTGTCTGGTGTGGTAAGGTAGAAATGCAGACAAAAACAATAAGCTGGCAACGATTTTAAAGATGTGGTAGGATATTAATAAGAGGAGTTAGCACATGCACACTGTTCTTTAAAAAATATCTTTTCACTTTCTGAATGTCTAGAATGTATTCCTTCTAGGAGATAGACGGGGACAGGGATGCTGAGCTGGCAAGTTTTTCTCAACTTTGCTCTGGTTAAGGTTGAACTGCTGAATAAGGAAATGACTCCTTAAAGAAGAAAAAAATAGATGCTAGCTTGAAAAAGATTCCTTTTCCGAGCAAGTCATATGAAATGTTGAGCAGTGTCTTGCAAGCACGTGTTTATCTAATACTGGATTATCTTTCTCTTGTAAAATCTTCCTGTTGCGAAGCATACCTAGGTTTTCACTGTAAGTTAAAAACATTTGGCCTTAAATTTATATTGACCATGTTTATGAGTTTTGTTTAAATATTTCCATTCCTCATTTTTCTCTCATTAAGATAAAATCTACATCTAAAAAACACAACTGTACAACAGTATGGGGTTGAACAGATACCTTAAAATGATAATATTCGTGGCATTCATGAGGTGCAAAAGTGCTGTGGCTTTTTTCATATTCCAACACTCATTTTCATGAAATGTCCATTTCAAAGAAAGTTACTGTGTGGTTTTAATACACTATCCATACTTTTAAATTGTCACCAGGTGCATTTGCATGAGGTATGTGGACATAACATCTTGAAATGAAACACTTAAGTGTGTTGAAGATTTACTGTATGTTTGGAATGCTTGTCTGATTAACCCTTCCCTAGTCCTTTTATTTTTTAAGTGTTCTTTAACACGGGCTTGTGTTTTTATAGTCTTTCTTGCACTATTAAGCCATGATGACCTAATTATGTCATACACATGAAAGGAAAGCATATATGTTGGGACTCAATGTACACATGTTTTTAATTGAATAGAATATTAAGGTTGATAGTGTTATGCAAGTACTTTCTGTACGGGGCAGTAAGCAAATTCCGTATATGGTAGTCCATTCTAAAATAGGAAGCTGCCTTTTTTTCATATAGAATAGTTTTAAATCTTGTTACAGATCAGTTTAGGGACTGAAAGAGGTAAGAACTTAACGTGAGGAGCTGTATTAAAGTAGTTGGAGGATACCGTACATGCTGTCTGGCATGAGAATACTAGTTTGCCTAGGTCCAAATTAAAAACAGAAAGATTTCTGTTTGTGGCATTTGTGTTCATGCTCTGAATTCTGTTGTTGGGGTGGGAGTCTTCCATAGGAAAAAGTAGGTGGAAAGGTATTTGGCAACACTTACTGGGCATATGTGTGTGATGATATATTTCACGGATACTTTGTATACTTAGGTCATTCTGTTCTGACTTCAAATTCAATAAGAATATCCTCCTTGAGAACATACTTGATCTCAGTGGGCCTAGAAGGATTAATTCCAAGTAGAATGAGTCCCTGTATTTAGAATGCAGATACTTGAACACACATAACTGCGTTTAACTGTGTTTAGGTGTACTCTGGCAGTTTCATATTTCTACAGGATCCATGTTTATGGAGCTATATCTCTCTTAAAATCCAGTTTGCATTAGGCACATAGACTATTTTTTGTTCATAGAACTTTTTACCAACAGTGTTTGACATTCCACTTAGTTACCTTCAGTTAATATATATTGGCTATCTATAATTGTTGTTCACTATGTTGTGTTTGACATTCATGCAAAAGCTGATACGCTGTATTGAAACTCCTAGCTGAACACTAGCTTTTTTTTCATAATCAAATGAAGTTGTTTTATGGCAATATTATTCTTCCTTATAGTTAACACAAGAAGAATGTAGGGGTACACTGTACAAATATAGAACTGAAGAGCTGGATATTGATGTAAGTAATTTGTATTTTCTCTTCACTGGAAATGTTGGTATTTGTCTTTTTATTTTCATTACAGTCTTTCCCTTGACTTTTGGGTTTGGAAGGTACTTCATGTAGTTGACTGCCAGCAGAGATTGATCTGTGAGCTTGAGAATATGGGACTTTTTTTTTAAAGTTTTTAGTTTGCAGGAAAGATTCCATTTTGGGATGAATTTTCAAGTACTGTATGTGTTCACATGTAAAATGCTTCTAGAAAGGAATTACTTAAGAAAGGAAAAACTGTGGATGTAGTTCAATTAGAATTGAACGAATTTGAATGAATGATTTCTGATAAAATATGACTGGTACTCCAGAACTGAAATTTGGCATGGGTACTTGCCATTCAGAGTGTTGGCGTGCTAGTTACTAAATAAAAGAGCCCTAGTGTTTACAATTAGTTTGGTGGCAAAAAAATGCATACATATAGTCATACTGTGTATGTACAGGTGTACATATCTAATCGTATTTGCATGATGCCAGTAAGAGCAGACATGCTGAGATGATGGATGTTACTTTACAGCTACAATTAGAGTTAAAAAGTCAAAGCAGCAGCACGACCTGAACCAAAAAGTTGTTCAAAAAGAAAACTGCTTCAGATTGCTTAGAATCCACTGAACAGTTATTCAAAACCAGAGCAGGAGAGGAATGGATTTATTCCTAGCCAAGCCTAGATTGGAGCCAAAACAGCAGAGCAGGAGTAGCATTAATAACTGTCAAAAACTTAACATCGGAAAGCATAGGAAGAGCTAGTAACATGTACAGTATTATATGTAATAATGAAGAATATGTTGCTCAGGAGAGTTTCTTACCTGTTACAAAGTTATAAAGGTCTAGTTGTAGAATCATAAATTATATATTTTGAGCAACGTTGTGTCAACTTATAATAAAATTTATTTCATAGTGTCTTATGGTTGCTTGAGGTTAACTTGGAAACGCAACACTGAGACCTTCAGAACTTTAGAATTCATATTCTGTGGTAACGAAATCTTATATAGTGTCTTGTAATGATTTGATGAAGTTATGTTTTGGTTATTGAAGATGTTAAGAACAATTCTAATTGCAGTCATTTTCTGTTATATATTAGGCTAAGCTTAGCCGTTTATGTGAACAAGATAAAGTTGTACAAGCACTGGAAGAGAAGCTTCAACAACTACACAAGGAGAAAGTAGGACAATTGTATTTATTACCTAAAGTGGATGTTATTTTACATGCTTATTATCAGAACATTGATAACTGAAATATAATGAAAATCAACCCGATGATGCAGAACATTAAAAATAATTCTTTTTATTACAATAGTACACGCTTGAGCAAGCTTTGCTATCAGCAAGTCAGGAGATAGAAATGAATGCAGATAATCCAGCAGCCATACAAAATGTAGTCTTACAGAGAGATGACTTACAGAACGGACTACTTGGCACTTGTCGAGAAGTATCGCGAGCTACTGCAGTAAGTAATACATTCCTGCTAGTAAAACTCGGTGACCTGTTAAATAATTATCTTCGTATTCTTAATTGGTTTGGTTTTTGTTGTTTTTCATTGTTTTCCAACACATCTCAGCTGTCTTTTACATGCATGCATTTCTGTAAAAGCTAGAGGTTTTACAGAAGGAATGAAGGAATGATAATACTGTCATGGTCTCTCTTAATACTGATCCATCATATTCTGGAGATATTTTTGGTCACACACTTTTGAAAACCTTGGATGAAATGAAGGGAGTTCCTATTTATGATGGTTTCTGTACTGAGGCAACAGAACAAAGAATCATTTTTATTTGTTTATATAAGCATTTGACGTGGTCCCACACCACATCCTTATCTCTGAATTGGAGAGATATGGATGTGAAGACTGGACTATTTGGTGAACGTGAAATGGGTTGGAAGGTGAGAGCCAGAGAGCTGTCAATGGCTCCGTGTCCAGGTGGAGGCTGGTTCTGAGTAGAGTTCCCCCCATCTTGGGACTGGTACTCATTTTATCAGTGACATAAATGACGGGATCGAGTGCACTCTCAGCAAGTATGCAGATGACACCAAGCTGAGCAGTGCATTTGACTCAGTAGAAGGAGGGAATGCCATCCTGGACAAGCCTGGAACATGGGTCCATGAGAACCTAATGAAGTTCAACAGGGCTGAGTGTAGGGTCTTGCACTTGGGTCAGGGCGATCCCAGATACATACACAGACCAGAAGAACTTGGTGAGAGCAGCCCTGCAGAAAAAGTCTTGGGGATCCTGGTGGATGAACAGCTGGACATGAGCCAGCAGTGTGCACTTGCAGCCCAAATGGCCAACTGCATCCTGACCTGCATCAAAAGTCAGGTGGCCAGCAAGGAGAAGGAGGTGATGTTTCCCCTCTACTCTGCCCTTGTAAGGCCCCATCTGGAGTACTGAGGTCCAGGCTTGGGGCCCCCAGTACAAGAAAGATGCAGAGCTGTTGGTGTGGGGTGTCATGAAGATGATCAGAGGGCTGGAGCACCTCTGCTATGAAGTGAAGTTGAGGGAGTTGGACTTCATCTTGGAGAAGAGAAGGCTCCAGAGAGAATTCATTGTGGCCTTCCAGTGCTTGAAAGGAGCATACAAACAGGAGAGGTACCAACTTTCTAGATGGTCTGATTGTGACAGGACAAGGAGAATGGCTTTAAACTAGAAGAGGGGAAAGTTAAATTCGAAGTTAGGAAGACATTCTTCACTCACGAGGTGATGAGGCATAAGCTGCCCAGAGAAGCTGTGGATGCCCCATCCCTGGAGATGTTCAAGGACAAGTGGATGGGGCCCTGGGCAGCCTGAGCTGGTGGGGTCAACCCTGCCCACAGCAGGGGAGTTGGAGCTCAGTGATCTTTAAGGACCCTTCCAACCTATATTGTAAAAGAGACTGGCTGGATGAGGGAAAAGGAAACATGGGAAACAAAAGGAAATCGTAGAACTCCTCTCATCAGCTTTATCATTTATGCTAAATCAAATAAGAGGCTTGATCCAGGCTTAGTAAGGGGGATGACAGAACTGACCTCAAAAATTCTTTTTGCACCTCCTTTCTTCTTGTGTTTGGAATTTCATTTGTGTAGAAACTGGTGTATTGGCAAGGCTGGGGTATTCGCCTGCAACCTTACAGACAAGGCTGGATGACTTACAGCTGTCTTGCATAATAAATTGCATGTACATGCACATGCTTTGCCCTCGTACCTACATATTCCATGTGATAAAAAGAGACAAATTTATCTCCATCTTTTGGGTTTTCTGCAACTGTGGAAGGGCATCTTAGGATCCACATGCCTGGTAATTATAACAATGTAGTCCGAAGATTTCATTGTCTTGTCTTACAGTTTGTGAAAAGATGAAACACTCTTAGTTTGTTTATCGTTAGATACCATCGGAAAATGCAAAGCTGTTTGATTGTGACATTCTCTGAAACTATATGGATACCTATTGCTAATCTCTATGAACTAGTCCCTAAAGTTTCATGCCATGGAATGTATGAAATTGTCTAATTTTGTCATTTTATGTTCTTTAACTTGAGTGTGCGCATACAGTTCTTTTCTTTTGTCCTATACTTAGGAACTGGAAAGAGCTTGGAGAGAGTATGATAAACTAGAGTATGATGTAACAGCAACAAGGAACCATATGCAGGAGCAACTTGATCGGCTTGGAGAAATTCAGGTCTGGCATAGGTCATAAAGATACATTTAAGTCCGTTTCATTTTCTGTGTTTTCATTTAAAAATTCTTCACAAATGGAAAAGAAAAAAAAGGAGGGGGATAATGTGTGGTGCGCTAACTTATGAGATACAAAAAGCAATTGAAAGTTGATCAGTTCTGAGGAGGTTTTTAGCTTTCCTTATATTTTGAAGCTACCATATAAGTTTTCCTGTGTCCATCTCTTTCTGTTTCAGTAGTCATGTCCCATTCTCTTCGCTATGATAGTCATATTAGGTGTTCAGTTAAATCCCTTCTTTTAACTAAATGTTTGAAAACGTAATTACATGGAGTCAAAATAAATAAAATATTTCAAGTATTTATTCAGATGTTACACATCAGAACCCTTCCTGCTTATCTTATTACTTCATTGTTTGTTCTCTCCTCTGGAGAATGGGTCAATTAGTACAAGTTCTGAATTTCTGAGGAAATCTTTCTGTGACACGTGAACGTGTGCAGATGTATCTGGAACAGACGGGTTGGTGTGGTCAGTGCTGTGAGGTGCTCGTGGGTGTTTGCTCTAGGGACTGATTTTCTATGCTGTTATGAAAGAGAGATTACATGGAAACTCAAGAGCTGAAAAATGTGTGTTACGCAGCCCAAAGCATGCGTAACCATGAACACAAATGGGCCTGCATTTCTATGCCAGTATGCAAACACCACGTTCATCTGCGACTATTTTAGGATTAGAACTGATGATTCCTTTTCTTTCGTTGTGTGTAGGTCTTCCATGCAAACTCGTTTGCTTTTGTTTGTAAAGAGAAGACGCATTTCTGTTAAGTGGAATTTCAACTTGCAAATTGCTATCAAAATAACTGGCTCATGTTTCTGAAATGACTTAATCTGTCTGCTTTTTTCTGGCAACATACTGATTTGATACCTTTTCATGGGAGAGTATCTATCCATATTGCATTTTGTTTTCATTCATTGGGAAAGAACATGCAATACTGCCTAGAGAAAGAGGTTTTATTTTTGCCCCTCCTGCAGTACGTTTTCGTGTATCACCTAAGCATGCTGTTTCTTCACTGGCAGACTGAGTCGGCTGGGATACAGCGTGCTCAGATTCAGAAGGAACTGTGGAGAATTCAAGATGTCATGGAAGGTTTAAGTAAACATAAACAGCAACGAAGCTCTTCAGATGCAGGTAAACTGGACGTTTTTCTCTCTTAGGCAGTGAGATTGGATCACGTGCATTTTTATAAGATGAGCATCACATTTGCTTCTGTACGTTCGAAGGAATCTGCTATTTTAGGTTGATGATTTGTGTATTTGTTTAATAGTAACTGGTTATAGTTCATGTTCATAAGAAACTACTTATTGAAAACAATTCTTCTCTTTCCTCCTACCCTGTGCCCCCCGCTCAAACAGGTATCATGGGACCAAGGACATTTTCTGCTATTAAATATAAAAACGAGGTATGCTTTTAGCATATTTACCATTTTAGCATCAGTGAATTTCAAATATACATACGATAAAAATGAACATTATTTGAATTGTTTAAGGATTTCTAAAGTATGTATTCAGTATGTTTCTGTGAAAATACTTCATTTTGATAAGTTTTAAAAGACTGATAGCTAGTAATTCTAACACTTTCATTTGTTCTTTGCCTTTATATTCTCACCAGTATGTTTCTCTTTTCCATTTCTCACCTTTTCCTCTCCCCAGGCTCTTACC
The DNA here is from genome assembly GCA_036925125.1 of Oreortyx pictus. Taxonomy (NCBI): domain Eukaryota; kingdom Metazoa; phylum Chordata; class Aves; order Galliformes; family Odontophoridae; genus Oreortyx; species Oreortyx pictus. The sequence goes on along the minus strand of JAUPFR010000001.1, from coordinate 123,651,438 downwards.
CTAGAGATATAAACCCTGATTTTTGGATTTCCATTTTTCCCCAAACCATTTTTCATGGGAAAAAATGCAGTGCTTTGTATGTCTATTCACCTGTTGAGCCTGGTTCTCAGATGGCCAGAGCACCCACAACAGCGTCTGAAACTGTGGGAGCTCCCAGATGTTCAGTTCCTCTGAAAATCTGGCTAGACTTTACAGTTTTAAAGGGACATTGTCATGGTTGTCTAAGGTGTTTGGAAATATACATGTGGCTTACGGAACTTCTTGAAAATGTAACGTATATAACAAACCTTTAAAAAGACATGGAGTTTCATTTTTAAAAGGATAATCCAGAGAGTTCATAGATGTCTAACAAAAAGTTGCAGGTGATGGAATTGAAAACTTTTATAAATTGATTACTGAAGCTGTTGAAGTATTTCATTGTACGTGGTGGTAATAAATTAAAATATATATTTTTGGGCCTTTTTTTTCCTTTTTTTTTTTCCCTTTTTTTTTCCCTTTTTTTAAAATTGTTTCTTAGTGTGACATTGTCCCTTTCGTACAAAAGTCTGTAGCTGGTGTAGCTATGGTGATATATTTTTATTTATTTATAAGTTATAAATAATTGTAACAGGTGTGCACATCTAAATAAGGTGACTATTCTACAATCTTTAGGAAGAGGAAGTAGTCCCACCTCGTCCTCCACTCCCTCGGTCCTATGACTTTACAGAGCATCCTCCCATAATCCCCCCTCTGCCCAGTGATAGCAGCTCCTTGCTCTGTTATAGCAGGGGCCCAGTACATCTGCCAGAAGAAAAGAAGATTCACCAAGTTCAAGGATATCAGAGAAATGGATCTCACTGTGTAAGTGGCTTAAACTGCCACATCATTCTTGAAGCATTCCCCCTTCCTTTGCACAGTCACCATTTTTATTTTGCCATCTGGCTCCTTTTATATTTCTTTTTACTTCCAGCTTTGGGTTTTATTTACAGCTCCATCATTTGCTTTTCACATTTTCCTGTCATATATCCTGTGTATATATATACTGTCTTAAGACTTTAACGAGTGTGTTTTGTATCTAAGTAAATTTCATACAATATATGCAAGTGCTCACAAGTATTTATAAAACTTCAGCCTCAGAAGCAATTCTTGCTGAAGCCTTTTACATTATTTTTTTTTTCCTGGAGATTGTTTAAAGGAAAGTCTCTGGGAGTTTTCATGGCACTTTTTCTGCTATTCCTGAAAATGTGCAAACCTTTCTCAAATTAATTACGAAGGAATACTGCTGCAAGAGCAGTTGAACAATGAGCTGCTGTCCTGAAGTGAGCAGTCTCATCAGAAAATAGCTCTTTTGAGTCTTAAGACATAAATGCTTCTACAGAAATGCCAGGTGATTTACCTCATAACTTGTCATTCTTCAGGGTCCTGATTATAGGCTTTATAAGAGTGAACCAGAGTTAACTACAGTAGCAGAAGTGGATGAATCTAATGGTGAAGAAAAAACGGAACAAATGTTAGAATCAGAATCTGCAGCTAAAGGTTTGTCCCCAGGAGCGCCGTTTGTGACCTTTCAGCATTTCTCAGATGAAATACAAAGCTTTAACTGTTGTAGAAGCTATTTCATCCTTCATATTTTTGTAGCCTGTCCATTTCTTAGTATAGTGAAACAACTTCCACAATAAAATAATCATTTAATTATATGACAAGAAAGATTTCAGTCAATTACACCACAGAAAAATCAAACATTACACTCACCAACAACCCTGAAATCCTTATTGACACCATGTCTAATCACATCACTCACATTCCCCACACACCATTCCCTTGAACAATTACCCATTTTCTGTTCATGCCCCTGAACAATTATTCAGTTTTTGAATCAAGCTCCCAATGTTATGTCACTGGAACGTCCAAAAAGGCAGTGCCACAGAATTTTCAGACTCTCATAAGGCAGAGAAACAATGTCTTTTTCTTTTTTTAATCTTGTAATTGTTGAATTGCCTTCTGTCCCCTGATATAATAGGAATAATGATCATGACCTTGGAGTGTACAGACAATAAAGGTCTTAGCAATTGCTAAATGCTTTAGATTCTTCTCTTCATCTAGCTTCCATAAAAGCTACTAATTGCTTGGTAGAGTCTTTTACCAGGAAGTGCTCCTCGATTCTGTTTGTTAAAACACACAGAATAGTTTGTTAAAGGTGACTCCAGGAGAAGCAGTCTGAGCACCACCAAAAAACCCCTTTAAGAGCTTTCAGAACAACTGAACTTTTTTTTTTTTTCCCATAGCGATTGATGTTTTCAGTACCAGCATGACAACAGATTGTATTAGTTTGACTGAGCGTTTATGTAGAGGTCTGGTGTAATTCTACTAGAGTTTGACTCCAGAACTGTGATCATGTAAGGATATTATTTTCATCAGAACAGCTATAAAGGCTTTTAAAACAAAAGACAGCATACAGTTGGGGTGCCAAACAGTGTGAATGACCCTGTGATGGATGATATAATTAAGCTTGCACTTAGTTACAGGCAATTACTTAATTTAGATTGAATGTGATATTTGCTGAGGTATAACATTCACTTTGAATATTAAATCATTTTTAACTTAGTGGCAAAAATATTCAAAGTTTAGCCTTAGATTTCCTATCACCAACCACCTGAAATTGCCTTTTTCACAATATACCTGGGTTTTATTGACCTGTGGTGTTTCAAACTGTTCACAGACATTTATGACATGAGGGAAATTAATTGAGACAACATAATAAGCCTACACTAACTATGCAGAGCTAACTGATACTTCTTGAGCACCCCAGTGTGCTTTCTATTTTCTGTGAAGATGAAAGTTAACTTTATTATGTCCACTTCTAGAAACCTTCAGCAACCTTCAGGAAGGGGAAGCAATGACAGAAGTTCTTCCATTTTAAATAGTGTTTGGAGTTGAGGGTAGCAAGTGGAGGGAGGCTATTGGTCTTCATTCAAAACAGAGTGAAGTGAGTTTGTCGTAGCGGTGTTCTATCATTTGGTCCATGCTTTTTGGATTTTCTGACAGGTATTTTCTTGTTCTGTGTACTCACTTAACAATAACAGTCCCGTGCAGTAGGAAAATCACAACCCTTCCTGGCATCGGTTGTTCTGTTCATTTGCTTTTTGTAGTGCATATGACCTTATAACCATATGCTGTTCCAACAAACATTTTTATGCCATTCTATCTTAACGGTTTGTAAGCTGTAGGGGGAAAAAACTCAAAGGCAGCTCATGTCTGAAACTTTCATGCTGTTTTAAGAAGTCATCCTTAAATGACATAGTTCCCTATTTTGAGTGCTTCTGAAAAATAAGTAAATTTCAGAGGAAATGTTTTTTAATGTTTTTCTCACTCATTGTGGGTATTACTGTACTAAACATTCCTCATGCTTTTTTTCTGTCAGCCTGTTCCCTCCCTTTTCAAGTGTCAGCAATCAAAGAGTAACGCTTTAACAGGTCCGTGTAAAGTAACCCATACAGCTCTTTGCAAGCAGAGGAATATTTATGACCTGAGTGGCACATAAAACTGACACAAAGGGAAAATGGACTTAAGCTGTGTTTTATCCTTTTCATGTGTAAAGGAGACCCAAACTGTTGTTTTATAGTTTTTGTTCTGAATGAGGTATTTGGCATTCAAATAACCCAAGACTATTCTGTCAGCCTATCAAGCAATTTGGAGAAATAGTTGGGTCTTCCACTGAATCAGTATGTCCTCTGAAATCTGCGGGACTTCAGGAAAAGCAGGGGGAGGTAATTTGGCCATCAGAGAAGATACGTTCTTTTTTGTAGGCAAAAACTGCAAGGAAGCAGTATTTTTAATACTTTGATTTCCTCCGTGTATGAAGAAGGAAAGATGAAACATGCTACCTAGTTGTATATATATATTTATATATATGTCATTGTAACTTTTCTCTTCAGTTTTCTACTAGCTTAATTACATTTTGGCAGAGGTTCTCTAAACCAGAAAACTCCAGTGGCAGATTATTGTTATGAGAGGCTGAACTGAATGTGTGGAGGGCAGCAGGTCACAGAAGATCCTCAGCTCCCAACCAGACAGAGCCTGGCTGCTGCAGTTCCCTGTCCTTGAGCTGCAAGGCTGAGCATACACGTGCTATGCACAAGCACTCATACTCTGAACAGAGCCAGCTAACCACAACAGAACAGCAGTTTTGAAACGAGTGCCATTGCAGGCACTGCATAAGCAAAAAAACAGCTCTCACATAAAAGTGGAGCAATACAGATGAATGTGATCTTGTTCTCACTGGCCAGCTGACCGGACTGAAAGCTTGCTGTCCAGTCATGCCTACACACAAGTGGGACACTCCAAAGACTGCCTGCACCTGTGGTATCTCCAGTAGGAAACCCTATGAGTTTCTCCAACCTCTCTGGTAGTGAGATCTCAGATTTAAGATCTCTTGGACCCTGGGCTCCTGAACCTTGTGTCCTGCTTGCTACTTTAAGTTCATATAACATAGACAGAAGGGTCCTCCTGGGTAGCAGATCCAGACCTACAGCCCATATGGTAGCCAGCGTACAGATGTGCAGTCCCTGCCATCTCTCTGGCCCCAGCTCTATGATCTCCCTATAGCCATCTCCCACTCTCTCACATACTTCTACACAGAAAGGAAAACGTACATGAAAAATATGTATGAATAAAGTTCAGTGAGATGAATGGACAGGCTGCAATTGTCAGGCTCAGGACTTGACCAGACAAGCATACTGAAAAAGTTTGCTTATGCAAAGCTGAGCCTTTTTATTCCTCATCTGTTTTATGCCATGCCTGTTCTTTCTCGTCTGCCTTGCCCTCTCCTTTTCCCAGCCCTTGTTTCTTCACAAATAAACAGCCCACCTGTAATTACTTTTCCCACATTAGTCCAACATTTTAAAAACTATTTTCAGTACTATCATCCAGGTGAGGTAGGCCATAACTGGTATGGTCACCTGCTGGCATTGCAAGCTTTCTTCCACAGAATGTCCCAGATTGTGCCTTCCTGTTGTCTATGAAGCCTGGCTATCTTTCACATAGTTCCCCCTTAGCTATACATGAAGTCTAGCCACTGTACATAGCGCTGTCCAACTTTTGTCCATTTCTCACTGTTATTTTTATGGCCATATGCAGTATTTAACCACAGTCTTCTCAGCTTAACCTGCTGTTCATCTGCCTGCAGACCTTAATGGATGTCGTAGTTCTGCAGAGTTTCAGTAGTTTCCAAGGCTGACAATGTGCATTTACTAGATAACAATGTACTATTTGATGATGCTTTGCATAGGACTTAGTATGTTGCTGTTTCACAGGCTCACATTTTCCAGTGGGAGTTGTACCACCCAGAACCAAATCACCAACTCCAGAATCTTCAACAATAGCATCCTATGTCACTCTAAGGAAGAATAAGAAGATCGATCTAAGAACGGTAATTTAAAATAACATTCAAGCGTTGATGGAGAGTGAGGTGTTAATTTCTAATTTCACTTTCTGCAGTTAACTGGAAAAGTTGTAGCTATCTTTTTAATTTCCTTTACATAAATAAAATGGAATAAATTGGAATAAAAAGACAGAAGTGAATATTAGACCAACTGGTATAAATGTCCTCGATCATTAAATTTCACCTCAGTTTTTGTCTCAAGGAAGTTGTTTCTCAGGTATAATATCTGTTCAGTTACTTCAACTTCACACAAAAGCTCTGAGAAAGTATGTACCTGTTCTCTTGATGTTGAGCACTGATGATAACAATGTCGCTGTTAAAAAAGCAGTTTAATTTTGGTGTTTATGTGTTAATCTTGTGCTTTGTTTGTGTACATGGGGGGTCTTTTCTTGCCCACTGTTTAATAATCATTAGGTGATCTCTTCTGATAAGCAAATGTATGTATTCTTTCTTTTAAGGAAAGACCGAGAAGTGCAGTGGAGCAGTTGTGTCTGGCAGAAAGCACACGGCCTCGAATGACTGTAGAGGAACAGATGGAAAGAATAAAAAGACACCAACAGGCTTGCCTGAGAGAGAAGAGGAAAGGACTGAATATTATTGGTGTTTCAGACCAGTCACCTTCACAGAGTCTGTCTTTTGTCAGAGATAACCCATTCAAATCGGCACAGGTTGGTCCAAGTTCTTAAAAATAATGGGTTCCATTAAAAAATAATAATAAAAGTATTAATTTTGAAAAAATCATGTGATTCTATCAGTGTCTCATCAGTGAGGTTGTTCATACAGAGTAGCAGCCGCCATTCTCTGCCAGACACAAGAGAAAGGGAGGTGACAACCTTCCATGTTTATACCTAGTGATAATAGAAGTCACTTCCTTTGGGAAATAAGTGATTTAAATCTCCATATGTTTGATTATGCGTTGTGGTGTTTGTTAACAGCTAATGCTTGTTGTCAGCTTTAGCAAACAGCATGAAACTGCACACGCTGTGACTGAAAGCGGTACCATGGAGAACCATGACTCATTTGATGTATAAATTATGAACATTTTCTATCACGTAATGTATTCAAACATCTATAAAATGATTTATAAAACATTTCTAGATAGGAAGTGTGTATTTATGATGATAGCTGTTAACTGTCGCACTCTAGTTGTGGTTTTTGAGCCCGTAAATACAGAAAAATAAATCGCTTTCGTTTTCATGCATTCTGAAGCAATTGAGGCAAAGCAGTGAGTTTATCAAACGTGTAAGGGTGGGGAGAGAGGAAGAGGATGTAATTACTGGACACTGACCAGGAAATGTGTCTTAATAAATAAATAAATAAATACAGAACAACAATAAACCTCAGAACAAAAATACTCCACGTAACAGTTGTTAATCTACTGCTTTTACGCTGCTGATTCAGGAAACTAGTTCTCTTTTTCAATAGGAGTTATCTTTTCCACCTACTGGCATACTTTTCTTCAGGTCACGCTGACATTTTTTCTTTTTTTACAGTAACATGCATGTATGTCCTTTTATGTTTTGCAAATATTTTGGCATCTACTTCTCAAGACCAGATTAAATATGTTGCACCGTTTAGAAGGTTCCCATTTTCACATGAACATTAGCTTTCAGTTTTTTTCCTCTGAGCATGCTAAACTGTCTACAGAGGAAGGGAAGTTCCTTCAGCAGCACTGGATCCTCAGAAGACAATGAACTCAAGTTTTCCTTTTGCATTAGAACGTCTGTATTTGGGATGACATCGTGAATGCTATAGATGAAGGGAGTGGCTCCTCCAAATTCTTTTGTGATTAACGTGGCATTTCTCAAGAAGTTCAAAGCAAAGCTTCGCAGATGCTTCTTGTAGTAGAGTGTACACACATTTGAGCTTCACCTATTCCTTAGTTACTCATACATCAGGGTGAGGAAACTGCACTGTGCGTGTATCGTACTTGGCTGGCCAGCACATTGGGAGACATGGCAGGGACAAACCCTCAGCAGCAGCACTAACTGCTGCTGCACAGAGTTCCAGAGGATGCTGGTCATGTCAGCATGTTCTCCTGTCCTGGGTGAAATCAGAGCTACGTGGATGAGACGAGAAAAGATATTTACAAACCAGTGAGAACGTGTCCGAATTCAGTTTTTGGCTAGCAGTCCATGCTACAAAATCATTTTTCCTGTGACAACATTTGTTCTTACAGAATGGCATTTGGCAGAAGGCCCTCAAAAGGAGCTATTATGCTGTAGTAATAGTTCTTTTAAAAGCAAGTTTCCATGCCTGTTGAGTTCATACAGAAAAGTGACGCAGTGCCAAATAACTGCTGGAAATCTTTTCCGTTGGATTTGTTTTTGTTTTTTTTGTGAGGAAAGGAAAGATTGAAGGATTTGATGAACAGCCTACTGTGTAATTTTTAAGTGATTACCAAAATACTGAAGGAAGTTCCTTAACAAGCGTTATTGTTTGGGGCAAGCATAAGATACGTGTGCATACTTCATTAAAGAAAGCAGAGAGATTGATTTGTGGACTGACTTTAATAGAATTTCCTCTTACCAACATGCGTGTGCTAAATCAGACAGGAATTCAGCCGCAAGATTTACTACTTTCCTGAATCCTATTTTTCTCCATCCTAGTTCTTAGCGTGTTGCAATACGTGTGAACTTCAGTTCTCTTAGGTTTGCCCTTACACCAACACAATGTTCGTGGTTCAGAGTCTTAATTCACTTCTGGCAGCCTTCCTGAGAATGTTTATATCAAACATGTTCTACGTGCAATGGATTTTTTTTAAGGAATAGGTGATCTGCACTTTGCTTATAGTCCACCATTGTCAGATATTACGCTGTCCTCTGTTCAGTCAGTTAATGACACAGGCTTGGAAGATACCCAAGATCCATACAGGTGCTCTGTGAATGTTGCAATTTCAGCAGATTTTATCCATCCTTTCCTCAACCAGGAAGAGGTATTTCCACAAAATACCAATCCAAATAAGGATTCTTCTAAACCTGTGTTTGACTAAGCTAAATACGAATGGATTTTCAGAGGATAAAAGTGCTAGATTTTTGCAGTTGGCAACAGCAGAATAATCTTGAAGAGTCAAAAAAATGGCTAGGTTCAACTGCTATGAAAGGTATAAAAATAAGAAAATTCTGTTTTTTCTTCAAAAAAAAAAAAAAAAAGAAACCATTATCCTTATTTTATCCTTACTGCACTGTGGTGTGCTTTGCAATGGAATATCGTGAAAGAAAGTGGTTAGATATGTAAGGTTTTCACACAGCTTTCTTAGCACAGCAGAAGACTCACACCCAGCACTGTAATAACGTTTTTAAGAACAGATGTCTATATATCAATTTTGTTCTACAGAATCGAAAAAAGGATGATACTGTATCTAGACACATAAAGGAATTAGAGAACACCAATAAAGATAATAATTTGAAACAAAACAGTGAAAGTCCTGAAGAAGAAATAGTGCGACTAAAACATGATGGAGAGCAAGAACATAATTCAGGTTTTGCCAAAGAGGTACTAAACTGTCCTTAACTGAACTGTTCATCAGCCTATCTTGTAGTAGAAAACTACTTCTAACCACAGACAGTAGAGTATGGGAAACCAAGCAAACACAAAATTCCTTTTCTTATAAGATTAACACGTATTTCTGTATTTTAAACACGTTCTGTAAAGTAGTGCAAACTTGTATCAGATCTGTCCATAGCCTGGAGATTGAATTTTCTTCTATGTATATACAATCTTCTTAAATTTCACTTTCATTTCCTCTTGACTTTACTTGATTTCACATTAATTTTATCTGTTACTGTCTTGATTGACCAGGAAATTAACAAAATATATATGTGCTATTTATTTCTTTGGGTTTGGAAACAAGCCCAGTGGTGATGCATCTTTAACAATCATTGATCTGTGGTTTTTGATGATCATTCTGTACACCCAACTTTTTTCCCTGGTTGGCTTTAGTGCATCAAACAGAGTGCAGGACGCAGCATAAAGCTGATGCAGCAATCCATCTGTGAAACTAGGCAGTAACTGAAGTCTGTGCTGTTCAGTCACCAGATTGATTTCTGTCTGGAAGTAGTCTCAGGCTCAGTTAGCTGTTCGCTGCCTCTGTATTTCTGGTAGTGTAGTGCCCTAAAGACTCAGCAGAAGCAGACTGACTGTGAAGAAGAGATTACTAGAAGGGTTTCCACATAATCATATCCTCCTTAGAGTGTCATATTTGTTAAATCTCCTTGTGTACACATTTTTTTTTTCTTCTTCAGTATGTGTTCTTTCGTTAATCTCACATTGCTTTTCTTTTTCCACTCCTTTTTCCTTTCCCTTTCCTACTTTATTAATTTATTTATTTATTAGAATGCTATAAAATCAAATAGCTAATGCTTGTTATTCTTCTTCTAGAACACTTTCTACTGAGAGTTGACTGTTAAGTATGCAGACCCTTTAAAGAAGCATTACATAATACATAAAGGAGCATTACATAATACGCTAATATTGGTCCTAGCTAATCAAACCTTTAAGAGCAGTACTCAGGCTCATTAGCCAAGTACTGCAGTTGCTGGAATCTTTGGCATTGTTCAGAGGGATAGCGAACAAAATCGAGGCAGGCTGCAGTCCAAAGAGTTCAGATATGTTCTGGAAGTAATTACGCCTGGGCCTACCCATTGGCTCTGGTATAAGTTTCAGGATAACTCTATTAACCTGAATGGTACTGATAAAAATTTCTGAAGTTATGTAATTCTAAGTTACTAAGTATACATGATGGCAAAATTTGTCTGTTAATAAAACTGTTTCCTGATACTGTATTTCTTATCTACCACTTAGTGTGTGTTACTGCTTTTTGTTTCATGATTTCAATTTTTTTATAGCTGACAAAAACCGATGATTTTTTATCAGATACACATGTTGTATCTGACTCAAAAGAAGTGAATAATGAAGAGCAAGCAGAAAAGGAAAAGAATAATAAAGTGGAAGAAACACGTGATGGTGATACAAGGTAAAAATAAAACAAGATGTTCAAAGGCTATTTTAAACTTGCATATTGTATTTATTAGTTGAACGTACCAAGCAACTAATGAAATTCCATCATAAATACTTCTAAGGTATATTTATATGTGTTAGAGTGGTTTATATATAGAGAAATCCAGTGAGAAGCGTGCAGGGGGTCAGTGAGAGGTAATGAGTTGGTGCGAGGGGTGATATTTATTCCCGGGTACTCCCCAGGTTACAGAGTATGTTCGTGAGCCTGGCTTTGTGTTACAAAATGCTTTGTGTCAATTTAATATGAAACCTCCAGCCAGGGCTTCTACAGCAAGCTCTTTATCACTGGTGTTTAGGGAAGCGGTGCATTTACAGACAGACTGAAGAGTTTACTTTATACCTCCTGCTTTTTTGAGCTTTACTTGACAGTTTAGGAGTATTGCAGAATTAGACAGATACTGCGTATCAGATGTTTCTCTGTAATGATTCCTGGCTTTATTGTAAGCTGTGTGAATTCTGCCATTTCACAGCCGAGCCCAAGTTCTTATCTCAGATCATAACGTTCCCAATAGCATACTTCATCAAAATAGGTACCGCACAGCAGGAACCTGGATGAGTATGCAAAGGAAAGGAATTCCGTTTCTAGCATATGTTTTTTTTAAGTCTAGATAGAAGAACATGAAAATATGTATTTAATTTCTCTTACAGAAACTGGCCAGTTGCAACTTTTGTCTATTAACAAAAGAAAAATTAAATTGTGACTCCCATACTTCGTGGTTAACACTTGAAATTAAGTCAGTGAGTTCTAAAAGCTGTGTGTTTTTTTTTCCGTCAGCTTGCAGAGTGTGACCACAGTTGCAAACCACAAACCCAAAACCAGTTCAGAAGAAAGTGAAGTAGTTAGTGTTCAAGAGCAAAAAGGAATTATTTCTTCATTTGAGTTAGCAGCGCAGTCTTCAAAAGGAAACCAGGCAACAGCAGGTATGGAAAAGAGTTTGACTACAACATAAGTTACACGGTACATATGTAAGACTCTCCTTCATTGTGACGATGTCCTTTGATGCTCAGAAACCCTTGTGAATTGAGAAGTGCTGAGCTAGTCTGAATATTAAGTATATGTTTTTACGACATAGAGAACAGTAGTTTCCCGCTGGGTAACTACAAAAATTCCAGTTTTCTGAGATTTTAATGTAGATTTTGTGGTTCCATTTAATTCAGGGGATTGAACGACTATTGCCAAAAACTCAGTCATATTGTAGTTATTGGTTGGAGCAAATCCCTCCCTCTTTTTCTTATAGAACAGTATCTCAGTCCTGGGTATATATGAACTATTTGCTCTCACCTCGTGGCTAATGGATGGCCTCAGGTTTTGAACTATGAATCACAATTTAGTCATGGTGTCGGATGCAGAAACAGATGAGGAAACTGAAGGTGTTAGCTGATGGGTACAAAGACCCGTGGTGTACTTTGCAAGAACAAAAAGCTGGAAAAAAAAAACAAAACTGTGTGCAAAAAAAAAGAAAAGGAGAGAGGAGAAGATAGGCGAGGAGGAAGATAATTATAGAATTTAAGATGTAATTAGGATATTCGGTGATGGGAGTGGTTAAGTAAGCCAGATAGTTCAATGTATGGATATAGAAGGTGGCCTGAACCTTTACAGTGCAGTCAGCAATTTATGTTCTGTGACTTGATAATGAAAACCAAAAGTTGTAAAGGCCCTGTGTAGCACCAGGCAGAATAACAAATACTTAGTTAACCTGAGCTGGGCTATAAAGATGGGTCTGAAAGCATCCTATGTAGTTCAACTGTGCGTATTTTTTCCTCTGACATAACACATCAGTGTTCTCGTGTCCGTTGTTTGTTCCCAAGATAACTACCAGTTGTGTATAGGCCTAAGTATTTTGTGTGATGTTTTCTTTCTCAGAAGAAACAATCCTTGTTGACAACAGCTACGCTGTTCCCTGAAGTTGTGCTGATCAGATTTTAAGTCTTAACTTGTGTAACTTTCATTTGGTTCTGCTTATATTGATTGTGGCTTGAAATGTTCAAGCTTGCATTTACTATGTAAGTCAGCTAGCTTTTGCCTTGTGTAACTTGCTTTCTTGTTTATCTTCCTGTATGACTCGCAGTGAAAAGTTTGCCTTCTTCACCAGAATCGTCATTGTCACCAGCTTCATCTACACAACCACAGCTCACAGAAGGATCACATTTCATGTGTGTATAGTTACAGAGAAGTACGTCTTTTTTCCCACCCCTCCTGCCATTTTTCGAATCCTGTTCTGAGTGTATGTATTGTAGCTGTCTTTGAGAAGCATCTCTAGACAGTACTTGGCAAGACAAAGGTATCCAGAACGTTGAGTATAAAGTAACCAGAAAGCAAAACAAGTAAACATATTGACTTGCTTGCAAGTTATGTGTTCTGGAGTCAGATACAAAGAGAAAGGAGTAATTGCCTTATTTTGCCACAAGTGGCAGGATAGTAGCCCTCCGAATTTACATGAGGGACCTAGGCTGCTCCAGAGCAGATAGACAGTTAAGCTGTCAGCATCGGTGCTCAGGTGCAAATGAATCTTGGCGCTTCCGTCTGGGCAGACAGAATTAGATCTCTTACTGATGTGTTGGAGGGAATGGTCTAATGGTCCAAAGAGTTTATGGCTTAGGACATGAATGAATGAGGTATGACAAGCAGGAAGGGAAAAAAATGAGTGTGGCTAAAAAAGTAACAAGTTCAGAACTGCTGTGGGCTTTTTTAGTTCGGTAGGGATAGCCCTACTGGGTATTCTTCCCCTGTCATGGGTAATTTCTAGGAAGTTACAAAGTTTGTCCAGATTTACGTGTTCTTACCTGTAGCGCTTCTGATTCAATAAACGGAATCGGAACTACAAGGAAGCATGCTTGTTTGTACAGGTGTTTAAAGAAACCAGAGTGATAGATGTGTGAACACTACAGCACTTTGCCAGCATTTAAAATGATCAACGTTTCTCTGTGGTCAGGAAGCACCTATTTAAGTAGGCTTTCTGCTGAAGGAATGAGCTTGGTTTCAATGTTAACGTCAAATGCCATAGTTAGTGCCGTAAGTTAAACATAAGGAAACTTTTATGTTTGAGACTTTTTCACTCTTCTAGCATGGAGTGAGCTGAAAATGCATTTTCTTATTTATTGCCCCAATCTGTATTGCCGAGATTTATTCTTAGTAAAATTAGAATCTGTTAATACAGATCATTTTCTTTTTTTTTCTCCTTCTGCATAAAAAGATCATATTCAGTCCTGACACCGGTGTTGCTCGCTTTCTGCTGGATGCAGTCCATCATTCTGAAATTTAGTTTGGACTCTTGCACTTTCATTTAGAAGTGCGGTTACAAAATCATTTAAAACCACCTTTTCTGTGAAGTTGCATTAAAGAATTTAATCTCTCTGTACAAATGACGATGCATTTACGATGCGTTGCGTTTGGAACTGGGACAGACTGGAGCCTGTCACTTTTGGGGCAGGGATGTGATTGGAACCACACTGCTGAATTCCTTCCGTAGCCACAGCACGGATGTCTTGACAGGGGAAGCGACCCGCAGCTTCACCAGAGTTTGTTTTTCACCGGTTGCATTAAGTTGCTTTCACCCCTTGTCATCAGCTCCAGCCATCAGTTCAGCAAAGTCATTTTAATTATTTATGCTAAACACGAGACTAGCCCGAGTGAAGCGCTCACACAGTGATCTGCTTGCTAATGGAACAGCTAACCCTTGACTTCCCACCTCGCAGGTCGTATGTAGCTACAACATTTCCATGCTAAGTACGATGCTACAACACTTACAATTGCATTGTTCCGCTTGGGGCAAAACAGTGCGTCTGGGCTGGTGGTTGTAAAACTGTTGCTTTGCTCATATATCCACCACCGTAACGAAGTAAAATAAATTGTACCCCTTTGGGCTGTTTAGTGTTGAAACTAAGTTGAAAAAACTATTCAGCTGTGTGCATATACACTCCAGCTTTCTCTGGTGCACTTGATGCCTCTGTTGTTTGCTTGGTAAGAGTTCCTAAGCATATTCATGCCTTGAACTGGGACTAGCATACGTAGGCGTAAGGAGCATAGTCTGCTTGCCTGCAGTAGTTATTGCCCCTTCTCCTCTGGGCTGCCATCGCAGTGGTGTTGAGCAATGCTGAAAGATATCTGCAAGAGCTTGGTGTCCCTCAAATGCCTGCAATCCTGGGTAGTAGAGGGAAATTCAGAGCTGCAGGATCAGTCCCGTTCCTATGCGGCATCTGGAAAATGTATGGTAGATCTCAGAGAATGATGAGGTAATACCTGTATTTGGCTTACACAGTCAATTAGTAAAATGATACTCTGGGCACAGGGCCAGGAGAATTTGGCATAGGAAATTGGTGGCATAGGATATTCTGGAACTAAGGAAAACCCATTAACACAGAGCTGCTTTCTTTGGTAGGGCCCTGGCTTCACGGAGGCACATTCTGGATGTGTGCGTACCTCTGACGTTGTTACGTGTTAAGCATTGTGTTCAAATGGAGTAGTGGAGGGACAATGAAATTCTAGCAGCACCTGGGTATAAAGCTCAGAAACACTTCTACCAACGAACTGCTAACAGCTCTTTATAGAATTCCTTTCAGTAATAACCGAAAGGCAGCAAGGCCGGGGCTGAGCGCGGGAGCTTGAGCACGCTCACAGTGATGCTGCCGGCGCGGCCTCGTGCGGGGATAGCACTGCAAAACACACCTGGCGTTTGTCAGGGCAGCACGGGTCTTTGCCGCTGTCCCTGGTTTATATGGGAAACATTTGGAGCTGGCTACGTATAAGATCAAACTCTCAGAACATGAGATGTTGTCCTCGTTGTGCGAAGTTGAAAAAAGTTTAATTGCGGTTCGTGCTATCAAAAGAATTTTCAGGAAGGTTGACATATTGCTGAGATAACTTCATTATATTCTACATCAGTGATAACCACTGCTGGGATGAGGTCAGACATTCCGTGCTGTGTTTAATCCCAGGAGTTGTGTTACACAATATTCTGTTGTTGCTAAAATACAGTAACCCAACCTGTGTCTGTCTTCCAGCACTAATGGCTTCTGTTGAAACAATTCATGCCTGAGACGTACGGACCCGACCTACGGAAATGTGAGAAGATATTGTACAGTATATTTTAAATCTATGAAATTCATAGTTCTGATGCTTTTGGCCGCAGAGCATCATTTTATCACTTCCTGGAAAATGTTTATTCCAAGAGAGCTTTAAATGGCCCTTATGTACACTCGACAACCGTCAGATTGTTCTCCTGATACCAGCTTGCTGCTATGATTTCTGTGCACATAAAATAAAGGCTCCTTTCAGTGTGCAGCCGATAGCCAGAACTTTATTTTCCAGAATTTAATGTTCTTTTAATTATGGATCACGTAAGTTTACTTTTTCGCTTCTTTTAGATGCATAACTCAGTTAATTTTGCATATCACCACTAATGCCCCGTTTTACACTTTTTAAACACTACAATTCATTGTTTTAACATTTTATTTGTAAATTTTTTATATATATATATACATATAGATATATTTAAAATGTGCCATTTTTATTATTGCTTAGTAAAAGATGTCCTGTTTCTGCTGTAATTATTTCTCGGTCAGGTTGCAATGTCAGCAGTTACTGCCACACTTCTGTCAACATATACTTTAATGTCAGTGCTTACTTTTACTTAAATAAAATGGAGTGTAGGTATTTTGAGGTACTGGGCTTTTCCTTCGTTGGGTTAGAGTGTGTACAGCAATAAGCAGGTTCTCAATCCAGTACTTAAGTCTGTGTACAAATGTAATTATGTTCATTGTATATATATTATACAATGAGCACATGCGATGTAAGTAAAGAAGCCACTTATTGTTCAGAGAAGAATGTTCATATCCCATTTCTTTTATATCATATTAAATAAATGTTGATGTTCTTAAGGACTTGTATGGTTAGTATTTCTTCCAGCAAGCAGATGTCATATAGCATATTCCACCTTTTGATGTGGGGAGTGCAACAGTCTTATCTCATTGGCTACATCACCTGTCAACCAGAGTAGCGTGACAGACTCTTTAAGATTCCAGTCTTCCTCTACGGGAAAGAACAAGGCTGCAACACACAACAAAAAGACAACGTGAGATTGAGATGCAAGAAATACAGGTTCAGCTCCTGACTCTCCCGGGCTTGTGTGGTGATGTTGGAATAATCACTTAGTCATTCTGTGTGCCTGCATTTCCTGCCTGTTTATTTGAGGCAGAATAGCCTGCCTTGCTGGGGTGTGGCGAGTAGTAATTTGGTGTTTGGAAATGTCGAATGCCACATTCAGCCAGCAGGGTTAAGGAGAGACGTATGATGATTCCTTGAGGCTTTGACATCTGCAAAGCATCTTCCAGAAACAGAAAGAAAACCCGAGGCCATTTGTCAAGCGTCATCGTCCTACAGATGTTGCTGGCTTCACTTCTCCATCTTACGCAGCTGTCTGAATTTGCCTGAGACAAGAGGTTTAGAAAAGAATGATGAAAAATGAAATGATTTAAAGGGCGAGCTTTTGAATCTAAGATGTAAAGCTAAGAGACCTTTTAAAGATTCAAGCAACTGCTGTGTGCTTTGGTGCATGTGCGTGCCATAAGTACTAAGGAAAGTTTCTTAAGAAGGCGACTGCTGGCTCTCATTGTGCTCTTTATATCACACAAATCATAGCCCATTCAAGTTAATCTTAAGGTACCAGAGACTATATAATTCATTGTGCTCTTCCAAAGAGCAGTGCCTGAGATTGAAGCGTGTTTTGAAATTAACTCCTTATCATTACCACCTTAAGAAGGAGGTTGTGTTCACTGTACATTTCTGCCTCTCCCGCTCGGTTCTTTCTGGGGCTCTATGCCACAGAGACCCGGAGCACGCTGTCTACCTGCTGCTCTGCCTTTTTCTTTGAAAAGCAGAGAACTGGGAGGTGGCAGAAATTAGCGTCAGAGCTTGGAGGGTCATAGTGAAAGAGGTGGTGGAAGGAAAAGAGATGAATCATGACGCAGGCAGACAGCATGCAGCTGAAAGTTTGACCACGTAGCCCTTGCTCTTTTTTTGGAACAAGAGCCCCAGATTAGCACATCCTTCCATCCAAAATGCGGAGCAAAGAGGAGGAACGTGATTTTTATAGCTCAGCCAGCTGAGGTTTAAGTTCAGTGGCATCACTGGAACACCTGGGGCAAAACAAATATAACACGCCCTGTTCCCTCCCTAACTCTTACAGAGAGCTGCTGAGCTGTCAAGCTTTGCAATCTCTTTCTGTCTTTGCTGCCAAAAAAAAGATTTGCAACCAATAAAGGAAAGAATGACTAAGTGGTTTTTGGACATTTGTAGGTCTTGTCTGTGTTTGAAGCAGCTGTCAGTTCTCTGTGTCTGCGCAATACGTGCAGTTTACGCTGAACTTGGGGGAGTGTGGGAGAATTTGCAAGTTTTTGCTGGTGTAACTGTTGGCAAAGATGGCAACGGTTGAATGGTGCAGGAATGCAGTGGTGCTCACAGCACTTCCTGTGGGCACTTGCAGCGAAGTCTCGCCGTTTCATTGGGTGCTCTATCTTTCTGTCTTATGGAAAAGAATTAACGGCTTTGTGTTCTCACAGAGCATTTGCTGTCTTTTACCTCATCAGAATAACTCATCCCGGTGATCGTTCTCTGAGATACCGAAATATCAGAATACTGATACTGTCAGCTTTCAAACATCTATGTTAAGTTTGTATCTAGGATATTTTTATATTTCCAATTGATTGCTTTATTGGCTATTGCACTGACACTTGTATATACAGAACATGTACTTTTTTTCAGAAGCGAGAGCCCTTAAGAATAACGCAACATGTTCTCTACAGATGTTCATGCTTTTCAGAACCAATTACATCTATTTTTGTTCTCTGTTCACCATTTGCATTGTTCCAAGACTACCAGAGAATGTGATCCTTTTCACTCCCTCAATAAAGTGACATAACTCAAAAAGTAATGGTTGGTGTCCTGGCAGTTTTTGTATGTCGTGGACTGTCTCCCAGAGCAAGGCCTCAGCAGGCAGCTGAAGCCCGAACTTTGTATGTACTGTTCCTGAGGGGGAGGAGAAGTAATCTTCAGTTAATACTTCCATATAAAAGTCTGTTAATAAAACAAATACAATAAAGTCCAATTTTCATGAAATCAGAAAAACGGAAAGCTTCTTTTTTTTTTTGTACCTAACTCGCTGTAATTGGACAGTCTGGGAAGGAATCATTACCCACCCTGTTGGATCCACAAGGTGTAGCAACAAGGAGGACGTACGTGAAGAATTATTGTGTGTTGCAGTGCTAGCAGTAGATGTATTAAATTCTCCTGTATTTGGACGAATGGGTGAGGTTATATCTTGGAAGAGCAAAGCAGCGGAGTGGAAGGTCTTTAATTATGGTGGTGCTTGATAGCTTCACATTGTACTTTAACAAGAAGCCAAATTCTTTTCCAATATAACCATAAATAGTACTCATTCAGATCTCAGAAATGGGCCACCATGTCTTTTCTGCACAACATATTTTTGTCTCTGTGATCCTGGATTCTGCTC
Organism: Oreortyx pictus; assembly: GCA_036925125.1. Classification (NCBI taxonomy): domain Eukaryota; kingdom Metazoa; phylum Chordata; class Aves; order Galliformes; family Odontophoridae; genus Oreortyx; species Oreortyx pictus. Next base: position 123,632,493 of record JAUPFR010000001.1, on the reverse strand, counting down.
TATTTATTTCCCGAAGTTATTCTAAGGTTTGAATTGTCAGTGAAAATGTTTTCCTCTTTTAGGAAGCTGACTTTTAAAGGGCCTATGAGCAAATTGCCTATACCTGGCATTAATCGTATATATGAAACAACTTCATTTAACTTGTTTAAAGATGCATGTGAAGATGACAAAGCAACATCTGGCTTTCATTTCTTCTAAAGAACGGTATATATATACTTGCAGTTGTATCCCTGGAGCTGCTCTGCTTGTCCATATGGGAACACTGAAGAAGCTGCTACAAAATAAAACAGAATATATCTGGTGTCTGAAAGCAAATGCCTGGCCCAAAGCGAAGGCTAAAAGCAGCTGTTTTCTGAACTTGACACACACAACTTATTACCCAGCTGTTCCAGATGTGTCGATATTCAAATGCTGCTTACGGAATTAAGCTCTTGGTAATTTTTGGAGACCTCTCTCCATTGCATCTTACGCCAAAGAAAATATTTTTAAGGCCTGCCTAAATCCATTAGCCGGCTGTTGTTGTGAAACTGCGGGTGACTCGTAATTGTAGCTACGGGTAAGTAACATCACCACGGTGGCTGATGATTGATTGATTCACGTCGCGGTCTTGCTACGGATGCATTTAAAAACAGTATTTAGGCTGGGTTCGTCTGTTCAGCATACAAGAAAAGGCTATAGGCAAGTGGTGCCGTTTCCAGTGGACTGCTGTAGAGAATGACAGGACAAAAACAGATGTGATCTCATTAACTTCTTTATTGCTGAATCCAAACCTAAAATAAGGAATTGATTTTTTTGTCAAATTCTATCCAGACCCCCTATTCAATGGAACAGGAATACTTCAAAGAATTTCAGTCTAAAAATGGAAACACCTTCTTCCTCTTTTGAAGGTGAAATCGGTGCGGTTTAAAAGAAAAAGAATAAACGCAGGCCCTGCAGATTCAGCTCAATATGTAGAAGAAGCAAAATTTACTCACGACTTAGAGATCAGTGGCTGAATACTTCCAAAGAATGCCATCTTCCTTCTAGTGCTTTTCATGAATCACATTCAAGTGACTGCAGAACCTTCTTTTGCACTTTTAAATGTACTCCTGATGTGTGAAATGTTCTTTTCTTGCACGGAAAAAAAAATGCCTTATCCATACAGCAGCTGTCCCTACAGAAGCACAGGACAACCGAGTCTAGGTCACCAGTTTCCTTCTTGAAGCTGCCAAAAAGTCTGGGCGGTTCAGGCATTGAAGGCTCGGAGCGTATTGTGTGAGGCACCTCACACTTCTAAGGAAATTACATATGAATATCCCATCTTTTCTAGGAAATACATTTTATTTAGGAGAAAAAAAAATTAAAAAAAAAAAGTATTTCAAAAGTGCCAGTCACACTGCTGGAGATGAAATAATTAGTAGGTACAAACAAATAGACAGGAATTTCAGAAAACCCATTAATTGACAAGAGGGCATTTCAAAGCGATTGCAGAAAGAAAAAGCTGCAAAACCCAGCAACGCTCAACTCACAAATGTTGCTCCAGCGCAGTGGGGATTTCTGTTCAGGCTTGACAGTGACTGCACACGTAGCGGGGTCTCTGTGCATTGTGCAGCTTCCTTCTTGGTAAAATCCAGGGTACGAGCAAGGAAACTGTTTCAGATGGTTTTGCTTTTAAGAGAAAATATTTTTTAATATTTTCAAGCTCACCCACAGGTTTTGGAAAGAGCCACTAGTGGCTATTTCTCTTTTTAAGCACTGTGAAGATCTTATCTAGACAGGGAAAAAAAAAGGTAAAAACAGCTGAGCTTTCTGATGAATGTTTTCTAATGTTTCAGACTGATGATTTCCATGTTTGTTTTCTTGCCTGGGGGCTGTTTCAGAGACTTTGCACATGCAGGGGCTGGTGCAGCACTAACGCAAACTTGTGTGTGAGTGACAGCTGCCTCAAGTGGTCATTCCTGAGCAAGGAGATGGCTTCAAGTGTTGGATCTCAAGCTCCTTTAAAAGAAAAAAACATTTGGCTGATTTTGTTTTTTATCAACACAGCTAACAGTGTTCTGTAACTCCTGGTTCTAGCATATCATGCCTACAAGTAGTAAGTACTGTAATAAATACAAAATGCCAGGATAATGAATGAGATGCTGACTGTTATTTGCAAGGTGGTAGTTACAGAAGAATCGACCTCAACTGTTGAGCAAATTGTGTTGGTGAAGAATTGGCTTATACTCCAATTGCAACACTGAGAAAATTATCCTTGCTTATATGATCTGATTCTTTTGGTATATGGGGGGGAAATTACTCTGAACGGACAGAAATTTTATGTAAACCTTTTCTTTCATGATCCTAAAGCTGTTCCATTCTGTGTAATCAGCAGAATACGGTGCAGCTGAGCTTCATTTCATTAACTGTCCTGAATTTAGGATAAAGAAGACCAGAGGTCGTGACATTTTGGTCACTTTTACCTCATTAAAATCTTACAGCCCCCAAGAAATGTGGTAAGTTCATGTCTGTAAAAGGTGGGAGTCCAAAGCCTTGCTTTGAGCCATGCCTGTTTCAGAGGAGTGCTCTGCGTGAATTATCACACATCTTCCCCAGTGAAGTCTGGTTCTGGGCTAAAGCACTTCAGTTATTTCACCATCGAGCAGAACCCCCACCTTCTACCTTTTCAGGCAACTAATTACAGGCAGTCTGAGAATCTGAGATCTCTGTACAGCTGATAGCTCTAAACTATCAGGAGGGTGTCTGTATACACGTGTGAATCTGTGATAAATCCTGAGCACTTCGTGCTTGACAGACAGTTCCCAAACCCACTGATGCTGTAACTGCATCTTTGTCTGAACGCAGCTAACTGGCTTTCAGATACCCTCCTCCGACAGCACTAGGGGTGTATCCTGATGGTTTTAAATGTGCCCAGCGAGCTGGGTTCTTGTTTTGAAGTGCTGCAAGCGATCAAGAATACCGCAGCACAAGGCTGTCCCTCACACAGCTCTCCCTTTCCCCTGCAGCTTTCAGTAGACACAGACTTGTGGCACAAAAACAGCACTGCTACTTGTTGGCCTTCACACAGAAGCAGAAAGTCCCTGCTTATTTCCATCACCGGAGAGGTACGCTGTGCTACTGAGGAAAACAGAAGACTGAAGGCACATTCACTGCAGTCCAAGTTCAAGTACATGCTGAAGGACCCCAAAGAACAGAGCCAGCTGCTGCTGCTGCCTTCCCGCTCTGGCTTTCCTCCTTTTCTTCCTTCTTTTTCCTCACTGCCTCTGCTTTTGTCCCGGTGGCGTGGCTGCCATTGTGTACCAGTTTTAGGGGATGAAAGCGGATGATAGCTGATGAGTGACATGATAGCGTTAAAATGCAAAAGCAGATTGGTTCGAATAGTGAGTGACACGGTAGCCCTGAAAAAGCAAGCGGAGGTGGCTCAATAGGCTTAGAGCGACCGCCACAAGCAGGAGCGGCTGACAAAAGAAACTGCAACACTCAAATACCAAGATGTGTCTAAAAGGTCCCGGTGCTGAAATGCCCACAGCTGTCCGATGTCTTGTGCTCTGGGAAAGCGCGTAGCTCTCAGGCCCAGATGCAGCCCAGGCCGCAGGGCTGCCGCCTCAGCAACACGGGGTGTCCCGCTCCTCGGCCCCTCTGGGAATCTGGGTGCTGAGCACGCGCAGGAAATCTGGGATTACAAACTTGTCTGAACTTTTCACAGCCAGACATTAACATGCGTATGCAGCAGCCTGTATGTAAATGATGTTATCTGAGCTGTTTTATGCATGCGTTTCCAGGATAAGAAAGGAGATTTCTTTGTGTGAACTAATTACCTGCTAAGAAAAAAATTAGAGCTTTTTTAATGTTAATGCCAGGCTGTATATTTTTATTAACCTCCGTACTCAATGATCCCTGTTGTATGTTTATTGTGTATTTTCAAATATTAAGGGCTTGATACTTGAAACTACATGAAAGAAGTTCCCACTGTGACTTCGCATAAGCAGGATTCTCTGTGGGGTTGTTGCCACATCTCACAGCCTTTTATTTTTTTGCCCATAATACAGGGTCGCTTTACCAATCATAAAGACAAAGTGAGTTTTAAATGTTAAATGTTTTCCTGCCTCATCTTGCACCGCTACAGTTAAAGGCAAGCGGGCAATCATGTAAGACTGGAACTATAGGAGCACTGCAAAACAGAGGATCGTAGGGCCGTAGGATTGTCTGAGTTGGAAGGGACCCTTACAGGTCATCTAGTTTGACTCCCCTGCAGTGAACAGGGACACTCACAGTTTGAGTCAGAGCCCTGTCCAGCCTGACCAGGAGCGTCTCCAGAGATGAGGCATCCACTGCATCTCTGGGCAACCTGTTACAGTGCCTCACCACGCTTACCATAAAAACACATTCTTTGCCTAATCTGGAGTCTCTCACAATCAAAGCGAGAGTTCATATTCATGTAGCAGAGCTGAGCCGAAAGCGGATAAGCCCTTTTGGCTTCAGGTGGACAGCTTGTATGATTAGAAGTGAAACGTACCCCTGCTGCAAGCGTTATAGCAGGGGATCATCTGTGCAAAAGTCCAATCTCTTGTGGCTACCACATCTCAGCCAAAATTCAGCTTGTTACTCATTAATACTATAATTAGATAAGGGATGAGGGGAGTAACTCTCAGATATTTCCTACTTTGATTCACACACAACTTCTAAACCAGTACTTATTTTAGCATGCTTTTTTAAGCATGACAGAAACTGCGTTAAGTCTATATATACTTTTTTACCACATAGCATAAGTTGTTAACAATAGAACCACAAGATCGTAGAATGGCCTGGGTTGAAAAGGACCTTCAAGATCATCTAGTTTCACCCCCCTGCCGTGGGCAGGGCTGCCAACAACCAGATCAAGCTACCCAGAGCCATATAATAAGTTATATATAACGGAAAGGACTGATCAAGCAATATTCCAAAGCAAACTACAGCAGTCCAGTGCAGGTGGTGGACTGAGATCACCCAAAGAAATCACAGAAAGTAATCACTGTTGTCAGTACGGGAAAGATCTCCAAGATGTGCTAATGCAAAGGAACTGAAAGACAAGTGCTCCGTGGATGCTGATCCAGCGTTTCTACCATGTCAAAATAAATCAGTGGGGAGAGAGGGAGAACAGGTTTTGGTTGGTTGGTTTTTTTTTCTATCAAGTTCCACTTCAAGCTGGCTGCTTTGCTGCCTCTTTACTTAGAACTCGTGTCTGTGAACCTGGAAAGGGACCCCCCACTGAGGAACGTTTGTGTTAAGATCAGGAAGTGGGGCTCTAAATAGCAGGGAGATGAGAAACTGACTTGAAGTGGGGCCAAACGGATTTTCCTTGGAAGGAATGAGACAAAGGAGGTCACCGCTCTGCAAAGCTGATACCTTGACACCTCTCAGTGCCTGAGTTACACTTGTTATAGAATATGTGCCTCTTCATTGTGCCTCTCACGCCAGCACAACCTGAATCAAATAGCTTTCTCAACTTGTCATCCACAGTTTGATCTGAAAGACCTGTCTGTACGCTTGAATTGTTATAAGACATGCCACCTTGAACATCAGACCTTTTTCACCTTGCTCTAAACTGTGTTATAATAAAAATGCTTCCTATATTTTCCAGCCTTTAAATAACTGAATCCACTTTTCATCAAGATGAAGCAAACACCTGGCATGTCCAAACTCCTTCAGAAATTCAACTGTGAAGATAACGGTTCAGAAAAATTATTTGCTTAAATGTAACACGACGCAAAACCTCTGTCATTTGTTCTGATGCACCAAGCAGAGTATTCGTAGCAGCTTGTGTAACTGCAGCTTTCAGTGAAGGGTAGACAGACTACCAAACCTCAGAGCAATCATGTGAAAGAGATTCTGCTTTGCCCACCCTAACAATGGTTAAATTGCTGCATGACAAAATGATAAAACGGTTTGTGGACTTCTATATAATCAGCTGCCTCGGTGAGTCTGCAAGCAACCGAGCTGGGAATAGAGTTCAGGAGATGGAATCTGTGCTTTGCCTATCAGCACATCTGCAGGGCAGGTCATTGGGGCATTCAGCTAATTTAGGCTTTAGGTCTCCCAATTCTGCTACACGTTCCAAGCTTCCTGAGAGAGGGACCCTCCGAACTATTTAAATTCTGTATTACAGAAGGGTCACAGTGCAACTTAAGATCTTCCCTGTGAGGTGTATCGAGTCCCACCTGCTCAGAGCCATTTTCCACAGGCCATCAACACCAGGATTTGCTGTGAGTTTCTCCCCAATTCCTGGTTCTCAGGCTGTTTGACACTGAGGTCAAGGGGAGTTATGCAATCGATCCGAGGGAGGCCAGAGCTTCTGAGAGGGTTTGTAGGATTCACCTGAGAGCAGACATCTCTGACATTTAAATTTTCAATAGAGCTGATTGTTCCGAGACTGGATATGAAACATCAGAGCTCAGCTTCTGTTCTGTTAGTGATAATCAGCATGAGCATAACACAGGTTTCCAAACATTCATGCATCTAGTGCTTCAGACACTTAGGGAACTCAGTTAACCTCTGCCCAGTCAAAAATGCCTTTCTCCTTCCTTGTTTACATCACGAGGATCTCAGCCACCTTCTTCCACTTTCTGTCACTTTGGTAAGATAAAAGTTGCAGTGTGAATGTAGTAGTCTCACAGGTCCCCCAGAACTGATGCCTGGAGTGACCACCCAGCAGGCTGCCAAACTATGGCGCGAAAGATAATGGATTTACATGGAACAGAATGGCCAGAATTGAGCAGATAAGATTCCAGTGTCGTCAGAGTACAACTCCAGGCAGCTCAGACTGCCTCCATCTCTTGCCCCAAAGCTGCCATGCAAACATCTCAGCATAGATATGCATAAATAGAGTTAATAGGAATGACATGTGTTACGTTGATGCCGGGGACTGAAGAATGTGCTGCTGTTTGCACAGGTTTTTTGCAGGTTACTGCTGCCTTTTACAAGGCATTCTTGTTGCCAGGGAGGGGCAAAAGAGTATATGGGAATGCTAGGTACTGCCCCACCTAACAAGACAGGTGAATTCAAGAGAAAGTGAATGAGGTGCTGAAGGGGGAGGAGATGTGCAAGAGTTCCCTTTTTTATTTTGGCTAGATTGCAAGCACTTTCCAGCTTCAAAAGGCAAGACTGGGAAAGTTCACAAAGTCAAACCAGGGAGATTTGGTAAGCAGGCATTCCCCTGGCTCTGTTGTCAGCACGCTGACCAGCAATGCAGCTCCTCTGTCACAGAATCACTGCAGTGAGCTGATGAAGATCTTTTCAGTCCCTGGGCTTCCCAGTGCTGTCATGACAACAGCTACTTTCTTGGGCCTGCTGAAACCCCTTTTCACATTCAGTGAATGCCATGCACAGAGAATTAGGTTGTTCTCATCAATCTCCCTCTCTCTCTGAGATTTGTTCGATTGAGAATAGGGAGGGATGCTGTACTACTATGGACTCAGCTTATTTTCCAAGAACATGGCACACAGATCATTGACCTTACAGGAAACATCAATCTGATAGCTGAGTATATAAATATGATATCTGTAATAAAGACTTTTCCTTAGTGGTGAACGCAGTAAGTTTACATTGTAATTACATCAGTTCCAATTGCTTTGAGCGTGACTTCTGCTGTTTGGTGAATGCTGTGGTAACAGAAAGGTGAGTTTTTGGAGGCAAATCTGAACTTTTCTGCAATTCAGATGTTTCACTGTTCATGCCCAAGCCTACTAAATAATAATTTCTATTTTTATACACTAAGGCTGTGTATCTCCAGCTGTTCAACAAACATTTCACAACTTGAACTTTTCTTGTAACATGAGCAGAGTTGGGGGTGGACAAAGAGGAACAGTCCTGCTGTTAAGGATTTGGAGACAGGATCTCCTCGAAAGAGTCCAGTGGAGGGCTACAAAGATGATAAAGGACATGGAGCACCTCTCTTACAAGGAAAGGCCTGGGTCTGTTCAGCCTCGAATAAAGAAGAGTCAGAAGGGATCTGATCCATGTCTGTATCTAAGGAGCGGGAGGTAAAGGGATGAGGCTGGACTCTTTTCATCAGGAATGGCCACAAACTGAAGCACAGGAAGTTCTGCACAAATGTGTGCGAACTTCACAGTGCAGTGACGGAGCACTGGCACAGGCTGCACAGAGAGGTGGTGGAGTCTCCTTCCCTGGAGATGTTCAAGACCCGCCTGGACGCCTACCTGTGCAACCTGGGCTAGGGAGCTGCTTTGGCAGGGGGTTATTTCTTATGTTTAAGTAGAATTTTCTCTATTTTACTTTCTGCCCGCTTCCTCTTGCCCCTTATCACTGAGTCTGGCTCCAACCTTTTACCTTCCCCAGCAGATATTTTTATGTTCCCCCCTCAGTCCCAGCTCTCTCAGCCTCCCACCATCTGGCAGAGGCTCCAGTCCCTTCAGGGCCCCTGGCTGGGCACGCTGCAGCCCACAGCTGTGGGTGGAAGGACACGTTTGCAAGAGCTTGATCTTGGAAAGTCATGAGATTCTTTTGAGAGAAAAAAAAAGCACAAACCCCATTAACTAAATTTCTACAGAGAGATTTTAATCTATTTAAAATATATATATTAATGTACAAAAAAAGTTAATAGTTCTATTAAAAGCATGTACTCTAGATAGGGCCATAATCTGAAGAAAGAGGGTTTTAAAGCAATCCTAAAAGATGGAAAACCTGCTGTATGTTTGTACTCCTTCCAAGCTGTGATTTGTATTTAATTAGCATTCAATTCATTATTCATTTCTGCCTGGTTGTAATGGTTACACACCGGTTCTGCAACATGCAAGACCTTGATTATTTTTCTGGTTTGGAAAAGAATCTCCACGAAAGCAAAGAGAGACTCTCCTCTTGACTTCACATCTACATTTTTAGAGAAACAGCCTGCTGCTGTTCACCGAGAGAGTAAATGGTCAGAGTGGTGGCGGCGCTGTATTTGTGGCTGGGTGCACACCTTCATTTAAAGCTGGAATCCAGCTCTGTTTTGCATAAGAATGTTGAAAACACGCATTCCCCAAATTAACAGCATGTAAAGACTCTTTAATCTGCAAGCAAATATGTTAATTATCTCTGGGTAAAACTAATCTAAATGGCACCCTTTAAGGACGTCGATTCTCCTGAAAACACAAGAATTTTTGCAACCTTTTTTTGAAAAAGAACAAACAGTGCCAGCAATAAATGCACACAGGGAGGTGTGAGGACAAGGAAAAGCCTCTGGTAATTTGTATAAATACACTGTTTGAATCATAAGGTAGAAGTATTGACTACAGTTATGACAGAAAGCAATTCTGTTATTCTAGAGTACGGTGTATATCATTTTTTTATCAGCTGCGCACATTTTCCGATGTAAAAACCTTTCTGAATAATTTCAAAGAAAAACACATTTTAACTTATACGTACACAAGTCTGTGGAACTCATGATGACTCAGAGACAGGGTGACAGGAGTAACATTCAGACAAGTGCAGCAGGGCAGACACACTGTGAGTCACTTCTGCTTCTAAAGCAAATTCAGAGCTGGTTCTCGGTGGTGTCTGTAAGAACTGCTACTTTACCTTACCTAAACAGTATCTATTTGAAACACGGTGCTTGACTTTCAGCTTTTGCAACAAGCAGTGACCCACAGAAACGAACCACACTATGAGGCCTCCCAATTCCTCACTCTCAAAAGCAAATCTCTCGCTTGTAAGGTATCTTCATGCTTTCTTCCTTTTGTTTTTCTTTTGCGTTTTCTTTCACTTCCATGCGGCTGCAAAATTGACATCAATTAGAACGCATTTTAAAGAAGAGGTCTGATGCTTTTGTAAAATACCCGGTTCCTTTCAGCTGTGCCAGAGTTGCTACACGCAGCGTGGGCCTGCTCCTACTGCTAGTGTGCATACACTGCTCAGCACAGGTGCTCTGATCTCGTGCATTGCTACGAAAGCTCCAATGAACATTAGGATGTGCTTTTGGATAAGCTCCAGAGCCACGGAATGGGGTTGTCCATTCCTGAACTAACTGCTGGCACTTTAATACATACATTTTTCATTATTTTTCTGATCCTTTTCATTTTCCCCCATCCCTGTAGTGCGCATAGTTAACATTTAATAGAGCTGTCTGAAGCTTTTTGAATTTTCCTGACTCAACATCAACAGAATGACATCATAGTATACTTTTTTTTTTTCTCCTAGTTACCACTAAAATCAGTTCCTTGTTGTAGCTCATGGCATGAGTTTCTCAGCCAGCTGTGCTGCACAACAGAAGGGACAGTGTGTCCCCATGAAGAGTGTAACAAGACCTGAGCAGGGGAGAAGGGGCAGGCAAACCCAAGCAATGTCTAGAATCCTCATTGCCAGAAAGTGTTTTTTGACACCAGGCAGAGCTCACAGGTCAGTGGGGACAGACGAGGAACTTCAGGATGACGTTTCCTTTGATTGAACCAAACCAAACAGTGTTTGAATCTTCCTATGGCCATGGGCCTGCTTTCAAACAAACGATATAGGGAAAAATTAAAGCTTTAAGAAAACACTGTGTAAACTGAGTTTAAAGGGAGAATTAACCTGGCGCTGCAGGAGAGGGTGGGGTTGGGATTGCAGAATGAGGCAGTTTCAGTCTGGTCTGAAGGGAAGGGTGGGAAATGAGCACCGGGCGCTTACTTACTTACACTGGGCGACTGCAGCCTCTTCCTCAAGACCTTGAATTTAGTTGAGGAAGGGTGGGGCAGAGAGAAGGGGAGAGTGCAGTCTCCAGAGACTGCTGAGCAGGCAGAATGTTGTGAGCAAGGTGAGTCATGAGGTGCAGGCAGCAGGAATTTCCTGCAGTGTTTAAGACATGCATGTGGAGGCAGGAGCAGGAGAGTGCAGTGACCAAATGTCTCGTTTCACAGAACTTCCCATGCCATCCTAACAAGTGCAGGATGTCATTTTCCCTGTATCTTAGGCCAGCGGTATGTATTTTTCTCTCTTTAAAGGGCCTTTCTCACAGGTTTGTTTTGCTTGCATGCTATGCCTCATAGTATTACGATGCTGATAAACACTGGGAAGAGAAGCTCAAACAGACTGTGCTGCGTGTACCAAATCTTCTGACGATCTCATCTAATTCTTCTTTAAAAACCAACAAAACGCAAAATTGTTGTGACTCAAGAAAAGGAAGAAGCTGCTTCAGTGTCTGCTCACTATTGGTTCTGCAGCCCGTGTGAATTCCCTGCACCCCTGTGATCCAGAGGTAAGACAATGGAAAGTACAGCCTTCATTTCTTCTCCGCGTTCTGCTGTGTCGGTACAGGAATTCAGATCTCCTCCAGACTGCCTGTGCAGTTTGTTCTTGTACTAGTGGAGAACAGCACTACTTCAGTTCTTTGGCTGTGAACAAGCTTTTGCTAACCTGCCAGGTTTTGTTGTTGTTGTTGTTCTTGTTTCCTTTGTACCTTGTTGAGAAAGTCTTCCAAGTACCACAGATTATTAAGTTTCAGCCTAACTACATCAGCTCTAAAGTACTGTCCCCGTTGTAATGATCATCTCAAATCAGACTGAGCCCTTTGTGTGAAGGACAGAGTAACATCCTCCCTTGAAGTGTAACTGAATGTGTAAGTTATTCTTTCTAAAGGACTTCCTAGCAGCGTGTCTCTTGTTTGGGGCTTTTATCAGACCATTCACATGCAATTGATTTTGGCACTTCCAAGTTTTAGACTCACCCGTTCTCAGACAGATCTCATCTTCTGACTGGAACCAGGGCATGAAAAAGTCAAAAACCTGGAAGAAAGAAAAAGGATAATTACCTTTTCTGAGCTGGATCAACTGTGACCTAGGAATGTCAGTAACGAGAGAGCTAAGTCATCACTGCTGCTTCTGCTGGATTCGGAGTTTATCTTAATATTTTAGGGAGCTCACGAACCAAGACTTCACGCGGGATTTCGTGGTTTCAAAGAACTGAAAGTAGGGCACTAAAGATCGTCAGGGTGTTTCTTTGATGACTGCAGCAGTTCTCACCGCTGCGGCACTGATCTCCTGCTTTAATGCTAAGTGACTGCCAGGTTCATACCCTGCTTCCTAAGCATCCTATCCTAAAGTTTCACTCCCTCCCTCCGAATACACAAAGTACCCAACGAGCCGGCGTCCCTGCTGCTCTACTTAGGAAAGTGAGAAGTGTTCGGTCTGCATCCCCGCTACCTCTCGGCGCACAGACACTGGGAACCCGGTGTGCGCACAGGTCAAGAGTTCTGAAAAAAAGCACACAGCTAAGGGGTTGTGAACGCGGTGGGGTGAATCTGGACAACGTACACGCGGGTGCACGGAGATAAATGCTTCCTACTTCCTTTCATTGCTCGGTCTCAGAGTGTGAAAGGTGCCTTTCACTTCACTCCATTTAGATCTTTGTTTTCTCGTGATTCGGTACTTCTCTGGGTTTGTCCCTCGCCGCAGCTGATTTCAGTGAACTCCAGAGGGGAAATCAGTGGTAGAAGAGGCACAGCAATTACTTCAGCTACCGCTGCCTTCTGACTGAATCGAAAGGTTGTTTTTGTTTTGTTTTGTTTTAAACCTCGCTCTTCGCGTCTGATGAGATTAGTGACAATAACACCCACGAGAGTGCCGCACCTCTATGGGCTGAGAGGGAAGTGCAGAGCACGCTGGTATTTGGGGGGAGGGGGAGAAGGTGGTGTGGCAGAGGATGCATCGGTGACTGTTTCGATGGAGTCAGCAGAGCAGAGAACGCAGGCGAAACAGCGTTACAGACGTCCTCATGTGTCTTAAAGTAATCTTACCATTTCCAGCGTCTAGCTCAGGCTTGTTTTGAGAAATCTGGAAAGCTATCGTGATTTTTTACTGTTGTCAGTTTCACGGATTCGCTTAAGCTCCTCTGCAGGTTAAAGACGTCATCTGTTTGCTCTCAAAGATGAATGCAGTGTCACATCCCTTCGCTCCAAGGCTGTGGTGCTCCTGCAGCGCTGTGGCACTGCTCGCTGTGGGCTGCCAGCGTTGCTGCTGCGGGCAGATAGGTGTGCAGATGGATGGGCGGGCAGCCAGCCCCGCTTGTGCTGATGTAGGGCTCAGGAGCACCCTCCCCAGGTTTTAATCCTCTGTGGCTAACTTTTCCTGTTCCTCTGTGGCAATGCCAGACACGCCTGCTATGACTTGAGTAGGTGGTACTCTTCCTGTTGCACAGAGAGCAAAGTCTTTCTGGACTGAGCTGTGGTTCAGTTTTGTCACCTGTTTTTAAGCTAAACCATCACCATTCATGATGGTATTATTATTATTATTTTGAAGTGTGGCAAGTTCACTAAGAATTGGGTGAAACGAGACTGATCTATAGGCCACATTTAATAAAATCCACATGGAATAGTATTTTAAACTTAATTTATTCTTGCCACCCCTACAACTTCATCTCTGTGCCTGGGTCCTACCCAGCTCCCTGTTCTTCCGAAATTCCCCATCCCATTCGCTTTGCTTGATCATTTCCATGTGGCAATGTGCTGAATGTTTTCTCGATGTCCACACAGACAAGAAGAGAAAAAGGTGGTGTCTGGCGCGGTCTGCCTCGAGTAAACGTCACCCCCTTCATATTAAAATGACTTGAATTGTCACGGCATGTGACTGGCAGCCATTCCGCTCATCCCTCTCTCTTCCCCATCTATTCAGATGACAACACCTCCAATTCAATGGATTTACCAGCCCTCGCTCCGCCAAACCCCAGCCTGACCTCACGAGGAAAATATTGACCGATTTCCTCGGTTTTAGCCCATCTAACTCTCCGGCTTTATTTCCACTGAGGGCAGCGCCGTGCATTTTGCACTCGGCCGCGCCGCAGACCTGTCAGCTTCTTGGGGCGGACGGAGGTGTAAGGCCGCGCATCAGATGCTCTCCTCACGACCTCCTCCCCGCCCGCCCGCGCTCCGCCTTCCCGCGGCTTTTTGTCCCCGGGCGCCATCCGTAGCGCGTGCGGCGGTGGCGGCTCCGGCCCCTCCTCTTTGCGGCTCGCGCCGCCGCGCGATTGTGCGGGTGAGAAGGGCGAGGGCGGGGGGAGCGCGGCCGCGCGCACACACAAACCGGAGCACGCGCGCACCGGCCGCGCGCACGCCGCCGCCGCCGCCACCACTACCACCACCACCACCGCCGCGCGCGCCCGGCTCGGCTCGGCTCGGCCCCGTTCGGCTCGGCTCGGCTCGCAGCGACTCGCAGGCGCCATGGCGGCCGCTCGCAGCGACATGGCGGAGCCGGAGGGGCTGCTTCCCGGCGAGGCGGCGGTCGCCGCGGCTGAGGAAGAGGAGGAGGCGGCGGCCGCCGCTGCCGGGGTCGGCTCCTCGTCGTCGCCTCCGTGCTCGGCGGCGGAGACGGAATCGCTGCTGCTGCTGAACGGCGAGGCGGAGAGCATGTCGGAGCCCAGCCCGGAGAGCGCCAGCCAGGCCGGGGACGGGGAGGACGAGGACGAGGAGGAGGAGGAGGAGGAAGAGGAGGAGGAGGAGGAGGAGGAGGGCGGCGAGGAGGAGGAGAGCAGCCTGGTGGGCAGCAGCAGCACGAGCAGCGGCTGCTGCAGCGACGAGACCCGCTCGCTCAGCCCGGGCGGCAGCAGCGAGGCCGACGCCAAGGAGGAGCCCAAGGGCCCGCGGGGCGGCCAGGAGGGCGGGCTGGGCCGCGGCGGCGGCGGCGGCGGCGGCGGCGGCGGCGGGAGCAGCTCCAGCAGCGTATCCAGCGGCGGCGACGAGGGCTACGGCACCGGCGGCGGCGGCGGCAGCAGCGGCAGCAGCAGCTGCAGCGCCACGTCGGGGGGGCGGCGGGGCAGCCTGGAGATGTCGTCGGACGGGGAGCCGCTGAGCCGCATGGACTCGGAGGACAGGTCAGTGCCCGCTGCGGGCGCCATGTCCTGGGGCCTCGCCCCTTGCTCGGGGCCGCTCGCTGTCGGGCCGCTGCGCCGCGTGCTCGGCTCCGGTTCCGATGCGCTCGGGGTTCTTGGGCGTCGCGGCTGCGAGCTGTGCCGTGTGCTCGTGCGGGCGGCGAGCCGCGCTAACCGGCGGACACAAGGGAAAATCGCACCTTCGCTGAAAGGAGCGAGGGAGCGGCCCTTCGCCAGGGTTTGAGCGCGTGCTGGGCGAAGCCAGGCCCAGCCGTGTGAGGCTTAGTCATTTTTGGGGGGGGGGGATGAACTGTGTAATGCCCGACGCAGATTCATTCTGTAGGTTCTGTACGTGGAACGGACGTGTATCGTTTCACCGAGGCTCGGGGGAAGGCGCAGCCTAGTTCCCAGGTCTCGTTCAGCCCAGCGGTTGGGCACTTCTAGGAGCATGGCTTGCCTAGTGGCTTTCTTGGGCTTCTATAATACGATTTATTGGGCAAACAAAATAAGACGTAATGTAAGAGTGGAATACGTGGGCTCCTTTACTAATAAGCGCTCTAAAATACTTTCAGAAACTTCTTTTATTCTTTTCCATTTCAGTTTGGCTCTAAGAAAGCCTTGGGCTTTGCTGTAGGTAGTACGAAAAAATAGCAATTTTTACTTTTCTGAAGATAGTTTTGTTACGAAGTATGAAGCACTGCCTGTTTTGGTACAGGCACGTGTTTTGGATATATGTTAGGTTAAATCTGGGTAGATAGGGAGGTGCCCATATTGCAGAAGCGTGGCGTCTCTAGATCCATCCTCAAATGTTAAATAAAACCTCACTGAGTCCATTCCCCAAACCATGCAGTGGGTCTGAAAGCCTTAGGAAAAATATTAAGGAAGTCCCTTCTTTTGGTTTCCCCATGACTTCTGAGGCGTGAGGACTTGGGGGAGTTTTTTTCGTTCCTTCAAACTTGTTGTGAGATGGGAAGGTGGCGGAGTTTTTTTCTTCTTTCATCTTCCTGTTTTAATGTGGATTTTTACACGAAGCCCCGTAAACATGGGAATAGATTTCTGGGAAAACAACAGGTATGTGTTTGAGGTTTAGAGTCATCTCTTTTCGTTTTCTACCAAATCAAACTCTGAATTGAATCTTGATTTCTTGTGAGCCTGTGTCAATTTGTAGGTTAAGGAAATAACAGGAATTAGTTGCAGGGGCTTTCTGGCAGTGCAGCCCCATTACGTCTTGCTCACACGCTTCAGAGCTGGTGTGCTAGTTTCTTTCTCTGTCATTGTTTTCAGGCTCCTCTTGTTATAGTGGCACAATTAAATCTGTGTGCACGCTCTTCGTTGTTCCTTTCCAGCACCGTTGAAGCAGACTCAGATGCAGCAGTGGGGGCCCTTTGTGTTCAGAATGAAGGCTGTGTTTTTTGTTTTAATCTTGCAAAGTTTTGTCCTGAATGTCCACGCTGAAAACGTAGAGATGCTGAGAAGGGAGTTCTGTACGGTGTTTTCATGGCCTGCTGCTTGAGTGGGGTAGGAAAAGAGCCGTGCCACTCAGAGTGCCATTTGTTATTTCTGGTGATACAGTAATTCATTTTGATGATGTTTGTTGCTGCAGTGGAGTAGACGGCAAAGGCAGTGACACCACATATAGTCCAACAGGTCCCTTGGCCTGTCGATGGAAGTTATGGCTGCTCCTTAGAAGCCAGCTAGGACGTGATGTGTGTCTTTAAGGTGATCAGCTAGACGGGCAGTTGCCAGTGGTAAGGGAGGCACAGAAAGGCCTAAAAGTTGCACGCTATGGGATCGTGGAGTACTTGAAAGGAGATGAGTGTGGGTCAGCTTTACAGTTTGTAACTGTGACTGAATGATATTCTATCTGTTCAGTGATGTTTTCTATAAATCAGTGCGTAGTACAGCACACTGATCTCTACTTTGTGCCTTGTCCTGAATGAAGGTTCTTAATTGCCACTGAAGACCTAAGGAACTTGGCATTGTCTTGTCTTGAGGACTGCTGTATTGTAAAATTACCCGAGAGAGAAGAAATGATCGTCGTCTTGAATTCTTAGTCTTTGGTTAAACAGCAGGAAGGTGTTAGAAAGGTGTACTCAGTAGCGATTCTCCTGTTGTAGGCAGGTTTGCTAACATTTAGAGTGCGCCCCGAGGCTTGGGATTTTTTTTTTCTCGTTTCCTCTTTAGGAAATTTGAATAAATAAGAGGGTGTGGTGAGGGCCTGAAATTCCTTAAGTGATCAGATTCCTCTTTCTGTACTATCTTTATCATTGTCTGATTTCGTTGTACTGTCTGTCCCGTTTTGGTTTAGTGTTATGAACTATGAATTAAACTGCAGATAATACATTTGAGCCGTAGTATCTTGCACACAGTTGAGACAACACTACAGTTCAGCTACTTCCATTACTAATGCTTTGAATCTATTTTGAGTGCATCTGCCAGTAGAAGAAAATAAATAAATGGGAGCATTACTGCGGGAGATCTGTAGGTATGTGACAAAAAATAAAAAGCGAATCTGATGTTGAATATCGGTGCCTGAAATTTGAGTTGAACTTTGATCGCCTTTTTTTAAATGCATTTTCACCTGTGCTTAAAACAGACTACATCCCTGCCCACCTCCCCCCTCCACCCATGAAAAAAAAAAAAAGAAACAAACGAAAAAACGATCCAAGAACAGAAACCAAAAAAGCAAACCCCAAACTGATATTTAGAGTAACCAGGTGGCATTTTCAGCTCTGTGCTATTAGCAATGGGAGTTCAGTGCAGTAAGTCTGGAATGGCTGCAGATACCCATTGCATTTTATTCCTGGGAACCGAGCTGTGCTCCCATTGCTGTGCAAAAGTTTGCCTGCTGCTTCTGATTGAGCTTAGATCTGCTGTCTCACTGATAATAATCTGCATTCAGGTTGAGCTATCCTCCTGATAAAGACTACTATCAGCATGTGAATGCTGGTAATTTACCTGTGCCTTTCCTTAGCTTCAGACAAGAGCTGAAAGGATGGATGCCTTTGTGCAACGCTGAGAAACATTTGATTTGTCTTTAAAATCAAAAGTAATGATTCA